>CM035161.1:54490783-55180931 GCA_020205615.1 Panax quinquefolius | reverse complement strand
TCTGATTGCTCGATACTCAGTCTAGGCTAGAGAAGAGTTGTATCCTAAAGGGCTGGGGTTTATATTTCTTAATGCTCATGAAGAGGAGGAAGCTGAAGATAGCTCCGAGGATGATGAATTTAAAGCTGAGGAGATGTCTGAGGGAACTGAGGAGGCTGCAAGGGGTCATCGATCCTCAAAATATATGTTCAGCACTCAGTTTAGAAGTATGCATCGACATATTGATGAGAGATATAGACTGGAGGATAGGATGTTGAATAGAATAGCAGAACAAAAATATCATGTCTTTGCCACACAAAACACTTTCAATGCTTCTTTGGTAGAGGCATTTGTAAGAATGAATCCCAACGTCTGGCGACCGGATTATCTGCGATTTAGATCGGTGATCGCATACGATCAGATATATATATATTGACCATCGTCGCGGTCATCGCCGATGTCTTGATCATTGATAAGCCTGTTTGTTGTAGTGTTTGGAGCGGAATTTAGAGATGCGGTCTGCGTATTTGAGTCCGAAACGTCGAAATTAGGCAGGATAGACTATAACCACGAAAATGTGTCACGAAAATGAGATATGCCTCATAATATTTTTAAATGTGTCACGAAAATGAGACATGTCTCATAATATTTTTATATATCCACCATTCTCTTTTACAATGCTCTTATTTATAAATATATGGACTTGGAAGTTTCATGACATAAAATATCACATACAGTTAAATCTCTTCTCTTGGAACTTTATTAGATATACTATTATCTTAAATTTAGCCCAAACAAACTTTGGAGCGACAAATTGTTAACTACGAATTTTGAAGTTGAGTTTGACGAAACGGAGAGTTCCATGACGTCCGGGATGTCGACTTTAGTAGGAATCGATATAAGTATTGACATGTGTGGCTACGGAGGGCAAAACGGTCAAAATCGGTATTTAAATGATTAAAATAACATTATAATGCATTTGTTTAATTGGACAGCAGCTGGTGGGGTCTTGTGACAATCTATATGGGACAAGGGAGGGAGTATACGTACTATAAGGATTATTGAGGGAGATGGGGTTACTCTTGTGTTATTAAACAAAAACCTTTCATTTTCTTAACTCCTACCCATAATTAGCCTAATGAATTGTGAGTGTAATGATATCTGATCATGGGGGAGTTGTAATGGGCTGGAGATTTCAGTTTCATTACACTATATATGAAGTATATACATTCCATCTAAGCCTCTTCTTCCTTTCACAACAACTTTCTAACTATAGAGCAAAAAAATAAAGAAAAGAGAAGAAAATAGTGAGGGTTTTAGAGTGGTTCAAGGTGGGCTACGAATTCTGGAGAATCTTGCAAGCAAGGAAGGTGGTTATCAAGCTCCAATCAAGAAGAATTCGCAACCAAGGTAGGCTATGAGACCCACTTGTATGTTCTTGAGGAAAAATAGTGAAAAATGCATGTATAGCTATGATAAATGTTTTGTTTTGGCTTGGTGATGCCATAATTTCTTGTATTACTGCTATGTGGATGATAAGAATGAAAATTCTGGTATATAACATGTTACTATTACCTAAAGAATCATAGATCCATGTATGCATGCTAACTATTTGATAAAATGCCTATTAGTTGCTAATTTGATCAAAACATAAAAAGTTAGAGGGTTTGATTGTCGTAACATGTGTATATATGTTAGTAAATGTGGTCTGGACAGTAAGAATCAAATCCATGCATGCTAGAATCAAAATCATGATTTTCTCAAAAGTTGGGTTAAACTAGTTTGCATGATTTTTTAGGATATTTGGTCACTCGAAATCATGTCTTAGATAATCCATTTGTTGCATGTAATAATTTTGTAAAATATTATGTAGCATGAGGTATAACATGTCCAAATTTCATTCGGATCGAAGCTATATTGAGTGAGATATGAAAATCGTAAGGTCGCAGAAATAAACATGTTAGAAACCGAAAAAAATTGTGAACTGCTGACCCTAAGGACAAATTCGGGGCTAGCTACAGTTTCCAGAAAATTTTGGGCTTTTGGGTTATTATAGCACACTGAATAAGCTTTTGATAGACTCCGGAATGGACTAATTCGGACTTCGGAGCAAGGAGTTATGACCATTCAAAGTAGTTGTGTCAAATCTGTCCAACAAATTCGGAGCAGTCTCCTTGCACGGATTTTCTGGAATTTTGTGCTTGGAATTTGAAGATGGTCCGTGAACAAAAGTTGTAGCCCCAGAAGTTAGCTTCGCGTGGGCGCAAGAATTGCTCAAAAATGTTTTAAAACGAATTAGTTATGACTGTTTTAGCGAGGTATGGTAAAGCTGGGAAAAAAATGTAAAAGCTCATTATGTTTGGGCATTTTAAGTTTGCATTTTAATGCCAATGATATCTAAAATGGGTGGCATATATTTTCTAAATATATTCTATTATGATTTTTATAGCATATCCAATAGGAGACCCTTTTACTTCAAACTAGATTGTGTATGAATGGTGATTAACGAGACACATGTGATTAGGTGATGTGAAGGTTAATTGCTAGCGTTAATTGTAAAGAAGCTTATCGTGCAAGTTTCCTAACCCTAATTTCTTTTGGGTATTTATTAAATTCTTACTAATATTATCGCAGTACGGGTAAGTATTGGACTTGTGTTAGTTATTTATTAGTGCAAGTTTCTTCGTTGAAAAGTCATACAAACTTCAATTATCTTGCAAGCTTATCGATGATTATTCAATTATTATTTTAATTGCCATATGTTTAAGTTTCATGTCATCATAGAACTGTTTCTATGTATGTTCCTAGCCTTTGGTTCCGGCTAGTTATTATTGATGAAAAATGACTTAAAACACATCTTTCGAAGCTATTGAATGTTTACCAATCCAAGTTGCCTTGGTGAGGTCTCGCATGATTACTAAGATGAACAACCCGAATGAATGGAAAAAACAGATGTCAGGCAAATAGTTCCATTTATACTTATGAATTTTAAACTTGATACATGTGCACAATGTAGGGAACAATGGGCTGATCACCTGGCGTACTTGCAGAGACCGTTTACAGTTTATTTGATTGTTAAACCGTCTGATGGTTTTTGATGAAAGAAAATATGTTCAGGGTATTTTACACCCCTTAGTATGATATTGAAAATTCTTAAATTCTTATTCCTGATGTTCTTCTTTAACACTTGATAATCTTTCAACTGTTGAGATCTAGTAATTCAAATGCCCTTATCCTGATGTATATTTCCCATTTATTCCGTATACTTGCTGGGCAATTTGTGCTCATTCTTGTTTAAAGCTTTAGATTAAGGATGAGAGAAGGTTGAGGGTTCGAGCAAAAAGACAAGGAAAGTCCAAGATGAAGTGATGCTAATGGTTATGTAATAAAATAATTATTTCCGCATATGTGTATTGTAGCGATAAACGCTAAGACTAAGTTCCAGTATGTTTTAAGGTTGTAAAGACTTGGGATTTTGTTTCGACTATTTATGTAATGGGTAATATAATATTATTATTATTGTTAAAGTTTACTTAGATAGATGATGTTGTATGTTGTATCGTGAGCACCAAGTCCTGTAATCGATGTTACACGGATTTGGGAGCGTCACATGTTGGTATCAAAGCTTTAGGTTATAAACCTTAGGTGGGGAACCTTGGGTTATAACCTTAGAGAGAGTTAGTGGAGATGATAGGGAGATGAACTCACATAGAGTTCTAAGTGTAGTGTCAAATCTATTTTTCTAAAAACAAAATCAATATCTATTTTTCTAATCGAGTTGATTTGTCTTTTGATTATAGGATGTCAGGAGAAGAGGAAGTTAGAGATATTCGTGTAGTAAGTGAGCAAGATTAGTAGCAACATTGATTCGAGCCTATAGTCGTGGCGGCAAGACTAAGTCGGAACCCGGAGGAGTATCCGGAAGAGGAAGAGGAGCCCGAGGAGGACTCGAGGAGGTACCAAGACACTATCTTTGGATGAGTTGATGGACAGGATCGTCGAACTGGATGACAAGGTCCAGGAGTTAGAGGAGCAGTATCAGGGGGAACAACAAGCTGCAGCTTTGCTGGGAGCATTGGTGGACCACCTGGTAATTAGGAATGGGGATCTGGCTGACAAACTGCGGGTTGAATGCCAGAAGTTGGTTAGGCTGAAGGATGAGAGGGATACTATCAGAACCCACCTGGGACATACCATTAATGGGTTGGAGTCGAGGATTCAGAGTCTCCAACTTGACAAGCAGATTATTACCGATTTTTGGGGAGATGAGAGAAGAGACCGTGTTAGGGTTGAGAAGCTAATCGGAGAGTTGGAGGGAGAAGTTAGAGACAAGAAGGTTAAGATAGACAAGATAAAATACGTGTTTAAGTCGTCACATGGAAGGTTCCAGCATACGGTGCGTCACTTGCCACGTGAGGAGCGCCGGTCTGGCCGTGTTTTAAGCCAAGAGCTGGTGAAAGAGATAGCAGATGAGGAGCATGAGGACGCCATTAGGCGGGGTCTTTAGTTATTATGATAAACTTTTTCCTAGTAGCAAATAAAATGCTTATCCATGTAATAAAAAGCTTGGCTTCTGGTTTTACCAAGTGATTGATGCCACGTGATGTAAATGGCGTAATGCCATAAGACAATGAAATACTTTGAGTATTATGTTTATAAATAAATATTTTTTTTTAAGTATGGATGTGATGGTTCAGTCCGTACAAATTCTATATACTGTAGATTAAGTTATGAGATAATAATGTTAAGTTCATTTTGAATAGATAGATGGCTAGAGGAAGATGTCGCCAAACACCCGAGGGGTCAGACGGTAATGCTGGGGATCCACCGAACCCTATACAGCAGTTTGTAGACATGTTAGTGGGGGCACTTCAAAATCGAAACCCGAATGTCAACAACCCTCCAGTGGCCCCAGTGGCACACTTTAAAGACTTTAAAAGCGCGAGACCACCTGAGTTCAAAAGAACTACGGAACCCATCGAAGCCCAGACTTGGGTTAAGGAAATCGAAAAGGCGTTCGCTATCGCCCGAGTAGGAGACGACCAAAAAACTATCTTCGTCGCGTTTATGCTGAAAGGTGATGCCAACTACTGGTGGGAGGTAAATCAGACCCGAGCTAGAGAAGGTGTGATACCTTGGGAAGGGTTCAAGAAAATCTTTTTCGAGAACTATTTTCCTGTTAGTATGCAGAGTCGCATGGAGATGCGATTCCTGGAGCTGAAACAAGAAGATATGACGGTATCGCAGTACGCTGCAAAGTTTAACGAGCTGGCGAGGTTCGCACCTCATCAGGTCGACATTGAGGAGAGAAAGACGAGGAGGTTTGAGCAAGGCCTCAAACCATGGCTATACAGCAGACTTTCAGGTGCTACTTATTCCTTCGTTTCGCATGAATTCTCCCAATGACTAAACTTACCTCAGGAAGAATTAGAATATCCTATGAACATAGATGTTGCTAATAAGGAAGTCATTCCCGTGAACCATGTCCATAGGAATTGCGTTATGGATATCAGAGGATATAAGTTACCTGTGGACTTAATCCAAATTCAATTAGGAGAATTTGATGTAATTCTAGGGATGGATTGGTTATTTAACCATGGAGCGATGATAGATTTCCAGAAAAAGTGTATAACCCTTAAGACTCCCGAGCAGTCTATAGTAGTGTTCTATAGGAGTAGGTAGCAGAGACACTTGAGCTGTCTGACAATGATGCAAGCTAGGAAGTTACTAAAAAAGGGATGTGTAGGTTATTTGGCCCATATTGTCGATACTCAGAAAGTAGGGTTAGAAATGGGACAAATACCAATAGTGAATGAATTTCCAGATGTATTCCCGGAAGAATTGCCAGGTCTTCCGCCGGATAGAGAGGTCGAATTCGTTATAGATTTAGTAACTGCAAGATGCGGCACCGATTTCGAAAAGCCCCGCATGTAAGAATGGCCCAGAGAGATGAAGGAGCTGATGGTACAGTTGCAGGAATTATTGGATAAGAAGTATATTCAACCGAGTGTGTCTCCTTGGGGAGCACCAGTGTTGTTTGTAAAAAAAAGGACGGGTCGATGAGACTGTGCATCGATTATTGAGAGCTGAACAAGGTGACGATCAAGAACAAGCACCCGTTACCTAGGATAGATGACCTGTTTGATCAGTTGAAGGGAGCGAAATATTTTTCCAAAATCGATTTGAGGATGGGGTATCACCAGTTGAAGGTGAGAAAGGAGAATGTACCTAAGACAGCGTTCAGAACTCGTTATGGTCACTACGAGTTTCTGGTAATGTCGTTCGAGTTAACAAACGTGCCAGCAGCGTTTATGGACATGATGAATCGGGTATTCAAATAGTATTTAGATAAATTTGTAGTTGTGTTCATAGATGATATCCTAATCTATTCCAAGACTCAGGAAGATCATGCTGAACATTTAAGGTTGGTATTGGAGGCGTTGAGAAGGGATAAATTATACGCAAAATTTTCGAAGTACGAGTTCTGGTTGGAGAAGGTTCAGTTTCTAGGTCACGTAATCGACAAGGACGGAATCTCCATGGATCCAGCAAAGGTGGAAGCGGTACAGAATTGGGAGCAACCAAGAACACCGACGAAAATAAGAAGTTTCTTAGGATTGGCGGGCTACTACAGACGGTTCATTCAAGATTTTTCGAAGATAGTGGGAACATTGACGAATTTAACGAAGAAGTCGATGAAGTTTGTCTGGACTGAGAAGTGTAAAGAGAGTTTTCGAGAACTCAAGAAAAGATTGAGTGAGGCACCGATGTTGTCGTTACAAGACGATACAGGTGACTTCATGATTTTCAGTGATGCGTCACACAAGGGGCTTGGTTGTGTGCTTATGCAACATGGTAAAGCCATTGCGTACGCATCGCGCCAGTTAAAAGATTATGAGAAGGGATATCCTACCCATGACCTAGAATTGGTAGCGGTAATATTTGCCCTCAAGATTTGGAGGCACTATTTATATGGTGTGAAGTATGAAATATACACGGACCATAAAAGTCTGAAGTATATTTTCACGCAAAAGGAGTTAAATATGAGGCAGAGGAGATGGTTGGAGCTAATAAGGGATCACGATTGTGATATTTTGTATCATTTAGGGAAAACGAATGTGGTAGCGGATGCGTTAAGAAGAAGGGTTACGATGCGGTGTGGGTAATCGTCGACCGATTTACCAAGTCAACTGCATTTCTTGCCAATCAAGATCAGATATACCTTGGATCAGTTGGCAAAGCTTTATATCAAAGAGATCGTTTCCAGGCATGGTGTACCAGTAACAATTGTGTCAAATCGCGATCCGCGGTTCACAGCGAATTTCTGGAGAAGTTTTCAAGAATGCATGGGAACGCAACTGAGGTTGAGCACCGCGTATCATCCTCAAAAAGATGGGCAGAGCGAGAGAACTATTCAAACGTTAGAGGACATGCTGAGAGCATGTGTGATGGATTTCAAAGGGAGTTAGGATGACCACCTACCGTTGGTGGAATTTGCATACAACAACAGCTACCGTGCGAGCATCGGGATGCCACCGTATGAAGCTTTATATGGAAGGAAATGTAGAATGCCATTATGCTGGGATGAAGTAGGAGAACGTCAACTACTAGGGCCAGAATTGGTACAGCAGACTGCGGATGTGATCAAAACTATTCGAGCGAGACTAGTGGCGGCTCAGGATCGACTGAAGAAATATGCTGATCAACACCGACAACAACGAGACTTCGACGTCGGCACTTATGTGTTTTTGAAAGTGTCACCTTGGAAAGGGAAAATGAGATTTGGGAAGAAGGAAATCTTAGTCCTGCATTCATAGGACCCTTTGAAGTTCGAGAGACGAAGCCGGTGAGGTAGCTTATGAAATAGCTTTGCCTCGAGCTAGAACATATACACAACGTATTCCACATTCCATCTTAAGACCATATAAGCGGGACTACAAGCATGTTATAGAGTTTGAACCAATTCGATTCAAAAAAAGACTTAACTTACGAAGAGGTTCCAAAGTCTGAGATAATTGATAGAAAAGAACAAGTGTTATGAAATAAAATAATACCTTCTGTTAAGGTAGTATGGAGGAACCACAACGCCGAGGAGGCTACGTGGGAACTCGAGGAGAAAATGATGAAAAACTACCCTAATCTATTTGTTTGATGTGTAATGATTCCGGGGACGGAATCCTTATAAGGGAGGGTGAATGTAATATCCTAGATTTTTCCATGTAATTAAACAATTTCAATAAACAAACTTATGTGAAATTCTTATGTGACAATTATTTTTAGATGAATTATTTACTTTTATTATATGTGATAAGATGCATAGTAATGGTTGTTAAGGTTAAGCCAATTATTTAAATTGGTTAAGGATGGAATTAATTCCAATTAATTTCGTGGGATGACTTACAAATATGAGTTTGAGTTTAGAGAAGAATTTAGAGACGCGGTCTGTGTATTTGAGTTCGAAACGTCGAAATTAGGCAGAATAGACTGTAACCACGAAAATGTGTCACGAAAATGAGACATACCTCATAATATTTTTAAATGTGTCACGAAAATGAGACATGTCTCATAATATTTTTATATATCCACCATTCTCTTTTACAATGCTCTTATTTATAAATATATGGACTTGGAAGTTTCATGACGTAAAATATCACATACAGTCAAATCTCTTCTCTTGGAACTTTATTAGATATAGTATTATCTTAAATTTAGCCCAAACACACTTTGGAGCGACGAATTGTCAACTACGAATTTTGAAGTTGAGTTTGATGAAACCGAGAGTTCCATGACGTCCGGGATGTCGACTTTAGTAGGAATTGATATAAGTATCGACACGTGTGGCTACGGAGGGCAAAGCGGTCAAAATCAGTATTTAAATGATTAAAATAACATTATAATGCATTTGTTTAATTGGACAACAGCTGGTGGGGTCTTGTGACAATCTATATGGGACAAGGGAGGGATTATACGTACTATAAGGATTATTGAGGGAGAGGGGGTTACTCTTGTGTTATTAAACAAAAACATTTCATTTTCTTAACTCCTACCCATAATTAGCCTAATGAATTGTGAGTGTAATGATATCTCGATCATGGGGAGTTGTAATGAAATGAGATTTCAGTTTCATTACACTATATATGAAGTATATACATTCCATCTAAGCCTCTTCTTCCTTTCACAACAACTTTCTAACTAGAGAGCAAAAAAATAAAGAAAAGAGAAGAAAATAGTGAGGGTTTTAGATTGGTTCAAGGTGGGCTACGAATTTTGGAGAATCTTGCAAGCAAGGAAGGTGGTTATCAAGCTCCAATCAAGAAGAATTCACAACCAAGGTAGGCTATGAGACCCACTTGTATGTTCTTGAGGAAAAATAGTGAAAAATGCATGTATAGCTATGATAAATGTTTTGTTTTGGCTTGGTGATGCCATAATTTCGTGTATTACTGCTATGTGGATGATAAGAATGAAAATTCTGGTATATAACATGTTACTATTACCTAAAGAATCATAGAATCCATGTATGCATGCTAACTATTTGATAAAATGCCTCTTAGTTGCTAATTTGATCAAAACATGAAAAGTTAGAAGGTTTGATTGTCGTAACATGTGTATATATGTTAGTAAATGTGGTCTGGACAGTAAGAATCAAATCCATGCATGCTAGAATCAAAATCATGATTTTCTCAAAAGTTGGGTTAAACTAGTTTGCATGATTTTTCAGGATTTTTGGTCACTCGAAATCATGTCTTAGATAATCCATTTGTTGCATGTAATAATTTTTTAAAATAGTATGTAGCATTAGGTATAACATGTCCAAATTTCATTTGGATCGAAGCTATATTGAGTGAGATATGAAAATCGTAAGGTCGCAGAAATAAACATGTTAGAAACCGAAAAAAATTGTGAACTGCTGACACTAAGGACAAATCCAGGGCTAGCTACAATTTCCAGAAAATTTTGGGCTATTGGGTTATTATATTACACTGAATAAGCTTTCCATAGACTCGAGAACGGACTAATTCGACTTGAGCAAGGAGTTATGACCTTTCAAAGTAGTTACGTCAAATCATCCAACAAATTGGAGCGATCTCCTTGCACGGATTTTTTGGAATTATGTGCTTGGAATTTGAAGATGGTCCATGAACGAAAGTTGTAGCCCCAGAAGTTAGCTTCGCGTGGGGGCAAGAATCACTCAAAAATGTTTTAAAACGAATTAGTTATGACTGTTTTAGCGAGGTATGGTAAAGCTGGGAAAAAAAATGTAAAAACTGTTATGTTTGGGCATTTTTAAGTTACTTTTTTAATGCCTATGATATCTAAAATGGGTGGCATATATTTTCTAAATATATTCTATTATGATGTTTATAGCATATCCAATAGGAGACCCTTTTACTTCAAACTAGATTGTGTATGAATGGTGATTAATGAGACACATGTGATTAGGTGATGTGAAAGTTAATTGCTAGCGTTAATTGTAGCAGGCTTATCAGGCAAGTTTTCTAACCCTAATTTCTTTTGGGTATTTCTTAAATCCTTACTAATATTATCGTAGTAAGGGTAAGTATTGGACTTGTGTTAGTTATTTATTCGTGCAAGTTTCTTCGTTGAAAAGTCATACAAACTTCAATTATCTTGCAAGCTTATCGATGATTATTCAGTTATTATTTTAACTGCCATATGTTTAAGTTTCATGTCATCATAGAACTGTTTCTATGTATATTCCTAGCCTTTGGTTTCGGCTAGTTATTATTGATGAAAATGACTTAAAACACATCTTTCGAAGCTATTAAATGTTTACCAATCCAAGTTGCCTTGGTGAGGTCTCGTGATTATTACTAAAATTTGAACAACCCGAATGAACGGGAAAAAGCGGATGTCGGGCAAATAGTCCCATTTATGCTTATGCATTTTAAACTTGATACATGTGCACAATGTAGGGTACAATGGGTTGATCACCGTGCGATTTGCAGGCATACACAGATTTTCTGATCTATTTGATTGTTAAACCGTCTCGATGGTTTTGATGAAAGAAAATATGTTCAGGGTATTTTACACCCCTTAGTATGATATTGAAAATTCTTAAATTCTTATTCCTGATGTTCTTCTTTAACACTTGATAATCTTTCAACTGTTGAGATCTAGTAATTCAAATGCCCTTATCCTGATGTCTATTTCCTATTTATTCCGTATACTTGCTGGGCAATTTGTGCTCATTCTTGTTTAAAGCTTTCAGTTAAGGATGAGAAGGCTGAGGGTTCGGGCAAGGACAAGGGAAAGTCCAAGATGGAGTGATGCTAATGGTTATGTAATAAAATAATTATTTCCGTATATGTGTATTGTAGCGATAAACGCTAAGACTAAGTTCCAGTATGTTTTAAGGTTGTAAAGACTTGGGATTTTGTTTCGACTATTTATGTAATGGGTAATATAATATTATTATTATTGTTAAAGTTTACTTAGATAGATGATGTTGTATGTTGTATCGTGAGCACCAAGTCATGTAATCGATGTTACATGGATTTAGGGGTGTCACACATCATACATTATTCGGAACCCTAAACATGGTTTAAATAATAATAATTCAGCCAAAGTGTATAAATCTTCAAGTATCACATCTGATTCATGTCTTTTAAGTAGCACATAACTTTATCTTGAATCTTTAACCTACAAAAGTTGTTATTTGCAAGGTTGAGCTCGACAGCCCAGCAAAATCTAACAGTTTTCATGCATCACGTAGCACATAATAACATGCTCAACATGATATCTCATAAACATTGGACTAACATAACATACATGCTACAGTTTATATAACAAGTATAAAGATTGAGTTCCTTACTCAATCAGCATTCTTTACTCAATCAACGTAGTCATAAATTGACTTTAACATTTCATACTTTCAACATATATAACACATCATGCTCTTTGCAATAAAGATTTAAAACAGTAAATCATCAAGTTCACGTAGTAAATTGGAATTGAAAGACTTGCCTTGATCGTTGTTTACCAATAACAGTTTAATAGCTTACATTTATCTTTACTTCACGTGCTTTACACAATTATATAATCCTTCACATTAACTATTAGTCACATAACAATGCATAGTAGTTGTAATGTAAACTTTACTCTATATCTGATAACCCTTCTTATTAATCAATACACAATGTTCAATTTGATAGTGTTAACTTTTGACTTACATCTCACTGTATTACTTCTTAGGTCGTACTCGAAGTTCATTCAAGTGTTTAAGTCTTGCTAGGAATCATTATTGATTTTATATTAAACCCATTTCATATCTTATAATATTCATTTCATTTGACTTAAAACATTTTTTACATTCATTAACACTTGTCACGGCGTTTCGACGTTTATTCGTCATACGCCCGATTTGTCTCCCTTGTGTACACTTAATATGCTTATACAACTTATCTAATATATCATTTATTAATGTTAAGCATCATTATATTTACTAACATTAATGTTTTATAACTTAGAACAACATCTTTTATTGTCAGAAGCACTACACTTACATACGCGCATGCCCAACACACTCTGATTGTCCCCATAAACATAATAGTCCTAAAGATGACCATTTTGACCCCTGTTCCCGACCTCAAAGTAAATAACTTAAAGAATAAAAGTTGTAGGTCTATTCGTCCTCATTCTGGATCATCTTTAATCGCCTTAATCGGAGTTCGTATGAAAATTTTATGTCTATTTTACTAAAACAGGTCAAAACAGTCACACCTGACACACTTTGGGTGCAGCTGCACCCAATTAAACCTTGGGCACAGCACAGCTGCGCCCATTAGCAGAAATGAGACTCTAAGTTCACCGTTCTCACGCTTTTTGAACATTTTCTCCTTCTAATCTTCATAACTTGAGTTATACACATCCAAATTAGTCTGTTTTCGATTCTATGGATTCGTAATTCATAGAACTACAACATATTAAAATTATAACAATTTACAGAAACATTAACCAACCTAAATCTTGAACCAAAATACATGTTCATACTTTATTTTCATGTTTTTAATATGTTTAGCGAATTCATCCACTACGAATTCGTTTCTTAACCAAATTGATTCATTCAACTTGCGTTCTTTTCATTTCTTATCGTACTAACAACATCTATTATCAATTTCAGATTATATTCATGTTCTAACCATCAATTTAAGCCTTAAAGTAGACCAAAATACATATACTAAGCCATTAACCAAATTTCTTCTTCTAACACTTGTTTCCACAAATTTGATTACATGAAAACTTGTTATAGATTATATATAACAAATTATACATACTAATTAACATATGTGATCAATCTCTTAACAATCTAACCATAGAAATCTAACTTTTCAAAGAAAACTCAAGAAGTATAATACTAAAAACTCAAAAGCTAGATTATTACCTTTGATTAGCTATAAAATTTTGAACAATCGTTTTGTTTCTTCCTTCCATAATTCTCACAAATTTCTTCTCTCAATTTATAGAGAATTTCTTCTCTTTCTCTCTTCTTTCTTCTCTCTTCTTTCTTCCTTCTGTTCTTTCTTAGGCTTAAGCCAACGTAAAACTAAAACAGATGCTAACAAAAAAAATAAAACTGACATATAATAATAAGGCTACTAAAAACATATCAGTTATTTTTATTTTAAATTTAAAAGCCATAAGGCCATGTTTGGAAAAACCTATTAAAATAATGACTTAATCATTCCTTAAGCCTTGTTTGACAAAACAAGATTAAAATTAAAATTTCAAAAACTCTAAGGCTTTGTTTGGTAAAACCAAATTAAAACACTTTTAATTTATTTTCATAAGTCATTTATAATATAGTTTATTGTCCCACATTGTTTACTTGGATTTCCATATCCAATCTTAATTAAATAAACAAAACTAATTACGACAAAATTATAATTTTCATTATAATTTTACTTAATAAATTAACATATCAACTTAATTACTAAATTAAATTAAAACAACATTCTACCAAACTATATAATCCTTAACAATTCTCTAATTTAGTTATTAAGTTAAATTAGAGTATTATCTCATAAATTTAATTCATCACACTTGTTGGGCCATGATATTTTAGATATTGGGCCAAAGGGCTTGGACCGAGTTACTTGGTTAATCTACCAAGTCATTTCAGTTGGGCCCGATCAGTTGGGTCGGGTCAGTGGGCTGACCTAGTAGATGTTTAAATATCTCCATCCTTGACCGGTAATGATGAATAAGATAGATGTTAACCGATATGTCTACAAGGCATTAATGTGGATGAGATTGATTCACTGGTAACAGCAAGTAATAAAGCAGAAAAAGGTGGCGATCAACATGCAAATAATTTGAGATCGCCAGTTGTGGGGAACTATGTCTGACGGTGGTGGGTGACACGGTAAACCGGGTCTGAGAGTATATCGTAGCAAGGAAGTCTTCTAAGTAAAGGTAATTAATAATTTTATCCCTCTGAATACATTAGATATTTTATCCTCCATTGTTAACCCTTGTGATCTCTCAGATCGACTCTCACCTTTGAGCTATATCCCCACTCGGGTCGAAGTCATCAAGCTTTTGGTGTTGATCGTGTTTACTATGCAGGATCAGGACGTCTTACGTGATTAGGACGAGGCAGAAGATCTTGGCATTAACAACACTTTTATATTAATTAAGTTAATTTCTATAACTCATGAATTATTTACTTACTAATAAATAATCCAACAAATATCTACTAAACAATAAACACATCAATTAAAAATATTTATTTAATTCAAAAAATATTTAAAATTACAAATAAAATTCTGGATTGTTACATTCTTCCCACCTTATAAGGATTCCATCATCGGAATCACTGATTCCTTACCTTCCTCAGGTTTTCATCAAATCTCTTCGTTGAATAACTTCAACACATTACCTTAATATATGTTTTATATTTCCTACTACATTCATTTCTTCAACAAATTCGAGGTTTTATTTCATAACTTTCACTTGAACTCAGCTATATTTTGAGTACTATATATATTCTTTAACCCATTCATTTCCTTTTCTAAGGATTGTTATTATATGCTCAACTCATAAACACTCGGGATATTACATTCACCCCTTCTTCTACGAATTTTGTCCTCGAAATTTTATTTATTACTCTTCATTCATTCAATCTATCAAAATAGATTTTACGTTAATACTTTATTCATTCATTGGGTTCTATAACCACTTTCTTTCCACAAAGATCTTTCTACAATTATTAAACTTTTCTATTAAAAGTTTTACATTATTCTTTGATAACTCATCTCCTTCTCATTTCAAAATTTCTTTTTTCACTTATTCAATATATTCATCAATCAATGTCGCATTCTACGACTTATTTCTTTCTAAGGAATATCATCCTTACCACATTCACCTTTTAGAATAACAAGAATCTTCCACAATTGCTCAATAATTGGGAAGCAATATGAATAAATCAGAAATTTAAAACATTCTCGAATCATGCTGAGGGGTTATAAGACCTTGAACTCTTTTCTTGGTTTACTAGTGCTTCAACACAATCCTTCACACTGTAAACCAGAGTGTTTATCAATCACAAAGACTGAAAAAACTCTCCACACGTACACTAGGTGGCTAGCCTATTGTACCACTATGTTGGGCCATAACGTAGTGTATTGTAACGACTATATGTGTTACACTCGGAACCATTGTCCCCAAAAACATGTCCCTTTATAGGGTGGTTCACCTCAGCTTTTCAACATCTGAATCCGCACCAGAGAAATCTGGTTTGGCATAAATACTCAAGAATGCTTGGATTCCATAAATATTTTTCAACAGTCGTCTAGCTAAATCAAATAGCTTAGACTTTTATCAACAATTCAGACATCAATCAAAATAATTTTATCCAATTCATATGGCATATCTTTTTTAGTTTAAAGAAAACTAAAAATCCTTTTATGATGACATGATACCGTACTATCTCGATAGTACGTTGAGGATTCAGTCATTATATGACTTTGTCATGCTACATCATACCATTGTGGGTTGGCGATCTTATGATCAAATCCAACACCAGGTTCAATTACATTGATGACTTCCTTATTTGTCAACTAGCCAAACTAATTAGCATAGACATACGAATAACGGTATTGTTTTTAAAACTCATTGGTTCCATCATTTGATCCAATGTTTTTCAAGAAAAAATAGAAGTGCAATCATGAGCACGAATTTAATAAATTTAAAAAATCTAACAAAGCTAGACGATTTGGAATACTTAATTTTCTCCATCAATTTCAATTTTTACTCCATTACCTCATTACTGACTAATTCTTTTATTTCTAGCACCACCAATGCTCTTATACTAAATATTCTTGTATTTCAACTTACAATCTTCTTATATCCCCAGTATAGTTCATCAAATGTACTACACATTGGAAGTTCAGGAACTTGCCACAATAATATGAGTTTAAGAACTTATCCTAGTAAGACCCTAGGCGTCCATTCACTGAGGGGTTCAAAACATACCATATTATTATGAGTCACGAACTTACCATATGCATTAGTTTTAAGAATCGCACCTAATCCTAATAATATCTGACTAATCTTAATAGTTTCTAACTATCAAATATACACATGAGAAAAGAATCACCTTTTCGCCACATATAGATTGATAACGCAACACCAACATTCTAATGATTATCAATGTGATAAACTGAGTGCAAGCACAAAACCCTCGCCCGTACAAAGGTTTGTGCAACTCAGCCATCACATGAGTCCTCAATTGAAATCCCACCTAACTCTATCTTGCTTATAACTTTCTCTTTGCTCGATATGAATTTTTCTTACCTCATCATTTATAACTCCTCGTGAGTTTACCTCGTACTATTTCATAGTACATTATCTTCATAGCATCAAGCTATAATTATTCAAACATTACAGACCATCCTTCTTTTATTACTTAAATAGATTACGTCGTGATCTTATTCTATAATCATCTCCCTTAAGATTCTTTTCTTAACTCGTAATCGTTTTGTTTTACGGTCCTCTTTCTTTCCTTTTTCATCATTTACGATTTCATTTATGTTTTTAATCTTACAGACTTTGTCTATTCATCATTATTCATTATCTTGGCTATTAGAGTTAGGTAACCCCTATTTTTATCTTTATATCTCTTCAAGATTCTTCTTTGAATTTTCTTATTTATATAATAATTCTTCCTTTAAGAATTTCCAACTTCATTTACATTGCTCAACATTTCATTCGAGTTCCACATTTTCAACATACTTATCCATTTTCTACACTTGGTAAACATTGAGTCTCTAATAGTTTCAATATAGTATGCTAAGTGGTTTCCCACAAACAATGAATAAACTAGGTTCCGAGTTGCTAGTTCGTATATACCTCCGCTCTATGAAGAAATCGTTTAGCCCAGATACCATATATCAACTATTAAAGAGTACAATTGAACCATACTTAAATATAACTTTTTTATTCTTAACTTCTTTATCGTTCTCTTCTTATAGACATTGTCTATTTATTATCACCTTACATCCTTATTATTGGAGTTGGGTAACCCCACATTCATATTCCTTATAACTCTACGAGATTCTTTTTTGAATCCTCTCACGCATGTTTTAATCCCTCCTTTATAAATTTCTTAAATTACTTCTTATTGTTCAAACTCTATTTGAGCTTATTCTCTCATTATCTTCACCTTCCTTCTCTAAGGTTATAGCCTAAGGTACTCCTAACAAAGGTTTCTAACCTTTCAGCTTTGATACCAACTTAAATGACCCCAAAAATTTTATAATTCAATTATCGACTTCGATCGTTAATAACACGTCTAACTTCTAATTTTACATCATTATTCGATGTTAAGCTTAATAAAATGCGGAATAATTTAAACTTTTTTATCTTCTTACTTTAACTCCCTGAATCAAAACCTTTATCATCTACATGTTTTTGAATCAAGTTATTTTATGATTTGCTTCATCAAAGTTATTATATAGAATCTTACATTTTAATCTGACAACCTTTACATATCAGATAAACCAAACTTGGCAGTTTATCATTACATAATCATTGTAACTTATAAAGTACATTTCTCAAAACCTTTATCTTTACCTACCTTTAAACCATACTTAGCTTATTACTCACCTTATCAGAGTTAATAAATAAAACTTACATCCAGGTTTAATACCCTTTCATACAATAAACAAAACTAAAACTTTATAACTCATCATCTATTAAACATCATACATTATTTGAAACCCTAAACATGGTTCAAATAATAATAATTCAGCCAAAGTGTATAAATCTTCAAGTATCACATCTGATTCATGTCTTTCAAGTAGCACATAACTTTACCTTGAATCTTTAACTTGCAAAAGTGGTTATTTGCAAGGTTGAGCTCGATAGCCCGACAAAATCTAATCAAGAACAAAAGAAGAAAAAGAATGAGAATGAAAACAAGGTTGGTGGAAGCACTGGTGGAAGTAACAACCAAAAAAAGGAAATGGAATGAAAATTCGAGTGCGGGATGACAACAAAGAAGTCAGCAAAAGAAGAAGTTTGAATCTTGTGCTACTTGCGGGAAGAACCACATTTGTGTATGTTTGAAAGGAAAACGAGTTTGTTTTAATTGTGGCCAGGAGGGTCACATTGCACCAAATTTTTTTAGCCCAAAGAAGGGAGCATGTTTCACATACGGGTCAAACAATCACATGGCTCGTGATTGCCCTAAAAAGATAGCGGGAAGCACAAGTGGAGGAAAAGGAAACAACAGTGGTGGTACGTTAACTATCACTGGGCCAGTGCAATAAAACCGACCCACTGCCAGAACTTTCAATATGACCGTGCAAGATGCTGTGCAGTCAAAGAATGTGGTGTCAGGTATCATTCTGATTAATGGTATTAATACTTATATGCTATTTGATTCGAGTGCTACTTGTTCATTTATATCTGATGATTTTGCTCAGAACTTAGATTTGCCTTAGGAAGAATTAGATTTCCCTTTAAGCATAGAAATTATGGATAGGGAAATGATTCATGTTAGGTTTATATATAAAAATTATAAGGTGGATATAAAAGGACATGAGATGATGGTAGATTTGATACCAATTAAACTTGGGGAATTCAATGTTATATTGGGAATGGATTGGATATTCAATTACGGAGCAGTAATTGATTGCCAAAAGAAATGTGTTAACCTTATGACTCTGTCAAAGGTGGTATTTTATTGCAGCAAGTCACCTCAACAAGCAAGTTGTTTGACAGTGATGCAAGCTAAGAAGTTACTGAGACAAGGATGTGTAGGATATATAGCCTACATAGTCAATACATAGAAGAAGAGTGAGAAGCTAGAAGAGATACCGATCATTAGATATTTTGCAGATGTATTTCCAGACGATTTGCTTGGACTTTCGCCAGATCGAGAAATCGAGTTCGTGATTGATTTAGCACCAGGAACAACCCAGATATCTAAAGCCCCATATAGAATAGCCCCAGTAGAGATGAAGGAGTTTATGGTACAATTGCAAGAATTACTAGATAAGAAGTATATTCAACCGAGTTTATCACCATAAGGAGCGCCAGTGTTGTTTATTAAGAAAAAAGATGGATCAATGCAGCTCTACATTGATTATCGAGAATTGAATAACGTCACGATTAAAATAAGTACCCATTACCAAGAATCGATGACTTGTTCGATCAACTGAAAGGAGCGAGGTACTTTTCGAAGATAGATTTAAGAAGTTGGTATCATCAGTTGAAAGTAAGAAAGGAAGATATACCGAAGATGGCATTTAGAACTCGGTATGGTCATTACGAGTTTCTGGTTATATCATTTGGTTTAACCAATACACCTGCAGCGTTCATGGATTTGATGAACAGGGTGTTTAAACCATTGTTAGATACATTTGTAGTGGTGTTTATTAATGATATAGTGGTATATTCTAAGACCAAAGAGGAGCATGTTGAACACTTAAGGATGACATTGGAGACATTGAGGAGAGAATAGTTGTACATTAAATTCTTGAAATGTGAGTTTTGGTTAAAACGTGTGCATTTTGTTGGGAACGTTATTGATAAGGACAGAATCTCTGTAGATCCATCGAAAGTTGAAGCTGTAATCAACTGGGTACAGCCGAAGACACTGTCAGAAGTAAGAAGTTTCTTGGGATTAGCAGGTTACTATAGGCATTTTATTCAAGACTTTTCTAAGATCGCAACTCCATTGACGAATTTAACTAGGAAGGAAGTTAAGTTTGTTTGGATGGAGAAGTGTGAGGAAAGTTTTCAAGAATTAAAGAAGAAGTTGAGTTCAGCACCTGTGTTATCATTGCCTGATAATACAGGGAATTTTATGGTGTATAACGACACATCGCATAAAGGACTAGGTTGTGTGCTTATTCATAACGGCAGAGTTATTGCGTATGCATCATGTCAATTGAAGGATTATGAAAAAGGGTATCCGACTCATGATTTGGAGTTGGTTGCGGTGGTGTTTGCTATGAAGATTTCGAGAAATTATCTTTAAGTCTGAAGTATATCTTTACATAAAAGGATTTGAATATGCGATAGAGGAGATGGATAGAGTTGATTAAAGATTACGACTACGAGATTCTTTATCATCCCGGAAAGGCGAATGTTGTGGCCGATGCTTTAAGTAGAAAGGGACGGGAGAAATTAATGATGTTGACCGCTTAGGAGGAGCTAGTAGCAGAAATGACAAAGATGTAGTTGGAAATTAAATATCTGACAGAATTAGATGAAATTTTTTTTCCAGATGGGAAGCAGTTTAATTTTGGTGGATAAGGTGAAAAATGCATAATTTTAAGATGAAAATTGTGAAGAGATAAGAAGGAAAGTGTCTATAGGCGAAGAAAATAAGTTTAAAATCTATTCGGAAGGGTTACTTTGATTCGAAGGGAGAATTTGGGTTCTGCCAATACCAAAAATTAAAGAGGAAATTTTTGATGAGGCTTATAACTCACGATAATCAATTCACCCTTGAAGTACGAAAATGTACCATGATCTCATACGTTATTTCTGGTGGTCGAATATGAGAAAGGATGTTACTGAATGTGTGGCGAAATGCTTAACGTGTCAAAAAGTTAAAGCAAACATCAAAGGCCAAGCGGATTGTTGCAACCATTAGAAATATCAAAATGGAAATGGGAGCATATCACAATAGATTTTGTGGTAGGTCTTCCAACGAATCAGCAAGGTTACAATACAATCTGGGTAATTGTTGATCGATTGATGAAGTCGGCACACTTTTTGCCAATCAAGATTAGATTTAATCTAGATCGGTTGGCAAAACTGTACGTGAAGGAAATTATTTCAAGACACGGTATTTCGATGTCAATTATATCAGATAGAGATCCTTGTTTTACATCAAATTTCTGGAAACAACTACAAGAATGCTTGGGAACGCAGTTGAGAATGAGCATAGTGTATCATCCTCAAACCGACGAACAAAGTGAGAGGACAATCCAGACATTAGAGGATATGCTCAGAGCATGTATTATGGATTTTAAAGGGAGTTGGGATGACCATCTACCGTTAGTTGAATTTTCCTATAATAATAGTTATCACGTAAGTATTGGCATGTCGCCTTACAAAGCGTTGTACGACAGGAAATGCAGAACTTCGTTATGTTGGGACAAAGTAGGTGAACGACAGGTGTTAGGTCCAGAGTTGGTGCAACAAACTATTGAGATTATCAAGGTGATTTGAGCGAGATTGATAGCTGTACAGGATAGGCAAAAGAAGTATGCTGATTAACACTGACAAAATCGGGAATGAAGTCGGTAGTTTTGTTTTCTTAAAAGTGTCTCCCTGGAAAGGGAAAATTTGATTTGGTAAAAAGGGAAAACTAAGCCCAAGGTTTATAGGACCTTTTGAAGTCCTACGACGAGTTGGTGATGTGGCGTATAAGGTAGCTCTACCTCCGAAATTAGAGCATATTCATAACATTTTCCATGTCTCGGTGTTAAGGCCATATAATCCCAATTATAAACATGCTATAGAATATGGACCAATACAGTTTGAAAAAGACTTGTCATATGAAGAAGTCCTTGTTCAGATTATTGACAGGAAAGAGCAAATACTAAGGAATAAAATGATACCTTCTGTTAAGGTAATTTGGAGAAACCACAATGCTGAGGAAGCTACTTGGGAACTTGAAGATGTTATGATGAAAAATTATCCTCAGTTATTTGTTTAATTTTGTATAGCGTTTCTGGGGACAAAATCTTATTAACGAGGGAAGAATGTAACGAATGAATTTATTGAGTCTTGATTCTAGGGACAGAATACTTTTAAGGAGGAAAGGATGTAACGACCCAAAATTTTCTCTGTAATTTAAAAATATTTATCGAATTAAATAAATATTTTAATTGATTTATTTATTAAGATAAATAAATAATTGATGAATTTGTGGTGTAATAGTTTAGTTATGTGTGTATAATAACTAATTTAATGAATGTTAATTTTATTATTTGAGGATTTAATTTAATAAAATAATTAAATTAAATAAATTGTTTAATATTTAAGAAAATAATTAAATTAAATAAAATGATGTTCTAGTCTAATTTAATAATTAAATTAGATATGTAATAATTTTTTAAGTATAAATATAATTATAATTGTAATTATAAGAACATAAATTAATTTAATAAAGGTGTGAAAAGGAACTATATAATATAAGTATTATAAAAATAAATTAGAAGGGGGGAGTTTTGTGCAAACCAAACAAAGCCTTGTGGCTTTTGGTTAATATAACAGCCAAAGACTTTTTGCTTGATAAAACTGATAACCACATTTATCAGTTTATTTGAGCGCACAGTGTAGAGGGAAATATTACGTGTTTTCCTAAAAACTAAGAACAAAGGTTAGAGAAGAGGAACAATAGAGAAACATAGAAACTTGACAAAGAGTTAGAGAAGAAATTGAGACTTTTGCTGTGAAGAGGAAGTGGAAGGATTGCTAAAACCTTGTTATCATCTTGCTAACAAAGGATTAAGGTATAATCTATCCAAATTCCAAATTTTGCTTTGCAATATCTATTTTCTGTGAATTAGAATTTTTGTTGGAATATGGTTTGAGGTGTTAATCAAATTCATGGAAAAATGGTTTGGAGAAAAAATTATGAGTTAACAATGTTTTGTGTGTACAAAGTGGCTTATGTGAGGCCAAAATAGATGTTAAATTCTGATTATAATATGTAATTTGGTTATGAATTGTGTTAGTATGTTAAGAAACGAAAACAATACAATTGAAATGGTGTAATTTGGTTAAGAAACAAAGATTTGGTGGTTGAATTTGTTAAATGTGTTGAAATATTAAGGAAATGGTAAAAACATAATTTTAATCCTCTAAATTTGGTTATGTAAGTTGTTTTAGGTGTTAGAATGATTGATTATATATGTTATGAGGCTTTAGTTAAGTTTGTAGTGTGTGGATTTATCCATGTTACCGTGAAATTGGAATTTTGGCTTAAAACAGAGTCTGTGTTCGTATTTTGCAAAACCGATTACGGTGTAAAAAATGAGAAATGTGATCGTCTTTAGTGGTCTAAGCAGACCCAAAGAATGAAATGTTAATATGACTTAGCTTGGGAAATGTTAACTTAACCTACTTTAATGAATATAGAGGAACCTAAAACATGTTATAAGATGTAATAATGTATTGTAATCATAAAGTTGAAACTATAAGTTATGAATTAATAAGTGTGAAAGTCTATAATGTGTTGTCATGAGAATTGGTGTTATTCTACAACCACCATGTTGTGTACTATAATATAATTAAGAGTTCGGATTCATGGTACGTGAATGAGTAGGATAATCAAGTCTTAAGTTAAAGATTGTAGATTTGACTAAGAACGAAAAGTAAACCAATGAAGTTATCGTTAATATAACTAATTGGTATTGTGGTTCTAATGGTATATGTAGGGTATTTGTCGAATGTTTGTAGTAATTGTGTAGCTTATACACGAGGTAAGTTCCCTACCCTCATTCTCTTTATTATGAATGCAAGTTCTTTAACCCCAACTTTTCATTATGCAAGATCTTGTATTCTAATTCTTCTACATTGAGCAAGTTTCATATTCCTAACTTGACATCGTTATGCATGTTTCTAAAACTTTAATCTTTTGTTGAGCAAGTTCCTAACTTCTGTTTCTTGTTATTCAAAGCATAAACTGTTCAAGTTCATTGTTCCAAATGAGATTTTCAAACTCTTTTGGATGTAATAATTTATATATACAATGCCTATTCAATAGTATATATTATTGATGTGATGACCCAAAAATAGGTATACATCACCAATCTTGAGTCGCCAAATATATGGTACAAAATTCAAATACAATTGAATTATACAACAGTCGTGTAAAATACGACAAAACATAATCTAAGAGTTTTAATAAGAATATTGGCATCTAGACAATATCCACACTCAATGGAGTCCTCATTACATTTATCGTCACACTATTTAACAGAATAGTGAGGACTACTAATGCTATCTTCTGGACCATCACTCCGTTCCCCGACTAGTCCTGTCTACGTTCTCATTTCCTGAAGAGAACAATGAAAGAAAGGGTGAGCTCAACTAGCCCAGTAAGAAATATTATGACTAAGATAATGCAAAATAAATTATCATTAGTCTTCAACAATGTTAAACTGATAAAATACAATAGACATCAATTTTAACTGCAGCGAAATAAGCAATCCATTAGAAGAGTCAAGTAGAACATGATATCTACTATCTTCTATGATTTAAAATGTTTTCATCAATTTTTATCGTTGAGACTCAGCTTAATAAATAAACCGCATCATAGAGTAATCCCTGCACTACGGGCCAAGGATATTCATTAAATCATCAATGGTCATAACTATACCGAATAAACCCTGGTCATAATCATACCAAAAACTGTCCATCAATGCACTACAGGCTACTGAGGAATTTTACCACATCATTTATAACATTACAGGTCATGATTATACCGAATAATCCCTGGTCATAATAATACCAAGTCTATCTATGTACGTAAGCCAAAGATGATTTTCATTACAATATAAGTGTGACACCCCCAAACCCAGGTACTTCATTCCCACAGGATTTGGTGTTCACTTAATCAAACATAACTAAGTACATTCATTATGTAAGATTTGTTATTTTTTTTAATCACATAATCAAATTACAAAACAAGTTAATTACTAATAACATGCTCATTCATGATATAGAAATACTGAAGTCATAATTTAACAGTCCTACTATTAACACATAACAATTCCTTCAGACTTTGAGTACAAAAATTACATTGTCTGACCATTCTGCTAACTCAACATGCATAGCCATATAGTTTATATTGGGGTTAATTGCCGCAGTACGGAGATGATGCATGCATGATGCGAGAATTATACTAAGAGGTCAAGATCATGGTGTGTACCAAGCTACCGCAGAAGGCGAGAACTATACTACTTGTTGCATGCTGCTACTAATTAATTGCATTTCTAAGAACTCAACTACTGAAATCACATGAACAAAGCCAATTTTGGCCTACAAGCTACTTTCTAACAACCTAATTAGCATGTACATCATATATAGACTTTATATAAACATATTTCAAAGACTCTTAACATGATTATACTCATAAAATAACACAAACATCGAATTTAAAACATCCAATTTCAATGTTTTTGATAAAAACTCACTTTTTGATGTTTTCAATGAAAATCAACACTGTGATTTTGTTTTTCAACCAAAACAGTTAATTCAAAGCACCTTATTTATGTTTATACAACCTCTTTCAAATTCAATAGTCAATTTATCAACTAAACAACTAATTAAACCTTAAACTAAACCATATTCATATATATATATATATATATATTCATATAAACTCACTGTAATAAAGTTTTCTTTACAAATTACATACATAACATCAATTCATTGACTATACTCATATATAACTTATGAAAATAGTTTCACAACAACCAAATTATCATATAAAACTATTTATAACAATTAATTCAATTTCTACAAAGATTTTATAGAAAAAATTATGAAATTTAAATAGGCACACTTAGAAGGGGGGGGGGGGGTTGAATAATTGTAGGCACAAACTATGTCCAATTTTTATTTCTTATAAAAAGTCCTTTGGATGTTTAATGCAGCAAGCTGGATTACCAAATCAGGATATTATTGAGATAACCAGTTTACTTATATGAATAGAATGTAGGCTGCTGGATGAATAACAAGATAGTCAAGCAATCACACAAACATCAAAATTTTTACGTGGTTCAACTACTACCCTCTAGAATAGTAGCCTAATCCACGTCCAATATCAACTAGTATTGGAGACTCACTTTTATTAACTCTTTCAATTACAATACAAGTTCTAGCAATTCGAACACCTTTGTTCCCTGTGCACCTATGCACTCTTAAGCACCTATGCTTTCCCCAAACTTGACTGTAATGAGTTATCAATTCAAACAGGATTAATCACAATAAAGTATTGATTGAGATATCAAAATATAAGATACACACTAGAGGTCTAATGATCAAGCAATGTATCGCTCACCAACTTAAGGCTCTAGTATGAAATGAAATGATATGCAAGAAGAATATTACCATAATATTTTCTATACATTTTTCGTAGCTGCAATTCTATTCTTAATGCAATCAATGTCTGTCTCAGTGAAAAACAATTTCGTAGCTTGTATGCGATAAATTACTGTGTATGTTTTTCATGTATAAGTATGTTAAAGAGCTCAGTTTATATAGACCACTTCCAGGATATTACCGTTGCAAGGTTTTCTGTCGTGATATGCTGATTAAAACATTTTGCACAAATCTTGCCGTTCTATATCAATCATGATCTACTCAGCTTGATTTCAATCACAGAGATTCTATTTTCTGAGAAATCACACCATCAGTATTTAAGGCTTAATTGATTTCCATTGCATGGGAGAAAGGCTTGACGCAGATTACTTACAGTCCCAATTACAAAGCCGGAATTTATTACCTTATATGCCTATAAACATTTGCTGGCATGTTTCCATATATCTTAACATGCATTGGTCCGTTAGAATTAACCAATTAAGTTGCTCAAATCATGATACGAGATTATGGCACATGATTTCTGCTATAAGTATGCAGCATATGGTAATTTATTCAACTCGTTACCTTAAATAATTTCATAGATTTACGACCCTTGATTTATGACGCATAATTTGTGCAGCATGATGAGGCATGATCTATGATGTCGTGTTTTGAGCTTACCATACTATATCTTCTGACCTGTGTCCATATATCTTACCTTATATTCGGACACCCAATTAGATCCCTTGAATCGTGGGATAAGATTATGAAGCAAAACTTATGGTAATATGATTACCCCATTTCTTGCTCTACCGAATATAACTATTTAACAAGATTTGATTCCTTACGTGAGCAATTTTGGCCATGCATATTATGAGCTAGTTAATTAACATGTAACATCAAATATGAATGCAAGTATATATATGTAATGCACATGTCCTAAAGCCTTATTTTGGAAAGTAATAAATGCTAAGATCTTACATTTATTCCTAGGACTCAAATTAGCTTTTCTTTCTTCAAAGACTTCTTAAC
This sequence comes from Panax quinquefolius, assembly GCA_020205615.1. Classification (NCBI taxonomy): domain Eukaryota; kingdom Viridiplantae; phylum Streptophyta; class Magnoliopsida; order Apiales; family Araliaceae; genus Panax; species Panax quinquefolius. Next base: position 55,153,343 of record CM035161.1, on the reverse strand, counting down.
TTTGGACCTTTTTCCTTGATGTTCCTGAAATGTTATATAACATGGTTAGTGAACAAATATGGTCATCATGAAAACATGGAGTGTGACATAAGTTAACATTCTCCCCTTTTTGATGATGACAACAAAATAATTATGGCTCCCCCTAAAACCATGCATTTCAAGAGAGTTACAACTCCCCCTTAATTCATGCATACTATTGACTGCATATTGCAGTGTTTGAGTAACCCTGCATTTTCTGGTTAGTCCACAACATGTTAAGCAAAAGTTATAGTAAACTATTAAACCATCATCCATCAACAAATTTACATAATAGTCTTAAAGCCAAAAGTTATCATGCATGAAAATTTAAAAAATTGTCTTTGGAAGCAAGGAAATCAGGCATTATTATAATGCTTCTCTCCCTTTGGCATCCATCAAAAAGGTGCGTCCAGAAGGCCAAAGAGGGGCAGGGTGTCTAATCATCCTCCTCATCAAGATTAACGTGATTAGCTTCGCGGGCGGTGAAATAAGGCCGGTGAAGCCTGCGATGTTCAATCTCTTCAAGGGACATTGTGTTGGAAAATCGGGGAGGACAAGCAATGAAGGTAGGAGGTGGGAGAGGCAGGTCCAGAAAGTCGCCTTGATATTCTGCCATCCAATTGCATTGGGGCCATTCAGGTATGCGCGCTTGGACTTGGTCTACTGCAGCTCCTCACTTAGGTCATTCATGTGACTCTGTAAATCGTCCAAGAGTCCCAATTTGATTGCTGATGAACTTAAGCTCTGTGCTCAATTGGCAGGCGTTGCGGTTCATCTTTTGTTGCAGGGATTCGACCATCGCCCGAGTATGCAACTCTAATCAAGCTTGAAGGTCTATGAACTCATCTTCCACATTGCGAAACATAGCATGAAAATCATCATGACGAATGGGAAGTTTGCCTTTTTAAAGGACGGAGAGACAGAGTTGGATATCTTTGACATCAGAAGTGATTTGGGCTTGATTATTTGCAATGCTGTGAAGGATAGTGAGAATTGCAGGGGAAGAAGGCAGTGAGGTAGGAGGTATTGGTTTAGGAATTTTGGGTACCACACGTATGAACTTTCCTTTAAGCAGAGTGATATGAGCCCCTTTGAGATAGTTAGAATCGATAGAATCAGTTAATTGGATAGAACCCTCATCGTCGAGTGGAATTTGGAAGTGATTAAATAGTTTGGTGAGGAAGCAACTGTAGGGCAGAAACTTTTTAGAATGTTTGACACAGTGAACCATGTGTTTGAGCATCATCAGTGAAAAATTAAATGGTTGGCCGGTCATTATTAAGGCCACCAAGACCAAATCCTGATACATGAAGTCAGCTCCACCACTGAGATGAGGGAGGAAATTATACCGTAACAATTTATGAAGAACTATTGCAAGAGGAGACACTTCGGTGGTTTTAGGGAGGGTGATGGAGGACGCTGTTGGGTTATCCATGACAATGCGAAGTTGTACTAGGGGAGACACAGGAGTAGAGATATGCCCTTTAAGGGTAAAGGGACAGTCACCGGTTTATGGAATTGACAGTATACTCCCTAAATCCATAGCTGTGAAGAACAAAGATTTACCTTTGACAAATGAAGTGTAGCAATCGCCATTATTCTCAAGATTGGTATAAAACTGCTAAACTAATTTTGGGTAGGCTACCAAGGGAGGAATACATAAGGAAGACAGACCACAGAACTCAAAGAGACGATGAAGAGGCGAGTTTTGGTAGTAAAATATGTCTATCAATTTTTCATAGACAAAAGATTTTTGACAGATAGAGGTTTTAAAACGGAGTTCAAAATTATGGCCTCTAAAAAAATTGTCAGGCACATCATGCAAGGAGATGGAGAGAGGTATTATCGGTATCGAAGGCGAACCAGATGAAGGGTCATTGAGCTTACGTTGTTTATGACCCGTCGATGTCCCGATTGGTGGAGGAGAGGGTATACTGGCTTCAGATTTGGCAGGGGATGATCCACAGAGGATGGCCTTCATTTCAGTTTTCGAGTGACCGGTGGTTGAGACGGTGGAGAGGGAGGTGAGACCTCATCTTCTGATTCATCACGAAGCTGTTTGCCACGTCTAGTTCTCATTGTAGCAGAGAAGGGTTGAGCTGATTGAGATGGTGGAGGGGGATGTGAGATATTCAGAGATTGGAGAGTCAGAGACAGAGAGAGAGGGTAAGGCGGCTTCTGGTTTTTATGTATAAAGCACATTATAGAGATATGGGAAGTGGTGAAGCCGTCTTTGGGAAGGAAATCTGAATAGATTTTAATGGGCGTAATTATGGTCTGAATAGATATGCTAGTAATTTTTCTGTCTAATATCTTTAACACGAACAGTTCATATCTGTATTAGACACATTTCGAGTTCTCTCCTTAGAGTAATGAATCGTTCTTCCCCTAGAGGTTTTGTAAATATATCTGCTAGTTGATGCTCAGTGGGAATGAATATTAATCTTATTAAACATTTGGACACATTGTCTCTAAGAAAATGGTGGCGTACTTCTATGTGTTTTGTGCGAGAATGTAGTACTGGATTTTTAGAGATGTCTATGGAGCTTGTATTATCACAGTATATGGGCACATTTTCACATATAATATCAAAGTCGCACAATGTTTGACGCATCCACAAAATTTGGGAGCAACAGCTTCCTGCTGCTAAATATTCACCCTCAGTAGAGGATAGGGCAACTGACGTTTGCTTCTTGCTATGCCATGAGACAAGACTTTGTCCCAAAAATGTACAGGCACCACTTGTGCTTTTTCTATCTATTTGACAACCTGCATAATCGGCATCTGAATAACCCATTAGATCAAAATTGTCACATTTTGGGTAAAATAATCCTAAATTAGTAGTACCACTCAAATATTTAAATATTCGTTTAACCACCTGTAAGTGGGATTCTTTGGGTTTGGCCTGAAACCGAGCATATAGACACAAACTGTACATTATATTAGGTCTAGAACCATTTAAATATAGTAGGGATCCAATCATACCTCTGTATTTTGTTACCTCTACATCCGTACCTTTTTCATCCGCTGTGAGTTTTATTGATGTACTCATTGGTGTGGTCTTTGAGTTTGAATTGTCAAATCTGAATCTCTTAAGTAACTCTTTTGTGTACTTGGTTTGATGAATGAATATACCTTCATGATTTTGTTTAATTTGAAGGCCGAGAAAGTAGTTGAGTTCTCCCATCAAGCTCATGTCAAACTCCTTGTGCATGCATTTGGAAAACCACTCACAAAGGAAATTATTAGTAGCACCAAATATTATATCGTCTACATATATTTGTACAATAATAATATCTTTATTTTGACGTTTAATAAACAGCGTGGAGTCAATTTTACCTCGTATGAACCCATTTGATAGGAGGTACTTACTTAGTCTTTCGTACCAAGCCCTTGGGGCTTGTTTGAGTCTATAGAGTGCCTTCTTGAGTTTGTATACGTAATGTGGAAACTTATCATGCTCAAATCTAGGTGGCTGTTTTATATAGACTTCTTCGTTTATGTACCCATTGAGAAAGGCACTTTTGACATCCATTTGGTGTAGCTTGAACTTTCTGAAATAGGCTAATGCTTAATATACGAATGGATTCCAAGCGGTCTACTAGGGCAAATGTTTCTTTATAGTCTATTCCTTTTTGCTAGTTATACCCTTAAGCGACTAGTCTAGCTTTGTTTCTTATAATTGTTCTATACTCGTCAAGCTTGTTTTTGAAGACCCATTTCGTTCCAATAATGGACACATCTTTTGGGGGAGGAATTAACTCCCACACTTGACATCTTTCAAATTGTTTTAGCTCCTCCTGCATTGCTAGAATCCAATTTTCATCAAGTATGGCTTCTTTGGCGTTCTTTGGTTCAATTTGGGATAGGAACGCTGAGAAAGCACACATATTTTGTGCTTTTCTTCTTGTAATAACTTTGTCGTTTATGTTTCTAATGATGTTCTCAGGAGGATGGTTTTTGATGTATCTTACTAATTTTAGAAGTTGAATATCATGTATAACTTCTTCAGTAGTTTCTGGATTATGGTCTTGATGTTCATCTATTTCAGCTTGCTGGATATGTTCCTGATTTTCATATACAGCTTGCTGGTTAGAGTTTTGGTCCTGCTGTTCTTCTGATTCATCTTGCTGGATTGGTTCCATGATCTTGCTGTTTTGCTTTATCTGGTAATTTGGATTTGCAGCAGTCTCTAAGTTTCCTGCATCTTCTTCTCTTTCTTTTGGAATATCATGGTTAGATTCGTTAAATTTGACATGTATAGATTCTTCGATACACATCTTTTGTACATTATAAATGTTATATGCGATTTTATGAATAGCCAATGAATATTCCTTCATATGATCTAGCATCAAACTTGCCTAGATTTCGATTAGTGTTAAGAATGAAACATTTAGATCCAAACACTTTGAAATAGTTTATGTTAGGAAGTCGATTATTTAATAATTCATATGGTGTTTTCAAAATGATTGGACGAATTAATAATCTATTTAGCACATAACATGTTGTGTTCACAGCTTCGGCCCAAAATTTCTTAGGGAGTTTAGTTTCCTGAATTAGAGTTCTAGTTGTTTCTTGTAATGTTCGATTCTTCCTTTCTACCACTCCATTTTGTTGTGGAGTTCTAGGTGCCAAAAATTCATGAGTGATTCCTTTTTTATTACAAAATACAATAAAATCCTTTTGAAATTCCGTACTATGATCACTTCTGATTTTTATAAGATTAAGACTATATTTACTCTCCAAATTTTTAATCAGTTTTTTAAATTCTTTAAATGCCTCATCTTTTGTTCTAAGAAAGAGTACCCATGTATATCTTGAGAAGTCATTGACTATCACAAAAGCATAGAATATACCATTTAGACTAGCATGCCTTTCAGGTCCAAATAAATCGAGATGAAGCAATTGTAAGGGATAAGAAGTTGATACCATGTTTTTGGATGTGAATGATGTTCTTACTTGTTTTCCAAGTTGACAAGGTTCGCATATTCCTTTCTTCTCGAAATTCATTTTGGGTAATCCTCTTACTAAGTTCTTTGATGACAACTTCTTGATGAGGTCCATATGAACATGTCCCATCCTTCTATGCCATGGATTTGCTTCATCTTGAAAGGTTGCAAGACATAATTCTTCCTCCTGTCGCTCAAAATCAAGAGTATATATATTCCCTTCTCTTCGGGCAACTAAAGTAGATTTGTTAGTACTATGTGAAATTGTACATTTATCTTTTTCAAACTTTACTTGATGTCCATTATCCATTAATTGACTAACACTAATAAGATTGAATTCTAGACCATTAACAAGATGAACATTATTGATGTTAACCTTACCATTACCGATTTTACCTTTCCCAATTATTTTGCATGACCGATTATCACCGAATGTGACTGTTCCATGTTTCTTTTTGACATTTAGTTCCATGAACTTAGATTTGTCACCCGTCATGTGACGTGAACATCCACTGTCAAGAATCCACTTTTGAGAAGATACTTTGGCTTTGAAACATACTTGTATAAGAGAGATACAATTTATATTTTTGGTACCCATATCTTTTTGGGTCCACTTGTGTTAGTTGAAATCAAATTACTTTTCTTTATCCGTATGGCTTTACTTCAATTTTTCTTTCTTGAGTAGTTTATCTTTAGATGTCCTTTAATGCCACAATTTTTTACAATAATTTAATTTAAATGATGATTTAGATTTTAGCATTTCAACTTCTTTTCTATATGTTGGGTTGTAACCTATGCCTTGTTTATCATAACTGGGTCTTTGTTTTCCTGGCATGACATTTAGGTTTTCTTCCCCATGAACAAATTTAGCTAGAGAGATTTTTAAAGACTCTATTTCTTTTTGTAGGTCATTAGTTGGAGGTGTTTTATTACTCGATTCATCACCAAATGCATCAATGCACACATCTCACATCTCTATCTCTTTTTTTAATTTTTCAACTTCATTATTTAGCTGTTTTACCTTGTTGAACAATATTTTATTGTAATTATCTAAATAATCATTCTTTCCTGCTAATACCTTTTCCTCATTTATGTGTGTTACTTTTTCTAATTCTTTCTTTTCATCTATCAGTGCTTCCACTTCGCTCGTTAGAGTGTTTCCTAGATCTTGTAAGTACATATTTTTTCTTTTAATTTTTCATTTTCTTGTTTCAAAGTAATACTATCAGAAAGAGGTACCTCATTGGATTTACCTTCAAGTCCCATGAAGCATATTTGAGCCAGTTCATCGTTTGCATCTATTTCCACTTCGGATTCTTCATCATCACTCCATGTTAGGAATGCTTTATGCTTTTTGAACTCCTTATTGCCTAGCTTTCCTTTGTTTTTGAGTTGGAAGCAATCCTTTTTAAAATGACCTGGTCGTCCACACTCGAAATTAGTTTCCTCGGTTGGCTTGGCTTTGTATTTGTTTGCGTTAAATGTATTTTTCCTTTGATTCTTCCTTTAAAGTAGCCCCTTAAGTCATCTTGATATCATGGCTATTTCATCATCCGAGTTATTTTCAAGTTCTTCTTCAATTCCTGCATTTAGAGCTAGTACTTTCTTTCGAGGAACTTCTTCCTCATCATCGTATCTTTTCAATTGATGATCATATTCTTCTAGTTCACCAAAGAGGGTTAATGTATCCATAGAAGAAATATTGATGGAGTCTTGAAGAGTAGTAATTTTAGATGCAAACCTTTTGGGCATAGCCCGAAGTAGCTTACGGTTGATTTCGCTTTGTGGAATTGTCTTGTCGAGTAGCTTCAAGGAATTTATAAGTACCAAAAATCGTGTTTGAGCCATTTTGAGCGTTTCGTCTCTTTCTAGTTTGAACATTTCGTAGTCATGCATGAGCATACTTAGCTTGACTTCTCGTACTTTGGACGTTCCTTTGTGACTTACCACTAGGGTATCCCAAATTTCCTTTAATGTGTTGCATGAGGAAACCTTATCTATTTCGGATTGCACCATGCCGTTGAGGAGAGTGTTCATTGCTTTTGAATCGTATGACACCATGTATGTTTCAGTTGAGTCCATCTCAAGTAGAGTTTTTGGAGTGCCATCATCTTTCCTTGGGATTACCAGTCCATTCTCTACTACCCACCATTCCCATGGGTCTCGCTTAAGATATATCCTCATCGTAAATTTCTAGAAGTTATAGTTCTCAGTTCCAAAGAGTAGTGGAGGTCGGTTTGTTGATTGACCTATGTCCAATTTTTATTTCTTATAAAAAGTCCTTTAGATGTTTAATGTAGCAAGTTGGATTACCAAATCAGGATATTATTAAGATAACCAGTTTACTTATATGAATAGAATGCAGGCAGTGGGATGAATAACAAGATAGTCAAGCAATCACACAAACATCAGAATTTTTACATGGTTCAACTACTACCCTCTAGAATAGTAGCCTAATCCACATCCAATACCAACTAGTATTGGAGACTCCCTTTTATTAACTCTTTCAATTACAATACAAGTTCTAGCAATTCGAACACCTTTGTTCCCTATGCACCTATGCACTCTTAAGCACCTATGCTTTCCCCAAACTTGACTGTAATGAGTTATCAATTCAAACAGGATTAATCACAATAAAGTATTGATTAAGATAACAAAATATAAGATACACACTAGAGGTCTAATGATCAAGCAATGTATCGCTCACCAACTTAAGGCTCTAGTATGAAATGAAATGATATGCAAGAAGAATATTACCATAATATTTTCTATACATTTTTCGTAGCTGCAATTCTGTTCTTAATGCAATCAATGTATGTCTCAGTGAAAAACAATTTCGTAGCTTGTATGCGATAAATTACTGTGTATGGTTTTCGTGTGTAAGTATGTTAAAGAGCTCAGTTTATATAGACCACATCCAGGATATTACCGTTGCAAGGTTTGCTGTTGTGATATGTTAATTAAAACATTTTGCACAAATCTTGTCGTTCTATATCAATCATGATCTACTCAGCTTGATTTCAATCACAGAGATTCTATTTTCTGAGAAATCACGCCATCAATATTAAACGCTTAATTGATTTCCATTGCATGGGAGAAAGGCTTGACGCAGATTACTTACAGTCCCAATTACAAAGCCAGAATTTATTACCTTATATGCCCATAAACATTTGCTGGCATGTTTCCATATATCTTAACATGCATTGGTCCGTTAGAATTAACCAATTAAGTTGCTCAAATCGTGAGACGAGATTGTGGCACATGATTTCTGCTATGAGTATGCAACATATGGTAATTTATGCAATCAACTCGTTACCTTAAATAATTTCCTAGATTTACGACCCTTGATTTATGACGAATAATTTGTGCAGCATGATGAGGTAGGATCTATGATGTCATGTTTTGAGCTTACCATACTATATCTTCTAACCTGTGTCCATATATCTTACCTTATATTCGGACGCCCAATTAGATCCCTTGAATCGTGGGATAAGATTATGAAGCAAAACTTCTGTTAATATGATTACCCATTTCTTGCTCTACCGAATATAACTATTTAACAAGATTTGATTCCTTACGTGAGCAATTCTGGCCATGCATATTATGAGCTAGTTAATTAACATGTAACATCAAATATGAATGCAAGTATATATATATGTAATGCACATGTCCTAGAGCCTTATTTTGGAAAGTAATAAATGCTAAGATCTTACATATATTCCTAGGACTCAAATTACCTTTTCTTTCTTCAGAGACTTCTTGACTTTGGACCTTCTTCCTTGATGTTCCTGAAATGTTATATAACATGGTTAGTGAACAAATATGGTCATCATTAAAACATGGAGTGTGACATAAGTCAACAAATTGGGAGAGAGTACAACTATAACTTTTGAAAAGAAAAACAAATAACAGAGTTTAGATGATACCTTAGAGTTAGAAGATAGTGGCTATCCTTTGATATCAATCTCCTTTTCCCCAATTCCTTTCTCCAATTCTCTAGCCTTCTCCCAATTCTCTCTTCTTTTCTCTCTGTAAACTTTCTTCTTTTCTTCTACTGAGTCTTACCTCTCTATTCTAATCTTACGTATTAGAGTTATAACGTATAAGATATAATATATATTAATTATATAATATAAATATAGTATAACTGATATCAGTTATCATATTTTTGAAAATCAAAAGCCATAAGGTTTGTTTGGTTACCTACTAAAAATATAATCATTTAATCCTTATGCCTTGTTTGGTAAAACACAATTAGATTAAAGACTTAATAGGCATTAGGCCTTGTTTGGCAAAACTGAATTAAACTCCTTTAATTTATTTTAATAACTCCTTTATAAAAGGTTATTTGTCACACTTTTATTTAATTAAATTTTTCAATAATCAATTAAATTAATTCTAAAAACAATTTATTAAATTACCTTAACACATAAATCAATACTACAAAATTATATTTTTCTATATAATTATAACTTTATTTAATCAACTAACACATCCTTTTTAATTACAAATTAAAATTAAAATATAATAATTCATTCAATCAAAACTCTCTAACCTAATAACTAAATTAAATTAGAATATAATAATTAATTTCCTTAATTATTTATTTAACAAATAATTAACGAAATCGAATCAATTTGAACAATTATTTATTCAACAATAAACACATCCATTAGATACTTATATAATTCAATAAATATTTAATATACAAATTTAAAAAAATTCTAGAATGTTACATCATTCCCTCCTTACAAGGATTCTGTCCTCAGAATCACAATTCAAATAACTCATTCGTCACATTCTCCCCTACTTACAAAGATTCTCTCCCCAGAATCGAAGACACAGATTAAACAAATAACTCAGGGTAATTCTTCATCATTTCAGTTTCGAGTTCCCATGTAGCCTCTTCGACATTGTAGTTTCTCCATATTACCTTCACAGAAGGTATCACCTTATTCCTGAGCACTTGTTCTTTCTTGTCGACTATCTGGATAGGAACCTCTTTATAAGATAAGTCTTTATCAAACTGCAATGGTCGTACTCGATCACGTGCTTGTAATCGGATTTATATGGTCGTAACACCGAAACGTGAAAAACATTATGAATATTTTGCAACTCTGGAGGTAGAGCTACCTCGTAAGCCACCTCTCCAACCTTTCGCAACACTTTGAAGGGTCCAATAAACCTCGGGCTTAGTTTCCCCTTTTTACCAAACCAAAATTTTCCTTTCCAAGGAGAAACTTTTAGGAAAATGTAATTTCCTACATCGAATGCACGATCTTGTATGTGTTGATCAGCATATTTCTTTTATCTGTCTTGAGCAGCTATCAATCTTGTTCTGATGAGTTTGACAACCTCAGTTGTTTGTTGTACCAGTTCTGGTCTTAACAGTTGACGTTCACCGACTTTGTCCCAGCACAGTGGAGTTCTGCACCTCCTGCCGTATAATGCTTCGTAAGGTGGCATGTTGATGCTTGCGTGGTAACTGTTATTATAGGCAAATTCCACCAATGGTAATTGTTCATCCCAGCTCCCTTTGAAATCCATGACGCATGCTCTTAGCATATCTTCCAATGTCTGGATTGTTCGTTCGCTTTGGCCATCTGTTTGCGGATGATATAACGTACTCATTCGCAATTGTGTTCCCATACATTCTTATAGTCTCTTCCAGAAGTTTGATGTGAACCTCAGATCTCTATCTGACACAATTGACACTGGAACTCCATGTCTCGTAACGATCTCTTTAACATATAGCTTTGCCAGCTGATCAAGATTGAATCTAATCTTTATTGTCAAAAAGTGTGCAGATTTTGTCAATCTGTCTACTATCACCGATATAGCATCGTATCCTTTCTGAGTCGGTGGGAGACCTACCACAAAATCCATTGTGATATGTTCCCATTTCCATTCCGGTATCTCTAACAGTTGAAGTAATCCGCTTGGCATTTGATGCTCGGCCTTGACTCTCTGACATGTTAAGCACTTTGCAACGCATTCTGCAACGTCTCTTTACATAATTGGCCACCAAAAATGTCACCACAAATCTTGATTCATCTTCGTACTTCCCGGATGAATCGAATATCTCGAGCTATGAGCTTCTATCAAGATGTCTTCTTTAATATCTGGTACTGCTGGAACCTAGATTCGTCCCTCAAATCTCAGCATTCCCTCGGTATCAACCTTGTATTTCACTTCTTTTCCCTCGCCCACACTTTCTTTTATTTTTCTGCATTCCTTATCCTGCAGTTGAGCGTTCTTCACTTTGTCCACCAAAGTTTGACTGGCTTCCATCAGGTATAATTTTTCATCGGATTCTTTCGAAAATTTGATTTCCAACTCTAACCATGACATTGCTGAAATAAGATCCTCCTTATTAGTTAACAACATCAATTTTTCTCTGCCTTTCCTACTCAAGGCATCTGCAACCACGTTTTCTTTTCCTGGATGATAAACGATCTCACAATCGTAATCTTTTATCAATTCCATCCATCTCCTTTGACGCATGTTCAGGTCTTTCTGAGTGAAAATGTACTTCAGACTCTTATGGTCTTTGTAGATCTCACATTTTTCTCCATAGAGATAGTGTCACCATATTTTCAAAGCAAACACAATCGCCACCAACTCTAAATCATGAGTCGGATACCCTTTTTCGTAGTCTTTCAATTGTCTTGATGCATACGCAATGACTTTGTCGTTCTGCATAAGGACACATCCTAATCCTTTGTGTGAAGCATCACTATACACCACAAAATTTCCTGTATTATTAGGTAATGACAACATAGGTGCCATACTTAACCTCTTTTTCAATTCTTGGAAACTTCCTTCACACTTCTCCGTCCAAACAAATTTTACAGATTTCCTAGTCAAATTTGTCAATGGAGTGGCAATCTTGGAGAAATCCTGGATAAACAGTCTGTAATACCCTGCCAATCCCAAGAAACTTCTCACTTCTGATGGAGTTCTTTGTTGCTCCCAATTTATGACAGCTTCGACCTTTGATGGATCCACTGAAATTCCATCCTTGTGAATTATGTGCCCAAGAAATTGTATACGTTCTAACCAGAATTCACATTTAGAGAATTTCGCATATAACTTTTCCTTTCTTAGCGTCTCCAGCATTAGACATAAGTGTTCTACGTGTTCTTCTTGAGTTCTAGAGTACACCAGAATATCTTCGATAAACACCACCACAAACTTGTCTAAAAATGGTTTAAACACCGTGTTCATCAAATCCATGAACGCTGCAGGGGCGTTTGTCAAACTAAAAGACATCACCAAAAATTCGTAATGTCCATACCGAGTTCAGAATGCCGTCTTCGGTACATCCTCCTTCCTTACTTTCAGTTGATGATACCCACTTCTCAAATCTATTTTTGAGAAATATCTAGCACCCTTTAACTGGCCAAACAAATAGTCTATTCTCGGTAATGGATATTTGTTCTTAATAGTGACTTTGTTTAACTCCCTATAATCAATGAAAAGATGCATTGACCTATCCTTCTTCTTTACAAATAACACTGGTGCTCCCCACGGTGACACACTCGACTGAATGTATTTCTTGTCCAACAGCTCCTGCAGTTGTACCATCAGTTCCTTCATCTCTACCGGAGCCATTATGTACGGGGCCTTTGATGTCAGAGCGGTTCTTGGTGCTAAGTCTATCACGAACTTGATCTCTCTGTCAGGCAGAAGTCCTGGCAAATCCTCCGAAAACATGTCCACGAATTCTCTAACCACTAGTATTTCTTCCAGTTTCACACCCTTCTTCTGAGTATCGACTATGTAAGCTAGATAACCCACACAGCCTTGACTCAACAACTTCTTGGCCTGCATAATCGTCAGACATCTCATTTGTCTAGGCGTTTTGTTACCATTGAAAACTACCTTTGATGGAGTCATAAGGTTTACAGATTTCTTTTGGCAATCAATTATCGCTCCACAATTTAACAACCAATCCATTCCCAAAATAACATCAAACTCTCCAAGCCTAATCGAAATTAAATCTACCATCATAATATTTCCCTTAATATTCACTCTACAGTTCTTGTATACGAACCTAACAGGAATTACTTCCTTATTAGCAATTTCTATGTTTAAAGGGAAATTCAATTCTTCCTTAGGCAATCCTAATCTCATAGCAAATTCATCAGATATAAATGAGCAAGTAGCACCCGAATCAAATAATACATAAGCATCAATATCATTAATTGGGATAATACCTGACACCACATCCTTTGATTGTACCACATCTTGCACAATCATGTTGAAGGTTCTGGCTGTGGGTTTGTTTGATGTCGTTGGTCTAGTAATGGCCCAAGTACCTCCACTGCTTCCTCCGTTGCTTCCCGTTGTCTCTCCAGCTTTCTTCTTAGGGCACTCACGAGCAAAATGATCCTTGGACCCGCAAGTGAAGCAAACGTTCTTCTTAGGTTGATTGTAGTTTGGGGCGATGTTACCCTCCTGGCCACAGTTAAAGCATACTCGTTTCCCCATTAAGCATACACCCTTGTGAAACTTCCCGCATATAGCACATGCTTCAAACTTCTTATTCTGTTGGTTACCTTGTTGATTTTCAGCAACCACATTTCGATTCCACTTTCTTTTCAAATTATTGTTACCATTTTCGCTACCACCAACTCCATTCTTAACCTCCACTTCATTCTTCTTCTTTTTCTGTTCTTGATTGAACTTGGTTATAGCCTCGCCTCCACCTTCAGCGAGAATTGCCTTTTCCATTACGGCTAAAAATGTCTTCAACTGGAACAAGGAAACCCTACTATACAACTAGGGCTTCAGTCCTTGTTCAGACCTCTTCGCCTGGCATTCATGTATACTGACTTGGTATGGCGCAAACCTTGCCAACTCGTTGAATTTCGTGGCATACTCAGACACCGTCATCGTTCCCTACTTCAATTCTAAAAACTGTACTTCTAACTGACTATTCGAACTCTCTGGGAAATAGGTCTCGAAGAACATCTCCTTAAACCTATCCCAAGCCATAACCCCTGGTCCTACTCGAGTTTTATTGGCCTGCCACCAATAACTAGCCTCTGCTTTCAACATAAATGTTACAAAAATAGTCTTCTGATCTTCCCCTATCCCCGCCACATCGAACACCTTCTCTATCTCCATGACCCAGGTCTGTGCCTCAATCGGGTTTATGGACCCACGGAATTCTGGTGGTCCAACCACCTTGAAGTCCTTAAACATTGTAGCTTGATTTTGTGGTTGATTCTATGGTTGATTCTGCAGTGCACCTGTCAGTAACGTCACCAGGTGCTGAACAGGGTTAGCTTCAACATTATTGTTTTTGGTTCCTTCAGTGGTTCTCTGACGGGGTGGTTGAAGTCTTGGAGGCATTTTCTGTTAAAAATACATTCATTAGATTATTACTCAACTCTTTTAAGTAATTTGTACTTAACTTGCCCCCATAAAAGTAATAACCACATAACACATAACACTTTGGATAAAAGAAGATAATAACTTTTATTCATTCATAATTTCTTTGAAAAAAACGACATAACAATAGCATAACTGCTAGTTACATTATTTTTCTGAACTACTAAAGTTTCAGGACGTCATCATCATATCCCATAGGTTACATAACACTTGGGATTTACATATTATTTATCATAACATAGATCATAAATCAAATAAACTCTTTACGATGTCCTACTAAAATACTGCATAGCCTTACGACGCTCTTCATCGATAATTCAAAACATGGTTCGACGATCTGGTATATACGATGGTAGCGTCTCAAACTGAATCGGACAACCCATGACCCGATCCTGAGCTCGATTAATCATGGTGTTGAACACGTTATTCATTTCCTCTATCTTTATTCTCTTTACTTTTGCGTCTCCCTCTGCTATTTCGGCTCGTTGATCAGCTTTCTCGTACGCATCTTCGGCTCTTGCCTTCTTAGTAGATTCCTCTTTCAACTTGTTCTTCAACTCTGCAATCCCTGCTCTCATTCGCTCGTTCTCTCCTTCAGTGTGAATCAACTCTTCTTCAACATTGCTCAGGTGTTCCTCTCGATCTTGGATTTCATCGTCCTTCTGGGCCATCGAGGTCTGTTACTCAGCTACTATCTCTTGCAATTCCTCGACAGTATCTTGAAGTTCCACGTTGCAGTCGTAGACTTCATCGTACATAAGAGCAGCCATTGAGGTCAGTGGAATCTCTTCCTCCTCGTCCTCGTCATCCTCATTTTCCTGCGACAACTCAACGGGGTCTTCCTCATCTGTTTCTACCTCATCATCCTCATCTTCAACCACTGTAAACAATGGGGCTGACTCCCGTAGAAGTAGCTGTTCCCACACCAGTTGTATGTCACGAGATTCCTCCTCTCTAGGCATCTAAGGTCCTTCCTCCCTAGCCTAACTAGATTCTCCGACATTAGCCATCCTGACAACAAGATTTTTAAGTTTTAGTTATTAATCATCATTACTCGACACTCACGAGCACATAAGTTGTAATCACGTAAGCACATAAGTGTTTTATTACTTCTTCCTTAAAACTCGATAAGAGTTTATCATCACTATCTTTTCGAAGGTTACTTCCTAAGGATTTTCCCCACCTAAGGTTCATAACCTAAGGCTTTGATACCAACTTATGACACCCCCAAACCCAGGTACTTTATTCCCACAGGATTTGGTGTTCACTTAATCAAACATAACTAAGTACATTCATCATGTAAGATTTGATTTTTTTAATCACATAATCAAATTACAAAACAAGTTGATTACTAATAACAGCTCATTCATGATATAGAAATACTGAAGTCATAATTTAACAGTCCTACTTTTAACACATAACAATTCCTTCAGACTTTGAGTACAAAAAAGTACCTTTGTTTGACCATTCGCTTAACTTTCGGCTTGGCGCCATAGTTTTATCTTGTGGTTCGGCTCATGTGGCGGAGATGGAGTCATGGAGCGAGAATTATACTAAGAGGCTGGCATGGTGTATGGCGCCAATGACAATATGACTGAGAACTATACTATTAACCGGCGTTACGGCATGGCCAATAATGCGTAATCGGCAAACCACCATTGACTAAAAATCACATGAACAAAGCCAATTTTGGCCTACAAGCTACTTTTTAACAGCCTAATTAGCATGTACATCATATAGAGACTTTATATAAACATATTTCAAAGACTCTTTACATGATTATACTCATAAAACAACACAAACATCGAATTTAAAACATCCAATTTCAATGTTTTTGATAAAAACTCACTTTTTGATGTTTTCAATGAAAATCAACACTGTGATTTTGTTTTTCAACCAAAACAGTTAATTCAAAGCACATTATTTATGTTTATACAACCTCTTTCAAATTCAATAGTCTATTTATCAACTAAACAACTAATTAATCCTTAAACTAAACCATATTCATAAATATTCATATAAACTCACTATAATAAAGTTTTCTTTACAAATTACATACATAACATCAATTCATTGACTATACTCATATATAACTTATGAAAATAGTTTCACAACAACTAATTTATCATATAAAACTATCTATAACAATTAATTCAATTTATACAAAGATTTTATAGGGAAAATTGGGAGAGAATACAACTATAACTTTTGAAAAAAAAAACAAATAACAGAGTTTAGATGATACCTTAGAGTTAGAAGATAGTGCCTATCCTTTGATATCAATCTTCTTTTTCCCAATTCCTTTCTCCAATTCTCTAGCCTTCTCCCAATTCTCTCTTTTCTCTCTGTAAACTTTATTCTTCTCTTCTACTAAGTCTTACCTCTCTATTCTAATCTTACGTATTAGAGTTATAACGTATAAGATATAATATATATTAATTATATAATATAAATATAAGTATAACTGATATCAGTTATCATATTTTTGAAAATCAAAAGTCATAAGGCTTGTTTGGTTACCTACTAAAAATATAATCATTTAATCCTTATGCCTTGTTTGGTAAAACATAATTAGATTAAAGACTTAATCGGCATTAGGCCTCATTCGCAAAACCTGAATTAAACTCCTTTAATTTATTTTAATAACTCCTTTATAAAAGGTTATTTGTCACACTTTTATTTAATTAAATTTTTCAATAATCAATTAAATTAATTCTAATAACAATTTATTAAATTACCTTAACACATAAATCAATACCACAAAATTATAATTTTCTATATAATTATAACTTTATTTAATCAACTAACACATCCTTTTAATTACAAATTCAAATTAAAATATATTAATTCATTCAATCAAAACTCTCAACCTAATAACTAAATTAAATTAGAATATAATAATTAATTTCCTTAATTATTTATTTACCAAATAATTAACGAAATCGAATCAATTTGAATAATTATTTATTCAACAATAAACACATCCATTAAATACTTATATAATTCAATAAATATTTAATATAACAATTTAAAAAAATTCTAGAATGTTACATCATTCCCTCCTTATAAGGATTCTGTCCTCAGAATCACAATTCAATCAACTCATTCGTCACAATAAGCATGAGGATGATGACAATGACATAATAATTCAATAAAAACAAGTTCAAGAATAAATTTTAAAGATTTATAAGTTAATTTATCTTGAAATTAATTACGTCCAAATTGTCAACATGATACTGCTTTGTGGAGTAAAATTCAATAATGCTCAGAAGAATATTTCCTTGAAAAGATACCAGATGAAGTGCAAATATCCAAGATATTCTACTAATTTCATGGAGTATAAAAGCTAAAACTTTAACCAAATGAGTATCATAGAATATATGAAACTGCAAATGGATTTTCACCTGCCATGTAGTAATCCACGTAGACAGATCAATTCCATAATTTAATAAGGAATGAATACGAAGGATCATTCATCATGCATATGATAATCCACATAGACAGGTTATTCCAATAGAATAATAAATAATGGAACCCGGTCATGCGTAATCCGTACAGACAGGATATTCTAACAGAATAATAAAGAATGGAATAACAGAAGAATTCACCATGCATGCGATAGACCGCACAGACAGGTTATTCCAACAAAATAATAAAGAATGGAACCAGGTCTAGCATAATCCGCACAGACAGGATATTCCAAGAGAATAATAAAGAATGGAATAACAAAGAATTCACCATGGATGTGATAGACCGCACCGATAGATTATTCTAACAGAATAATAAAGAATGGAACCAGGTCTAGCGTAATCCACACTGACATGATATTCCAACAGAATAATAAAGAATGGAATAACAAAAAAATATCACCATGTATGCGGTACTTCGCATAGATAGGTTATTCCAACATAATAATAAAGAATGGAATAACAGAAGCTCTCTTCATGAATACGAAAGAAATAATACCCCTTACCTTAGAAATTAACTAGATACCTGGATACTGGAGTAGAGAGGTAGTAGGCTTCTCTTCTTCTTTCTCTCTATAATTTCTCTCTATAATAATTGCTCTATAGCTTTAGTGAATTGGTGAGAAATGAAGGAAGAATGAGCTTTTATTTATAGGAAAATATAGTTTCAATAATTGCACGTTTTGGGGCTTAAAATATTACAGTACAATACCTTTAACTTTTCTTTCATTTTTAATTTAGTCCTGCAAGTATTATCAAACTTGCACCACCTCCCCTAATAGTAAATAATGTGAATCAATAGTTCAATCATGTGAATCAATAGTTACAATCATGTTAAAATATGAATTACAGTATAGTACCTCCATCTATACCTCTCTTTTTAACTTAGTCATCCAAGTATTATCAATCTTGAACCAACTCCCCTAATAGTACAAGAATGTGAATCAATAGTACACACATGTGAACAAATAGTTATAATCATGTGAATTAATAGCAATTAATTGCTCATTTATCTGATTAATTACCTGATTGGTCAGTATAACTTCCAAACATCAATTAATATCGAAATAAATGTCGATTTCCACTAACACTAATAATTTTAACACAATGGAACTATCAATTTCATCTTTAATCAACACGAACTTATTCATAATCAATATTATAACTCACAATATTTAACAACCAGGTCGTTCCCAGGAAAAAGGAGGCTTTCCGATAAGGATTTCTCCTTATTGGCACGCAATTAGATGACCAAACCTCTCCTTGACAGAACTTCTAGACATTATAAATATTGTAATTTAATAATATGAATAACTTTGTCATCTCAATTATTGATTTAATAATATATCATATTATGCAGATGATACTGTGACAATAATTGAATCAATAATATGAGAGATATGATGCAACAATTACTATAGCAATAATTGAGTATAACTGAGTGACTTCTCACGTAAGTATCAATAATCAATACCGTGTACAACCACGTGTATTACTGTACTTTTACTACTGGGTAGTTCAACAATTTAATGGTAAAACTTCCGCAGTTATTTTTATAAAAAGATAATTATGTCATTTTCTAACTACGACAATACTTCCGTTGTGGGGTCCACCAATGATTGTGACATCGTACTAATATTCCCTGTTAAAACAAAAATTCCCCGACCAATCGAATATTATATAACCACTTTCTTACTTTGCAAAATTTGTAAATATTACCCACAACTATAACATTATATCAAATCCACACCATAATATTCAAAAATATATTTCGAGAAAATTATTCTTTATTCGTAAAAGTTGGGGTCTTACAACCTCCCCTTATGAAATTTTGTCCTCGAAATTAGGGTGCATACCTGGTATGTCGAAGAGGTGAGGATACCTTTGATTTCATCTCATATTCTAACTCCCAGGTCATTTCCTCCACATCGCGGTTTCTCCACAAAACTTTGACTTGAGGTATAACTTTAGAGAGTAGAATATGATCCTTCTTATCCAAGATTTTAATAGGTAACTCTTCATACGTTAAATCTTCCTCTATCTCATCTAGTTCTAATTCAATAATATGGTTCGGGTCTTTCACATATTTACGTAACATAGATATGTGAAGAACGTTATGAACACGAGACATACTTGGCGGTAAGGAGAGTCTATAGGCCATAGTTCCTACTCGATCGAGGATTAAAAATTGGCCAATGAATCGAGGATTAAGCTTTTCTCTCTTTCCAAATCTTGTAACTCCTTTCCATGGAGCAACACGTAACAACACATGATCTCCAATATTGAATTCCACGTCTTTTCGATGAAGATCAATATAACTTTTTTGTCGATCTTGTGAGGTTTTTATACGTTGTCGGATCGTTTGAATCTTTTCCGTAGTCATACGTACCAAATCCGGTCCCAACAACGTTGGTTCACCCACCTCATCCCAACATACCAAAGAACGACACTTTCTTCCATACAACGCCTCAAATGGAGCCATGCCAATACTTGCTTGATAACTATTGTTGTAGGAAAACTCCACCAATGGTAAGAACTTGTCCCAACTTCCCTTGAAGTCAAGGACATAGAGTCTTAATAAATTTTCAAGAGTTTGAATAGTCCCTTCCGCTGCCCATCTGTTTGAGGATGATATGCCAAACTAAATTGTAAATCCGTGGCCATAGCTTTTTGCAAACTAACCCAAAATCTTGAAATGAATCTTGGGTCTCGATCAGAAACTATGGATACTAGCATACCATGCAATCTTACGATCTCGTTTATGTACATACTAGCAAGACGTTCAAGTATAAAAGTTTCTCGTATCGGTAAGAAATGAGCAGACTTGGTCAATTTATCAATAATGACCTAAATCGCATCTATGTCGATTTCCACTAACACTAATAATTTCAACACAATGGAACTATCAATTTCATCTTTAATCAACACGAACTTGTTCATAATCAATATTATAACTCACAATATTTAACAACCAGGTCGTTCCCTGGAAAGAGGGGGCTTTCCGATAAGGATTTCTCCTTATTGGCACGCAATTAGATGACCAAACCTCTCCTTGTCAAAACTTCTAGACATTGTAAATATTGTAATTTAATAATATGAATAACTTTGTTATCTCAATTATTGATTTAATAATATATCATATTATGCAGATGATACTGTGACAATAATTGAATCAATAATATGAGAGATATGATGCAACAATTACTATAGCAATAATTGAGTATAACTGAGTGACTTCTCACGTAAGTATCAATAATCAATACTGTGTACAACCACATGTATTACTGTACTTTTACTACCGGTAGTTCAACAGTTTAACGGTAAAACTTCCGCCATTATTTTTATAAAAAGATAATTATGTCATTTTCTAACTACGACAATACTTCCGTTGTGGGGTCCACCAATGATTGTGACATCGTACGAATATTCCCTGTTAAAACAAAAATTCCCCGACCAATCGAATATTATATAACCACTTGCTTACTTTGCAAAATTTGTAAATATTACCCACAACTATAACATTATATCAAATCCACACTATAATATTCAAAAATATATTTCGAGAAAATTATTCTTTATTCATAAAAGTTGGGGTCTTACAACCTCCCCTTATGAAATTTTTTCCTTAAAATTAGGGTGCATACCTAGTATATCGAAGAGGTGAGGATACCTTGATTTCATCTCAGATTCAAACTCCCAGGTCATTTCCTCCACATCGCGATTTCTCCACAAAACTTTGACTTGAGGTATAACTTTAGAGAGTAGAATATGATCCTTCTTATCCAAGATTTTAATAGGTAACTCTTCATACGTTAAATCTTCCCCTATCTCGTCTAGTTCTAATTCAATAATATGGTTCGGGTCTTTCACATATTTACGTAACATAGATATGTGAAGAACGTTATGAACACGAGACATACTTGGCGGTAAGGCGAGTCTATAGGCTATAGTTCCTACTCGATCGAGGATTAAAAATTGGCCAATGAATCGAGGATTAAGCTTTCCTCTCTTTCCAAATCTTGTAACTCCTTTCCATGGAGCAACACGTAACAACACATGATCTCCAATATTGAATTCCACGTCTTTTCGATGAAGATCAACATAACTTTTTTGTCGATCTAGTGAGGTTTTTATACGTTGTCGGATCGTTTGAATCTTTTTCGTAGTCATACGTACCAAATCCGGTCCCAACAACGTTGCTTCACCCACCTCATCCCAGCATACCGAAGAACGACACTTTCTTCCATACAACGCCTCAAATGAAGCCATGCCAATACTTGCTTGATAACTATTGTTGTAGGAAAACTCCACCAATGGTAAGAACTTGTCCCAACTTCCCTTGAAGTCAAGGACATAGAGTCTTAATAAATCTTCAAGAGTTTGAATAGTCCCTTCCGCTGCCCATGTGTTTGAGGATGATATGCCGATCTAAATTGTAAATCCGTGGCCATAGCTTTTTGCAAACTAACCCAAAATCTTGAAATGAATCTTGGGTCTCGATCAGAAACTATGGATACTGGCATACCATGCAATCTTACGATATCATTTATGTACATACTAGCAAGACGTTCAAGTGTAAAAGTTTCTCGTATCGGTAAGAAATGAGCAGACTTGGACAATTTATCAATAATGACCTAAATCGCATCTATGCCTTGAGAAACCTTGGGAAGACCAGTAATGAAATCCATGGTAATGTGCTCCCACTTCCATTCTAGAATTTCAAGTGGTTGCAATGGACCTTTTGGCACTTGATGCTCCGCCTTGACTCGTTGACAAGTTAGACACCTTGAGATAAACCCGCTATCTCTCTCTTCATAATGCTCCACCAAAATGTATGTCGAAGATCACGATATATTTTTGTACTCCTAGGATGGATTGTAAATGGTGTGTTGTGCGCCTCCATTATGATTTTATACTTCAAGTCAGAATCGTTAGGAACACAAAGTCTGGAGTTGACTCAAAGTATTCCTTCTTCATCGATTCTTGCTTCCAGAATAGCACCTTCTTGAACTTTCTTCTTCATACGCATCAGCTCCAGGTCTGTAGTTTGAGTAGCTTTAACTTTATCGATTAAAGTCGGTTCCACTCCTATATTCTCCATCATCACATGGGTCCCTGGAGTCTTTAACTCTATTTCCATCCTTTTCAAGTCATACAAAATGGGTCTTTGCATTGACAATATTGCACTCGTACCCGCATATGATCTTCTACTCAATGCTTCAGCTACTACGTTTGCTTTTCCAGGATGGTATTGGATGGTATGATCATAATCTTTTAACAACTCAAGCCATCGTCGTTGCTGCATGTTGAGTTCCTTTTGAGTGAAGAAATATTTGTGGCTTTTATGATCCGTATAGATCTCCACCTTCTCTCCATACAAGTAATGCCTCCAAATCTTAAGCGCAAAAACGACTGCTGCCAACTCTAGATCATGAGTAAGATAATTCCTCTCATATTCTTTGAGTTGTCGAGAGGCATAGGCTATGACTTTCCCATGTTGCTTGAGAACACATCCTAACCCTTTGCCTGAAGCATCACTGTAGATGACAAATCCCTCCGAGCCAGATGGTATTGTCAAAACAGGTGCTAAAATGAGTCTCCTCTTGAGTTCTTGAAAACACTTTTCACATTCCTCGCTCCAACCGAATTTTGTATCATTTTGAGTCAGCTGAGTTAATGGAGTAGCGATTCGAGAAAACCCTTCTACGAATCTTCGATAATAACCAGCTAAGCCGAGAAAGCTACGTACTTTGGTCACTGACTTAGGTTGCTCCCAGCTTTGAATTGCTTCAATCTTTGTCGGGTCAACAGATATTCCATGTTTTGATATCATGTGCCCAAGAAATGCAACTTCCACAAGCCAGAACTCACATTTCTTTAACTTGGCATAAAGATTGTTTTAATGAAGCTTTTGGAGTATCAGCCTCAAGTGTTGCTCATGGTCTTCGCGGGTTTTGGAGTATATGAGGATGTCATCAATAAAGACGACCACAAAGTGATCCAAATATTCCTTGAATACTTGGTTCATCATATCCATGAAGGCATCAGGAGAATTAGTCAATCCAAAAGACATAACTAGGAATTCATAATGCTCGTACTGAGTTCTGAAAGTAGTCTTTGGAATGTCATCAGTTTTAATCTTCAACTGATGATATCCGGAACGAAGATCAATCTTTGAAAAGAATTTGGCTCCTTGTAACTGGTCAAACAAGTCATCAATGTGAGGCAACGGGTACCTATTTTTGATGGTGACATGATTCAACTCCCGATAATCAATACAAAGTCGCATACTTCCATCTTTCTTCTTCACTGAATAGAAGCAGGAGCACCCCAAGGAGGCGTACTAGGACGAATGAAACCAATGTCTAACAATTCCTGTAGTTGGGTTTTAACTCACGAAGTTCAATAGAGCCATTCGACATGGGGCTTTGGAAATGGGTTTTGTCTGGGATTCAAGGTCGATACAAAATTCAATTTCACACTACGGGGTAGGCAGGGGAAGTTTTTCGGGGAATACGTCAGGAAATTTATTAACAATAGAAATATCATTCAAATCTGACGTATCTTTATTTAAATCCATGACATGGGCAAAGAAAGCTTGACATCCATTTTTCAATAAACGAATAGCTTTATGACTTGATATGACAGTGATTGATTTTAGTGGTTTGGTTGCTTGAATGCGCATAATAGGTTGGTTAGGAATATAAAGGCTAACAACCTTACGAAAACAATCTATTTTAGCATGATGAGTAGTTAACCAATCAACCCCTAAAATCACATCAAATGCAAGTATTTTCAAAGAAATAAGATCGACAAGTAACGAGCGGTTACCGATTTGAATCAAACAATACTTATAAATCGTGGATGTAATGAAGGTTTCTCCCAATGGAGTTTAAACAGATAAGTCAAAGTCTAATTTCTCCGGTGTCAAATTTAAACGTTGAGCGCAAGTAGGAGAAATAAAGGAATGGGTAGAACCGGTATTAAATAAAGTATAAAATTCGCTAGAGTTTATGATTAGCTTACCCGTGATCACCTCGTTCGGATTCCTCGCTTTTTGGGAGGTTACGATAAACGTTCTTCCTTGAACTACCGGTTTTGTCTTGTCTGGGACACCCTTTGATGCCTCCATCCCAGCTGGACTTGACTTTGGTGCACGACAAAATCGGGCTAGGTGACCTTCTTTTCCACAATTATAACACGCTTTGGACTGCATCGTGCAGTTTGGACTTATGTGTCCTTCCCCTCTACATTTGTAATATACGACCGGTGGTCGTTCTCCTTCCTTAACAACAGGTGTTGGTGCTGACGTCTTTCCATCCTTGTTGAATCTCCTCTTCTTGAAATGTCCACTCTTATTGTCATGGCCATGATTACCACCGAAGTGATTATCATTTCTGGAATGTTGATTGCCTCCATGTTTGTTGTCACCGCTTCGATGACTGCTACCACTGGTATTATCGACTTATCGGTTGCTCTCTCTTGGTTGGGTTGACTCATTATCGCGCTCTAATAACTGAGCCCTATTCACAACATCTGAATACAAACACAGTTTATGAGAGATAAGGTATTGACGTATCTCGGGTTCTCTCCTCTTAGAAACATCCGCGTCATTCTCTTCTCATTATCAACTAAGTGGGATGCAAACCGAGATAACTCAGCAAACTTAGCTTCATACTATGCCACGGTCATATTGTTTTGCTCAAGCTTGATGAACTTTACCTCCTTCACGTGACGAATACTTTCAGGAAAGTACTTGTCATTGAACAGCTCTTGAAACTTCTCCCAAGACATTTTGAGTGCGGCAAGTTGAGTACGCTTTATAGATTCCCACCAGTAATCTACCTCTGCTAGCAACATGAAGGTGGCAAAGGGAACCTTTTGCTCCTCGGAGCATCCCAAGACATCAAATATCTTGTTGATCTGCTTTATCCACGTCTCCTCCTTAAGTGGTTTTGGCACTCCAAAAAACTCTGGTGGTCCCAGCTCCTTGAACTGTTTAGTGGTGACCGTCCGAGAGTTGTCAGTGTTTCCACCTGCATTTTGGACTGGAGCCGCTTTCGCCTGATGTTGCATGAATTGCATAAAGCCTCTGAACATCCCATCGTTCACCATTTCATCGGTGTTATTTTTTACATGAGGATTATTGTCTTCCTGTTGTACATTATCCTGGGCATTAATCTGTGGTGACTCAACGGTCTCATGTGCTTCATTGTTTATCTCAACATTTTGGATGCCATTTTCAAATCATCGCCACAAAACAAGGGTTAATCAACATATCACATATTATCCCTATACTACGACCAACCAATTAAATACCAAATAAACTTAGGCGGTCATACTAGCGAAGGAATTCCCGTCTCTCCCTCCTAGTTCTTGTCTCACATCTCGGCCGAGGATCATATCCCTAAGCTTTGATACCAATTGTGACACCCCCAAAATAGGTATACATCACCCATCTTGAGTCGCCAAATACATGGTACAAAATTCAAATACAACTTAATTATACAACGACAAAGTGTAAAATACGACAAAACATAATCTAAGAGTTTTAATAAGAATATTGTCATCTAGACAATATCCACACTCAATGGAGTCCTCATTACATTTATTGTCACACTATTTAACAGAATAGTGAGGACTACTAATGCTATCATCTGGACCATCACTCCATTCCCCGACTAGTCCCGGCTACATTCTCATTTCCTGAAGAGAACAGTGAAAGAAAGGGTGAGCTCAACTAGCCTAGTAAGAAATATTATGACTAAGATAATGCAGAATAAATTATCATTAGGCTTCAACAATGTTAAAATGATAAAATACAATAGACATCAAGTTTAACTGAAGCGGAATAAGTAATCCATTAGAAGAGTCAAGCATAGCATGATATCTACTATCTACTATGATTTAAAATGTTTTCATCAATTTTTATCGCTGAGACTCAGCTTAATAAATAAACCACATCATCGAGTCAAACCTGCACTACGAGCCAAGGATATTCATTAAATCATCAATGGTCATGACTATACCGAATAATCCTTGGTCATAATCATACAAAAAACTGTCCACCAATGCATTGCTATGAGCTCACGAGGACTTTTACCACATCATTTATAACATTACGGTCATGATTATCTGAATAATCCACGGTCATAATCATACCAAGTCCATCTAATCACGTAAGCCAAAGATGACTTTCATCACAATATAAGCATGAGGATGATGACAATGACATAATAATTCAATAAAACAAGTTCAAGAATAAATTTTAAAGATTTATAAGTTAATTTATCTTGAAATCAATTACGTCCAAATTGTCAACATGATACTGCTTTATGGAGTAAAATTCAATAATGCTCAGAAGAATATTTCAATGAAAAGAAACCGGATGAAATGCAAATATCCAGGATATTCTACTAATTTCATGGAGTATAAAAGCCAAAACTTTAACCAAATGAGTATCATAGAATATATGAAACTACAAATGGATTTTCACCCGCCATGCGGTAATCCACGTAGACAGATCATTTCCACAATTAAATAAGGAATGAATACGAAGGATCATTCACCATGCATGTGATAATCCGCATAGACAGGTTATTTCCATAGAACAATAAAGAATGGAACCAGGTCATGCGTAATCCGCACAGACAGGATATTCCAACAAAATAATAAAGAATGGAATAACAGAAGAATTCACCATGCACGCGATAGACCGCACAGACAGGTTATTCCAACAGAATAATAATGAATGGAACCAAGTCTAGCGTAATCCACACAGACAGGATATTCCAACAGAATAATAAAGAATGGAATAACAAAGAATTCACCATGCATACGATAGACCGCACAGACAGGTTATTCCAATAGAATAATAAAGAATGGAACGAGTCTAAGCGTAATCCGCACGCAGCATGTAGGATATTCAATGAGAATAATAAATAATGGAATAACAGAAGAATTTCACCATGTATGCGGTACTTCGCATAGACAGGTTATTCCAACATAATAATAAAGAATTGAATAACAGAAGAATTTCACCATATATGCGGTACTTCGCATAGACAGGTTATTCCAACATAATAATAAAGAATGGCTCTCTTCATGAATACGAAAGAAATAATACCCCTTACCTTAGAAAGAAACTGGATACCTGGATACTGGAGTAGAGAGGTAGCAGACTTCTCTTCTTCTTTCTCTCTATAATTTCTCACTATAATAATTGCTCTATAGCTTTAGTGAATTGGTGAGAAATGAAGGAAGAATGAGCTTCTATTTATAAGAAAATATAGTTTCGATAATTGCACGTTTTGGGGCTCAAAATATTACGAAGACAATACCTTCAACTTTTCTTTCATTTTAATTTAGTCCCGCAAGTATTATCAAACTTGCACCACCTCCCCTAATAGTAAATAATATGAATCAATAGTTCAATCATGTGAATCAATAGTTATAATCATGTGAAAATATGAATTACAATATAGTACTTCCATCTATACCTCCATTTTTAACTTAGTCATGCAAGTATTATCAATCTTGCACCAACTCCCCTAATAGTACAAGAATGTGAATCGATAGTACACACATGTGAACAAATAGTTATAATCATGTGAATTAATAGCAATTAATTGCTCATTTATCTAATTAATTACCTGACTGGTCAATATAACTTCTGGATATCAATTAATATCGAAATAAATGTCAATTTCCACTAACACTAATAATTCCAACATAATGGAACTATTAATTTCATCTTTAATCAACACGAACTTATTCATCATTAATATTATAACTCAAAATATTTAACAACCAGGTCGTTCCTAGGAAAGAGGGGGCTTTCCGATAAGGATTTCTCCTTATTGGCGCACAATTAGATGACCAAACCTCTCCTTGACAGAACTTCTAGACATTGTAAATATTGCAATTTAATAATATGAATAACTTTGTCGTCTCAATTATTGATTTAATAATATATCATATTATGCAGATGATACTGTGACAATAATCGAATCAATAATATAAGAGATATGATGCAGCAATTACTGTAGCAATAATTGAGTATAACTGAGTGACTTCTCACGTAAGCATCAATAATCCATACCGTGTGCAACCACGCATATTACTGTAATTTTACTACCGGTTAGTTCAACATTTTAATGGTAAAACTTCCGCTGTTATTTTTATAAAAAGATAATTATGTTGTTTTCTAACTACGACAATACTTCCGTTGTGGGGTCCACCAATGATTGTGACATCGTACGAATATTCCCTGTTAAAACGAATATTCCCCGACCAATCGAATATTATATAACCACTTGCTTACTTTGCAAAATTTATAAATATTACCCACAACTATAACATTATATCAAATCCACACCATAATATTCAAAAATATATTTCGAGAAAATTATTCTTTATTCATAAAAGTTGGGGTCTTACAATTAATATTCAATCTTCGACTTAATTATTTTTGTTCAATCTTATATTATTGTGTTGAACATTTGAATAACAAATATACCTTTACTGATTGGACTAATCCATAATTGATGAATGTTCTAAAATTCTAGAATTACTGTTAAGCTATTCCAAACTAAAATTTCTTTAGTGCAGAAATCCTAAAGTTAAACTGAGATGAACAACCCTAACATAGGGGATTATGTATGCGTTAACGTTTAGATGTTTGTGCACAATACATGGTACGAAGGATTGATCCCCCTAAGTACGAAAGTTAAGGTCTGTATAGTCTAATGACTATTAAAGGTTGAAGTAGAAATACTTAATAACCTCGGGACATAGTTCATGGTCTTAAAGACCCTCAGATATAAACCTCGAGCTTGTTTTCTATTCTTGATTCATAGAATAAGTTCTCTATTATTCAGTATTCATTGCTTAACCTTATGTTATTACTTTTGTCATCATTATATTAGTGGGCAATTGTTTGCTCACTCTTGCATTTAACACTGCAGCTAAAGTTGAGAAAATTGATGAGCCGTGTGACGCCCCCAAAATAGATATACATCACCCATCTTGGGTCGCCAAATACACGGTACTGAATACAAATACAAACTTGATTATACAACATGAACTGAGAGTTTTTACACGAATATTATCTTCTATACAATATCCAAACTCAAATGGAGTCCTCATTACATTTATTGTCACACTATTTTATAGAATATTGAGGACTACTATAACACCATCTCGGACCATCACTCCATTCCTAGTTCCGACAATGTTCTCATTTCCTGAAGAGAACAATGGAAGTAAAAGGGTGAGCTCAACTAGCCCAGTAAGAAATATTTTGACTAAGATAATGCAGAATAAGTTATCATTAGCCTTCAACAATGTTAAACTGATAGAATATAATAGACAATAAGTTTAACTACAGCAGAAAGAACAATCAATTAGAAGAGTAAAGTAGAGCATGATATCTACTATCTTCTATGATTTAAAAAGTTTATCATTAACTTTATCGCTGGGACTCTGCTTAATAAATAAATCACATCATCGAATCATCCCTGCACTGCGGGCCAAGGATATTCATTAGTGTCACGTCCACAAATTATTCTTGCACTACTGGCCAAGAATATTCGTGTTATCATCAATGGTCATGATCATACAGAATTATCCCTGATCTTAATCATACCAATCAACAGTCCATCTATGCACGTAAGTCAAAGATGACTTTCATCACAATATAAGCATGATGATGATGACAAGGATATAAGAATTCAATTAAAAGAAAGCAAATGATAAATTTTTAAAGATTTATAACTTAATTTATCCAGAATTCAATAATATCCATATTGTCAACATGATACTGCTTTGTGGAGTAAAATTCAAGAATAATATCCATGTAAAAAATACTTTGGATAGAAAAGAAATAAATTTTTTGGTGAATAGTACTTCGGGAATAGTACCTTGTGAATAGTACCCCAACATGAAAAGTGTCCCGAATACCTGCGTAAACAATATTTGAGTGAATAGTAATTGGGTGAATAGTAACTCGTGAATAGTACCCCAGCATGAAAAGTGTCCCGAATACCCGAGTGAATAATATTATAGTGAATAGTAATCGTGTGAATAGTAACCCGTGAATAGTACCCCGGGTGAAAATTTTAATATTTAATAAGAAAGTTCAGATCAATATTCTAATAAAATGATACTGGATGAAGCGGAAAACTCAAGGATATTCCACTAATTTCAAGGATTATAGAAGCAATACTTACCATAGTAAGTTTGGATTTAAGAATATGAAAAGAAATAACATACAAAACTGCAAATGGATTTTCACATGTCATACGGTACATAATTCGTGTTGACAGGTTATTCTGACATATTAAAAGATGAATATGAAAAATAGTATTCCTTATGAATACGAAAGAAATAATACCCCTTACCTTAGTAGAAGGCTGGATACTGCAATAGTGAAGTAACAGAATACTCTTCTTCTTGCTCTCTATAATTTCTATCTCTATGGTGTCTCTTGTATATCTTAGTGAATTGGTGAGAATGAAAGAAGAATTAAGCTTCTATTTATTGGAGAATGGACTAAATAGTAACTGATTCATGAACGGTCCAGATTGATTTGCTATTAGAACGAACGGTTTATATTGATTACTATCAAAACCACAACCGACAGTCCAGATTGATTTACTTTTAAAACCACCACCAACGGTCCAGATTGATTTACTTTTTAAACCACCGCCGACGGTCCAGATTGATTTACTTATAAAACCACCACCGGCGGTCCAGATTGATTTACTATTAAAACCACCATCAATGGTCTAGATTGATTTACTATTACAACCACCATCAATGATCCAGATTGATTTAACTTATTAAACTTTAGTACCCCTAAAGTTTTCCAAGTTTGCATTATTCCCCTCTAACTTTTGTAATTCACTTATCTTCAATAAACACATTCTTAATACTTTAACAATTATTCATCATTAATATTATAATTCACAATATTTAACAACCAAATCATTCCCAGGAAAGAGGGGGCTTTCCGATAAGGATTTCTCCCTATTGGCGCATAATTAGGTGACCAAACCTCTCCTCGACAGAACTTTCTAGACATCGTCAATATTATAAATAATAATATGAATAACTTTGTTGTCTCAATTATATAAAATATTAATATTATGTAGCAATTACTGTAGCAATGATTGAGTATAACTAAGTGACTTCTCACATAAGCATCAATAATCAATACCGTGTACTACTATGCAACCACACGTATTATTATACTTTTACCACCGGGTAGTTCAACAGTTTAACGATAAAACTTTCGCCATTATTTTTATAAAAAGATAATTCTCTCATTTTCTAACTACAACAATACTTCTGTTGTGGGTTCCACTAATGATTGTGCCATCGTACGAATATTCCCTGTTAAAATGAATATTCCCCGACCAATCAAATATTTTGTATTAACTTACTTACTTTGCTAAATTTTCAAATATTACCCAAAATAATAACATTATATCATATCCACACCATAATATTCAAAAATATATTTCGAGAAAAATTATTTTTATTCAAAAAAGTTGGGGTCTTACAACCTCCCCTTCTTATGAAATTTCGTCCTTGAAATTAGGGTACGTACCTAATATGTCGAAGAGGTGAGGATTCCTTGATTTCATTTTAGATTCTAACTCCCAGGTCATTTCCTCCACATCGTGGTTTCTCCACAAAATTTGACTCGAGGTATAACCTTGGAGTGTAGAATATGATCATTCTTATCCAAGATTTTAACAGGAACCTCCTCATATGTTAAATCTTCCGCTATCTTGTCTGGTTATAATTCAATAATGTGGTTCGGGTCTTTCACATATTTACGTAACATAGATATGTGAAAAACGTTATGAAGACGAGACATACTTGGCGGTAAGGCGAGTCTATAGGCCACAGTTCTTACTCGATCGAGGATTATAAATGGGCCAATAAATCAAGGATTGAGCTTTCCTCTCTTTCCAAATCTCGTAATTCTTTTCCATGGAGCAACACGTAACAACACATGATCTCCAATATTGAATTCCACGTCCTTTTAATGAAGATCGGCATAACTCTTTTATCGATCTTGTGAGGTTTTTATATGTTGTCGGATCATTTGAATCTTGTCTGTAGTCATACGTACCAACTCCGGTCCCAACAACGTTCCTTCACCTACCTCATCCCAGCATATTGGAGAATGAAACTTTCTTCCATACAATGCTTCAAATGGAGCCATGCCAATACTTGCTTGATAACTGTTGTTGTAGGAAAACTCCACCAATGGTAAGAACTTGTCCCAACTTCCTTTGAAGTCAAGGACACGGAGTCTTAATAAATCCTCAAGAGTTTTAATAGTCTTCTCAGACTGCCTGTCCGTTTGAGGATGATACGCCGAACTAAATCGTAAATCCGTGCCCATAGCTTTTTGCAAACTAACCCAAAATCTTAAAGTGAATCTTGGGTCTCGATCAGAAACTATGGATACTGGCATACCATGCAATCTTACAATCTCATTTATGTACATACGAGCTAGACGTTCCAGTGTATAAGTTTCTCGTATCGGTAAGAAA
Source organism: Panax quinquefolius (assembly GCA_020205615.1). NCBI lineage: Eukaryota > Viridiplantae > Streptophyta > Magnoliopsida > Apiales > Araliaceae > Panax > Panax quinquefolius. The sequence continues at coordinate 55,119,941 of CM035161.1, read as the reverse complement.
TTAGAAGACTTGGTCAATCTATCAACAATGACCCAAATTGCATCTATGCCTTCAGAAACCTTGGGAAGACCAGTAACGAAATCCATTGTAATGTGCTCCCATTTCCATTCTAGAATTTCAAGTGGTTGCAATGGACCTTTTAGCACTTGATGCTCTGCCTTGACTCGTTGACAAGTTAGACACCTTGAGATAAACCCTGCTATCTCTGTCTTTATATTGCTCCACCAAAATGTATGTCGAAGATCACGATACATTTTGGTACTCCCATGATGCATTGCAAACGGTGTGTTGTGCGCCTCCATCATGATTTTATACTTCAAGTCAGAATCGTTAGGAACACAAAGTCTGGAGTTGACTCGAAGTATTCCTTCTTCATTGATTCTTTCTTCCGGAATAGTACCTTCTTGCACTTTCTTCCTCATACGCATCAGCTCCAGGTCTGTAGCTTGAACAGCTTTAACTTTATAGATTAAAGTCGGTTCTACTCATATATTCGCCATCCTCACATGGGTCCCTGGAGTCTTTAAATCTATCTCCATCCTTTGTAAGTCATACAAAATAGGCCTTTGCGTTGACAATATCGCACTCGTACCCGCATATGATCTTCTACTCAATGCGTCAGCTACTACGTTCACTTTTCCAAGATGGTATTGAATGGTATGATCATAATCTTTCAACAGCTCAAGCCATCGTCGTTGTCGCATGTTGAGTTTCTTTTGAGTGAAGAAATATTTGAGGCTTTTATAATACATATAGATCTCCACCTTCTCTCCATACAGGTAATGCCTCCCAAATCTTAAGCCCAAAAATGACAGCTGCCAACTCTAGTTCATTAGTAGGATAATTCCTCTCATATTCTTTGAGTTGTCGTGAGGCATAGGCTATGACTTTCCCATGTTGCATGAGAACACATCCTAAACCTTTGACTGAAGCATCATTGTAGATGACAAATCCCTCCGAACCAGATGGTATTGTCAGAACAGGTGCTGAAATGAGTCTCCTCTTAAGTTCTTGAAAACTCTTCTCACAATCCTCACTCCAACCGAATTTTGTATCTTTTTGAGTCAACTGAGTTAATGGAGTAGCGATTAGAGAAAACCCTTCTACGAATCTCCGATAATAACCAGCTAAGTTGAGAAAGCTACGTACTTCAGTCGCTGACTTAGGGTGCTCCCAGCTTTGAATTGCTTCAATCTTTGCCGGGTCAACAGATATTCAATGATTTGATATTACATGCCCAAGGAATGCTACTTCCTCAAGCCAAAACTAGCATTTCTTCAACTTGGCATATAACTTGTTCTCACGAAGCTTTTGGAGTATCAGCCTCAATTGTTGCTCATGATCTTCATGACTTTTGGAGTAAATAAGGATGTCATCAATAAAGACGACCGCAAAGTGATCTAAATATTTCTTGAATACTCGGTTCATCATATCTATGAAGACAGCTGTAACGATCAAGAAATATGTAATTTAATTTAAATATTTATTGAATTAAATAAATATTTAAAATAATTTATTTATTGAGGAAAGTAAAGAATTAATGAATGGTGATGAATTAATTAAGTAACTAAATTGATTAATGCTAATTAAATTGAATAATGTTAATTTTATTTGAAGGATTTAATTTAAGGAAATAATTAAGTTAAATCAATTACTTAATATTTAAGAAAATAATTAAATTAATTGAATTGTTTAATTTAAAGGAAATAAATAATTTAAACAAAGTGATGTTTCTAATTTATTAATTAAATTAGATATATAATTATTTATTTATTATAAGCATAATTATAATAAGAATATAATTATTATAATTATAAATTGTAAGCTATTTAAATGGGTTGCATGTGTGACAAGTAGAAACTATATAATATAAATATTATTAAAATAATATATTCTAAAAATTCTGTGTAACCAAACGAAGCCTTGTGGCTTTTAGTTAATATAACTGCCAAAGATGCTTGGCTTAATAAACTGATAATCACGATTATTAGTGTTTAAGCGTTCAGTGGGTTATTTCACGTATTTCTTTTATAAGGTACTAGATAGCAAAGAAAGAGAGAGTCAAGAGAGAAAAACACAGAGAAGATTGAGAGTGAGAGCTTGAGAGAATTTTCTATGATTGTCAAGTGGAAGAGAAGGGTTTACTTATCGTTTTGCTAAATCAAAGTATAAATTATTCCTGATTTTAACTCTTAATTTGGGTACTATATATTCTATATGATTTGGAAATCACATGAATTGTGATATATATATATATATATATATATATATATATATATATATATATATATATATATGTATGTGTGTGTGTGTGTATAGTCTTGCGAAATCTGTTAATCATCATAGATGATTGTTACTTGTTTGTCCAACACGTGAAATTGGGTTTGAGGAAGGAATTGGAATAACAATGTTTATGTTCATATAATATGGCTTAGAAAGTACAAAAATTTCATGTTTAATGCGTGTCATAATTTGTTATTTGATGTTAGAATGTATTAATATGATAAGAAATGAAAACAATGCAGTTTAAATCATGTCAATTGATTAAGAAACGAATTCATGGCGATCGAATTCGCTAAAAGTGTCAAAATTGAAGAAATTTAGAAAACTATGGTTTTGATTCCTCAAAATGATGTATATGTAATGTTTTGTATATATAATGATGTTTAGCATGTGTAACTATGATTTAACAAAGTTTTAGATGTTGAAGTTTGGTGAATTTCTGTAGAATTGGGATTTTTGGCCTATAACAGAGTCTAAGTTCGCATTCTGTAAAAACTAAAACTGAGGCATCATGGCGCTTCTGTCGTACTTGCTTGCTATCCTTTGTAGCGCTGTTGTGTCTTAATCATGGTAGCTACACTGGTCATTGCTATGGCGCTCTATAATCCGATGTAAAAGCTGGCGGTCATCGTGTTAGTAGTCGATCGAACCTAGTAATGTGATATAATGACATAGCATGGAAATTGTTAACTTAACATTAAAGGACCTAAAACATGTTACAAGTCATAGTAGTGTATTGTAATCACAACGCCAAAATTATAGATTATGAATTAATAGGTTGTGGAAGTTTGTAATGTGATGTTAATTGAATTGGAATTGTTTCATAATCACCATGTCGTATATTATGATATAATTGAGAATTCAGTTTCGTGTTACGTGAATGAGTAGGATAATCAAGTCCTAAGTTAAGGATTATAGACTTGATGAAAATGAAAACTAAACTAATGAAATGGGTGTTAATGTAACTAATTATTTTTGCGATTTCAATGATATATGTAGGGTAATTGACGAATATTATTACTTGTGTAGCTTACATACAAGGCAAGTTTCTTACCCTAAACTTTTGTTGAGCAAGTTCCTAACTTCATTCTCTTTATAAGAATGCAAGCTTTCTATTCCTAAATTATCATTGTACAAGTTTCTAAATTCTATGTTAAAGTTGAGCAAAACTAATATATCTTGTGTATGATTATACAAGCTCTTATAACCCAATTCGTTATATCGAGAAAGTTTCATTTTCCTTAATGTTATTCAAAGCATATGTTGTTTTAGTACATCGATTCAAAGGAGATTGTTCTAACTCTTTTGAATATAGCACTTTGCATGTATATCATGTTTACTCAATTATATAATGTTGTTATTCGATCTTTGACTTTGATAACCTTGTTCAAAGCTTTAATGTTGTATTAAACCTTCAAGTAGTAAGTGAACCTTTATTGATTGAATTAATCTATAATTGAATAGTGTTATATAATTCTAGAAACACTGATAAGTTAGTTTCGAGCTAAACTTTCTTTAGTGCGGAAATTCTAAATTCAAACTGAGACGAACAACCCTAACATAGGGGATTTTATACGTGTAACGTTTAGATGTTTGTGCATAATACATCGTACAAAGGGTTGATCCCCCTAAGTACGTTAAGAAGGGTCTGTATAGTCTAATGACTGTTAAGTTTGAGGTAATAATACCTAAATACCGGAGACATAGTTTGTTGTCTTAAGACCCTTAGATATTAAACTCGAACTTGTTTCCTATTTTGACTCGTAGAACAAGTTCATTATTGTTCAGCATTCATTGTTCATTCTCATGTTGTTATTATTGCTACTTCATATATCAGTGAGCAATTGTTTGCTCACTATTGCAATTAACACTGCAGCTAAAGTGGAGAAAGTTGATGAGTTATCTACTAGCAAAGGAAAGGGCAAAATGTCCAAGTGTTGAAGACTTATGGGAATTCTTATTTTTAATGAATTATGTTAAAGACTTGTTTTATTTTATGATGTATTCCGCAAACTTATGTAATAACTTTAAGGTTAGATTTCCTGGGATTATTTTGAGATTATGATGTAACCCTTTAATGGGAAAGACTATTGTTTAAGTTATATAAATTATGTCTTTATCCTTTTTGATGGGTAGTTAGATGTAATGGTTTTGGATAGTGAACACCAAATTCTGTGGGAATGAAGTACCTGGATTTGGGGGTGTCACAGGTTGGTATCAAAGCCTTTGGTTATGAACCTTAGGCGGAGAAACCTTAGGAAGTAACCTTTAAGGAGACAGAAAACTTAGAGGTGTTCAATTCTTATCGAGTTTTAAGGAATGGATTAAGGTATCCATTGAAGCTAAACAATAAAAGACATTACGTGCTATGTGTTAATAACTTATGTGCTCGCGAGTATCAAAAATGCTAAGTAAAACTTAAAATATTTTATTGTCAGGATGTCTAACGAAGGAGGATCCAGTCCAGCTAGGGAAGTGATACCTCAGATACCTAGAGATGACAAACCCCGGGATATCCATGTTGTGTGGGAATAGTTGATCCAGGAGGATGAGCCTGTGACCGATCCCGAGGAGGATAGTTCTGAGGAGTTAAAGGAGGATGTGGAGAAAGAGGATCCTGAGGAGTTTCCACCAAACTCCATATCAGCTGAGATGTATGACCCTCTGTACGACTAAGAGCTGAAGGAGATGGTTGAGATGCATCACGCTTCGATGGAGCAGAAGGATGCAGAGATTTAGGAACTCGACTCACGCCTTGGAAACATGGAGTGGGACCTAGTTCATACCAAGGGTCAGAATGAAGACCTGTTAGCAGTAACAAAAAGATGAAGACTGACACGGAGAAATTAAAAGATGACTTCAAAGAGGAATCAGCTAAACGTGCAAGAACAGAGGATGCTTGGATGAAGGCGACTCAATGTGCAGACCGTGCTGAGGCTAAGGTCCAAGTGAAGAAGGCCAAGATGAACGAGATGGATTACGCTTTCAATTCTGCTATTTATAGGGCCCAGGATCGAGTCTTTTATTACCCACCTCAGTTTGAAGATTCGCCATGGTTCATGATGGATCGTAGAACGACGTACCGTATCATAGAGGAAGAGCGTTGAGAAGCCTTACGACGTCTTAATATGCCTAGATAGAATAGGAGTGATAATAATATGTGGTTAATTATGTGAATAAATAAATTATGAATCCCTTAGTTTGAGATGAATAAAGGGTTAGAATGAGTATGTAATCCTGAAACTTGTCTAGTTCAGGAAAGTGGATGTTTATAGCGGTTATGCTATTTTTAGTATGTTTTAAAAGGTTATGAATGAATAAAATATCAAAGTTTATTTGAAATGCTATGTGTTATAGCTTTATTCTTAGAATGTTTAAGTTAAACTTCAAATACCCAAGAAGTTGAGTAATGAACTAATAAGCGTAAATTTTAACAAAAAATGCCTCCTAGAAGAAGACAACCACGTCAATAAGCACCTCCTAAGGGGTCTACTAATAATAACAACGAGGCCAACGCTAATCCAGTTCAGCATTTGGTAGCTCTGTTGATGGGTGCACTTGCAAATCAACCGCAAACTAAAGTCACGACCTTTAAGAAATTCAAAGCGGTTGGACCGCCAGAGTTTCAAGGGTCTATGAATCCAGTGGAAGCCCAAACCTGGATCATGGAAATGGAGAAAGTGTTCACTGTAGCTAGAGTTAACGAGGATCAGAAGACTGCGTTCGCAACATTCATGCTGAAGTCTGAAGCTAGCTACTGGTGGTAGGCAAATAAGGTTTATAGGGAACAAGGAGTGATAACGTGGGATAGATATAAGGAGATGTTTTTCGAAATGTACTTTCCAGCGAGTTCTCAGAATCAGGTTGAAGTGCAATTTCTGGAGTTGAAACAAGGAACTATGACAGTGCCAGAATATGCTCCGAAGTTTAACGAGTTGGAAAGGTTTGCCACATATCAAGTTAATACCGACGAGCGTAAAGCGAGAAGGTTCGAACAAGGATAGAAACCCTGGCTGCATAGCAAGGTTTCAATGTTTCAGCTGAATACATTTGCGGCTGTATTGGAGAAGGCAATTATCGTGGAAGGTGGAAGCGATGCCTTGACCAAGTACAACCAAGAGCAGAAAAGGAGGAAAAACGAGAATGAAAATAAGGCTGGTGGAAGTAACATTAGAAGTAACAATCAGAAGAGGAAATGGAGTGAGAATTCGACTGCGGGAGGACAACAAGGAAATCGTGAAGAAGAAAAGTTTGAAGCTTAACATGAACGTCTTTGGAAGAACCATACTGGGGTATGTTTGAAGGGAAAGCGGGTGTATTTCAACTGTGGTCAGGAGGGACACATTGCAATGAACTATTTTAGTCCGAAGAAAGGAGCATGTTTTACATGCGGTTCAAAGGATCATATGGCTCGTGATTGCCTTAAGAAGCCAATGGGAAGTGCAAGTTGTGATGCCCCCAAAACAGGTATACATCACCCATCTTGGGTCGCCAGATACATGGTATAGAAATTATGACACCCCCAAATCTAGGTACTTCATTCCCTCAAGATTTGGTGTTCACTATCCATACATTCATACTATCTACCCACATAAATAATATTTAAACCATAAATCTTCCCTTTAAATAGGGTTACATCATTAAATCCAAAAACATCCCAGGTTATCTAACCTTAATAACATATAAGTGCGGAAATAAAATTATTACATCACATCATTAAATAAAAGTCTATCATCATAACCATAAATGAAAATTACAAGTCTTCATCACTTGTACATTTTTCCCTTTCCTTTACTAGTTATAGGTTCGTCGACCTTCTCAACTTTAGCTGCAATGAGTGTATATATATGCAAGAGTGAGCAAAACAATTACTCACTGGATATAACAATGAATCAACAAAAGAATAGTAATGATAACTGCCAACAATAGGCTCATCAAAACTGAATAGTACTTTAATGATGATAATTAGACATTGAAATCCAAAATATGGAATATATCTAACTGAGGGTCATAAGACCATGAACTATGTCCACAGTTGCGAGTAATCTTTCAACTCCAACTTTAACAGTCATAAGACTATAAGGACTCCTCGTATTTAGGGGGATCAGCCCTTCGTACAATATATTGTGCACAAACATTTTAACGCTACGTGTAAGTTATCCCCTAATAATAGGGTTGTTCATCTCAGTATTTAGTATACAAGTCCGCACCAAAGTAAGTTTGGTTTAGATAAATTTCAAGGGTAATTTAGAATTCAACGGTCATCAACTAAGGATTAGTTGAATACAATATTGATAACATCACGCTATGGAATAATCATAACTAAATCGACATTGAAAATTAAGATCATGCTTTAGGAATAAACTAACAGCATAAACATCGAATAATTATAATATCATGCTTTAGGAGCTTGCACGATATAATTAGGGTTAAGAAACTTTCACAAAGAAAGCTTAGAGTTAGGAAAACTTGCTCAAAGATAGCTAGATACTTGCACTACAACAAAAAGGCTTATCGTGATCAAGCACATCATTGATCGATGACTTATCTGATCATGAGATGACTATCTGCATGACCGTCACGATCACGACATCGAAGTCGCAGATAATCTGGTCGCTGGAAGGACATCAGCGACCACCAATAGCGACCAAATTATTAGCGACTGCAATTAGCGACCGATACCGTCGCTATTATGACTTATGCTGAGTCATTTGTCATGCGTGACGATGTCGTGATCGATAATAGCGACCGCAATGATTCGCTAGATTCAAAAAAGTCAAGCGATTCGCTAATACATTTTTAGCGACCGCATGCGGTCGCTGATGCTTTTTTTTTAAAAATTTTTTTTGCCTATTTTATTGATTTTCCAAAATAACTCGCTTTGTACTGCTTTTCAATCCCAAACACGCTTTATATATATATATATATACAAGCATCCATATTAACATCCATCCAATACAATACAAAACATTCATCCAATACAATACAAAACATTCATCCAACACAATATAATCGATATCGTAAACATCCATATAAACTAATACAATTGTCCAAAGAATGAATCTAAAAGAGTACAAGGCTTTAAAAATCTAAAAAAAATAAGTCTAGGCGCTCTTCATGGATCATCCAAATTAGGATCCTGTAATTATCAAAGTAATAAAACATATATGTTACATATAAGTAAGACATTGACTCAGAGACTATAAACATATAAGACAATGTAGCTAAACAATAAACGATATATATATATACGCTCTGTTGTTGTGGCTGCTTTGCTTCCTCTCTGCCGCCGCTGCCGCCTTCGCTTTGCCTCACTTAACTCATCGGGACTCGAGGCTGCAGATTCCCGCCAAGATATCTGAAGAATATCACGATCTGACAGATCGCTCTCACACGATCGGCCGAGGAGTATGATAAATTTGGATAACTTTGATGATTGTGTGTAGATCGGGTGGCAGAGAAATTGCACTGCCTTCGATGGTAGGCGTCGTCTTTGTCCTTGGCCTTTGACATAATTTTTTTCTTCACGATGGACGCCTCTCCCATAATTCTTGATCAATCGGACAGACGACGCAGGGTGCCTTGAGGATAGCGCTTCGTTCATTAAGCCCTTATAAGTGTCTCCGCCGGAAGATGAACAATTAAATAGTTAAAATAAATAAAAAATACTAAAGAAGAAGGTCGTTACAATTTATAAACAACATATTAGGATAAAGTGAACTTATTACCGCTATCCGAGCGAAACCAGTAGACCATGGTGGGCTACATACACATCCAACCAATTGATAGGTTGACCTTGAGGCTGAGACTCCTATAGTTCATTTTCTCATATTATTATGTAAACATATGATATTTTAGCTACAAAAGATGGTGTAAACATAACATACGTACCACAGCGGCAATGTCTTTGCGGTTTGTGATATCTGCCGCCCCGATCGTGCCTTTTTCCTTCTCTAAAGTCCGATACACGAGGATACATTCAAGGCGGCAATCTGCGCCTCTTGACCCAACTCTCGACTTTCCATTGGTCACACATTCGCGCACCTATATGGGTACATGCGCACCACGTGGGGCTATGCTCATGCATATCTTGCTCACCCCATCCCCGGATGGTCAATCTCAAACATTGTGTAGGGCTTTTGTCGTTCCTTGTTCAAATTATCTTTAGTTAAATGCAGTATGCACTTCGCTAGAATAGTGTTTGAATAAGCGATGCGTAAATGTCGTCCCATCTATATCGTTTACGCAAATAAAACAACAATAATAATATTAAAAGCTGTTATATTACTAAACAATATTATTTGATTAACTATGTATTATCTATCGAGTGATAAAAAATATACGAAATTCAAATTTCAAATCAGATCCTTATGGGCGAGAGGTGTGTTTCGCCCGTGTAATCACCTTGGCGTGAAAGGCGATTCAGAAGCATAATTGTGAAATGCACTTCACAATTTTACTATCTTGAAAATCACTACAATATACAATAATTTATATTAAAACCCTTACATTTAAATCACTACTATATTTATAAAATGAAAATATTAAACCCTTATATATATATACACGATGTTTAACTTACGTGCTATATCGGAGGAGGACGGATCACGTATAAGAATGCGATCATCCGGATTGTTTTGAGCCTTTGACACATGATTAGGGCCCAGACCCAACCCGCGCTTTCGTCTTTGCGGAGTTCGTAAGACATCAATAAATAAAAATTTAGGATGTTAGTATAAGTTATAAATGAAAGGTACATAAACATATGGGGATATAGAGAACATCGGGATATGTAATTGTATGTAAACAAAAGGACAATAGGATAGGATAGTCTAGGCCACTAGGATAGTCTAGGCGTGTATATTTAAGTTACTTAAGGTTACTTTTAGCATCACCAAACTTTATTTAATCATCTAACTCATTTTGACTTATCAAGGCTCACTTTAGGCTTGAAAAGAGAGCTTAAATTGGTTTTCTTGTTGGCTTTATTAATGACCATGTTTAGGAATCATAACTAGCATGTATGAGCAACTTTGTATCTTCTCATAATAGTCCTTTAAGGTCAGATACTATGAATTGTCCAAAACAGTCCATTTTTGGCTTTAAAATGTGATTTTTTAACAAGTCTCATGCTCAAAATGGCTTGGGCTTGGTTCCTTTAGTTTGTGTAGCTTTCTTATGTCCTATTATGACTATTGAAACTTATGTATGGGGTCCAGGTTTGGTGGTTCACTATTTTAGTGTTCATTGTTCTATAAAGCTTATTTTCAATGATTTTTAAGCAAGAATTTGCACAACACACCATGTAGACCTTAACTAACTTAGGGAACCATTTTTACATGTTATTTATAGGCAATGTATGTACTCCTCACTATCTAACAACACTAGTCACACAAGTTGGCTATAACTTGGTCCTTATAGGCACAATTTTGGCTACCAAATCCCCAACAGGTCCACAATAGAACACATATGGTCTTTAAGCATTCCTATAAACCTTAAATCACCATGAAAAGTGAAGAAAATGAAGTAACTTGACTATTTATGGGCAATATTTTTGCTAGTTTATTAATTGGTCCCTCATCTCTTCTTTTTTCTTAATCAAGTTACTTAACAAGGATACATATATGATTCGAGGGTCCATATCGAACACAACAAAAAAACATCACATATACTCATTGCCATCACATATATACTACGAATGCATATATGGCCATTTGACATATATATGAAGATTTAGACAAGTATGGATATTTTAGAAACAACTCATTAATAGTGTGATTGAAGTTATGGTGCTTGTGTTTGTGTTTGTGTTTGTGTTTGTACTTTTCATCACATATACACGAATGCATATATGGCCATTTGACTTATATATGAAGATTTAGACAAGTATGGATATTTTAGAAACAACTCATTAATAGTGTGATTGAAGTTATGGTGAGTGGTCGCAAGGTACACAATTAACAACATTATGCATATGATTTGATTTCCCCCTCCCCCAGGAAAATAAGACCTCTACTTGGTTATGCTTTATAAGAACATGCAACATACGTTACGATTGTGTGTGGTACTCGCTAATTTTGATGTTACGAATGCGTGAGTAATAAGTATTCTCCTATATGACAACTAGTTTTGATAAAGATAAAAATAAAAATTCTTGGTTAATTTATTGAAGGAAGATCTATGTCTTGTTATAAAGATCAAACCATAAGGTGAACTTACGAACTAATTAGCCATTAGAAAGATTAATTAAGGTTCTGTTTAAGGAGAAAGTATATTTGGGCTTATTAATCAAAACATAAACTGTGGCCTGAATAAAAAACCAAAAGATTTGGTGATTGTATGTGACTACGTGTCTTGAATGCATACTAAAAGAATCTCAACAGACTCTTTGACAAGTAACTAGGGGGTATTCAATTAACATTTTTAAAGACTTTTAAAGATTTTAAAAATTTAGTTGTATTCAATCAAGACATTTATAAAAGTTTAGTGGTATTCAATTACAACTTTTTTAATGTCTTTAAAAGTTAGGTGGTATTGAATTAAGATTTTTATAAAGTCTATAAAAGTATTTGGGTATTCAAAAAGTCATAGATTTTAAAAACATCACATATACTCATTGCCATCACATATACACGAATGCATATATGGCCATTTGACTTATATATGAAGATTTAGACAAGTATGGATATTTTAGAAACAACTCATTAATAGTGTGATTGAAGTTATGGTGCTTGTGTTTGTGTTTGTACTTTTCATTTTCTTTCTATTCTAAGCTAAGCCATACTTATAGCATACATATTAATAGTGTGTCATTTTCTTTATCTTCTCGACTGTGAATTATGGAAAAACTTCTTTGAACCTTCTTCTTGATTGAATTATGGATAAACTTAATTCCTAGTTATGTTTTATGTTATACTCATGTTCAAGTTATATGGCCATTTGACTTATATATGAAAAAAAATTTGGCGAGTCTCCCTATAATATGGACTATCCCATGCATGCGAGGGCATGCATACTTGACAATTTCAAAGCAAAATATAATCCCAACACACAAAACAGAATGTGCACAACTATAATTCAAGGCATACATGGTCAAATTCTATTGTTATATTCTGCAGCATACATGGTCAAATTCTATTGGATACAAAGACTTGACTAATCGATTTATTACATTAGGGCTTTTGTTAAATTTCAAGATATCGTTATGCGAGGATATCTAGGCAATGAAGGAAACTTGTTCATTTTGAAAATGGTGGATCCCTACTACTGGGGTCCCTCTATAAAGTTTAGCTCTACAAATTTATTCTCAAATAACTTCGGCTAGGCCAGGTGTAGTCTTTGTAGCTAATAGCGTCGAGTTGAATACGTTATTTTATGTGCAAAAACTATACATAAAGAATCAGATTAGTCAAGTCTTTTGTATCCGATAGAATTTGTCCTTTTACATAAATTATTTTTCTAAGAACTTTACAAAAACTATTGATTTTACAAATATACATTAAATTCTCATTTTATCATCAAATCAAACATATGTATAAATTAGAGTACTAACAATGGGGATAAATTTAATTGTTAATAGTTTTAGGATATATTTAATCAATGAGTCAATTTTATAATTATATTTAATTTTATGTATTGATATACATCACAATCGATCGTAATTAAATAAAAATCTTTAGAAATATATAAAATATTTATATATATATATATATATATATATATATATATGTTTCATTGATTATATAAGTGATAACAAATGTTGCATCTGATATACTTCCGCAGTAGTACATCGGTGTGCACATATGATTTTGTTACTGTGCATAGTAGCAGTGGTGTCATGGTGGCGGTTGTGGTGGTGGTGATGGTGGGTGGTGGCGGTGACTATGGTGGTGGTGGTGGTGATGGTGATGGTGATGGCTGTAATGTGGCCATTTTGTGGTGGCGGTGAAGGTGGCGTGACCAGATTTTCCCTCTTTTCCTCTTCTCTTCTCCCTTTCTCCCTATTCTTTTCTCCTCTTTTTTTTCTTCTATCGATCGAGAGTGTGATTTGGGCTCGGGCCGGTTAATTGGAATAGATCGGTGACGCATGCGGTCGCTAATTTTAAATGATGTGGAAGTATCGGTGATCGCATCACTGTCATTGATGGTGATGGTCGCAAATAACTAAGGCGCCGATATTTCGTGCCAATTTTTGGAGGTAAAAATGAACTTATGATAGAATAGTGGCCGGTTCGATCATTAACATACTCTAGCGACCAAATTCAAGAAGCGTTAGCTAATGGCGATCGCGTAGTAATACTTTTCTGCGACCAAAAAGTGCGATTATTTGATGTTTTTAATCATTTATTCTGACATTTTCTTGTAGTGTTGCACAATTATAAAAGTAGAGTTAAAGAACTTGCCTTGCTCGTAGGTTAAATCGAACAATTTGAATCACAATACCCTATATATATATATATGTGTCATCATGACATAGTTAGTCACTACCACTTTACAAACATAACTAAGTACATTCATCATGTAAGATTTGATTATTTTTTTAATCACATAATCAAATTACAAAACAAGTTAATTACTAATAACATGCTCATTCATGATATGGAAATACTGAAGTTATAATTTAACAGTCCTACTATTAACACATAACAATTCCTTCAGACTTTGAGTACAAAAATTACCTTTCATCGACCATTCGCTTTAACTTCATATTTTGTATGGCCACGGTTTATCTTGTGGTGTGGTTGCATATGGCAGCTGAGAGATAATATTATGACACGAGAATTATACTAAGAGGTCAGATTTTGTGGCGTGGTGCAAGCGCTGTGGCCTTGAGAACTATACTACTAAGCCGTGACTGTATGCAGATTCTGAACTTGGCTGACGAGACTACTGAAATCACATGAACAAAGCTAATTTTGGCTTACAAGCTACTTTCTAACAGCCTAATTAGCATATACATCATACAGAGACTTTATATAAACATATTTCAAAGACTCTTAACATGATTATACTCATAAAACAACACAAACATCGAATTTAAAACATCCAATTTCAATGTTTTTGATAAAAACTCACTTTTTGATGTTTTCAATGAAAATCAACACTGTGATTTTGTTTTTTAACCAAAACGGTTAATTCAAAGCACCTTATTTATGTTTATACAACCTCTTTCAAACTCAATAGTCAATTTATTAACTAAACAACTAATTAAACCTTAAACTAAACCATATTCATATATATATATATATATATATATTCATATAAACTCACTGTAATAAAGTTTTCTTTACAAATTACATACATAACATTAATTCATTGACTATACTCATATATAACTTGTGAAAATAGTTTCACAACAACCAATTTATCATATAAAACTATCTATAATAATTAATTCAATTTCTACAAAGGTTTTATAGAGAAAATTGGGAGAGAATACAACTATAACTTTTGAAAAGAAAAACAAATAACAGAGTTTAGATGATACCTTAGAGTTAGAAGATAGTGACTATCCTTTGATATCAATCTTCTTTTCCCCAATTCCTTTCTCCAATTCTCTAGCCTTCTCCCAATTCTCTCTTCTTTTCTCTCTGTAACTTTCTTCGTCTCTTCTACTAAGTCTTACCTCTCTATTCTAATCTTACGCATTAGAGTTATAACGTATAAGATATAATATATATTAATTATATAATATAAATATAAGTATAACTGATATCAGTTATCATATTTTTGAAAATCAAAAGCGATAAGGCTTGTTTGGTTACCTACTAAAAATATAATCATTTAATCCTTATGCCTTGTTTGGCAAAACAAAATTAGATTAAAGACTTAATAGGCATAAGGCCTTGTTTGGCAAAACTGAATTAAACTCCTTTAATTTATTTTAATAACTCCTTTATAAAAGGTTATTTGTCACACTTTTATTTTATTAAATTTTTCAATAATCAATTAAATTAATTCTAATAACAATTTATTAAATTACCTTAACACATAAATCAATACCACAAAATTATAATTTTCTATATAATTATAACTTTATTTAATCAACTAACACATCCTTTTAATTACAAATTCAAATTAAAATATAATAATTCATTCAATCAAAACTCTCTAACCTAATAATTAAATTAAATTAGAATATAATAATTAATTTCCTTAATTATTTATTTAACAAATAATTAACCAAATTGAATTAATTTGAACAATTATTTATTCAACAATAAACACATCCACTAAATACTTATATAATTCAATAAATATTTAATATAACAATTTTAAAAAAATCTAGAATGTTACATCATTCCCTCCTTACAAGGATTCTGTTCTCAGAATCACAATTCAAACAACTCATTCGTCACAAAAACTCAAATACAAACTTAATTATACAACTGTCGTGCAAAATATGACATAACATAATCTAAGAGTTTTAATAAGAATATTGTCATCTAGACAATATCCACACTCAATGGAGTCCTCATTATATTTATTGTTACACTATTTTATAGAATAGTGAGGACTACTAAAACAACAACATCACGATAAAATCAATCGGGTTTCTGAGGCTCGTCCCAAGCTATATTCTCATTTCTTAAAGAGAACAATGAAAGCAAAAGGTTGAGCTCAACTAGCCCAGTAAGAAATATTATGACTAAGATAATGTAGAATAAATTATCCTTAGCCTTCAACAATGTTAAACTGATAAATTATAATAAACATCAAGTTTAACTGCAGTGGAATAAACAATTCATTAGAAGAGTCAAGTAGAACATAATGTCTACTATCTCCTCTAGATTAAAAGTACATCGTTAATATTTCATTCCTGTAATACTCAACAACAGTTCTTTATTATACCCAAGATAAAAAGAACTATCATCACCTGTCTTCACCTAAACCACCAAAGATTATAGCTAAATCTATAATTCATATTTATAATCATGTAAATCAACAGTTTCTCCTTGCCACAAAGGCTTAATAGAACATTTACTCAATATCCTTACCCCAAAGGCTAAAGATATTCAAATGTAATAACAATGATCATACCAATCAGTTGTCTACCTTTGCACTACGGGCTAAAGATATTCAACTATAAAACCAATGGTCATGATCATTCCAATCAATTGTCTGTCAGTGCACTACGGCCAAAGACATTCAACTGTTAACTAATGGTAATGATCCTGCCAATCAAATCATCGAATTATCCATGCACTACGGGCCAAGGATATTCGTTATTATCACCAATGGTTATGATCATTTCATACACATGTCCATCTTTGCACGTAAGCCGAAGATATACAACTATAAAACCAATAATCAATAGTCCGTCTTTGCACGTAAGCCAAAAATATACAACTGTAAAACCAATAATCAACAGTCCATCTATGCACATAATCCAAAGATGACTTTCATCACAATATAAGCATGAGGATGATGACAATGATATAAACATTAATCAAACGAAATCAAGGATAAATATTAAAGACTTTAAATTTATCCGAGTTTAAAAATATCAAATTGTCAACATGAATCTTTGTTATGTGGAGTAAAATTCAAGAATAATATTCATGTACCAAAAATAATTTGGATGAGAAAAGAAATATATTTTTGAATTGAATAGTATCTCAAGTGAGAATAGTACCCGTGAATAGTACCCCAGTACAAAAAAGTGTCCAAAATACCGAGTGAATAATCTTTAGAGTGAATAGTAATTGGGTGAATAGTAACCTATAAATAGTAACTTTGTGAATAGTAATGCACGCACGAAAAGTGCCTCGAATACCGAGTGAATAGTAACTAGGTGAATAGTAACTCACATATGAAAAATACCTAAGAAAATTATATTTCATGGCGAGTACAAAAGAAATGATATCCCATATGAGTATAATAGAATATCTGAAGCGCAAGAATGGATTTTCACCGCCATGCGGTAATCCACGTGAAGTGAGATCATTTCCATAATTTAATAAAGAATGAATCTGAAGGATTATTCACCGCAAATGCGGTAATCCATATAGATAGGTTATTCCAACAGAATAATAAAGAATGGAATAACAGAAGAATTCACCATACATGCAAAAGACCGCACAGACAGGTTATATTCAACAGAATAATAAAGAATGGAATCAGGTCATGCGTAATCCCATACGCATGACGAGGATATTCCAACAAGAATAATAAAGAATGGAACCGGTCATGCGTAATCCATGAGCGAGGAGGATATTCAATGAATAATAAAAAATGGAATAATGACCAAAATTCACGAGCATGCGATAGGCAAGCCTGCATGATGAGTTATTCCTACAGAATAATAAAGAATGGAATAATAACCCTTACGAGTATTGAAAGAAATAACTCTCTTCATGAATACGAAAGAAATAATACCCCTTACTATAATAATAATATCCCTTACCTTAGAAGAAAAACTGGATACTGGAATAGTGAGGTAGTAGACTTTTCTTCTTCTTTCTCTCTATTATAATTGCTATATAGCTTTAGTGAATTGATGAAAAATAATTAAGGAATGAACTTCTATTTATTGGAAAATATAGTTTCGATAATTGCACGTTTTGGGGCTCAAAATATTACAGTATAATACTCGTATGTTTTCCTTCATTTTTAATTTAGTCATCCAAGTATTATCAAACTTGCACCACCTCCCCTAATAGTAAATCATGTGAATCAATAGTAAATCTTGTGACTCAATAGTTCTAAACATGTGAAAAAATCAAATACAGTATAGTACCTTCAACTATACCTCCATTTTTAACTTAGTCATACAAGTATTATCAATCTTGCACCAACTCCCCTAATAGTAAATGAATGTGAATCAATAGTACACACATGAAAAAATAGTTATAATAATGTGAATCAATAGCAATTAATTGCTTATTTATCTGGTTAATTACCCAATTGGTCAATATAACCTCCAGACATCAATTATTATCGAAATAAATGTCGATTTTCACTAACACTAATAATTCCAACACAATGTAACTATCAATTTTATCAATTCAACATTAATATTATAATTCATAATATTTAACAACCAGGTCGTTCCCAGGAAAGAGGGGGCTTTCCGATAAGGATTTCTCCCTATTGGCGCGCAATTAGATTATCTAACCTCTCCTTGACAGAACTTCTAGACATTGTAAATATTGTAATTTAATAATATGAATAACTTTGTTATCTCAATTATTGATTTAATAATATATCATATTATGCAGATGATACTGTGACAATAATTGAATCAATAATATGAGAGATATGTTGCGACAATTATTGTAGCAATAATTGAGTATAAGCGAGTGACTTCTCACGTAAGCATCGATAATAAATACCATGTACTCTTATACGACCCCAGCGTATTCTTTGTACTTTTATCACCGATTATTTTATGACAACTTGCTTACTTTGAAAAAATTTCAAATATCACCCTTAACTTTAACCTTTTATCAATTTAACCATTTACTAAATAGAATAATTATAAGAAAATTGAATACCTTTCATTTCTTAAAATTTGGGGTCTCACAATCTTCCCTCCTTATGGAATTTTGCCCTTGAAATTTACGTACTTGGTAGTTCGAAAAGATGAGAATACGTTGCTTTCTTTTCGGATTGTACCTTCCCAGTTATTTCCTCTCTATCATGATTTTCCCATTTCTCATCTCCTGTATTTCAGATATCATTCTAGAATATAGTTTCAAAATAAGGGTTAATTGACATATCACATATTATCCCTATACTTTAATGAACCAATTAAATACCAAATAAACTTAGGTAGTTCATACTAGCGAAGGAATTAAATCGTCTCTCTCTCTCCTAGTTCTTGTCTCACACATCTCACTGGGATCATATCCTAAGCTTTGATACTAATTGTGACACCCCAAAAGCGGTATACATCACCCATCTTGGGTAGCGGATATATGGTACGTAAAACTTCAAATACAAACTTAATTATACAACTGTCGTGCAAAATACGACATAACATAATCTAAGAGTTTTAATAAGAATATTGTCATCTAGACAATATCCACACTCAATGGAGTCCTCATTACATTTATTGTCACACTACTTTATAGAATAGTGAGGACTACTAAAACAACCATCTGGACCGTGAATCCGTTCCCCGACTTGTCCCAGCTATATTCTCATTTCCTGAAGAGAAGAATGAAAGCAAAAGGTTGAGCTCAACTAGCCTTGTGAGAAATATTATGACTAAGATAATGTAGAATAAATTATCCTTAGCCTTCAACAATGTTAAACTGATAAATTACAATAAACATCAAGTTTAACTGCAGCGGAATAAGCAATCCATTAGAAGAGTCAAGTAGAACATAATGTCTACTATCTCCTCTAGATTAAAAGTCCATCGTTAATATTTCATTCCTGTAATACTCAACAACAGTTCTTTATTATACCCAAGATAAAAAGAACTATCATCATCTGTCTTCACCTAAACCACCAAAGATTATAGTTAAATCTATAATTCATATTTATAATCATGTAAATCAACAGTTTCTCCTTGCCACAAAGGCTTAATAGAACGTTTACTCAATATCCTTACCCCAAAGGCTAAAGATATTCAAATGTAATAACAATGATCATACCAATCGGGTTTGTCTACCTTTGCACTTCGGCCAAAGATATTCAACAATAAAACCAATGGTCATGATCATTCCAATCAATTGTCTGTCGATTGCACTACGCCAAAGACATTATTTGTTAACTAATGGTAATGATCACGCTTAATCAAATCATCGAATTATCCATGCACTACTACGGGCGAGGATATTCGTTATTATCACCAATGGTTATGATCATGTCTACACATCCATCTTTTGCGTAAGCAAAGATATACAACTATAAAACCAATAATCAACAGTCCATCTTTGCACGTAAGCGAAAAAATATACTGTTGTAAAACCAATAATCAACAAAGTCCATCTATGCACGTAATCCAAAGATGACTTTCATCACAATATAAGCATGAGGATGATGACAATGATATAAACATTAATCAAAGCGAAATCAAGGATAAATATTAAAGACTTTAAATTTATCGAGTTTAAAAATATCAAATTATCGACATGATACTACTTTGTGGAGTAAAATTCAAGAATAATATTTATGTACCAAAAATAATTTGGACAGAAAAAAATATATTTTTCAGCTGAATAGTACCCCGTGAATAGTACTTCGGGAATAGTACCACGTGAATAGTACCTCGACACGAAAAGTGTCCTGAATACCTGAGTGAATGATACTAGAGTGAATAGTAATTGGGCGAATAGTAACCCGTAAATAGTAACTCGTGAATAGTACTCCAGCATGAAAAGTGCCCCGAATACCCGCATGAATAATACTATAGTGAATAGTAACTCATAACAGAAAAATACCAAAGAAAACAATATTTCATGATGAGTACAAAAGAAATGATATCCTAGATGAGTATAATAAAATATACGAAACTTTAAATGGATTTTCAAGCGCCATACGGTAATCCACGTAGACCGATCATTTCCACAATTTAATAAAGAATGAATACGAAGGATCATTCACCATGCATGCGGTAATCCACATAGGCAGGTTATTCCAACATAATAATAAAGAATAGAATAACAGATGAATTGACCATGTATACAATAGACCGCACATACAGGTTATTCCCAACAGAATAATAAAGAATGGAACCAGGTCATGCGTAATCCGCACAGACAGGATATTCCAACAGAATAATAAAGAATGGAACCAGGTCATGCGTAATCTGTACACACAGGATATTCCAACAGAATAATAAAGAATGGAACGGTCGTGCGCGTAATCATGCGAACGAGGATATTCCAACAGAATATTAAAGAATGGAATAACAACAGAATTCACCAAGCATGCTATAGACCGCACAGATAGGTTATTCTAACAGAATAATAAAGAATGAAATAATAACCCTTACGAGTATTAAAAGAAATAACTCTCTTCATGAATACAAAATTAATAATACCCCTTACTATAATAATAATGTCCCTTACCTTAGAAGAAAACTGGATACTGGAATAGTGAGGTATCAGACTTCTCTTCTTCTTTCTCTCTATAATTTCTCTCTATAATAATTGCTCTATAGCTTTAGTGAATTGGTGAAAAATAATTAAGGAATGAGGTTCTATTTATAGGAAAATATAGTTTCGATAATTGCACGTTTTGGAGCACAAATTATTACAGTATAATACCTTCGTCTTTTCCTTCATTTTTAATTTAGTCATCCAAGTATTATCAAATTTGCACCACCTCCCCTAATAGTAAATCATGTGAATCAGTAGTAAATCATGTGACTCAATAGTTCTAAACATGTGAAAAAATAAATACAGTATAGTATCTTTAACTATACCTCCATTTTTAACTTAGTCATGCAAGTATTATCAATCTTGCACCAACTCCCCTAATAGTAAATGAATGTGAATCAATAGTACACATATGTGAACAAATAGTTATAATCATGTGAATCAATAGCAATTAATTGCTCATTTATCCGGTTAATTACCCGATTGGTCAATATAACCTCCAGACATCAATTATTATCGAAATAAATGTCGATTTTCACTAACACTAATAATTCCAACACAATATAACTATCAATTTCATCTTTAATCAACACGAACTTATTCATCATTAATATTATAATTAACAATATTTAACAACAAGGTCGTTCCTAGGAAAGAGGGGGCTTTCCGATAAGGATTTCTCCCTATTGGCGAGCAATTAGATTATCTAACCTCTCCTTGACAGAACTTGTAGACATTGTCAATATTACAAATAATAATATGAATAACTTTGTCGTCTCAATTATTGATTTAATAATATATCATATTATGCAGATGATACTGTGACAATAATCGAATCAATAATATAAGAGATATAATGCGACAATTTATCGTAGTAATAATTGAGTATAAGCGGTGACTTCTCACGTAAGCATCGATAATCAATACTGAGTGTGCTACTATGCAACCACGCCATTATTCTTGTACTTTATCATAGATTATTTTATACAACTTGCTTACTTTGAAAAAATTCAAATATCACTCTTAACTTTAACCTTTTATCAATTTAACCATTTACTAAATAGAATAATTATAAGAAAATTGAATACCTTTCATTTTTTTTAAATTTGGGGTCTCACACAAGTGGTGGAAAAGGAAACAACAACGGTGGTGGTGCATTGACTATCATTTGGACCAAAGACAAATGACCAGTCAATGAAGCCCTCTCTGCGAGGACTTTTAATATGGCCATACAGGATGCTGTACAGTCTAAGGATGTAGTGTCAGGTATCATTCCGATTAATGGTATTAATGCTTATGTACTATTTGATTCAGGTGCTACTTGTTCATTTATATCCGATAAATTTGCTCAAAACTTAGATTTTCCTCAAGAAGAATTAGAATTTCCCTTCAGTATAGAGATTGCGAATAGGGAAATGATTCCGGTTAAATCCATATATAGGAATTATAAAGTGGATATAAAAGGTCACGAGATGAGGGTAGATTTGATACCAATTAGACTTGGTGAATTTGATGTTATACTGGTAAGGGATTGGTTATTCAATTACGGAGCAGTAATTGATTGCCAAAGGAAATGTCTCAACCTTATGACTCCGTCAAAGGTTGTGTTCTTTGACAGTAAGTCACCTCGACAAGCAAGTTGTCTGACGGTGATGTAAGCCAAGAAGTTGTTGAGATAAGGATGTGTAGGATACCTAGCCTATGACGCCCCCAAAATAGGTATACATCACCTATTCTACGTCGCCAAATACATGGTACAGAATACAAATACAATCTTACATATACAACATGAGTTGTGAGTTTTAATACAAATATTGTCATCTAGACAATATTCAAACTCAAAATAAGTCCTCAATACATTTATTATCGTACTATTTCATAGAATAGTGAGGACTACTAATGTTATCATCTGGACCGTGACTCGGTTCCCCGACTAGTCCCTGCTACGTTCTCATTTCCTGAAGAGAACAATGAAAGCAAAAGGGTGAGCTCAACTAGCCTAGTAAGAAAAAATATGGCTAAGATAATGCAGAAAAAATTATCGTTAGCCTTCAACAGTGTTAAACTAATACAATATAACAAACATCAAGTTTAACCTGCGGTGGAATAAGCAATCCATTAGAAGAGTCAAGTAGAGAATAAAATCTACAATCTTCTATGATTTAAAGGTTTTTCATCACTTTTATCGCTGAGACTCATCTTATTAAATAAATCGTGTTATCCCCCGCACTACCTTTCTGTACGGACGAGGATATTCATTAGTATCACGACCATAAATTATCCATGCACTACGGGCCAAGGATATTCGTGTTTTCATCAATGGTCGTGATCATACCAACAAGCTGTCCATCGATGCACTACGGGCAGATGAGGACTTTTACCACATCATTTGTAACATTACGGTCATGACTATATACCGAATAATCCCTAGTCATAATCATACCAAGTCCATCTATACGCACTACTGGACCCACAGATGACTTTCAACATAATATAAACATGAGGATGATGACAATGACATAATAATTCAATAAAACAAGTTCAAGAATTAAATTTTAAAGATTTATAAGTTAATTTATCCTGAACTCAAAAACGTCCAAATTGTTAACATGATACTGCTTTGTGGAGTTAAATTCAAGAATACTCAGAAGAATATTTCCATGAAAATATACTGGAAGAAGCGCAAATATCCAGGATATTCTACTAATTTCATGGAGTATAGAAGCCAAAACTATAACCAATTGAGTATAATAGAATATATGAAACTGCAAATGGATTTTCGCCCGCCATGCGGTAATCCACGTAGACAGATCATTTACACAATTTAATAAGGAATGAATACAAAAGATCATTCACCATGCATGTGGAAATCCACATAGACAGGTTATTCCAATAGAATAATAAAGAATTGAATAATAGAAGAATTCACCATGCATGCGATGTATCCAATATGAGACGGAGTTATTCCTAACAGAATAATAAAGAATGGAACCAGGTCATGCGTAATACGCACAGACAGAATATTCCAACAAAATAATAAAGAATAGAATAATAGAATAATTTCAACATGTATGCGGTACTTTGCATAGACAGGTTATTCCTACAGAATAATAAATAATGGAACCAGGTCATGCGTAATACGCACAGACAGGATATTCCAACATAATAATAAATAATGGAATAACCGAAGAATTTCACCATGTTTGCGGTACTTTACATAGATACGTTATTCCAACATAATAATAAGGAATGGAATAACAATAGCTCTCTTCATGAAAATGAACGAAATAATACCCTTTACCTTAGAATAAAGCTGGATACTGGAATAGAGGGGTAGCAGACTTTTCTTCTTCTTTCTCTCTATAATTTCTCTCTATAATAAGTGCTCTATAGCTTTAGTGAATTGGTGAGAAATGAATGAAGAATGAGCTTCTATTTATAGAAAAATATATAGTTTTGATACACGTTATGGGGCTCGAAATATTACAATACAATACCTTCAACTTTTCTTTCATTTTTAATTTAGTCCTGCAAGTATTATCAAACTTGCACCACCTCCCCTAATAGTAAATAATGTGAATTAATAGTTCAATCATGTTATTCAATAGTGATAATCATGTGAAAAAATGAATTACAGTATAATACCTCCATTTTTAACTTAGTAATGCAAGTATTATCAATCTTGCACCAACTCCCCTAATAGTTCATGAATGTGAATCAATAGTACACACATGTGAACAAATAGTTATAATCATGTGAATTAATAGCAATTAATTCCTCAATTATCCGATTAATTACCCGATAACTTCCAGACATCAATTATTATCGAAATAAATATCAATTTTCACTAACACTAATAATTCCAACACAATGGAACTATCAATTTCATCTTTAATAAATACGAACTTATTCATTATTAATATAATAACTCACAATATTTAACAACCAGATCGTTCCCAGGAAAGAGGGAGCTTTTTGATAAGGATTTCTCCTTATTGGTGCGCAATTAGATGACCAAACCTCTCCTTGACAGAACTTTTAGACATTGTAAATATTGCAATTTAATAATATGAATAACTTTGTTGTCTCAATTATTGATTTAATAATATATCATATTATCGCGAGATGATCTTTGTGACAATAATCGAATCAATAATATAGAGATATGATGATGCAACAATTCTTGTAGCAAAAATTGAGTATAACTGAGTGACTTCTCATGTAAGCATCAATAACCAATACCGTGTGCTACTATGCAACCACGCGTATTACTGTACTTTTACTACCGGGTAGTTCAACAGTTTTAACGGTAACACTTCCGCCATTATTTTTATAAAAATATAATTCTATCATTTTCTTACTACGACAATCCAATGATTGTCCACCGATGATTGCATCGGATATTCCCGACAAAAAGAATATTCCCCGACCAAACGAATATTTTATAACAACTTGCATACTTTGCAAAAAATTTCACATATCACCCTTAACTTTAACCCTTTATCAATTTAACCATTTACGAAATAAAATAATAATTATAAGAAAATTGAATACTTTCATTTCATAAAATTCGGGGTCTTACAATCTCCCCTCCTTATGAAATTTTGCCCTCAAAATTTATGTACGTACCTGGTATGATGAGGATACCTTGACTTCATTTCAGATTCTAACTCTTGATGTATAACCTTTGAGTGTTGACTATGATCCTTCTTACACGTATCTCCTCATACGTTAAATCTTCTGCTATCTCGTTTAGTTCCAATTCAATAATGTGGCTTGGGTCATCCACATATTTACGTAACATCGATACGTAAAAAAATGTTATAAACACGCAACATACTTGGCGGTAAAATGAGTCTATAGGCCACAGTTCCTACTCGATCGAGGATTTCAAATAGACTAATAAAATCAAGGGTTGAGATTTCCTCTATTCATCGACTCTTGCTTCTAGAATAACGCCTTCTTGAACCTTCTTCTTCATATTCATTAGCTTCAGGTGTGTAGTTTGAGCGGCTTTAACTTTATCAATTAAAGTCGATTCTACTCGTATATTCTTTATCTTCACGTGGGTCCCTAGAGTCTTTAACTCTATCTTCATCATTTGCAAGTTATACGAAATGGGTCTTTGTGTTAACAACGTCGCACTCGTAAACGCATACGATCTTCTACTCAATGCGTCAGCTACCACGTTCGCTTTTCCACAATGATATTGAATGGTATGATCGTAATCTTAAACAGCTCAAGCCAGCGTCTTTGGCGCATGTTACATTCATTTTAGTTGAAGAAATATTTGAGGGTTTTAGAAATGGGTTTTGTACTGGGGTCAATACAAAATTCGATTTCACGCTCTAGGGGTAGGATAAGAAGTCTTCAAGAATACGTCAGGAAATTTATTAACAATAGAAATATCATTCAAAACTGTGACGCTCATCCAAGACTTGGATAATATGTCACATTGATACTTATCAACTTGCCACCGTTATTCATGGCGTCCCCTACAGAAAGTCTGGCTTTGGTGCATCCCAAGACTTGGAAGTCACCAGCAAAAGGCTCGGGGCTCTTTACTTATGGCTTGATATGACAATGATTGACTTTAGTTGTTTGGTTGCTTGAATTTGCATAAAAGATTGGTTAGGGATATGAAAGCTAACAACCTTACGAAAAGCATTATGAGTAGTTAACCAATCGATTCCTAAAATTACATCAAATGGAAGTATTTTCAAAGAGAAAAGATCGACAGGTAACGTGAAAGTGTTGATTTGAATCAAATAAGATTTATAAACAGTGGAGGTAACGAAGGCTTCTACTAACGAAGTTTTAATCCAATAAGTCAAAGTCTAACTTCTCTGGGGTCAAATTTAAAAGTTGAGCGCAAGAAAGAGAGATAAAAGAATGGGTAGAACCGGTATCTAATAAGGAATAGACTTCGCAAGAATTTATAATTAACTAACCCGTGCTAACTTCGTTTGGGTCACTCGCTTCTTAAGAAGTCACAAAAAACGCTCTTCCTGAAACCACCGACTTTGTTTTGTCCGTATCCGCCTTTGGTGCCACCGTCCCAGCTGGACTTGACTTTGGTGCATGACAAAATCGGGCTAGGTGACCTTCTCTTCCACAATTGTAACAGGTTTTGGACTTCTGCGCATAGTTTGGACTGATATTTCCCTCCCCTCCGCATTTGAAGCATATATTAGGTGGTCGTTCTCCTTCCTTAACAACGAGTGATGATGCTGACGTCTTTCCATCATTGTTGAATCTCCTCTTCTTGAAATGTCTATTCTTATTATTTTGGCCATGATTACCACCGAGGTGGTTACCATTTCTGGCATGTTGATTCCCTCCACGCTTATTTTCACCGCTTCGATGACTGCTATCACTAGTATTATCATTTTGTCGGTTGCTCTCTTTTGGTTGGGTTGATTCATTATCGTGCTCTAATAACTGAGTCATATTAATAACATCTGAATACAAACACAGTTTATGAGAGATAATATATTGACGAATCTCAGGTTTCAAACCTCTTAGAAACGTTCGCATCATTCTTTCATCATTATCAACCAAATGGGACGCAAATCAGGATAACTCGGCAAACTTAGCTTCGTACTGCGACACGGTCATGTTGTTTTGCTCCAGTTTAATGAACTCTACCTCTTTCATGTGACGAATACTTTCGGGAAAGTACTTGTCATTGAACAGTTCTTGGAACTTCTCCCAAGACATCTTCAGTGCGAAAGGTTGAGTACGCTTTACAGATTCCCACCAGTAATCTGCCTCTGCCCGCAACATGAAGGTGGCAAAGGGAACCTTTTGCTCCTTGGAGCATCCCAAGACATTAAGTATCTTGTTGATCTGCTTTATCCACGTCTTCACCTTAAGTGGTTTTGGCTCTCCAAAAAACTCCGGTGGTCCCAGCTCCTTGAACTGTTTAGAAATGACCGTCCGACAGTTGCCAGTGTTTCCACCTGCATTTTGGACAGGAGCCGCTCTCTCCTGATATTGCATGAATTGCATAAAGCCTTTGAACATTCCATCGTTCATCATTTGGTCAGTGTTGTCGTTTGCTTGAGGATTGTCGCCTTCCTGATGCACATTATCCTGATTATTGATCTGTGGAAACTCAACGGTCTCCTGTGCTCCATTGCTATTTTCAGCATTCTCAGATGTCATTTTCAAATACTGCCGCAAAACAAGGGTTAATTATCATATCACATATTATCCCTATACTCTGACCGACCAATTAAATTCCAAATAAACTTAGGTAGGTCATACTAGCAAAGGAATTCCCTGTCTCTCCCCTCCTAGTTCTTGTCTCACATCTCGACCAGGATCATATCGCTAAGCTTTGATACCAACTATGGCGCCCCAAAATAGGTATACATCACCCATTCCGAGTCGCCAAATACATGGTACAGAATATAAATACAATCTTAAATATCTGACATGAAATTTGTGAGTTTGAATACAAATATTGTCTTCTAGGCGGTATTCAAACTCAAAATAAGTCCTCAATACATTTATTATCACACTATTTCATAGAATAGTGAGGGACTACTAATGCTATCATCCGGACCGTCACTCCATTCCCCGACTAGTCCTGCCTACGTTCTCATTTCTGAAGAGAACAATGAAAGCAAAGGGTGAGCTCAACTAGCCCGATAAGAAATATTATGGCTAAGATAATGCGAGAATAAATTATCGTTAGCCTTCAACGATGTTAAAGCGATACAATATAACAAACATCAAGTTTAAGCTGCGGTGGAACAAGAAATCCATTAGAAGAGTCAAGTAGAGAATAAAATCTACTATCTTCTATGATTTAAAAGTTTTTCATCACTTTTATCATTTGAGACTCGACTTATTAAATAAACCACGTTATCATCCACACTTTTCGTACCGAGGATATTCATTAGTATCACGACCACAAATTATCCATACACTATGGGCCGAGGATATTCGTGTTTTCATCAATGGTCATGATCATGCCAACAACTATCCATCAATACACTATGGGCCGATGAGGACTTTTACTACATCATTTGTAATATTACATTATTCATAACATTATCTAGAATAATCCCACGATCATAATCATACCAACTCCATCTATGCACTTCTGGGCCACAGATGACTTTCAACATAATATAAACATGAGGATGATGACAATGACATAATAATTCAATAAAACAAGTTCAAGAATTAAATTTTAAAGATTTATAAGTTAATTTATCCAGAACTCAAAAACGTCCAAATTGTCAACATGATACTGCTTTGTGGAGTAAAATTCAAGAATACTCAGAAGAATATTTCCATGAAAATATACTTGATGAATTGCAAATATTCCGGATATTCTACTAATTTCATGGAGTATAGAAGCCAAAACTTTAACCAACTGAGTATAATAGAATATATGAAATTGCAAATGGATTTTCTCCCGCCATGCGGTAATCCACGTGAAACGGATCATTTCCACAATTTAATAAGGAATGAATACAAAGGATCATTCACCGTGCATGTGGTAATCCACATAGATGAGTTATTCCAATAGAATAATAAAGAATTGAATAATGAAGAATTCACCATGCATGGCGATAAGCCCACCAGATAAAGTTATTCCCAGCGAGAATAATAAAGAATGGAACCAGGTCATGTAATAAATAATACGCACGCATGCGGGAGGATATTCCAACGTAATAATAAAGAATGGAATAATAGAAGAATTTCAACATGTATGCGGTACTGACGATAGGCATGAGTTATTCAACATAATAATAAATAAGTGGAACCGAATGTCATGCATGTCGCATGCAGAGGCATGTGATATTCCAACAGAATAATAAAGAATGGAATAACCGAAGAATTTCACCATGTATTCGGTACTTTGCATAGATAGGTTAATCCAACATAATAATAAGGAATGGAATAACAATAGCTCTCTTCATGAAAATGAAAGAAATAATACCCTTACCTTAGAATAAAGCTGGATACTAGAATAGAGAGGTAGCAGACTTCTCTTCTTCTTTCTCTCTATAATTTCTCTCTATAATAATTGCTTTATAGCTTTAGTGAATTGATGAGAAATGAAAGAAGAATGAGCTTCTATATATAGAAAAATATAGTTTTGATACACATTTTGGGGCTCGAAATATTACAGTACAATACCTTCAACTTTTCTTTCATTTTTAATTTAGTCATGCAAGTATTATCAAACTTGCACCACCTCCCCTAATAGTAAATAATGTGAATTAATAGTTCAATCATGTGATTCAATAGAGATAATCATGTGAAAATACGAATTATTGTATAATACCTCCATCTATACCTCCATTTTTAACTTAGTCATGCAAGTATTATCAATCTTGCACCAACTCCCTTAATAGTACATGAATGTGAATCAATAGTACAAACATGTGAACAAATAGTTATAATCATGTGAATTAATAGCAATTAATTTCTCATTTATCCGATTAATTACCCGATAACTTCCAGACATCAATTATTATCGAAATAAATATCGATTTTCACTAACACTAATAATTCCAACACAATGGAACTATCAATTTTATCTTAAATCAACACGTACTTATTCATCATTAATATTATAACTCATAATATTTAACAACCAGGTCATTCCCAGGAAAGATGGGGCTTTTCGATAAGGATTTCTCCTTATTGGCGCGCAATTAGATGACCAAACCTCTCCTTGATAGAACTTTCAGACATTGTAAATATTACAATTTAATAATATGAATAACTTTGTTGTCTCAATTATTGATTTAATAATATATCATATTATACAGATGATACTGTGACAATAATCGAATCAATAATATAAGAGATATGATGCAACAATTACTGTAGCAATAATATAGTATAACTGAGTGACTTCTCACGTAAGCATCAATAACCAATACCGTGTGCAGTATGAAACAACGCGTATTACTGTACTTTTACTACCGTGTAGTAAAACAGTTTTAACGGTAACACTTCCGCCATTATTTTTATAAAAATATAATTCTGTCGTTTTCTTACTACGACAATACTTCCGTTGTGGGGTCCACCAATGATTGTGCCGTCGTACGGATTTTCCCCGACAAAAAGAATATTCCCCGACCAAATGAATATTTTATAACAACTTGCATACTTTGCAAAAAATTTCACATATCACCCTTAACTTTAACCCTTTATTAATTTAACCATTTACGAAATAAAATAATAATTATAAGAAAATTGAATACTTTCATTTCATAAAATTAGGGGTCTTACATAGCTTACATAGTTGATACACAGAAGAAGAATACCAAGTTAGAAGAAATACAGATTATAAGAGATTTTGCAAACGTATTTCCAGATGATTTGTTGTGTCTTCCGCCGGATCGACAAATCAAGTTCGTGATTAACTTACTACCAGGAACGGCCCCGATATCTAAAGCACCATATAGAATGGCCCGGTAGAAATGAAAGAGTTGATGGTGTAGATGCAAGAATTGCTCGACAAGAAGTATATTCAGCCGAGTATGTCGCCATGGGGAGCACCTATGTTGTTTGTTTAGAAGAAAGACGGATCAATGCGGCTCTGCATTGATTACCGAGAATTGATTAAGGCGAGATTAAAAATAAGTATCCATTACCAAGAATTGATGACCTATTCGATCAGTTGAAGGGAGCGAGATATTTTTTGAAGATAGACTTGAGAAGTGGTTATCATCAGTTAAAGGTGAGGCCGGAGGATGTACCAAAAATAGCGTTCAGAACTGGGTATGGTCATTACAAATTTCTGGTTATGTCTTTTGGTTTAACCAACGCACCTGCAGCGGTCATGGATTTGATGAACAGGGTGTTTAAACCATTCTTAGACAAATTTGTAGTGGTATTTATTGATGATATATTGGTATATTCCAAAACCAGGGAGGAACAAGTTGAACATTTAAGAGTGACGTTGGAGACGTTGAGAAAAGAGAAGTTGTATGCTAAGTTCTCAAAATGTGAATTTTGGTTAGAACGTGTACAGTTTCTCGGTCACATTATTGATAAGGACGGAATTTTGGTAGATCCATCAAAGATTGAAGCTGTAATAAACTGGGATCAGCCGAAGACACCATCAGAAGTAAGGAATTTCTTAGGATTGACAGGTTACTACAGGCGTTTTATTCAAGACTTTTCCAAGATCGCGACTCCATTGACGAATTTAACTAGGAAGGCGGTTAAGTTTGTTTGGACAGAGAAGTGCGAGGAGAGTTTTCAAGAATTGAAGAAGAGGTTGAGTTCAAAGATTTTGTGTTGTCATTGCACGATGATCTGAGAAATTTTGTGGTGTATAGTGATGCATCGCATAAAGGACTAGGATGTGTGCTTATGCAGAACGATAGAGTTATTGCGTATGCATCACGTCAGTTGAAAGATTACGAGAAAGGGTATCTGACTCATGACTTAGAGTTGGCGGCAGTGGTGTTTGCCCGTAAAATTTGGAGACATTATGTTTATGGAGAGAGGTGTGAGATATATACTAACCATAAAAGTCTAAATTATATCTTTACACAAAAAGATTTGAATATGAGACAAAGAAGATGGTTGGAGCTGATCAAAGACTATGACTGTGAGATTTTCTATCATCCTAGAAAGGCGAATGTTGTTGCTGATGCTCTAAGTAGAAAGGGACATGAGAAGTTAATGTTGTTGACTATTCAGGGGAAGCTAGTGTCGGAAATGTCTAAGATGGAGTTGGAAATTAAAGATCTGACAGAATTCGATGAAAAATTGTTCCAGATAGGAAACAGTTCAACTTTAGTGGATAACGTGAAGAATGCACAACTTCAAGATTAAGACTGCAAAAAGATAAAACAGAAAATATCTGAAGGTGAGGAAAACAAATTTAAAATCGATTAGGAAGGGTTACTTCGATTCGAAGGGGAGAATTTAGATTCTGTGACACCCCCAAATCCAGGTACTTCATTCCCACAGGATCTGGTGTTCACTTAATCAAACATTTATATCTAACTACCCAATCATAATAAAACTGGATAAATAAAACCTTTCCCATTAAAGGGTTACATAATAAAATCTCCCAGGTTATCTAACCTTTAATTACAATCATTCAAATGCGGAAATTAAATAAACTTCATTAAAACCAAGTCTAAGATCATCATAATAAAAATCTAACATCTCAATAAAAGTAAAATTTCAAGTCTTCATCGCTTGCACATTTTTCCCTTTCCTTTGCTAGACGAAGGTTCATCTACCTTCTCTTCTTTAGCTGCAATGAGTTTTAAAATATGCAAGAGTGAGCAAAACAATTGCTCACTGGATACAATATGAAATCAACAGGAGTATAGTAATAATAACTGCTAATAAAAGGCTCATCAACAATGAATAGTACTCTATCATCAATAATCAGAAACTAAAATCCAAAATGTGGAATAAATATAACTGAGGGTCATAAGACCATGAACTATGTCCACAGTTGCGAGTAATCTTTCAACTCCAACTTTAACAGTCATAAGACAATAAGGACTCCTCGTACTTAGGGGGATCAGCCCTTCGTACCATGTATTGTGCACAAACATTTAACGCTACGCATAAGTTAACCCCTAATCATAACATTAGG
This sequence comes from Panax quinquefolius, assembly GCA_020205615.1. Lineage (NCBI taxonomy): Eukaryota > Viridiplantae > Streptophyta > Magnoliopsida > Apiales > Araliaceae > Panax > Panax quinquefolius. The sequence continues at coordinate 55,086,005 of CM035161.1, read as the reverse complement.
GTTGTTCATCTCAGTATCTAGAGTACAAGTCCGCACAAAAGGAAGTTTGGTTTGGATAAGCTTTCAGGGTAATTTGGATTTCAACGAACATCAACTAAGGATTAGTTGAATGAAACCAAGAACATTTCACTATAGAATAATCGTGATTGAATCAATCATAGTAAACTAAAGTCATGCTTTAGGAATAATCTAAGAGCATACAATTTGAATAACTATAACACCTTGCTTGAACAATACTAAGCCAAGGTTAATTAGAATTGAATACTAAGCATGCATAACAATTTGATCGATAAAAATGTTCAATATTAGAATATATAAATTTGCATGCTAAACAACAAGTTAAATACAAGAATAACTTGCTCAAGAATAACTTACATCATTATATCATAATCAAATTGAAAACCATAATTAGTTCAACAAGATAAAGGATTAGAAAAACTTGCTCGAAAAGAAAATTTAGCGATTGCACAATTCTAAAAGTATAGTTAAAGAACTTGCTCAATGTAAAAAGAAAGTTTAGAAAACTTGCATTACTATATTGAGAACAATAATTGATTCCAATTACAAAAGTAGAGTTAGAGAACTTGCTCAATGTAAAAAGAAAGTTTAGAAAACTTGCCTTGTTCGTGGGCTAAACCGAACAAATCAAACCATAATATCCTATAAACATATGTCATCATGACATAATTAGTCATTACCATCTTACGAACATAACTAAGTACGTTCATCATGTAAAAATTGGATTTTTAATCAAATAATCAAGTTTTAACACAAGTTAATCCTTAATAACATAATTATTCATAGTATAAAAATACAAAAATCAACATTTTACAGTCCTACTATTATCACATAACTCTTCTTCAAAATTTCGTGTACAAAAAGTACATTGTCAGACCATTCTGCTAACTCTTTCACTTGTAGAAGGCCAGCTGATTTACACTTTGGGTCACTGACTGCGCGGCGTGGGCATGGTATGATTATGGCCTGAGGAGATCTAGGCTACAAGGTCACATCTGACATGAGCATGGCGCTATGGTGCCATAAAGGTACTCTAGTCCGTGGCCATGGCCTTTGGATTACAAACCTCCGACCTCGGTGAATGACCTGAAAAAGCCAATTTTGGCCTACAAGCTCATTTCTAACAGACTAATTAGCACATAAATCATATAGCGACTTCATGTAAACATATTTCAAAAACTCTAAACATGATTCTACCCATACAACAACATAAACAACAAAATTAACACACCCAAATTCACTATTTTTGGCTAAAACTCATTTTTTTTATATTTCAATGAAAATCAACACTATAACTTTTGTTTTTCAACCAAAACCACTAATTCAAAGTGTTTTTATCAACAATTATACATGCTCTATCAAAATAAATGGTCAATTTATCAACTAAAAAACTAATTAACCCTCAATTTCTATTTTAACTAAACAATATATAATAACCAAAAACTCTCTGTTTTCTTCACAAACTTCATACATAACAACAATACATTGATTATAATCATATATAACCTATGAAAATAACTTTACAACATTAGTTTATCATATGAACACACATAAAATCAATAATTATCCTATCACAAGAATTTTACAGAGAAATAGGAGAAGAGAAACTAAAACTTTTAAAACTTAAAAAGAATAGGGTAATACCTTGAAGAAGATGATGACTATCCTTTCTATTCTCAAGCTCCTTCTTCCCACTCTCTAGCCTTTCTTCCTCTCTTCTCTTCTTCTTCTCTTCTTCTTCTCTGAGTTTTCTTTCTTTTCTCTAACCTCTCTCCTCTAACATATGTCTTAACCAAATAACGTATATAGATATTATATATATATTAATTATATAATATAATTATAAACATAACTGATATCAGTTATGTGAATTTTAAAATCAAAAGCCATAAGGCTTGTTTGGTTAACCACTAACAAAATAACCCATTAATCCTAACACCTTGTTTGGTAAAACTCAAATAAATTAAAGACTTAATAGGCACTTAGGCATTTGTTTGGCAAAACCGAATTAAAACTCCTTTAAGTTATTTTAGTAACTCCTTTATAACAAGGTTATTTGTCACACATTAATTTAATTAAATTAATCATAATAATAATTTATTAAATTACTACATCACATAAATCAATACCACCAAAATTATAATTTCTATATAATTAAAATTTTATTTAATCAACCAACACATCCTTTTTAATTACAAATTCAATAAAAGAATAGTAATTGAATTAATCAAAATTCTCTAACTTAATAATTAAATTAAATTAGCAAAATAATTAATTTTCCTTTATTATTTATTTAACAAATAATTAAGCACATCAATTCAAATTTGAACAATTATTTATTCAATAATAAACACATCCATTAAATATTTAAATAATTCAATAAATATTTAATATAACAATTAAAATTCTAGAATGTTACATCATTCCCTCCTTACAAGGATTCTGTCCCTAGAATCACAATTCAAATAATTCATTCGTCACATTCTCCCCTACTTACAAAGATTCTGTCCTCAGAATCGAAGACACAGAGTAAACAAATAACTCAGGGTAATTCTTCATCATTTCAGCTTCGAGTTCCCACGTAGCCTCTTCGACATTGTGGTTCCTCCATATTACCTTCACAGAAGGTATCACTTTATTCTGAGCACCGCTTTCTTCACGTCGACTATCTGGATAGGAATCTCTTCATAGGACAAATCTTTCTCAAACTGCAGTGGTTCGTACTCAATCACGTGCTTGTAATCAGGTTTATACGGTCGTAACACCGACACGTGAAAAACATTATGAATATTTTGCAATTCTGGAGGTAGAGCTACCTCATAAGCCACCTCTCCAACCTTTCGCAGCACTTTGAAGGGTCCAATAAATCTTGGACCTAATTTCCCCTTTTTACCAAATCGAATTTTTCCCTTCCAAGGAGAAACCTTTAGGAATATGAAATCTCCTATGTCGAATACACGATCTTGTCTGTGTTGATCATCATATTTCTTTTGTCTATCTTGAGCAGCTATCAATCTTGTTCTGATGAGTTTGACAACCTCAATAGTTTGTTGTGCTAGTTCTGGTCCTAATAGTTGACGTTCTCTGACTTCATCCCAGCACAGTGGAGTTTTGCACTTCCTGCCATATAATGCTTTATAAGGCGGCATGCCGATGCTAGCGTGGTAACTGTTATTGTAAGAAAATTCCACCAACAGTAATTGTTCATCCCAGCCTCCTTTGAAATCCATGATGCATGCTCTCAACATATCTTCCAATGTCTGAATCGTTCATTCGCTTTGGCCATCTGTTTGCGGATGATATCACGATTACTCATTATAAATCGGGTTCCCATACATTCTTGTAGTCTCTTCCAGAAGTTTGATGTGAACCTCGGATCTCTATCTGACACAATCGACACTGGAACTCCATGTCTCAACACGATCTCTTTAACATATAACTTTGCCAGCTGATCAAGATTGAATTTAATCTTTATTGGCAAAAAGTGTGCAGATTTTGTCAATCTGTCCACTATCACCCAAATCGCATCGTATCCTTTTTGAGTTGTTGGAAGACCTACCACAAAATCCATTGTGATATGTTCCCATTACCATTCTAGTATCTCCAACGGTTGAAGTAACCTGCTTGGTCTTTGATGTTCGGCCTTGACTCTTTGACATGTCAAGCACTTTGCAACGCATTCTGCAACGTCTCTTTTCATATTTGGCCACCAAAAATGTCGCAGCAAATCTTGATACTGTTAGGTTTGTAATATTCTTGAACGCAATCAAATTGCATAAAAATGCGGAAGCGTGGAAAAATCAGAGTTTAAAAAATTTACAAACCATATACCCGGATCACCCTTTATGCATAATTATTAATTAAACGAAAAGATAAAGAATAAAATCATACCCTTGAAGATCGAGCTTCCTCAGGTACAAGTTCACCTCCAATCCTTTTCGCATTCAACTTGAATCCACCGGGTTTGGTTCCTTCCTTAGATCAACATTAGCCACCCAAGCGTTTGGCCTTTAGAGGTGATCCACCAAGGAAAAATAAAGAATTCAAGAAGATGGTGTATTTGGCTCAAACCCTAGTTTTCTATCTCTATAGAAAAGGGTACTCTCCAACAAATTGGAATTATGTCGTTGTTAAAAAAGTCAACAACCCCCACACCCATAATAAGACTCCTCTTATTAATAGATGTGGGCAACCCACCTTAACAATTAAGGAATTGGGATTTATTTAATTAATTAAATTCTTTTAATTAATTAAGCTCCCTAATCTTATTAGGGATAATTAATTAAACTCCTTTAACTAATTTTCCCTCCTAATCCTATTAGGAATAAATGAGAGTACTTATATTAAATTAATTCCTAAACTCTTTTAGAAATTAAAATAATAATAATTGTAATAATATTAATAAGACTCCTCTTATTAATTTATATTTAATATTTCTAAAATATTAAATAATAAATATTAAGCTATTTAATTTATTCTATCACCATAGATTAAATTAAATATACTTAACATATTATTACAATTATGCCATTAACTTCTTAAATAATTATTCTTCCTTTTATGGTGTGACCCTTTAGGTTCTCCGTATTAAAAGGTTGTGAATAAATCAATTAGAACAATTCTAATCTCATTTAAATAAATAAATTAAACAAATAATTTATTTCAATAAATAATATTTATTCTACAATAGGGATAAGCCTCCCTAGCGATCAACGACTTTCCGGATAATATAGATTTCAACATTAATCATAAAAGAACCTTTGAGTAAATTGTTCTAAAATGACAATTCAATCCTTCCACCATACTGATGTCCCAATTAAATATAAGGCATGGAATTCTTTGTCAAGTCTTATTTTATTTAATTATATGTATTTCGATCCTTAAATGCACAACTCAAATAATGCAAATTAGAAACTCCTTTCTAATTTCATTACGCCTAACCAAGGACTCTTTGGGTTGTCATTTATCGAATCACATAGGACATTCTCTTCTTTTTAGAAGTGGTAGATTCTTTATTGATCATACATTATCTCCATGTACAACTTATTATACCCAAGCATACCCTTTGATATACCCTAAGGGTCTTAAGGAATAAGTCAAAGTATAACTCATCATACACAAGAGATACTATGATGATCTCAAGTCCAAGGATCACTTGTACTACTATCACTCTGAGAATTCCTATTGACAGCAAATAAAACTCCATTAGGTATTCCTTAGCGAGCCACGTTCGGTGAACTTATTCTCTAATAAGCACCTACATACTTGCTTTAGTGTCTCCACACAAATGATCATGAGATCAATCATCCTCATCCAATGAGCAAGCAGCGTATGTACCAATCTATCAGGATTCACTAATCCCCAATTTAGTAATCCAATGATTGGGAACTATTTTAGTTTTAAGCTTTCTAAGAATTTAGATCTCATTAGAATGATCATCATCATTATTCTAAAAGCATTGCTTAAAACTATGGGTTTATCACATATTATAAAAACAAACATCATGTAGATAATTAAAAGCCTTTAATAAATTAATACTTTTTATTAATAAATGAATAAGATTGTTACAAAGTATATGCTTTATCATCAAACATGATTGGCTTGTGTGCATACTACTTTCAATCTCCCACTTGCACTAAAGCCAATCGCCATGGTATCTCATACTCTTCTTCTCTAAGTAGCGATTATCCTGTTTGTTGGATAAGCTTTAGTTAATGGATATGTAATGTTGTTCATGAGAGTCCACTATCTCTATAGTGATTTTCCATCTTTCAATGATTCTAATAATCAAATGAAAGTGCCACAACACATGTTTAGATCCAAGATGAGACTTAGGAACTATTCCTAGTTACGTAATGAACTTTTAATCCAAACAATCAACTTGCGACTTCATTTATAGCTATATACTTTGTCTTTATCACTAAACCGGTAACTCTTTCTTTGTTTGGAACCTTTCAATTCAACGCACCCTTTGCTCAAGGTAGCCCTTTACCTTAAAGTGGATTTTTCTATCGTCTTGGTGCATCTCCGAAAAACTTGAGTGCATTAAGCCCTCTAGTTTTAATTTAGACCCACCATGAATATGATCACATCCTTAGTCTTGGGCTAAGCACTTTAAGATATTTTTCAACGACTCATAGTGAACTTCTCCATAATATGGTGATCAAACATCGGGTCTCGTACATTTCATTGCATACATGATTGTCACTCATGCGACCTCTCTTTTCGAGAGTCTGTGGGGACTATTAAGAGAGATACACTCCATAGCTCATCGACATGAGACATCTCTTGGAGTTTGCCATGCTAAACGACTTTAGCATCAAATGAATATACGTTCCTTGGGTTAAGTCGAGCTTCCTTTTAAATCTATCTATATAGATTTTATCCCCAATTAAGATACTCTTCCAAATCATTCATGGAGGAATGTTTAGACAACTTTATCTTTACTGATTGTAGCATTGGTATGTCATTCCTTATCCGTAGTATATCAACATATAATATTAGGAATGCCACGGCACTCCCACTGTCCCTTTTGTACACACTAGAACTCTTACCTCATCGTATGTAACTCTAGATCATCATCTTCTATGATGCGTACCTCATCATCATCATCCATGATGAACCCATACCTCCTAGGTATCTTCGGTACTATTCCAGACTTACGATTGGATTTGTGGTAAAATAGGTACATCTACGAGTTCCTCTTATTTGACTTATAGTGTTTTGTGGTTCTTGAACTTTTCAAGATCTATTATCCTCCCACTAGCCCTTTCAATGATAAACACCTTTATCTTAGAAGGAAGCGTGTTTTGCAATAAACACCTTTTGCTAAGTAGAATTATAGAACATATACCCTAAACTTACTTTAGGATGTCCCACAAATCGACACTTATCAAATCTTGTCCCCAAGCTTATCCTTTTGAAACCTTTTCACATAAGTTGGAAACCCTTATCTTAACAAACTTAAGATTAGGAATCCTCCCCATCCATAACTTTTATGGAGTCTTGAAATAGGATTTTGAGGTTACCTTTTCGTAGATATGTAGCCATTTCTAGGACATGACCCTAGAGAGATCTTTGGAATGTCGGTAAAATCATTATGGGCCCGCACCATGTCCAACAAGGTACAATTTTTCATTTAGATACATCAATCAATTATTGCATATCAGGATGTGTCCATTATGAGAAAACTATTTGAGATGATCTAGAAACTTATTGCACAAGTATTTATCCTTGATCTAATCAAAGAATCTTAATACTTTGCCAATTTGTTTCACTTCTGAATTCTTTGAACCTTTCAAATAATTCACACTTGTATTTTAGCAAATACACACATTCAACTCTTTGAATGATCATCTCCTTTTCTTACACTAGTTTGTTCAATTTACAAAATTATTTTCATGTAAGTCAAGTATACAAAATTTATTAAGTAATATTTCAGTTCTATACAAAACATTATTATTATAAATAGAACAACAATTGTTCTTAATTATAATACCAAAGATTTCATTGTCCAACAATAAAATGGAAATAATATTTTTAACAAGAAGCTGGAATACAATAACAACTTATTGACTTAATTGATTTGCAGTAGCGATCTGCTAAACTATAAGTTTCTATGGCTAATGTGGCAACCTTTGCTATATTTTTTCATATATAGGATTACTTATATTTGTTTAGCTTTTACTACTGTTTGGTCCCTTCATAAATCTATATTTATGATAACCAAAGTCGGTATCCAATACCCAAGTAGAACCTTGACTTAAAAATTTATTTTAAATTATGAACAAAATTGTATTTGTAACCAAAACTTCACTAAGCTTCTTTGGTTAGCCTCTGCAAGATGCTTCTCATGATTTCTTTCCAGGTGTCGGGCTTATTGTAGTGGAAGCAAACTCCTTTGCTATCTGTGATCGATTTTGTTCTTATTATCCTTTGTTTTTGCCTTTCTATTTACCTTCTTTGAATCGTTCTTCTTTTTAGAAGATCCTTTGGCCCCTACCAGTAAGACTTGATCTTTCTTGGTTGGAAAGTGACTCTCAACAATTTTTTAATATGTTAAGCAAATCAGCGAGACTGATATCTAGCTTGTTCATATGAAAATTCACAACAATTGTGAAAGGAGTAGGGAGTGAGTGCAAGATCAAATCTTGGCTCAACTCTCCATCCATGACAAAACCAGTTGTCCTAATTGATCAATCAAATTGATTATGTTAAGAACTTTTGTCTGCATCTATAGTTCCATTGGCCATTCTAGATCGGAAGAGCTCTTAGAATGTCGATATCTATCGGTCCTACTTTCCTCACCATCAACTACTTAATGTGCGGGAATATAGTAGGAGCATCCATAGTTTCATCTTGTGACGTGAAGCTCGTTACTCATGGATGCGAGCATGATGCATTGAGCCAATGTGCATCATCTTGCCACTTTCTAAAAGTAGCAATCTCTTCCTCGGAGGCATTATGCGCAACCATTGCGAGGATAAGCGTATTAAGGACATAGCTTTTCCGACCATGAGAACTTTTCTCAATTTCCTTAACCAATCAGTTTAATTGATTACGATTAATTTAGCATCTAATATGCTTCATGATGATAGTAATTTTAGACATTGTAAAATTACGTATATGAATTTGTAATTAACAACATTTTAACATACATTCTTTTATTAATTACCAAAATAATTTAGGTCTTGTTTTAAATTGGTATCTCCACTATTTTCTTCAAACTATATTACCCTCACTTATATAGTTAAAGCAAAATCTAATTAAAGATTTGCTAGTGAGAATAAGGATCTCATTTCAAATGTATATAGCCTTGTGGTGACACAACAAACTATATATAAATAAATAGGTAGACAACTTTTGTCAATTACATCAACTATGCAACTCCTTGTATTTTGCCTCTTAGATTATTTTGATCAAGTGGTAGCACATCCGAATCAAAATTATCCAAGTTAAGTCCAACCTAGCACTCCATATATTCAAAAAAGAAAAATATCATCCTTATGGTGACACAACAAAATAATATTGTTCAATTTTCTTTATAAGCATCAAATGTGATAAATTAACATCTTAAATACTTAATACTTGCCTTGTGGTGACACAACAAACTCATATTAAATATTTAATACTCTATTAATTTTATCATGCTAGAAAGGCTGACGTTCGATATTCCAAATATCTTTGAACGCTTAGGACTTAATATAAAAAAATTTGAGGATTTATTATTAAATTGTCTCATCTTGTTTAATATGGCATATGCATATATATATATATATATAAAATACGCGTCATATTAATGAACATCGAAGCATGTTTGCATAATATAATATATATATATATATATAGTATAAGCATGCACATATAGAATATTATATTCTACCCGGATTGATTATGGACTTTTATTCTAGTTTGGTTCACTAGAGCCACCAAGTGAACCAAAAGGTCAAACCCCAGGGTGCAAGAAATAATATTTAAATATAACTTATTACATTTAAACACAGGCTCCATTACAAACGGGTCTTCAAGCGCTCCTTGCTCCTTGATCTCCAATTTTTCAAAATTAATTCTAACTATTTCTATTACAAAATTATTTAAAATAAATAGAAACCTTGATCGTGATCGAGGGAAGTACATAGGAGGAGTTAGAATTTACATTAAGAAAAAATTAGAGAAGGCGAGTCTGTGAACCCCATTTAATAAAACCCATACATTCATGCATCCAACTAAAATAAAATCAATCGCATTGGTCGATAGTCCATAATCAATCCCATTTATTATCATACACATCATCATATTTATCAATAAATAACATTCATCTCATGAATAATAAACATTTAATATATATATTGATATCATTTAATGGGCAAATTTAGTTAGTATAAAATCTATTTTTGAATCAAAATAAACTCCTTTATTTTAATCTAAATTTAAATCAAAATAAAACTATTTTATTTTAATTTATCCTATTTTGAATAAAATAAACTATTTTATTTTAATCAAAATCTTTAATCAAAATAAACTCCTTTATTTTAATTAATTATGGAATCCAATTCCATGTAAAAAAATCTTTAATTAAAATAAACTCTTTTATTTTAATTAATTATGGAATCAATTCCATGTAAAAAAATTCTTTTATTAAAGGAAACACGGATATTCTTTTCCTATTCACAAATAAACTCCTTTATTTTGAATAATATGAAATCTTATTCCATATTTAAATAAACTCTTTTATTTAAGGAAATTAGGATTCTCTTTCCTATTCACAAATAAACTCTTTTATTTTGAATAATATGAAATCTTATTTCATATCTAAACAAACTCCTTTATTTAAAGAAAGATGGATTTACTTCCTATTCATAAATAAACTCCTTTATTATAGGAAAAATGAAATCCAATTTCAACTCCAATTAGTTAGCATGGAATCCAATTCCAACTCTAATTAGTTAGCATGAAATCTAATTTTAAAATTAAAATAAACCCTTTTATTTTAAGATTAAAATAAACCTTTTATTTTAAAATTAAAATAAATATTTTATTTTAATTATAAAATTATTATATATATATATATATATATATATATACGTAAATATATTATATATATATATATATATTACTAGTATTTCATATATGGGGCGGTTTTGGTGGTCCGGTGACTTGAAATTTCAATAACATGCAAATATATATATATATATATATATATATATATATATATATATATATATATATATATATAAGTATTATTATTTAAATCCAAGAAAATCAAGAAATCACATGGGACATCATGCAAGTCTCTTTTTAAGTCTGCTTGGCGATCATTTTACGGATTTCGTGCATAACCTTTTTTTTTTTTTTTTTTTATTATAGCATGACCTTGAACCCTTGCCATGCACTGATAGTTTGCCATGCACGGAAAAAAAAATCGCAGCGTTTCATTTTTTTTTTTTTTTTTTTAATTTTATACAATTAAATTATGCCCAATTAAATTTTTCTAAACACATATCAATATACATATCAAATTAAAATAATTAATAATTCGCATAAAGGTTTGGCTCTGATGCCACTATTAGGTTTATAATATTCTTGAACGCAATCAAATTGCATAAAAATGCGGAAGCGTGGAAAAATCAGAGTTTAAAAAATTTACAAACCATATACCCGGATCACCCTTTATGCATAATTATTAATTAAACGAAAAGATAAAGAATAAAATCATACCCTTGAAGATCGAGCTTCCTCAGGTACAAGTTCACCTCCAATCCTTTTCGCGTTCAACTTGAATCCACCGGGTTTGGTTCCTTCCTTAGATCAACATTAGCCACCCAAGCATTTGGCCTCTAGAGGTGATCCACCAAGGAAAAATAAAGAATTCAAGAAGATGGTGTATTTGGCTCAAACCCTAGTTTTCTATCTCTATAGAAAAGGGTACTCTCCAACAAATTGGAATTATGTCGTTGTTAAAAAAGTCAACAACTCCCACACCCATAATAAGACTCCTCTTATTAATAGATGTGGGCAACCCACCTTAACAATTAAGGAATTGGGATTTATTTAATTAATTAAATTCTTTTAATTAATTAAGCTCCCTAATCTTATTAGGGATAATTAATTAAACTCCTTTAACTAATTTTTCCTCCTAATCCTATTAGGAATAAATGAGAGTACTTATATTAAATTAATTCCTAAACTCTTTTAGAAATTAAAATAATAATAATTGTAATAATATTAATAAGACTCCTCTTATTAATTTATATTTAATATTTCTAAAATATTAAATAATAAATATTAAGCTATTTAATTTATTCTATCACCATAGATTAAATTAAATATACTTAATATATTATTACGATTATGCCATTAACTTCTTAAATAATTATTCTTCCTTTTTTTATGGTGTGACCCTTTAGGTTCTCCATATTAAACCAATTTGTGAATAAATCAATTAGAACAATTTAATCTTATTTAAATAAATAAATTAAACAATTAATTTATTTAAATAAATAATATTTATTCTACAATGATAGGATAAGCCTCCTAGCGATCAACGACTTTCCGGATAATATAGATTTAAACATTAATCATTAAAGAACCTTTGAGTAAATAGTTACCGCATAATTCAATCCTTCCACCATTTAATGTCCCAATTAAATATAAGACATGGAATTCTTTGTCAAGTCTTATTTTATTTAATTATATGTATTTCGATCCTTAAATGCACAACTCAAATAATGCAAATTAGAAACTCCTTTCTAATTTCATTACGCCTTGGCCAAGGACTCTTTGGGTTGTCATTTATCGAATCACATAAGACATTTCTCTTCTTTTATTAGAAGTGGTAGATTCTTTATTGATCATACATTATCACCATGTACAACTTATTATACCCAAGCATACCCTTTGATATACCCTAAGGGTCTTAAGGAATAAGTCAAAGTATAACACATCATACACAAGATACTATGATGATCTCAAATCCAAGGATCACTTGTACTACTATCACTACAGAATTCCTATTGACAGCAAATAAAACTCCATTAGGTATTCCTTAGCGAGCCAACGTTCAATTGAACTTATTCTCTAATAAGCACCTACATACTTGCTTTAGTGTCTCCACACAAATGATCATGAGATCAATCATCCTCATCCAATGAAGCAAGCAACGTATGTACCAATCTATCCGGATTCACTAATCCCCAATTTAGTAATCCAATGATTGGGAACTATTTTAGTTTTAAGCTTTCTAAGAATTTAGATCTCATTAGAATGAAAATCATCATTATTCTAAAAGCATTGCTTAAAACTATTGGGTTTATCACATATTATTAAAATCGATGTAGATAATTAAAAGCCTTTGAATAAATTAATACTTTTTATTAATAAATGAATAAGATTCAAAAAAGTATATGTTTTATCAACTATTATCACCTTATTTGTGCAATAGTGAGGGATACATCTTTATCCTCCCGGACCATTACTTGTATCTTGAGTTAAGGCGATCCCGGTATGTTCTCATTTTCAAGAAGAAACGATGAAAAGAAAGGGTGAGCTCAACTAGCCTCAAGAAGAAATATTATGACTAAGATAATGCGAATAAATTATCATTAGCTTGACGATGTTAAGCGATAAAATACAATAAACAACAGGTTTAAGCTGCGGTAGGAATAAGCGATCCATTAAAAAGTTCAGTAGAGAATAAAGTCTACTATCTTTTAGGTTTTAAAAGGTTTTCATCAATTTTATCATTTGAGACTCGACAATAATAAACCACCACATCTAATCATCCACGTACCGCGGTCGAGGATTTTCATCAAATTATCAATAGTCATGACTATATCAAGAATCACCCCCAGTCATAATCATACCAAAAACTATCCATCCGCATTACAGAGCCCTTTGAGGACTTTTGTCACATCATTTATATCAAGTCGTGATTATACCGAATGATCCACGGTCATAATCATACTAAGTTCATCTATGCACGTAAGCAAAGATAACATAATATAACATGAGGATGATGACAATGACATAGTAATTCAATAAAACAAGTTCAAGAATTATTTAATCCATGAATTATTAACGTCCAAATTGTCAACATGATCTTGTTTCGTAGAGTAAAATTCAATAATGATCGGAAGAATATTTCCATGAAAAGATCTTTGGATGAAACACAAATATCGAGGATATTCTACTAATTTCATGGAGTATAGAAGTCAAAGTTTTAACCAAGCTGGGTATAATAAAGAATGGAATAACAAAAGAAATCACCATGCATGCGGTACTTGCGCCAGACGAGTTATTCCAGCGAGAATAATAATAACGGAACCGGTCGGGTGAAATTCACACCAAGCGGGATGTTCAACCAGAATAATAAAGATGGAACCGGATCCGGTGTAAAAAACACGAGATAGGATATTCAGCGAGAATGATAAAGAGCGGAACCGGTCCGGTGTAAAACACATGACGAGGATGTTCAGCGGAGAATAATAAAAAAGCGAACCGGTCGGGTGTAAAACACCTGAGACGGGATGTTCAACGAGGATAATAGAAGAATGTCACCAAGTATAGGGTAAATGGTGTATACAAAGTTATTCAAGCAGAATAATAAGCAATGGAATAACATAAGGATTTCACCAAGTATAGGGTATCTGGCGTATCGAGGTTATGTATAGGGTATGCCACTTTTACAAAAGTTATTCCAGCAGAGAATAATAGTGAATGGAATAATGAAGTTCTCTTCAAGAAGAAAGAATAACACCCCTTCAAGTAAAAGAAGCTGAATATAGAAGTAGTGAAGTAGCGAGAATACTCTTCTTCTTTCTATAATTTTCTCTCTATAGCTTCTCTCTATAATTTCTCTCTCTAGAGTTTTGATGAATTAAGTAAGAAAATAATGAAGGAATGAGCTTATTTATAGGAAAATGGAATGCATAAGTAACTAATCCATGAGCGGTCCAGATTGATTTACTTTAATCGGCGGTCATATTTAAAGAAAAATCTTTTAAATAAAATATAATATATTCTATTTATATAAAAACATTTTACTATGCAAACACTATGCAATACTATGCAAAACACTATGCAAAAAACACTATGCAATACTATGCATAATAAAATATAATATATTCTATTTATAGAATAACTTTAATAAAGTATTCTATTTTATATATAAAAGATGTTTACATTTTATTACGTTAATAATCTGAATAAAACAAAAGCGTCATTATCATTATAATAATTCATATTATTAATCGATGATAATGGAATCAAATGGTGACTTCTCACATAAGCATCGATAATCAATCTGGTGTCTGCTCTTATGCGACCACACGTATTCTTGTACTTTTACTACTCAAAAGTAGTTCAACGGTAACCACGCGGTAAAACTTAATAGTTATTTGATAAAATATTTTTGTCGTTTTCTCAATCCGACAATAATTACATTAATAGGGTCCATGATGATTGGTAGTTATGCGAATATTCCCTGCTAAACAAGAATATTCCCAGGCCAATCGAATATAATATAACCACTTGCATACTTTGCAAAATTTATAAATACTACCCACAACTATAATATTATCTCAAATTCACACCATAATATTAAAATTATTTCGACAAAATTTAAATCTTTATTGATAAAATCTGGGGTCTCACAAGTAATCCAATGATTGGGAACTATTTTAGTTTTAAGCTTTCTAAGAATTTAGATCTCATTAGAATGATCATCATCATTATTCTAAAAGCATTGCTTAAAACTATGGGTTTATCACATATTATTAAAATAAAGATCATGTAGATAATTAAAAGCCTTTAATAAATTAATACTTTTTATTAATAAATGAATAAGATTGTTACAAAGTATATGTTTTATCATCAAACATGATTGGCTTGTGTGCATACTACTTTCAGATACATCTTCGTACTTCCTGGACAAATCGAATATCTTGAGTTATGAGCTTCAGTCAAAATTTCTTCTTTAATATCTGGTACTGCTGGAACCCAGATTCGTCCCTCGAATCTCAGCATTCCATCAGTATCATCCTTGTATTTCACTTCCTTTCCGTCGACCACACTTTTTTTTTTTTTTTTTATGCATTCCTCATCCTGCAGTTGAGCGTTCTTCACTTTGTCTACTAAAGTTTGACTTGCTTCTATCTGGTACAATTTCTCATCGGATTCTTTTGGAAATTTGATTTCCAACTCTAACCTTGACATTGCTGTAATAAGCTCCTCCTTATCAGTTAACAACATCAACTTTTCTCTACCTTTCCTACCCAAGGCATCTGCAACCACATTTGCTTTGTATGGATGATAAAAGATCTCACAATCGTAATCTTTTATCAGTTCCATCCATCTTCTTTGACGCGTGTTCAGGTCCTTCTGTGTGAAAATATATTTCAGACTTTTATGGTCTGTGTAAATCTCACATTTCTCTCCGTAGAGATAGTATCTCCATATTTTCAGAGCAAACACAACCGCCGCCAACTCTAAATCATGAGTCGGATACCCTTTTTTGTAATCTTTCAATTATCTTGATGCATACGCAATGACTTTACCGTTTTGCATAAGAACACACCCTAATCCCTTGTGTGAAGCATCACTATACACCACAAAAATTTCCTGTATTATCTAGTAATGACAACATAGGTGCCATACTTTTCTTCTTTTTCAATTCTTGGAAACTTTCTTCACACTTCTTCGTCCAAACAAATTTTATAGATTTCCTCGTTAAATTTGTTAACGGAGTGGCAATCTTGGAAAAATCCTGGATAAACCTTCTGTAATACCCTGCTAATCCCAAGAAACTTCTCACTTTTGATGGAGTTCTCGGTTGTTCCCAATTTATCACAGCTTCAACCTTTGATGGATCCACTGAAATTCTATCCTTGTTAATTACGTGCCCAAGAAATTATACACGTTCCAGCCAAAATTCACATTTAGAGAATTTTGAATACAACTTTTCTTTTCTTAGCATCTCCAACGTTAGACGTAAATGTTCCACATGTTCCTCTTGAGTTTTAGAGTACACCAGAATATCGTCAATAAACACCACCACAAACTTGTCCAAAAATGGTTTAAACACCCTGTTCATAAAATCCATGAACAGCTGTAGGGCATTTGTCAAACCAAAAGACATCACCAAAATTCGTAATGTCCATACCGGAGTTCGAATGCGCGTCTTCAGACATCCTCCTTTCTTACCTTCAGTTGATGGTACCCACTTCTCAAATCTATTTTCGAGAAATATCTAGCACCCTTCAATTGATCAAACAAGTCATCTATTCTCGGTAATGGATACTTGTTCTTAATAGTGACTTTGTTTAACTCTCTATAATCAATGAAAGACGCATTGACCCATCCTTCTTCTTTATGAATAACACCTATGTCTCACCACGGTGACACACACTTCATTTGAATGTATTTTTTGTCCAATGACTCCACGTAGTTGTACCATCAGTTCTTTCATCTCCACCGGAGCCATTCTCGTATGGGGCTTTTCGATATCGGAGCGGTTCTGGCGCTTAGGTCGATCACGAACTCGATTTCTTTTGTCAAAGCGAAGTCCCGCAAATCCTCTGAAACTCGTCCACAAATTCCCTAAACCATCGGTATTTCTTCCGGTTTTGCACCCTTCTTCCGAGTATCGACTATGTAAGCTAAATAACCCACACAAATTTACGACTCAACAACTTTTGGCCCGCATAATCACGACATCTCATTTTTCTAAGCGATTTGCTACCATTGAATACTACCTTTGGCGAGTCATAAGGTTTACACATTCTTTTGGCGGTCAATTATCGCTCCATAATTGAACAACCAATCCATTCCTAAAATAACGTCAAACTCTCCTATTGATCGGAATCAAATGTACCATCAAAATATTTCCTTAATGTTCACCCTACAGTTCTTGTATACTGAACCTAACAGAACTACTTCCTTATTCGCAATTTCTATGTTTAAAGGAAATTCAATTCTTCACTAGGCAATCCTAATCTCATAGCAAATTCATTAGATATAAATGAGCAAGTAGCACCCGAATCAAATAATACATAAGCGTCAATATCATTGATCGGGATAATACCTGACACCACATCCTTTGATTGCACAGCATCTTGCACAGTCATGTTGAAGGTTCTAGCTGTGGGCTTATTTGTTGTTGTTGCTCCCGCAATAGCCAACACACCTCCACTAGCATTTCCCTTGCTCCCATTTGTCTCACCAGATCTCTTCTTGGGGCATTCACGAGCAAAGTGATCCTTGGATCCGCACGTGAAGCACACATTCTTCTTAGCTCGAGTGCAATTTGGGGCGATGTTACCCTCCTGGCCACAATTGAAGCATACTCGTTTCCCCAGAAAACACACTCCCTTATGAAACTTTTCGCACGTAGTATATGCTTTGAACTTTTTATTTTGCTGGTTTCTTTGCTTATTTCTAGCTTCTCCATTCCCATTCCACTTCCTCTTCAGGTTGTTGCCATTACTACCATTACCACTACTCTTAGCTTCACCTTCACTTTTCTTTTTTGATTATGCTTTGTTACCGCCTCGCCTCCACTTTCAGCGAGAATCGCCTTCTCCATCACTGCTGTAAATGTCTTCAATTGGAACAGGGAAACCCTACTGTACAACCAGGGTTTCAGTCCCTGCTAAAACCTCTTCGCCTTGCGCTCGTCTGTGCTGACCTGATATGGCGCAAACCTCGCCAACTCGTTGAACTCCAAAAACTAGACCTCTAGCTGACTCTTCGAACTCTCAGGGAAATAAGTCTCGAAGAACAGCTCCTTAAACCTATCCCAGGTCATTACTCCTGGTCCTTCCCGAGTCTTGTTGGCCTGCAACCAATAGCTAGCCTCCTCCTTCAACATAAACTTTTGCAAAAGCAGTTTTCTGATTCTCCTCTACCCTAGCCACATCAAAAACCTTCTCGATCTCCATAATCCAAGTCTGTGCTTCAACTGGATTCATGGATCCATGGAATTCTGGTGGTCCAACCGCCTTGAAGTCCTTAAATGCAGCACCTTGGTTCTGAGGTTGATTATGCGGTTGATTTTGCAAAGGCACTGTTAATAACGTCACCAAATCTTTGAGCGAGTTAGTTTCAAAGATTATCGATGTTGGTTCCTTCGGTGGTTCTCTGACGGGGTGGTTGACGTCTTGAAGGCATTTTCTGTTAAAAAGAATACATTCATTAGATTATTACTCTACTCTTTTCAAGTAATTTCTACTTAGCTTTCCCCCATCAAAGTAATCATTCCATAACACATAACACTTTGGATAAAGAAAATAATATCTTTTATTCAAAACTTCTTTGAAAACATCATATCAATAGCATCACTGCTATTTACATTATTTTCCTGAACTACTAAAGTTTCAGGACATCATCGTCATATCCCATAGGTTGCATAACACTTGGGATTAACAAATTATTTATCATAACATTGGTAGGTTTTGTGAAAATCAAAGTAGCAATTAAAATTGCAAAAATAGCGGAAGCGAAATAAAATCAGATTTTAAAATTTTTCACAAACCAATTACCCGGATCATCCTTTATGCATATTATTAATTAAACGAAGAATAAGAAATTATGAAATCATACCCTTGTAGAAACGAGCTTCCTCAGGTACGAGTTCACCTCCTACTTCTCCGTGATCTCCTTGAATCTCCGGGTAGATTCCTTCCTTTGATTAATGTAAGCCACCCAAGTGTATGGCCTCTATAGGTGATCCACCAAGGAAGAGGAATTTTTCAAGAAGAAGGGATTTGGCTCAAACCCTAGTTTTTCCTATCTGAATAAGAAAAGGGGTGTACTCTCCAAATCTAGGAATTACGTATATTAGATATCTAATATAAGACTCCTCTTATCAAGATATCATGTAACCCTATTTTAATTAAAATAAGGTATTATTTATTTAATTAAACTCTTTTAATTAAATGGGTTCCCTAATCCTATTAGGGATAATTAATTAAACTCCTTTAACTAATTTTCTTTCCTAATCCAATTAGGAATAAATGAGACTACTTATATTAAATTAATTCCTAAACCTTTTAGAAATTAAAATAATAATAATTGTAATAATATTAATAAGACTCCTCTTATTAATTTATATTTAATATTTCTAAAATATTAAATAATAAATATTAAGCTATTTAATTTATTCTATCACCATAGATTAAATTAAATATACTTAATATATTATTACAATTATGCCATTAACTTCTTAAATAATTATTCTTCCTTTTATGGTGTGACCCTTTAGGTTCTCCATATTAAACAGGTTGTGAATAAATCAATTAGAACAATTCTAATCTCATTTAAATAAATAAATTAAACAAATAATTTATTTAAATAAATAATATTTATTCTACAATAGGATAAGCCTCCCTAAATGATCAACGACTTTCCGGATAATATAGATTTCAACATTAATCATAAAAGAACCTTTGAGTAAATAGTTACCGTATAATTCAATCCTTCCACCATACAATGTCCCAATTAAATATAAGACATGGAATTTATGTCAAGTCTTATTTTATTTAATTATATGTATTTTGATTCCTAAATGAACAACTCTAATGAATGCAAATTAGAAACTACTTTCTAATTTCATTCCACCTCGCCAAGGATTCTCGGGTTGTCATTTGTCGAATCACATAGGACATCTCTCCTTTTACTAGAAGTGGTAGATTCTTTATTGATCATTCATTATCTTCATACATAACTTATTACACCCAAGCATACCCTTTGATATACTCTAAGAGTCTTAAGGAATAAGTCAAAGTGTAATTCATTATATATAAGATACTATGATGATCTCAAGTCTAAGGATCATTCAGATTACTATCACTACAGAATTCCTATCGACAAGTAAGTAAAACTCCATTAGGTATTCCTTAGCGAGTCACGTTCAAATGAACTTATTCTCTAATAAGCACCTACATACTTGCTTTAGTGTCTCCACACAAATAATCATGAGATCAATCATCCTCATCCAATGAGCAAGCAACGATGTACTCAATCTATCCGGATTAACTAATCCCCTATTTAGTAATCCAATGATTGAGAACTATTTTAGTTTTAAGCTTTCTAAGAATTTAGATCTCATTAGAATGATCATCATCATTATTCTAAAAGCGTTGCTTAAAACTATGGGTTTATCACATATTATTAAAAAAACACCATGTAGATAATAAATGCCTTTAATAAATAATTCTTTTATTAATAAATAAATAAGATTGATTACACAAGATATGCTTTATCATCATTCATGATTGGCTTGTATGCATAATACTTTCAATCTCCCACTCAGACTAAAGCCAATAGCCGTGGTATCTCATACCCATCTTCTCTAAGTGACAATCAAACCATCTTTGTTGTGTTAACGCTTTAGTAAATGGATCCGCAATATTGTCTTGAGAGTCCACACGCGCTCAGGTGACGTCTCCTCTTTCAATGATCTCCGATCAAATGAAATCGCCGCAACACGTGTTTGGATTTCGATGAGACACGGGTTCCTTAGCTTGCACATGCAATGGCTCGGTGTTGTCGCGTAATAAAGGCTTTGGTCCTTTAATGCTAGGAACCACACCAAGTTCTAGTAATGAACTTCTTCATCCAAATGACTTCCTTTGCAGCCTTCACTTGCGCCTATGTACTCGCCCTCACATCGAATCAAAGAATCGTTTCTTTGCTTGGAACTTTTCAACTCACTGCGCCACCGGTTTAAGGTAAACACATACCCGAAATGGATTTATCGTCATCTTGGTCTGTTTGAAAACTTGAGTCTGTGAAGCCCTCTAGTTTTAATTCGGACCATCAGAGACAAGAAATACATCCTTAGTTCTTCTTAAGTACTTTAGGATATTTTTCAACGCCTTTCTAGTGTTCTTCTCCGGATTCGATCGATATCCGCTTGTTACACTAAGTGCATGAGCGACATCCGGTCTAGTACATATCATACCATACATGATAGATCCTATTTGTCAAGCATAAGGAATCTTACTCATACGGTTTCTCTCCTCGTGTGTCTTTGGGGCTTGTTTCTTGGAGAGATGTATTCCATGGCTCATCGGCATGAGACCTCTTTTGGAATCTTCCATGCTAAACCTTTTTAGCATCATGTCAATGTATCGTTCCTTGGGATAAGCCAAGCATCCTATTAGATCTATCTCTATAGATCTTTATCCCCAAAATATAGGATGCTTCTCCCAAGTCCTTCATGGAGAAGTGTTTAGATAACTTGATTTTAATTGTTTGCAGCATAGGAATATCATTCCCTATCAATAATATATCATCAACATATAATACAAGGAATGAAACAATAGCTCCCACTTACCTTCTTGTACACACATGGTTCATCCTCATTTTTGATAAAATCAAACTTTTTGATTGTCTCATCAAAACGGATGTTCCACCTACGAGAAGCTTGCTTTAATCCATAAATGGATCGTTGCAGTTTACAGACTTGATTTGTTCCAACCTTTAAAACAAATCCCTCCGGTTGTGTCATATACACATCCTCCTCAAGTTTCCCATTGAGGAAGGCCGTTTTCACGTCCATCCGCCAGATTTCGTGAGTCGTGGTAAGGCGTAATCGCAAGCAAAATCCGAATGGACTTGAGCATTACTCTTGGTGAGAAGGTTTCGTCATAGTCAACTCCTTGTCTTTGTTTGAAACCTTTTGCAACCGATCCGGGCCTTATAGGTCTCTACCTTGCCGTCTCCGCTTCCAGTCTTTCTTTTAAAGACCCATTTACACCCAATAGGCTTAATGCCTTGGTGGTGAGACCAAAGTCCATACTTGGTTCTCATACATGGAGTCCATCTCGATTTCATGGCTTCTTGCCATTTCTCCGAGTCTTTACTACTCATAGCTTTGTTCAGTAATTCAATGGATCATCATCATCTATGATCGTACCTTCATCATTGTCATCTTCTATGACAAGTCCATACTGTCTGGTATCTTTGGTACTCTTCATTTACTGAATAGGGTGTGGCATGAAGGAATCTCTACTTGGTTAGGAACCTCACTTTGATCCGTAGTATTTTGTGGTTCTTGAACCTCTTCAAGATATATCTTACTCCTAATTGACCCTTCAAGGATAAACTCCTTTTCCAAGAATAAGCAAGCATGTTTCGCAACAAACACCTTTTGATCGGTTGGATGATAGAAATAATACCCGATGTTTCTTTAGGGTATCCCACAAATCTACATTTGTCGGATCTAGTCTGCGACTTTTATCGCTTTTCAAACCTTTTGACATAATTTGGACAACCCCAAGTCTTAACATGCTTAAGATTTGGTTTCCCCCCATCCCATAACTCATATGGGATCTTGGGGATGGATTTTGTAGGTACCTTGTTAAGTAGGTATCACATTGATTCTAGGGCATATCCCCGAAGGAAACCGGAAGGTCGATAAAACTCATCATAGATCGAACCATGTCCAACAATGTTCGATTTCTCCTTTCGAGATACACCATTCATTTGTGGCGTCCCCGGTGGAGTCCATTGTGAGATTATACCATTTTCTTTGAGACAATTGAGAAATTCACCACTTAAGTATTCTCCTCCTCGATCGGATCGAAGAATCTTAATACTCTTACCAGTTTGCTTCTCAACTTCACTTCGAACTCTTTGAACTTTTCAAATGATTGATTTGTATTTCATTAAATACACATATCCAAATCTTTGAGTGGTCCGTTGAATGTAATAAAATAAGAATACCCTCCTCGTCGCGATTCGTTGTCATAGGTCCACATACATCCGTGTGTATCAACGCTAACAACTCAGAACTCTTTCTCCTTTTCACTTAAAAGGAGACTTAGTCATTTTACCCATGAGACAAGATTCACGGGTTGGATATGATTCATAATCGAGATAGCTCTAGGAGCCCATCTTTATGCAACTTGGATAATCTTGTTTCATTAATATGATCGAAGTCTCTGATTGCCACATGAAGGTATAATTAACATCATCTCTTTTCCTTTTATTAGTTTGTTCAATTTGAAATATATTTTCATGCAAGTCAAGTATATAAAGTCCATTTCGCAAATTACCAACACCATATAAAACATTATCATTATAAATAGAACAACTGTTGTTCTTTATTATAATATTAAAACCATCCATATCCAATACAGAGATAGAAATAATGTTTCTAATGATATTTGGAACAAAATAACAATTATTTAAATTAATGAACTTGCCCGTAGGCGGTCTTTAAACAATAAGTCCCTACAAACTAATGCAAAGAACCTTTGCTCCATTTCCCACTCGTAGGGGCGACCTCATCCTTGCTTTCGACTTTCTACTTCCGACCGGTCCTCGCATATTATTACATATGTGAGAACCACATCCCAGATCCAATACCCAAGTAGAAGATTGACTTTCGGAAAAATTAATTTCAATCATAAACAAACCTTGATTAGGATTGAAGCTTCTCCAAGCTTCTTACGCTTTTGTTCATGAGATAATCCTTGCAGTTCCTCTTCCAAATGACTGGCTTATTGCAATGGAAGCAAATTCCTTTGCTAATTGGATCAGTTTCTTTTGATCCTTCACTTTCGCCTTTCCTTAGCCTTCTTGGATTTCTTCCTTTCGGAAGATACCTTGGGCCTCATCCTTTTCTTGGAAGAATCATCCACCAAGAAACATGGTTCTTCTTGGATGGGAAGTGACCTTCGTTATTTTCAACATGTTAAGTAATTGAGCAAGTCGACATCCAACTTATTCATGTGAAAATTCACAACAAATTGTGAGAAGGTGTCTGGGAGTGACTGCAAGACTAAATCTTGACTCAACTCCCCATCCATGACGAACCCAAGCTGTCCAAGACGTTCAATCAGATTGATCATCTTTAGAACATGAGTCTCAATCAAGAAGGTGCCCTCATCATCCGAGATCGGAAGAGCTCCTTAGATATTTCATATCTAGCGGTCCTACTTTGCTCACCATACAACTCTCCAAGGTGCGAAGCATAGTAGGAGCATCCATATTTTTCACTTGCCGACGCTCAAGCTCGTTATCATGGATGCGAGCATGATGCATTGAGCCACAGATGCATTATCTTGCCTTTGTTTAAAAGTAGCAATCTCTTCCTCGGAGGTCGTCTCGCAACTTTTGCAGTGCTGGTAATTTAGGACATAAGAAATCTTTTCAAAGAAGTGAGAACAATTCTCGATTCCTTAACCAAATTGTAGTGTAGTTCGGTCCGGTCGGTTTGTTAGCATCAAGTATGCTTCAGCAGTTGAAATTAGTGAATGTGACATTTTCAAAATTTCGCATGTAAAAAGACAATATTTTAGCAAACATTCATTTATTAATTACCAAAATAAATTAGGTCTTATTTTATATTGGTATCTCCCACTATTTTCTTCAAACTATATTACCCTCATTTATATAGTTCTAAGCAAAATCTAATTAAAGTTTTTGCTAGTGAGAATAAGGATCCCATTTCAAATATATATAGCCTTGTGGTGACACAACAAACTATATATAAATAAATAGGTAGACAACTCCTTGTCAATTACATCAACATGTAACTCTTTTTATGTTTTGCCTCTTGGATTATTTTGATCAAGTGGTGGCACATCCGAATCAAAATTATCTAAGTTAAGTCCAACCTAGCACTTCCATATATTCAAAAAGAAAAATATCGCCCTTGTGGTGACACAACAAAACAATATTGTTCAATTTTCTTTATAAGCATCAAATGTGATAAATTAACATCTTAAATACTTAATACTTGCCTTGTGGTGACACAACAAACTCATATTAAATATTTAATACTCTATTAATTTTATCATGCTAGAAGGCTACATTCGATATTCTAAATATCTTTGAACGCTTAAGACTTAATAAAAACTTTGAGGATTTGTTATTATTTGTCTCATCTTGTTTAGCTATGCATGCAAATATATATATAAAATGCGCGTCATATTATTAAACATGCGAGGCATGTTTGCATAATATATAATATATATAATACTAGCATGCACATATAGAATACTATATTCTAACCGGAGATCAAGGAGCGCTAGAAGACCCGTTTGTAATGGAGCCCGGGTTTAAATGTAATAGTTATATTTAAATGTTTATTCTTTGCACCCTAGGGTTTGACCTTTTGGTTCACTTGGTGGCTCTAGTGAACCAAACTAGAATAAAACCAATCATATTGGTCAATTGTCCATAATCAATCCCATTTATTATCATACATATCATCATATGTATCAATAAATTAAATCATTCCATATATATATGAGTATCATTTAATGGGCAATTTTATGTTGCATGAAATCCAATTTCAAGATTAAAATAAACTCTTTTATTTTAATTATAAAATTATTAAGATTATATATATATATATATAACAAATATATATATATAATAAAAGTCCTATACTTTATAAAATGGCTTGACCGCTTTGCTTTCTGGCCAAAATGATGCCAAAAAAAATTACGGACAAAAGCTCACGCCACGTGGACCAATGAATCTAGCAAATCCGCTTTTGATGCGATTCCATTTTTTTTTTTTTTTGGTCAAGTTGACGATGATGTATCATGTTGCTTAGTCCAAAGAAAAAAAAGATTCCTTGTTGCATAGATAAATCGTCAACAACAATAAAAGTTGCAACAGGACTCAACATTTGATATAAATCCATTCATCATGCTAACGTGTTTAAAAAAAAATATATAGGTATCATTGGTCCACGTGATGGCCCTTTGTATTTTTAAAAAAAAAATTTTTATAGTTTTTTTTTTTTTTTTTTTAATAATAATTTTATACAATAAAATATGCCTAATAAATTATTCAAAATACATACCCATACATATATGGAATCAAAATAATTAATAATTCGCATAAAGTTTGGCTCATGATACCACTGGTAGGTTTTGAGAAAATCAAAGTAGCAATCAAAATTGCAAAAATAAGCGAGCGAAATAAAATCGATTTTAAAATTTTTCACAAACCAATTTATCCGGATCATCCTTTATGCATATTATTAATTAAACGAAGAATAAGAAATTATGAAATCATACCCTTGTAGAAACGAGCTTCCTCAGGTACGAGTTCACCTCCTACTTCTCCGCGATCTCCTTGAATCTCCGGGTAGATTCCTTCCTTTGATTAATGTAAGCCACCCAAGTGTATGGCCTCTATAGGTGATCCACCAAGGAAGAGGAATTTTTCAAGAAGAAGGGATTTGGCTCAAACCCTAGTTTTTCCTATCTGAATAAGAAAAGGGGTGTACTCTCCAAATCTAGGAATTACGTATATTAGATATCTAATATAAGACTCCTCTTATCAAGATATCATGTAACCCTATTTTAATTAAAATAAGGTATTATTTATTTAATTAAACTCTTTTTAATTAAATGGGCTCCCTAATCCTATTAGGGATAATTAATTAAACTCCTTTAACTAATTTTCTTTCCTAATCCAATTAGGAATAAATGAGAGTACTTATATTAAATTAATTCCTAAACCTTTTAGAAATTAAAATAATAATAATAATTGTAATAATATTAATAAGACTCCTCTTATTAATTTATATTAAATATTTCTAAAATATTAAATAATAAATATTAAGCTATTTAATTTATTCTATCACCATAGATTAAATTAAATATACTTAATATATTATTACAATTATGCCATTAACTTCTTAAATAATTATTCTTCCTTTTTATGGTGTGACCCTTTAGGTTCTCCATATTAAACCCAGGTTGTGAATAAATCAATTAGAACAATTCTAATCTCATTTAAATAAATAAATTAAACAAATAATTTATTTAAATAAATAATATTTATTCTACAATAGGGATAAGCCTCCCTAGCGATCAACGACTTTCCAGATAATATAGATTTCAACATTAATCATAAAAGAACCTTTGAGTAAATAGTTACCGTACAATTCAATCCTTCCACCATACAATGTCCCAATTAAATATAAGACATGGAATTCTTCCGTCAAGTCTTATTTTATTTAATTATATGTATTTCGATTCCTAAATGAACAACTCCTAATGAATACAAATTAGAAACTACTTTCTAATTTCATTCCACCTTGGCCAAGGATTCCTGGGTTGTCATTTATCGAATCACATAGGACATCTCTCCTTTTTACTAGAAGTGGTAGATTCTTTATTGATCATTCATTATCTTCATACATAACTTATTACACCCAAGCATACCCTTTGATATACTCTAAGAGTCTTAAGGAATAAGTCAAAGTGTAATTCATTATATATAAGATACTATGATGATCTCAAGTCTAAGGATCATTCAGATTACTATCACTACTGAGAATTCCTATTGAAGGTAAGTAAAACTCCATTAGGTATTCCTTAGCGAGTCACGTTCAGTGAACTTATTCTCTAATAAGCACCTACATACTTGCTTTAGTGTCTCCACACAAATAATCATGAGATCAATCATCCTCATCCAATGAGCAAGCAACGTATGTACCAATCTATCCAGATTCACTAATCCCCTATTTAGTAATCCAATGATTGGGAACTATTTTAGTTTTAAGCTTTCTAAGAATTTAGATCTCATTAGAATGATCAACATCATTATTCTAAAAGCGTTGCTTAAAACTATGGGTTTATCACATATTATTAAAACAGCACCATATAGATAATAAATGCCTTTAATAAATAATTCTTTTATTAATAAATAAATAAGATTGATTACACAGTATATGCTTTATCATCATTCATGATTGGCTTGTATGCATAATACTTTCAAACATAACTCAAGTACACTCCGTACGATGTCCTATTAAGATATTGCAAGGCCTTACGACGCTCTTCTTCCATAACTCGGAACATGGTCCGACGGTCCAGTATGAACGAGGGTAGCGTCTCAAACTGAATTGGATAACCCATGACCCGATCTTGAGCTCGATTGATCGCGGTGTTGAACACGTTATCCATTTCTTCCATCTTCCTTCTCTTTGCTTGTGCGTCTCCCTTTGCTATTTCAGCTTGTTGATAAGCTTCACTGTACGCGTCTTCGGCTCTTGCCCTTTTTGCAGATTCTTCTCTCAACTTGCTCTTCCACTCTGCAACCTCTGCTCGCATTTGATTGTTCTCTTCTTCAGTGTAAACCAGCTTCTCTTCAACATTGTTCAGTCGTTCTTCTCGATCCTGAATCTCTTCGTCCTTCTGTTCCATCAAGGTCTGTTGTTCAGCTACTATCTCTTGTAATTCTTTGACAGTATCTTGAAGTTCTACGTTACGGTCATGCACCTCATCGTATATATGGCCAGCTATCGAGTTAAGTGGAATCCTTTCCTCCTCGTTCTCTTCACCCGTCTACGACAGCTCCACGGATTCTTCCTCATCTGTTTCTACATCATCATCATCATCATCCTCGACCACTGCGAGTAATGGAGCTGACTCTCGTGGAAGCAGTTGTTCCCAAACCACTTGAATATCACGAGATTCCTCCTCTCTAGGCATCCGAGGTCCTTCCTCCTAACCCGTTGGATTCTCCGACATTAGTCATCCTGACAACAAGATTTTTAAGTTTTAGTTATTAATCATCACTACTCGACTCTCACGAGCACATAAGTTGTAAACACATAACCACATAAGTGTTTTATTACTTTCTCCTTGAAACTCGATAATAGTTTATCATCATTATCTTCTCGAAGGTTACTTCCTAAGGCTTTTCCCCCACCTAAGTTTCATAACCTAAGACTTTGATACCAACCTGTGACACCTCCAAATCTAGGTACTTCATTCCCACAGGATCTGGTGTTCACTTAATCAAACATTCATATCTAACTACCCAATCATAATAAAACTGGATAAATAAAACCTTTCCCATTAAAGGGTTACATAATAAAATCTCCCAGGTTATCTAACCTTTAATTACAATCATTCAAATGCGGAAATTAAATAAACTTCATTAAAACCAAGTCTAAGATCATCATAATAAAAATCTAACATCTCAATCAAAGTAAAATTACAAGTCTTCATCACTTGCAATTTTTCCTTTTCCTTTGCTAGACGAAGGTTCATCTACCTTCTCTTCTTTAGCTTCAATGAGTTTTAAAATATGCAAGAGTGAGCAAAACAATTGCTCACTGGATACAATATGAAATCAACAGGAGTATAGTAATAATAACTGCCAATAAAAGGCTCATCAACAATGAATAGTACTCTATCATCAATAATCTGAAACAGAAATCCAAAATGTGGAATAAATATAACTGAGGGTAATAAGACCATGAACTATGTCCACAGTTGCGAGTAATCTTTCAACTCCAACTTTAACAGTCATAAGACTATAAGGACTCCTCGTACTTAGGGGATCATTTCTTATCGTATACGTATTGTGCACAAACATTTAACGTTACGCATAAGTTAACCCCTAATCATAACATTAGGGTTGTTCATCTCAGTATCTAGAGTACAAGTCCGCACAAAAGGAAGTTTGGTTTGGATAAGCTTTAAGGGTAATTTGGATTTCAACGAACATCAACTAAGGATTAGTTGAATGAAACCAAGAACATTTCACTATAAAATAATCGTGATTGAATCAATCATAGTAAACTAAAGTCATGCTTTAGGAATAATCTAAGAGCATACAATTTGAATAACTATAACACCTTGCTTGAACAATACTAAGCCAAGGTTAATTAGAATTGAATACTAAGCATTCATAACAATTTGATCGATAAAAATGTTCAACATTAGAATATATAAATTTGCATGCTAAGCGACAAGTTAAATACAAGAATAACTTGCTCAAGAATAACTTACATCATTATATCATAATCGAATTGAAAACCATAATTAGTTCTACAAGATAAAGGATTAGAAAAACTTGCTCAAAGAAAATTTAAGCGATTGTACAATTCTAAAAGTAAAGTTAAAGAACTTGCTCAATGTAAAAAGAAAGTTTAGAAAACTTGCATTACTATATTGAGAACAATAATTGATTCCAAAAGTAGAGTTAGAGAACTTATTCAATATAAAAAGAAAGTTTAGAAAACTTGCCTTGTTCGTGGGCTAAACCGAACAAATCAAACCACAATATCCTATAAACATATGTCATCGTGACATAATTAGTCATTACCATCTTACGAACATAACTAAGTACGTTCATCATGTAAAAATTGGATTTTTAATCAAATAATCAAGTTATAACACAAGTTAATCCTTAATAACATAATTATTCATAGTATAGAAATACTAAAATCAACATTTTATAGTCCTACTATTATCACATAACTTTTCTTAAAATTTAGTGTACAAAAAGTACATTGTCAGACCATTCGCTTAACTCAACATGTGGCGCCATACGATTTACATTGTGGTCGTCATGCTGGCATGGGAATGAAAATGCACATACGAGATCATATACAAGGTCATGCTGCAAGATAAGCATGGTGTTACGGCGCGCCATTAAAGGTATCAGAAGTCCAGGCCATGCCTAATGAATTGCAAACCTCGATGATGACCTCGATAACAAAGACATGAGAAAAAGCCAATTTTGGCCTACAAGCTCGTTTCTAACAGACTAAATAGCACATAAATCATATAGAGACTTCATGTAAACATATTTCAAAAACTCTAAACATGATTCTACCCATACAACAACATAAACAACAAAATTAACACACCCAAATTCACTATTTTTGGCTAAAACTCATTTTTTTTATATTTCAATGAAAATTAACACTATAACTTTTGTTTTTCAACCAAAATCACTAATTCAAAGTGTTTTTATCAACAATTATACATGCTCTATCAAATTAAGTGGTCAATTTATCAACTAAACAACTAATTAACCCTCAATTTCTATTTTAACTAAACAATATATAATCACCAAAAATTCTCTGTAAAAAGGTTTTCTTCACAAACTTCATAAATAACAACAATACATTGATTATAATCATATATAACCTATGAAAATAACTTTACAACACTAGTTTATCATATGAACACACATAAAATTAATAATTATCCTATCACAAGAATTTTACAGAGAAATAGGAGAAGAGAAACTAAAACTTTTAAAACTTAAAAAAGAATAGGGTAATACCTTGAAGAAGATGATGACTATCCTTTCTATTCTCAAGCTCCTTCTTCCCACTCTCTAGCCTTTCTTCCTCTCTTCTCTTCTTCTTCTCTGAGTTTTATTTCTTCTCTCTAACCTCTCTCCTCTTACATACGTCTTAACCAAATAACGTATATAGATATTATATATATTAATTATATAATATAATTATAAACATAACTGATATCAGTTATGTGAATTTAAAATCAAAAGTCATAAGGCTTGTTTGGTTAACCACTAACAAAATAACCAATTAATCCTAACACCTTGTTTGGTAAAACTCAAATAAATTAAAGACTTAATAGGCCTTAGGCATTGTTTGGCAAAACTAAATTAAAACTCCTTTAAGTTATTTTAGTAACTCCTTTATAACAAGGTTATTTGTCACACATTAATTTAATTAAATTAATCATAATAATAATTTATTAAATTACTACATCACATAAATCAATACCACCAAAATTATAATTTCTATATAATTAAAACTTTATTTAATCAACCAACACATCCTTTTTAATTACAAATTCCAATAAAAAGAATAGTAATTGAATTAATCAAAATTCTCTAACTTAATAATTAAATTAAATTAGCAAAATAATTAATTTTCCTTAATTATTTATTTAACAAATAATTAAGCACATCAATTTAAATTTGAACAATTATTTATTCAACAATAAACACATCCATTAAATATTTAAATAATTCAATAAATATTTAATATAACAATTAAAATTCTAGAATGTTACATCATTCCCTCCTTACAAGGATACTGTCCCCAGAATCATAATTCAAACAATTCATTCGTCACAAATTCCGCTAGTACCAGAGGTTAAAGAAGAAATTCTGAGTGAAGTTCATAACTCAAGATATTCGATTCACCCTGGGAGTACAAAGATGTACCAAGATCTTAGACATCATTTTTGGTGGCTGAATATGAAGAAGGATGTGGCTGAGTGCGTGGCAAAATGCTTAACGTGTCAGAAAGTCAAAGCTGAACACCGAAGGACAAGCGGATTATTACAACTGTTGGAGATAAAAGAATGGAAATGGGAGCATATCGCAATGGATTTTATGGTAGGTCTTCCAACGACCCAACAAGGTTACAATGCCATTTGGGTGATTATCGATCGACTGACGAAGTCAGCACACTTTTTGCCAATCAAGCTTTGATTTACCCTAGATCGGTTAGCAAAACTATACGTGAAGGAAATCGTTTCAAGACACGGTGTACCTGTGTCCATTGTATCAAACAGAGATCCACGTTTCACATATAATTTTTGGAGATGATTATAAGAGTGTTTGGGAACACAGCTGAGAATGAGCACAGCGTACCATCTTCAGACTGACGGACAAAGTGGGAGAGTCATTCAAACACTAGAAAATATGCTCAGAGCATGTATCATAGATTTCAAGGGAAATTAAGATAACCATCTACCATTGGTGGAATTTTCTTATAATAATAGTTATCATGCGAGTATTGGCATGCCACCTTATGAAGCGTTATACGGTAGGAAATGCAGAACTCCGTTATGTTGGGATGAGGTAGGCGAATGTCAGCTATTGGGTCCAGAATTGGTACAGTAGACTGTCGAGATTATCAAGATTATTCGAGCAAGATTAATAGTTACACAGGATAGACTGAAGAAATATGCCGATCAGCATCGACAAGATAGCGAATTCGGTGTCAGTAGTTATGTTTTCTTGAAAGTGTCTCCCTGGAAGGGGAAAATTCGGTTTGGCAGAAAGGGGAAATTGAGCCCTAGATTTATAGGACCATTTGAAGTGCTTCGACGAGTTGGTGAAGTGGCGTACGGGGTAGCTTTACCTCTGGAGTTTGAGCATATTCATAATATTTTCCATGTATCAGTATTGAGGCCATATAAGCCTGATTATAAGCATGTTATATAGAATATGAGCCTTTACAGTTTGAGAAAGATTTGGCATATGAAGAAGTCCCTGCTCAAATTGTTGATAAAAAAGAGCAAGTACTGAGGAATAAGGTGATACCTTCTGTTAAGGTAATCTGGAGAAACCACAATGCTGAGGAAGCTACGTGGGAGCTTGAAAGCATTATGATGAAGAATTATCCTTAGTTATTTGATTGATCTTGTATAACGATTCTGAGGACATAATCTTGTTAAGGAGGGAAGAATGTAACGAATAAATTTTTCGAGTTGTGATTCTGGGGACAGAATCCTTTTAAGGAGGGAAGGATGTAACGATCGAGAAATCTGTAATTTAATTTAAATATTTATTAAATTAAATAAATATTTAAAATAATTTATTTATTGAGGAAAGTAAATAATTGATGAATGATGATGAATTAATTTAGTAACTAAATTGATTAATGTTAATTTTATTTGAAGAATTTTATTTAAGGAAATAATTAAGTTAAATCAATTGCTTAATATTTAAGACAATAATTAAATAAAATAAATTATTTAATTTAAAGGAAATAAATAAATTAAACAAAGTGATATTTCTAATTTATTAATTAAATTAGATATATAATTATTTATTTATTATAAGCATAATTATAATAAGAATATAATTATTATAATTATAAATTATAAGCTATTTAAATGGGTTGCATGTGTGACAAGTGGAAACTATATAATATAAATATTATTAAAATAATCTATTCTAAAAATTATGTGTAACCAAACAAAGCCTTGTGGCTTTTGGTTAATATAACTGCCAAAGACGCTTGGCTTAAAAAACTGATAATCACGATTATCAGTGTTTAAGCGCTCAGTGGGTTATTTCATGTATTTCTTTTCTAAGGTACTAGATAGCAGAGAAAGAGAGAGTCAAGAGAGAAAAACACAGAGAAGATTGAGAGTGAGAGCTTGAGAGAATTTTTTGTGATTGTCAAGTGGAAGAGAAGGGTTTGCTTATCGTTTTGCTAAATCAAGGTATAAATTATTCCTGATTTTAACTCTTAATTTGGGTACTATATATTCTATATAATTTGGAAATCACGTGAATTGTGATATATATATATATATATATGTGTGTGTGTGTGTGTGTGTGTGTGTGTGTGTGTGTATAGTCTTGCAAAATCTATTAATCAACATAGATGATTGTTACTTGTTTGTCCAACAAGTGAAATTAGGTTTGAGGAAGGAATTCGAATAACAGTGTTTATGTTCATATAATATGGCTTAGAAAGTACAAAAATTTCATGCTTAATATGTGTCATAATCTGTAATTTGATGTTAAAATGTGTTAATATGATAGAACGTTCGCCCGACGTGAATACGATTTACGAGGATCATTTACATATTCAACGTTTACTTTGTTCATCCATTAATTTCTCATTCAACCATTATCCAAGGTTTTAATCGCTTTCATTCATTACTCGTCACCTGAACCCCATGTTCATTATTCTTTCTTAATGTCGAAGCCATACGATTCGTTGTATGCTAAGACCGATCGCTTATCGAAACAGCATTGCATTCACAGCGTCTGAACGCTTTACTTTCATCTCTCATTACCATGTCATAACATCGAATTGTTATACATTACGCTTGTCAATTAACGTCTAGGGAATCACCATTATAGCAATCCCTCACGTTTGGTTATCGCGACTACGGTCCCGGGATATTGGTTCTGTAACCTACGTTCACATTCTTTATCTTTTAATCTCGTTTAATCTATTCATTCAACCTTCCTTAAAGGTTTAATACACTTAATTAAGTGTTACATTAGTTGAACTATATGTTCATATTTCTTTCTTGAACATCCCCCAGTAATTGAGCAGTAAAAATCTCATTTTTGGGCATTGCCCTGCACCGACGCTGCGGCGCCGTGTCCTTCCCTTTCCTTCGCACTACGGTGCCATTTAGCAGCAGCTGATGGCCTAAGCTCGCACTGCGGCACCGGCCCCAAAGGCACGACTCGCGCTGTGGCGCCAAGTATGAAACCTAGAAAAATTTTCTAAGTCTTTTACAAACTCGAGACGCTGACTTTGAAATCTCATATCTTGTTCGTTATAACTCAGAACGAGGTCGTTCCAAAACCATTTTCTTCCTTATCTTACGTACTTCGATTACACTCAAACATAACTTTGTTCTGAATCCGTTAACATGCCATTCAATTGGCTTAATCTTCGTTATTCGTTCATTTTACGTTATTAACGTTCTTCATTCGTTCGTCCGTAATTTGGTCATCCGAATTTGGAACTCATCCATTCTTGAGTCCACGACTCACATTTTATACATTCTCTTACATTCTTGTGAAACCCTACACGTTCGGGTTCATTTACTAACTTTCTAATTCTCGTTCTTCTTTTACAAAATTTTTGCCATAACTTTGTTATAGCTCAGTTTTAATCCATTCTTCATGAACGTTTCTAACATTCCTAACCAGCAATAAGCAACTAACTTATATGTGATGGTTTTAAACTTGTCCATCAACAACAATTATCCTACGATGGTTTTAAATTTGTCCATCAACAACGTTCTTCGCGTGCTCTTCATTTTTATTCGATATTTTGTTTACGATTTTACTTTTTCTTGGAATTTGATGTTATAGAACATCATTCCTTACTTATTTGACCTACTCATTCATAAGATTCATTCGGATCGCTCAAAATCCTTACGAATCTAACACTTCCTTAAGAAATTTATAAACTAAATTCTTAATTCTTATTTCTTCATTTTCTCATGATTTCAACCATATGAATTCATTCTTAACTTCATCTACTTCTTATCTTCATTAATTTATGTTTTTGTACATATTAAACTTAAAGAAAATTAGAAAAAACTAGGGTTCAGATTACCGTTCTTCTTTAATCTCCTTCCGTCGGACAAAACGTGCATTCGAGCTAGCTTTTCCTCATTCCTCTTCATCTTTTTCTCCCATCTGAACTCTCTCTCTCTCTCTCTCTCTCTCTCTCTCTCAAGTGTTGGTTGAAATTTCAAACCAAACAAATGAGCTTAAGGCTTGTTTATATAGAAAACCAAGGCTAGGGATATTTTGGTCAGTTCACCCCACCTCCTTACTATTCATGGCTTAGCCACCAAGTTTACTTGGCCACCACCCTTACTTGGTGGCCAAGTGGCCACCCCACATGCCCATGGGTCTTCCCCATGGGTTGCCCCGTGGGTTTTACCCATCTGGTGACCCATCGGTTCGATCCGCGGTTTATTTTCTTGGATCGGGCTTAATTAAATCTAACACTGAGCCTTACATTAATTCTTATTGGGCCTACCATAGGCTTGATTACACATTCCATTGGGCTTGATATAATCCAATTCTAATTAGATTCTTCAAAGTCCATGAACTCAAAGTCCATTTAGACTAATCGTATTCTACGCATTCCATTCTCGTATTCTCGTATTCTCTTCGTATATCGTTCGTACGATATTCGTATTATGTGTCGTACTAATCTTCGTACTATACTCATATAATAACTAGTATTATACTCATATTTCTCATGCATAATAACTCTAATTATTATACGAAATCATAAAATTCTCAGAACTCATTTTTCCTAACCCTTAGGTTTTAAGTCCGCATGCGAAAACTTCATTTTTGCCATAACTGAAATATTATTGAATATTTCATCTTGTCTCATAATTCTATCATTACGCATTTCTCGGAAATTCAAAATAAATCTCCGAGCAGAAATAGATGAATAGTGTCTATTTCGTCTTTTTCCCCGGAAATATTTTTGTTCTCGAAAAAATTTTATTTTCGTCTTGAAAATTTTTACTCGTTCAGTCTAGCTCGTAGCCAGAATCCTCCCGATTAATAATCATTCTAGGTTATATAACGATTAATAAACACATATCACAAAATAGTATTAATAAAAATTCATTTTATTAATAACTAATTCTTTAAACTTAAATTCTGGACAATCCGATTTTTCGGGTTGTCACACAAATAATTATTTTTCGATAATTACTTCTCACTAAGTATGCAAGCAAGAATGGAGATTAAATTCTTAGAGTTGAAGCAAGATAATATGATAATTTCATAATACGCCGCCAAATTCAATGAGCTAGCTAGATTCGCTCCATATCAAGTGGACACTAAGGCGCGAAGGTTTGAGAATGGATTAAAACCATGGATATTCAGCAAGGTAGTGGTGTTGCAAATTGATACATTTTTCGTCTCTATTAGAAAAAGCAATCATCATCAAGGGAGAAAGTGAAGTCGTATCAAAGTACAATCAGGAGCAGAAGAAAAAGAAGACTGGAGGAGGTAATAGGGTAGGTAGTAGTGGAGGTAGTAACTCTAACAAGCGTAAGTGGAATGACAACACTCAATCGAGAAATAAACCGAGAGAGAGTATGTTGAGTAAAATCTAGTTATGCACAACACGCAAGTATACGTGGTCAACAAGTAATAAAGTGATAAGAAAAGTATCGTTCCCACAGGAAATTATTTAATAAAAATTACAAAGTGCTAACTCTTAACCAAATTAATTTTATTTAAATAATTGATTTAAGATTTTTGAATTAAAATAATTAATACAACTAAATCCTAATTACCACTAGTTTAGAATCAGATTATGGAGATTTAAGATTACAACTTTACTTATTGCTTCATTTAGATCAACACGCTTATTAATTATGCTCCCTATTCTAGACTATTAATCAGGAACTCATTAGTATTTATAACCACCGTCAGATGCATTACAAACATATCAATCCAAATCCACAGTTGATAAAGTTAAATCAAACACCCTAATCAACTAATTCACTATATTCCTATATGAATTACAATTAAAGAGTATTTAAAACACATGTTCCCTTATTAGATTACATGCAGCATAAAGGAATGTCCTTATCCTAAACACAAATCATGAATTCCATCACCATGCAGAAAACACAGTCACATGTTTTTATGATCACATCTAAATTTATATTTCATCTTCCAAATTCATATAAATTATCACTGTAATTGACGATCAGGCAATTTATCAAATATGTAGGAATCATAATAGACAATCCCTAGAATATATCACAATAATTAATAAAGAAGTATACTAAAACAAGCTAAGCAATAAGATCCATTGCAATCTTAAACAAGAGATTTAGTTCATTATTATTGAATTCGAGTCTAGAATCCACAATTGAATAAACATTAAAAGACAAAAATGAAAGTAGAGTGAAGATTAAAATCTATTGTCTGCAAATATAATGTGACGCCCCCAAAATAGGTATACATCACCTATTTTGAGTTGATAAATACATGGTACAAAATACAAATACAATCTTAAATATACAACATGAGATGTGAGTTTTAATACAAATATTGTCTTCTTGCTAGTATTCAAACTCAAAATAAGTCGTCAATACATTTATTATCACACTATTTCAGAGAATAGTTAGGACTACTAATGCTATCATCTGGACCATCACTCCGTTCCCCGACTAGTCCCTGCTACGTTCTCATTTCCTGAAGAGAACAATGAAAGCAAAAGGGTGAGCTCAACTAGCCCAGTAAGAAATATTATGGCTAAGATAATGCAGAATAAATTATCGTTAGCCTTCAACATTGTTAAACTGAAACAATATAACAAACATCAAGTTTAACTGCAGGGGAACAAGAAATCCATTAGAAGAGTCTAGTAGAGAATAAAACCTACTATCTTCTATGATTTAAAAGGTTTTTCATCACTTTTATCGCTGAGACTCAGCTTATTAAATAAACCATGTCATCCTTGCACTACGCCCAAAGATATTCATTAGTATCACGACCACAAATTACGCATGCACTACGGGCCAAGGATATCGTGTTTTCATCAATGGTCATGATTATGCCAACAACTGTCCATCAATGCACTACGGGCCAATGAGGACTTTTACCACATCATTTGTAACATTACGGTCACGACTATACCGAATAATCCCTAGTTATAATCATACCAAGTCCATTTATGCACTACAGGCCACAGTTGACTTTCAACATAATATAAACATGAGGATGATGACAATGACATAATAATTCAATAAAAACAAATTCAAGAATTAAATTTAAAAGATTTATAAGTTAATTTATCCTGAACTTAAAAACGTCCAAATTGTCAACATGATACTGCTTTGTGGAGTAAAATTCAAGAATGCTCAGAAGAATATTTCCATGAAAAGATACTGGATGAAGCGCAAATATCCAGGATATTCTACTAATTTACTGGAGTATAGAAGCCAAAACTTTAACCAACTGAGTATAATAGAATATATGAACCTGCAAATGGATTTTCGCTCGCCATGCAGTAATCCACGTAGACACAATTTAATAAGGAATGAATACAAAGTATCATTCACCATGCATGTGGTAATCCACATAGACAGGTTATTCCAACAGAATAATAAAGAATGGAATAACAGAAGAATTCACCATGAATGCGATAGACCGCACAGACAGGTTATTCACAACAAAATAACAAAGAATGGAACCAGGTCATGCGAAATCTGCACAGATAGGATATTCCAACAGAATAATAAAGAATGGAATAACAACAGAATTCACCAGGCATGCGATAGACCGCACAGGCGGGTTATTCCAACAGAATAATAAATAATGGAACCAGGTCATGCATAATACGCACAGACAGGATATTCCAACAGAATAATAAAGAATGGAATAACAGAAGAATTTCACCATGTATGCGGTACTTCGCATAGATAGGTTATTCCAACAGAATAATAAATAGTGGAACCAAGTAATTCATAATACGCACAGACATGATATTCCAACAGAATAATAAAGAATGGAATAACAGAAGCTCTCTTCATGAAAATGAAAGAAATAATACCCCTTACCTTAGAAATAAACTGGATACTGGAGTAGTGAGGTAGCAGACTTCTCTTCTTCTTTCTCTCTATAATTTCTCTCTATAATAATTGCTCTATAGCTTTAGTGAATTGGTGAGAAATGAAGGAAGAATGAGCTTCTATTTATAAAAAAAAATATTTTCAATAATTGCACATTTTGGGGCTCGAAAAATTATAGTACAATACCTCCAACTTTTCTTTCATTTTTAATTTAGTCCTGCAAGTATTATCAAACTTGCTCCACCTCCCCTAATAGTAAATAATGTAAATCAATAGATCAATCATGTGATTCAATAGTTATAATAATGTAAAAATACGAATAATAGTATAGTACCTCCATCTATACCTCCATCTTTAACTTAGTCATGCAAGTATTATCAATCTTGCACCAACTCCCTTAATAGTACATGAATGTGAATCAATAGC
This sequence comes from Panax quinquefolius, assembly GCA_020205615.1. Lineage (NCBI taxonomy): Eukaryota > Viridiplantae > Streptophyta > Magnoliopsida > Apiales > Araliaceae > Panax > Panax quinquefolius. The sequence goes on along the minus strand of CM035161.1, from coordinate 55,045,200 downwards.
ACACACATGTGAACAAATAGTTATAATGATGTGAATTAATAGCAATTAATTTCTCATTTATCTGATTAATTACCCAATAACTTCTAGACATCAATTATTATCAAAATAAATGTCGATTTCCACTAATACTAATAATTCCAACACAATGGAACTATTAATTTCATCTTTAATCAACACGAACTTATTCATCATTAATATTATAATTTATAATATTTAACAACCAGGTCGTTCCCAAGAAAGAAGGAGCTTTCTAATAAGGATTTCTCCCTATTATCGCGCAATTAGGTGACCAAACCTCTCCATGACAGAACTTCTAGATATTGTCAATATTGCAAATAATAATATGAATAAATTTTCCATCTCAATTATTGATTTAATAATATAACATATTATGCAGATGATACTGTGACAATAATCGAATAAATAATATGAGAGATATGATGCAGCAATTACTGTAGCAATAATTGAGTATAACTGAGTGACTTCTCACGTAAGCTTCAATAATCAATACCGTGTGCTACTATGCAACCACCATGACGTATCGCATTTACTTTTACTCTGGGTAGTTCAACAGTTTTAACGGTAACACTTTCGCTGTTATTTTTATAAAAAGATAATTATGTCATTTTCGTACTACGGCAATACTTCTGTTGTGGGGTCCACCGATGATTGTGCCATCGTACAGATATTCCCCGACAAAAAGAATATTCTCTAACAACTTACATACTTTGCAAAAAATTTCACATATCACCCTTAACTTTAACCCTTTATCAATTTAACCATTTACGAAATAAAATAATAATTATAATAAAATTGAATACTTTCATTTCATAAAATTCGGGGTCTTACAATCTCCCCTCCTTATGAAATTTTGCCCTCGAAATTTACATACGTACCTGGTATGATGAGGATACCTTGACTTCATTTCAGATTCTAACTCTTGAGGTATAACCTTTGAGTGTTGAATATGATCCTTCTTATCCAAGATTTTAACACGTATCTTCTCATACGTTAAATCTTCTACTATATCATTTAGTTCTAATTTAATAATGTGGTTCGGGTCATCCACATATTTATGTAACATCGATACGTAAAAAAAACATTATGAACACGCGATATACTTGGTGGTAAAACAAGTCTATAGGCCACAGTTCCTACTCGATTGAGGATTTCAAATGGGCCAATTAAATATAGGGTTGGGATAATGCCTTCTTAAACCTTCTTCTTCACATTCATCAGCTTCGGGTGTGTAGCTTGAGCGGCTTTAACTTTATCCATTCAAGTCGATTCTACTCGTATATTTGTTATCTTCACATGGGTCCCTAGAGTCTTTAACTCTATCTTCATCATTTGTAAGTTATACAAAATGGGTTTTTGTGTTAACAACACCGCACTAGTAAACGCATACAATCTTCTACTCAACGCGTCAGCTACCACGTTCGCTCTTCCACAATGATATTGAATGGTATGATAGTAATCTTCAACAGCTCAAGCCAACGTCTTTGGCGTTGTGACACCCCCAAATCCAGGTTAGGTGACCCCCGAATTTGGTGTTCACGATCCATAATATAATACCATCTAACTACCCATTTTAATATAAATAGGAATACATAACTCATTAACATAGATTGTTAATACATAAGTCCCAGGTCTACTAACCTTAACATTACATACATACCCCTTTAGATATACAACAAAGGTTTACAATACAATACAACATAATAATAATATTGTTCATCATAACTAATTCATAACTATTCCTTTTCCTTTGTTCTTCTTCGCAGCACCTTCTGCAACTTCGTCCCTAGCTGAAAAGTTTTATTTATAGCAAGGGTGAGCAACAAGTTTGCTCCGCAAGTTAAGAGATACAATAAAGATATAGAAATCAATATCAAACCTTCTCTAATTCTACGTAATAATAATTCGATAATGAAAGAGTACAACACTTTCAAGGTTTTCTACGATATTTAAATGAATAATCAAGAATTAATTCTACGAAATAGCAAAGTGGAATGTTTTCCAGATTTATGTTGAGCGATCCATTGGATCTTGAACTTCTCTACTCGAGTAACTATCAAAGTTAAACTTTGATATACCCAGGTGTATCAGATAATCATAAAGATTAAATCATACCCCTCTGCAAGTATATAAAGTGATCAGCTTTAGTATACCCTATATTATGCATAATACTTAATCGCGCGCAAAGGTCGAATACTCGACCGATAAAATATTCCCTTTATATAAAAGGTTATTCTTCTCAGTCTTAGAATCAAGATTTTGATTTTACAACAAAATACTGTGATTTCAAATTCTATTTACTTCTCGATCTAGCCAAAATAATATCAAACCTTCTCATATTATACATAATAATAATTCGATAATGAAAGAGTACAACGCTTTTAAGGTTTTCTACGATATCAAATGAATAATCAAGAATTAATTCTCTGAAATAGCAAAGTGGAATGTTTTCCTGATTTATGCGTTGAGCGATCCATTGGATCTTGAACTTCTCTTCTCGAGTAACTATCAAAGTTAAACTTTGATATACCCAGTGTATCCAGATAACCATAAAGATTAAATCATACCCCTCTACAAGTATATAAAGTGATCAGCTTTAGTATACCCTATATTATGCATAATACTTAATCGCGCGCAAAGGTCGAATACTCGACCGATAAAATATTCCCTTTATATAAAAGGTTATTCTTCTCAGTCTTAGAATCAAGATTTTGATTTTACAACAAAATACTGTGATTTCAAATTCTATTTACTTCTCGATCTAGCCGAAATAATTGGCATCGATCTATCAATAAAAATTTAATTCTCTTCTCGAACCTATCAAGTTCTAACAAATGTTCATCTAAAAAGAATAATTGGCTAAGACATTTCTCAACATAATTCGACAACAAACAGGAATTATCTGTACTGTCAATTCTAGCTTCTACGGATATGTATATCCAACAACAATTTTTCTATGAATGTATATATTCCGAATTAGTAATTCATTTTGAATTATTAAACATGCACTAACTGCGAAAAATCAACAATAAATTCCATGGACGTGGTGTAATTAGCTATAATTAACCACAATAATAATTGAATGAATATAACTCAAGTTTGAGTTAGGAAACTTGCCTCTTCTGCTTATTACAGCTACACAATAAACTTATCTTCTTTCGAAAGACCTATAACCAATAATATCGGTCTAACAATTAGCACAATCATTTATAACACGCAACACTGTATTCTACAGTCAAACTTCTCCTAGACACATTACCACATAGCCACATCAGTGTTTATAACCTAGATAAACACTTATCAAGTCTAATTATTTTGGTCTGGTTGGACTTCGGTCCATTCTCGGTGATGTGGTCACTCTTATCTGACAATTAACACAACTATTGTCAATTAAACTCGGTTTCTAAGCTTCAATATTATTTTAGATAAGTCAAATATAATTAATAATATTTTCTGAAGCCTTTACTAATTCATTAGTAATTATTATAATTTATAATAATTTTTCAAACATCGGAATCATTTTTAAATGATTTAATTATCAAATAATCTTATCATTATTAATATTTAATAATATAAAAATATTAATAACATACTTGTCAAAATATTAAAGTTATTATTAATAACTTAAAATATTTTAAATCATCAATATTCTACTTAAATGATTTTTAAAATAATTAAAATCATTTTTAAATCATCACCATTAATATTTAAATATTAATGAAATTATCATCAAAATATTAAAAGTCATTAATTATAACTTAAAATATTTTTAAATCATTTTTCTCATTTTAAATGATTTTTAAATCAATAAAATCATTTTTAATTCATTTATTTAATATAATAATTAAATAAATCTAATATCATTAATATTAAATTATTAATGAAAATTCTTTAAAAATATTAAAAGTTACATTTTATTACTCAAAATATTTTTAAATACATTATTCTTATTTAAAATGATTTTTCATAATATTAAATCATTTTTTTTCTCTAATTTATTTAATATACTAATTAAATAAATTAAATATCATTAATATTCAAATAATTATAAATATTAAAGAAAAATATCTCAAATAGTCAAAATTATTTTTCATAATTTAAAATAATTTTAAAACCATTTTAGTAATTTTTAGAATTTATTTCTATTTTTAATCATTTTAGAAAATATCATAAATTAAAAATAATAAAAGTCGTCATTTGTAAAGCTTTAGCGACACTTAAAGCGTCGTTGTCTTAGGTGTTCTTGAGCTCAAGAACACTTGACGTACCAATCGATTATCAAACTGCCTTGTTTGACCAACTTAAATCTTAGTTTAAAATCGTTTTGCAGGATAACTTAAAGTTCAAAATCGTAGTACACATGTAATACTACATCTATAAACCATCAACTTGGTCATAACACCACATAACATAACGATCTGGGCTCTCAAAGAAGCTGTCACACCATATCTGGGTTTTCCAGAATCCCAGATAGTTTGACCAGTCACTTTCAAGGCCGATTTAATCCAAGTTCCAATCATGTTTTATGTGATATAAAGGTTCAAAATTATTTTCCATACGTCAAGGAACAATACTAAAGCAACAAATCTGAAAATAACATAACAATCACACTGTACTAAGCGGTCAAACTATAACAGAAAACTTGCTCAAAGACTTTCTGGAAATTTCCAGAAATACAAAAACAGTCTCGGATGGCTACTTTGACCATCCATGAAAACAAATTTGTTTGCTGTTTATGACATCTAGAAGCATGGATCTATAGTACAACTAACAGGCTACAAACTGATTACCATAACATCAACAAACAACATCAAACCTATCAGATCTATACCTTCGAATGTCTTGTCAGAATCTGTTTCATACGTTCTGGGCTGCCCAGATTTTAGCCCAATCAACGTCGGTCAACTGACTTTAACCGGGAATAAAATACAATCTAGCTATTCAAACACTGTGATACCACTTCCAGATTCAAGACAACCTAACAAGCTACCAATCTAAAACATAAAACATTACAAAACATGAACAGACAAAGATCAGTGGCGTCTAACATTTGCTTATCAAACGACTTTGACTGTTCTTAAGCAGTTTTTGAAAACTTCATTTTTTTACACAATTTGATGTTATTGATCTATGATGGATCAACATAGATCATCTAAAAGCAACTTCTAACATGAATCTAAACACATAAACACAATTATTTTCTTAGCATACAAGATCTAGGTTGAGTTTGGGTTTTACCTTCTCTTGTCGATCTTTGATCCTAGCTCTTTCCATCTGATCTTGATGATCTAAAGGCATGGTTAGTGATTTGAACACTTAGGGATTTCGAGGTTTAGGTGTGAGAGAGTTGGGTTGGTGTTAGATAGCTAATGAGCTTATTTTGTGAACTTTCTCTCTCCTAGATCTCTTATATGATAGATGCAATGAATCCAAGTGTGCAAGTTGGCAAGATATGGATAAGATTTGGGCTGATTTCTAGCACATGGGATAATCTCAAGTGATGACTCACTAGATCTTAAAAATCTTCTAACTAAATATCTAAGTAAAGGGGTACTTTGGACTTTGTACATGAAATTTTAATGGCATACGTGGAATTTACCAAATCCTTAGGGTTTAACCCTAAGGTTCTAACCCTAATGTTTTACAACTTTAGCTTCTAGGATTTTCTAAATTAGGATCTTCAAAATAGAAAATTAAGATGTTCAAAAATATAATTAGTGTTCCCTAATTATATTAAAGGTTACTAATCACATTAAAGAATAATAATCACTTTAGAGCTTACTAATTAGGATTAGGGTTTCCTAATTAGGGTTTAGGATTCCCAAATTTAAAATTAGGGTTTCTCGGCTTTCGATTAGGGTTCCTAACTACGCGTTAGGGTTTCAAATCTTGAGATTAGAGTTTCAATCCCTTATTAGGGTTTACCAATATTGTACCCTACAGGCCAATCATTGATCAACATTATATCTGATCTGAAACACGTACTCATTAATATAATTATTTCAATTATATTTTCAATCGAATCCCTATCCGGACTTAGGGTTAGGGTTTTTATTCATCGTTAAGCACAACTCTACTCTAATTTCTCGGTTAATACACAAATTGACTACTTCTCGATACTCGTATCAGAGATACGCGATACAATATTAACAATCGATGTATATAATATTTAATAAAAAAAAAAATTATTCATGAAATTTGGATTATTTGAAATCCGGGTTATCACATTCCACCCCTCCTTAAAAGGATTCCGTCCTCGGAATCACCGCTTTCTTATTCTCTACAATCTTTTAAAGTTGTATCATCAATTCATTTTTAAGAACACAATATTAATTTGTGTTTCAAATTCTAACCTGTGACTTGAATCTATAAAAGAAAACAATTCACAGCAATAACTAACCAAGATTACTCGCGTAATTAAATTTCTAAACGAAATCGTTACAATCACCCTCTGAGTAGTCACTACATCTTGCGTCGTCATGTTGAAATGAAGTGGGCCGTTGGTCTTCTGGTTGTGCGAGGTCCTCGAATCGCTGAGGTTCCACCACGGGTCCATTGTTGACACTTTCCTTCTCCGCATTCCTTTTCGGACAATTCCGTACTATATGATCAGTTGATCCACAGGCAAAACAACCTTGAATTTTCTTGATTTGGGACAATTGGGTGACATGTGCCCCTCTTGCCCATGATTATAACAGACTCCTTTCTTCTTTAAGCAGACTCGAATGGTTCTTTCCAGCGAGTGGTCAGCATGGTTCCCTTCCTTTCCTATTCTCTTTGGTCTTATTACCCGATTGGGTATTCTCACTCCACTTCCTCTTATTACGATTACTACCACCTTTGCTTCCACCATCATCATTGGTCTTCTTCTTCTTCTCTGATGAAATCGAGATCGACCTCGCTTCCTCCTTGACAATTAATGCTTTCTCCAACAAAGCGCATGACGTGTTGATCTGCAATCCGCTACCTTATTGAATATCCCGACTTTAGTCCGTTCTCAAATCTTCTTTCTTTCCTTGCTTGTGTGTCCACCTGATGAGGTGCAAATCTTGCTAATTCGTTGAATTTGGCAGCATACTCTGATACCGACATGTTCTCCTGCTTAATTTCCAAGAACTTAACTTCCATCCGAGCTTGCATACTCGGTGAAAAGTAATTTTCAAAGAAAAACTCCTTAAATCTTGTCCACGCTACCTACCATAGTTTGTACCGCTCTTTTTGATTAGTCTCCCACCGGTAGTTAGCTTCTCCCTTCATTAAGTATGTTCCAAAAGCCGTCTTTTGCTCTTACGCCCTTTCATGTGATGATGAATGCTTTCTCCATCTCCTTTACCCAAGTTTGGGCTTCAATCGGATTGTGGTTCCTTGAATTGGGAGGTCCTACTGACCTTAAAGTCCTTGAAGTTAGCCAATCATCGGTCAATTTGGTGATTCCTCGCTCTTCCTCTTGCAGAAGAAACTCTATTTTCCATAGCTTCGGCTATCATATTTGCAAAGTTTTGCATTGGGTCAGTTTGACCTCCTTCGTTATTCACCGACTGCTCTTCTCGTTGGTTTCGATTCTGTCGTCTAGGCGGCATGATCTGATAAAAATCTTATATTAATTTTCTTTTTCTATACAAATTCTTAACACAATAAGAATTCAACACATAGTTCTCATGTAATCGCATATTTATTCAAATAGCACATAGTACATATAGTACTTAACATATATTACTATCCCTTTTTAAAATAATTCTAGGATTAACATACTCAACTTTACATAGGAAGCTACAATTCTCCAACTTTACACAAAAAGTTGCCATTTACCAAATTCACATATCTAATCCCCGTTCATCAAACTTACCACACTTAGGAGTTCAGTAACTTGCCACAATTATATGAGTGTATGAACTTATCCTAGTCAGACCTTTGGCGTCCATTCGCTGAGGGGTTCAAAATATTTCATATAATCATGAGTCATGAGCTTACCATAAGTATGAGTTTTAAGAACACACAACTTAATCTTAATCTTATATTCATATAGAAAATAAAGATTTCATTCATTCAAACATATATATTTACATATGCTTAAACATCATTCTCGATATTATAACACTTACTATCATAAGATTCTACCAAAAGATACTATTATATATATCTAAGTTGTCTGAGACCACTCCCTTCACCCGATCTTCTTCTTGTTGGGACACTTGTTAAATCAGTGTGACTGTTCTTCCACATGAGAAACACTTCCTCATATTGGCTTAGGATAATGCAAAGAAATATGTCCTTCACGCTTCTAATTGAAAGCGACGTTCTTCCACATCATGCATTCTCCGCGTGAGTCTTTCCACACTTCTGCAAGCTTGCCTCTTCTTGGGTTTGACTTTTGAGAGTTGTCGTTGTTGTTGTCCCTCTTTCTCTTCTTCTTGTCTTTCTTCTTTGGTTCCTTGGATGATCCACCACCTTGGTCTTCATCCTCTCCCTGCGCCTTGACTCATTCAGTTCTTGGTCATTTCGGCGTAACGCCGCTCTGTCTTCCACAACTCCTCCAGAGAGAAATACCTTACTCTGGAGTTCTGGACTTCTACTGATTAGGTGATCTTATTCTCCAACTTTGATCTTATTCTTCAACTCCACCTTAGCTTCTTGGACTCGCCTCCTCATCACCACTTAGATACATCTCGGGATAATCATCATGATCACTCCAGAGATTGATCATTGGTTCATCTTTCTCCACTTCTTCCACTGACTCGCTCGCTCTTGGCTGGCACCTCGACTCTTGGCAGCCTAGTAGTGCGCTGCGTACCATTTGGCATCTCCGTACTCATCTTATCTTCTCCCGACATCCTATAATCGGTTTAAACAACTTGATTAGTACTTCACGATTACACACTCCTCTCTCACTATGTGTCCACTTATCTCACTTATCGATACAACTTGCAATCCCTCACTTAGTACTCTAAATGAGTATTCTCTATCTCGCTCGGGGTTATAATCCTAGGGTTTTTCCCACCCACCTAAGGTTTATAACCTCTGACTTTGATACCGACTGTGACACCCCAAATCCAGGGTTACCTGACCCCCGAGTTTGGTGTTCACGATCCACAATATAATACCATCTAACTACCCATTTTAATATAAATAGGAATACATAACTCATTAACATAGATTGTTAATACATAAGTCCCAGGTCTACTAACCTTAACATTACAGACATACCCCTTTAGATATACAAAAGGGTTTACAATACATCTACAACATAATAATAATATTGTTCATCATAACTAATTCATAACTATTCCTTTTCCTTTGTTCTTCTTCGCAACACCTTCTGCAACTTCGTCCCTAGCTGAAAAGTTTTATTTATAGCAAAGGTGAGCAACAAGTTTGCACTGTAAGTTAAGAGATAAAATAAAGATATAGAAATCAATATCAAACCTTCTCTCATTCTACGTAATAATAATTCGATAATGAAAAGTACAACACTTTCAAGGTTTTCTCGATATTTAAATGAATAATCAAGAATTAATTCTCTGAAATAGCAAAGTGGAATGTTTTCAGATTTATCTTTGAAGCGATCCATTGGATCTTGAACTTCTCTTCTCGAGTAACTATCAAAGTTAAACTTTGATATACCAGAGTGTATCGAGATAACCATAAAGATTAAATCATACCCCTCTCCAAGTATATAAAGTGATCGACTTTAGTATACCTATATTATGCATAATATACTTAATCGCACAAAAGGTCGAATACTCGTGAGATAAAATATTCCTTTATATAAAAGGTTGTTCTTCTCGGTCTTAGAATCAAGATTTTGATTTTACAACAAAATCTTGTGATTTCAAATTCTATTTACTTCTCGATCTAAGCGAAATAATTGGCATCGATCATCGATAATAATTTAATTCTCTTCTCGAACCTATCAAGTTCTAACAAAAATGTTCATCTAAAAGAATAATTGGCTAAGACATTTCTCAACATAATTCGATAATAAGCAGGGGAATATACATCTTTATCGATTCTAGCTTCTACGGATATGTATATCCAACAACAATTTTTCTATGAATGTATATATTCCGAATTAGTAATTCATTTTGAATTATTAAACATGCACTAACTGCGAAAAATCAACAATAAATTCCCTGGACGTGGTGTAATTAGCAATAATTAACCACTATAATAATTGAATGAATATAACTCAAGGTTGAGTTAGGAAACTTGCCTCTTCTTCTAATTACAGCTACAAAATAAACTTATCTGCTTTCGGAAGACCTATAACCAATAATATCGATCTAACAATTAGCACAATCATTTATAACACACAACACTATATTCTACAGTCAAACTTCTCCTAGACACATTACCACATAGCCACGTCAGTGTTTATAACCTAGATAAACACTTATCAAGTCTAACTATTTTGGTCTGGTTGGACTTCGGTCCATTCTCAGTGATTTGGTCACCCTTATCCGACAATTAACACAGTTATTGTCAATTAAACTCGGTTTCTAAGCTTCAATATTATTTTAGATAAGTCAAATATCATTAATAATATTTTTCGGAAGCTTTTAATAATTATAAACAATTATTATAATTTATAATAATTTTTCAAACATCGGAATCATTTTTAAATGATTTAATTATCAAATAATCTTATCATTATTAATATTTAATAATATAAAAATATTAATAACATACTTGTCAAAATATTAAAGTTATTTTTAATAACTTAAAATATTTTTAAATCATCAATATTCTACTTAAATGATTTTTAAAATAATTAAAATCATTTTTAAATCATCGCCATTATTAATATTTAAATATTAATGAAATTATCATCAAAATATTAAAAGTCATTAATTATAACTTAAAATATTTTTAAATCATTTTCTCATTTTTAAATGATTTTTAAATCAATAAAATCATTTTTAATTCATTTATTTAATATAATAATTAAATAAATCTAATATCATTAATATTAAATTATTAATGAAAATTCTCTAAAAATATTAAAATTACATTTTATAACTCAAAATATTTTTAAATACATTATTCTTATTTTAAAATGATTTTTCATAATATTAAATCATTTTTCTCTAATTTATTTAATATACTAATTAAATAAATTAAATATCATTAATATTCAAATAATTATAAATATTAATGAAAATATCTCAAATAGTCAAAAATTATTTTTCATAATTTAAAATAATTTTTAAAACCATTTTAGTAATTTTTAGAATTTATTTCTATTTTTAATCATTTTAGAAAATATCGAAAAATAAAAAAATAAAAGTCGTCATTTAAAGACCTTTAGCGACAACAAGCGTTGTCTTAGGTGTTCTTGAGCTCAAGAACAACGATGACAAATTTTATCAACTCCTTTTGTTTGACAACTTAAATCTTAGTTTAAAATCGTTTACGGGCAAACTTAAAGTTCAAAATCGTCGTAGTACACATGTAATACTACATCTATAAACCATCAACTTTGGTCATAACACCACATAACATAACGATCGGGCTCTGAAAAAAGTCTTGTCGACACCATATCTGGGTTTTCCGAATCCCGAGATAGTTCGACCAGTCACTTTCAAGGCCGATTTAATCCAAGTTCCAATCATGTTTTATGTGATATAAAGGTTCAAAATTATTTTCCATGCGTCAAGGAACAATACTAAAGGAACAAATCTGACAAATAACATAACAATCACACTGTACTAAGCGGTCAAACTATAACAGAAAACTTGCTCAAAGACTTTCTGGAAATTTCCAGAAATACAAAAACAGTCTCGGATGGCTACTTTGACCATCCATGAAAACAAATTTGTTTGCTGTTTATGACATCTAGAAGCATGGATCTATAGTACAACTAACAGGCTACAAACTGATTACCATAACATCAACAAACAACATCAAACCTGTCAGATCTATGCCTTAGAACGTCTTGTCAGAATCTGTTTCATACGTTCTGGGCTGCCAAGATTTTAGCCCAGTCAACGTCGGTCAACTGACTTTGACCGGGAATAAAATGCAATCTAGCTATTCAAACACTGTGATACCACTTCCAGATTGAAGACAACCTAACAAGCTACCAATCTAACACATAAAACATTACAAAACATGAACAGACAAAGATCAGTGGCGTCTGACATTTGCTTGTCAGACGACTTTGACTGTTCTTGAGCAGTTTTTGAAAACTTCATTTTTTACCCACTTTGATGTTATGGATCTATGATGGATCAACATAGATCATCTAAAAGCAACTTCTAACATGAATCTAAACACATGAACACAATTATTTTCTTAGCATACAAGATCTAGGTTGAGTTTGGGTTTTACCTCTTCTTGTCCCATCTTTGATCCTAGCTCTTCTCCACTGATCTTGATGATCTAAAGGCATGGTTAGTGACTGAAACACTTGGGGATTTCGTGGGTTTAGGTGTGAGAAAGAGTGGGTTGGTGTTAGATAGCTAATGAGCTTATTTTGTGAACTTTCTATCTCCTAGATCTCTTATATGATAGATGCAATGAATCCAAGTGTGCAAGTTGGCAAGATATGGATAAGATTTGGGCTGATTTATAGCACATGGGATAATCTCAAGTGATGACTCACTAGATCTTGCAAATCTTCTAACTAAATATCTAAGTAAAGGGGTACTTTGGACTTTGTACATGAAATTTTAATGGCATACATGGAATTTACCAAACCCTTAGGGTTTGACCCTTAGGGTTTAACCCTAAGGTTCTAACCCTAATGTTTTACAACTTTAGCTTCTAGGATTTTCTAAATTAGGATCTTTAAAATAGAAAATTAAGATGTTCAAAAATATAATTAGTGTTCCCTAATTATATTAAAGGTTACTAATCACATTAAAGAATACTAATCACTTTAGAGCTTACTAATTAGGATTAGGGTTTCCTAACTAGGGTTTAGGATTCCCGAATTAAAAATTAGGGTTTCCCGGCTTTCGATTAGGGTTCGTAACTACGTGTTAGGGTTTCAAATCTTGAGATTAGAGTTTCCAATCCCTTATTAAGGTTTACCAATATTGTACCCTACCTGACCAATCATTGATCAACATTCTATACAATACAAACACGTACTCATCAGTATAATTATTTCAATTATATTTTCAATCGAATCCCTATCCAGACTTAGGGTTAGGGTTTTTATTCTTCGTTAAGCACAACTCTACTCTAATTTCTCAGTCAATACACAAATTGACTACTTATCGATACTCGTATCACAGATACACAGTACAATATTAACAGTCAATGTCAATATTTAATAAATAAAAAAAAAATTATTCGTGAAATTTGGATTACTCGAAATCTCGGGTTATCACAGGCGCATTATACGTTCGTTTTGGGTTAAAAAAATATTTAAGGGTTTTAGAAATGGGTTTTGTACTGGGGTCAATACAAAATTCGATTTCACACTCTAGGGTAGGCTAGGAAGTGTTCAAGAATACGTCAGGAAATTTATTAACAATAGAAATATCATTCAAAATTGTGACTCTCATCCAAGACTTAGATAGTACGTCACATTGATACCTATCAACTTGCCATCATCATTCACGACGCCACCTATAGAAAGTCTGGCTTCGGTGTTTTCCAAGACTTGGAAGTCACCAGCGAAAGGCTCGGTGCTCTTTACTTATGGCTTTATATGACAATGATTAACTTTAGTGATTTGGTTGCTTGAATTCGCATAACAGGTTGGTTAGGAATATGAAAGCTAACAACCTTACGAAAAGCATGATGAGTAGTTAACCAATCGTTTCCTAAAATCACATCAAAGGCAAGTATTTTCAAAGAGATAAGATCGAAAGATAACATGAAAGTGTCGATTTGAATCAACAAGATTTATAAATAGTGGAGGTAACGAAGGTTTCTCCTAACGAAGTTTCAACCAATAAGTCAAAGTCTAACTTCTCTGGGGTCAAATTTAACTGTTGAACGCAAGCAAGAGAGATAAAATAATGGGTAGAACCGGTATCTAATAAGGTATAGACTTCGAAAGAATTTATAATTAACTAACCCGTGCTAACTTCGTTCGGGTAACTCGCTTTTTGAGAAGTCACGAAAAACACTCTTCCTGAAACCACCGACTTTGTTTTGTCCGTATCCGCCTTTGGTGCCACCATCCCAGCTGGACTTGACTTTAGTGCACGACAAAATCGGGCTAGGTGACCTTCTTTTCAACAATTGTAACATGTTTTTGGACTGCATCACACAGTTGCATACAATTGGTTGCCGTTCTCCTTCCTTGAAAATGGGTGTTGATGCTGCTGTCTTTCCATCGTTGTTGAACCTTCTCTTCTTAAAATTTTCATTCTTATTGTTTTGGCCATGATTACCACCGAAGTGGTTACCATTTCTGGCATGTTGATTCCCTCCACGCTTATTGTCACCGCTTCGATGACTGCTATCACTGGTATTATCATTTTATCTAATTTGCTCTTTTGGTTGGGTTGACTCATTATCGCGCTCCAATAACTGAGCCCTATTAACAACATCTAAATACAAACACAGTTTATGAGAGATAAGATATTGACGTATCTCAGGTTTCAAACCTCTTAGAAACATTCACGTCATTCTCTCCTCATTATCAACCAAATGGGACACAAACCGGGACAACTCAACAAACTTAGCTTCGTACTGTGACACGGTCATGTTGTTTTTCTCTAGTTTAATGAACTCTACCTCTTTCATGTGACGAATACTTTCGGGAAAGTACTTGTCGTTGAACAGTTCTTGGAACTTCTCCTAAGACATCTTGATCTTGGCGGAGTTAAATCGCTTTACATATTCCCACCAAGAATGTCGCCCGCCCAATAACATGAAGGTGGCAAAGGGAACCTTTTCCTGCTCAGAGCATCCCAAGACATCAAATATCTTGTTGATCTGCTTTATCCACGTCTCCGCCTTTAAGTGGTTTTGGCTCTCCAAAAAACTTCGGTGGTCCCAGCTCCTTGAACTATTTAGTAGTGATCGTCCGAGAGTTACCAGTGTTTCCACCTGCATTTTGGACAGGAGCTGCTCTCGCCTGATGTTGCATGAATTGCATTAAGCCTCTGAACATTCCATCGTTCATCATTTGGTCAGTGTTATCGTTTTCATGAGGATTGTCGCCTTCCTAATGCACATTATCCTGATTATTGATCTGTGGAGACTCAACGGTCTCCTGTGCTCCATTGCTATTTTCAACATTCTCGAATGTCATTTTCAAATACTGCCATAAAATAAGGGTTAATTAACATATCACATATTATCCTTATACTCTGACCAACCAATTAAATACCAAATAAACTTAGGTAGGTCATACTAGCGAAGGAATTCCTCGTCTCTCCCCTCCTAGTTCTTGTCTCACAACTCAGCCAGGGATCATATCCCTAAGCTTTGATACCAACTGTGACGCCCCCAAAATAGGTATACATCACCAATTCTGAGTCGCCAAATACATGGTACAGAATACAATTACAATCTTAAATATACAACATGAGCTGTGAGTTTTAATACAAATATTTTCTTCTAGACAGTATTCAAACTCAAAATAAGTCCTCAATACATTTATTATCACACTATTTCATAGAATAGTGAGGACTAATAATGCTATCATCTAGACCGTCACTCCGTTCCCCGACTAGTCCATGCTACGTTCTCATTTCCTGAAGAGAACAATGAAAGCAAAAGGGTGAGCTCAACTAGCCCAGTAAGAAATATTATGGCTAAGATAATGCAGAATAAATTATCGTTAGCCTTCAACAGTGTTAAACGGATACAATATAACAAACATCAAGTTTAACTGCAGCGGAACAAGCAATCCATTAGAAGAGTTAAGTAGAGAATAAAATCTACTATCTTCTTTGATTTAAAAGGTTTTTCATCACTTTTATCGCTGAGACTCAGCTTATTAAATAAACCACGTCATCCCTGCACTACGGCCAAGGATATTCATTAGTATCGCGACCACAAATTATCCATGCACTACGGGCCATGGATATTCGTGTTTTCATCAATGGTCATGATCATGCCAACAACTGTCCATCAATGCACTATGGGCCAATGAGGACTTTTACCACATCATTTGTAACATTACTACCATGACTATCTTAGAATAATCCTCAGTGTCATAATCATACCAAGTCCATCTATGCACTACAGGTCACAGATAACTTTCAACATAATATAAACATGATGATGATGAAAATGACATAATAATTCAACAAAACAAGTTCAAGAATTAAATTTTAAAGATTTATAAGTTAATTTATCCTGAACTTAAAAACGTCCAAATTGTCAACATGATACTGCTTTGTGGAGTAAAATTCAAGAATGCTCAGAAGAATATTTCCATGAAAAGATACTGGATGAAGCGCAAATATCCAGGATATTCAAGTAATTTCATGGAGTATAGAAGCCAAAACTTTAATCGAGTATAATAGAATATATGAACCTGCAAATGGATTTTCGTCTGCCATGCGGTAATCCACGTAGACAGATAATTTCCACAATTTAATAAGGAATGAATATAAAGGATCATTCACCATACATGTGGTAATCCACATAGATAGGTTATTCCAACAGAATAATAAAGAATGGAATAACTGAAGAATTCACCATGCATGCGATAGCCCTGCGCATGCATAAAGGTTATTCCCAATAGAATAATAAAGAATGGAACCAGGTCATGCGAAATCCGCACAGATAGGATATTCTAACAGAATAATAAAGAATGGAATAACAACATAATTCACCAGGCATACGATAGACCGCACAAGCAGGTTATTCCAACAAAATAATAAATAATGGAACTGTGTTAAATGCGTAATACGCTTACATGAGGATATTCAACGAGTAATAATAAAGAATGGAATAACAGAAGAATTTCACCATGTATGCGGTACTTCGCATAGATAGGTTATTCCAACAGAATAATAATAAATAGTGGAACCAGGTCATGCGAAATACGCACAGACAGGATATTCCAACAGAATAATAAAGAATGGAATAAAAGAAGCTCTCTTCATAAAAATGAAAGAAATAATACCCCTTACCTTAGAAAGAAACTGGATACTAGAGTAGTGAGGTAGCAGACTTCTCTTCTTCTTTCTCTCTATAATTTCTCTATAGCTTTAGTGAATTGGTGAGAAATGAAGGAAGAATGAGCTTCTATTTATAGAAAAATATAGTTTCTATAATTGCACATTTTTGGGCTCGAAAAATTATAGTACAATACCTCAAACTTTTCTTTCATTTTTAATTTAGTCCTGCAAGTATTATAAAACTTGAACCACCTCCCCTAATAGTAAATAATGTGAATCAATAGTTCAATCATGTGATTCAATAGTTATAATCATGTGAAAATACGAATAATAGTATAGTACCTCCATCTTTAACTTAGTCATGCAAGTATTATCAATCTTGCACCAACTCCCCTAATAGTACATGAATGTGAATCAATAGCACACACATGTGAACAAATAGTTATAATCATGTGAATTAATAGCAATCAATTCCTCATTTATCTGATTAATTACCCGATAACTTACAGACATCAATTATTATCGAAATAAATGTCGATTTCCACTAACACTAATAATTCCAACACAATGGAACTATCAATTTCATCTTTAATTAACACGAACTTATTCATCATTAATATTATAATTCATAATATTTAACAACCAGATCATTCCCAGGAAAGAGGGGGCTTTCCAATAAGGATTTCTCCCTATTGGCGTGCAATTAGGTGACCAAACCTCTCCTTGACAGAACTTCTAGATATTATCAATATTGCAAATAATAATATGAATAAATTTGTCGTCTCAATTATTGATTTAATAATATAACATATTATGCAGATGATACTGTGATAATAATCGAATCAATAATATGAGAGATATGATGCAGCAATTAATGTAGCAATAATTGAGTATAACTGAGTGACTTCTCACATAAGCATCAATAATCAATACAGGTGTGTTCTTATGCAACCACACGCATTATTATTGTACTTTTTACTAAGGGTAGTTCAGCAGTTTTAACGGTAACACTTTTGCCGTTATTTTTATAAAAAGATAATTCTGTCATTTTCTTACTACGATAATACTTCCATTGTGGGGTCCACCAATGATTGTGCCATCGTATGGATATTCTCCGACAAAAAGAATATTCTATAACAACTTGCATACTTTGCAAAAAATTTCACATATCACCCTTAACTTTAACCCTTTATCAATTTAACCATTTACGAAATAAAATAATAATTATAAGAAAATTGAATACTTTAATTTCATAAAATTCAGGGTCTTACATATAATGCTCCCCTCTTGTTCCTACACTTGAACTTCAATGATCTCCAAGTCACTTCAATCTCAAACAATCCAATATAAACTAGGGTTTATTTTCTAATCTAATGGTGTTTAATTTAATCAAATATATCTAGTCCATCTCCTATTCTATACCTCACATCATGTATTTATAGGTTACAAGTCAAAATCCCTTAACCAATTCCTAATCAGAATAGAAATCAGCCTTCTTTCCTTTGCAATCCACAAACTCGTCCAACCCTTTTTGCTGACCAGCCAATGTTTTAAAAATTGGCCTAGTCGGCGCCTAGGCGCTAGGCGGGAGATTGGCGCCGCACCTAAGGCCAAATCACTGAAAAAAAGCGCTCCAGCCAATTAGGCGACGCCTAGGCGGCCTAAGCAAGATGGCGGGAAGTCGGGCTAGGCGGGAAAGGAGGGGTCTAGGCGAAGATTTTTTTAAAAAAAAATTACTACCAAATCAGATCTTGATATATTTATTTTTCTAATGATTTACCATATTCTTAATGCAGGTTGCAGCATATCAAATCACAACAAGAAGTGAACAAAATCAAGTCAAAATGGATAATTTTATTATAGTTATAATTTTTTGAATTTATACCAACTTCAAATTATATAAATGATGATACATTTTAATATTTAGATTAATTCAAAATAATTCTAAAATTTATGTTTAGTTTCTTAAGTTTTAATATTGAATTGAATTCTTAAAATTTTAAATTTTATTATTTAATATCAATTTTGTTTATGAATAAAACTAATACGTTAAAGATATGTAGGTCATACTTTTTATATGGTATTTGTCATTTTCTTTAAGTCCTCAATTTTAAAAATTACACAAATAAAAATAATTTCATAATTAATAATATCAAATGTCTCATTCAATAAACTTCACACTAATTTTTAAAAATAATATTTATTTAAATTTTTGAAAGAGAAGAAGTATGTATATAATTATATATATGAAGATACTACTTACTAGTTACTACTTACTAGTAATACTAATTCTATAATTTAATTATTTCGCTATATATATATATATATATATATATATGTATATATATATATATATTCATCAATAGTAAATGTATCATGTATTTTTACTTTTGCTTTTACTTAAGTAAAATGTTTCTCCCTTAAGTAATTTGTTTCTTACTTTACCCCAGTGAATGTAATAGTTCTCTTTCCTTGTTCTATAAAAGGAAACCGAACTCATTTGGCTAAACAGACTTCGAAACTTAGAAAGACTCTGAGCTCCTTCTCAGACTAATCTTTAGTTTCTACCACTGTTAGCCTACTTAACCCCTCCTTCTTTTCTTCTCTAAATGTTTTGAGTTAATTGTAAGTCATTTTATATTTCATTTCGTCTGTAAATATTTCAGTTATCAATTAAACTATTTTTATTTAGTGAATTAATTGGTGATTTAATTGTGTTATATGCACTACTCTATTATTCTCTTTTAATCGATGCTTCCGCCCCCAAATGGTATCAGAGCCCTGTCATACTTCATACTTACTAGAAGGGAATTTTCCCTGTCAGTCCCTTCTGTCTCCTGCTGATTTTCTTGCAGGCTTATCTTTTGTAAGAAAACCTCACCCGAGGTCCTCTCTCTGCCTTCTCTCTAGTTACCGAAGAAGAAGAAGTTCTTCATCTGAGGTCCTCTCTCTGAATTCTTCTAGTAAGATGAAGAAGAATTTTGTTACTTCCTTCTTCTAGTAAGATGAAGAAGAAGTTCTTCATACTATCAGAGTGAAGAAACTTACGGTGAAATGCCAAAAGAATAAATTTTTGATTACTCAGTTAAAAATGAAGTAGACTGTATAGATCGAGTGGACTGATAGATCAAGGCCAATCTAGTGATCCTTTGTGTCAGACACAGTCTGATTTGTTTTTAAACAAAAATTTTTACAAAATTTATGAAATTTTGAAGATGTTGACCAATTATTCGGTGAAAAAAATTTCTCCTCTCTTTATAAACCTAATTTTTGGGGGTGAAGGGAAAATCCTGGATAAAAATTTTGGGGCTGAATAGTATAGGAATGGTGATCCATCTGAGAAGATGATCAACAAAGACACCTCCCAAGACCTAAGCAGTGAGAGCGGACCAGTCAGTCAACAAAGATGGCCCCAGTCATCATCATCTTTTGCTTTCCACAAAAGCAGAAAGCAGTCAACAACAGCATCATTGTTGTCCCCCAGTCACTCAGCTGAAAGTAAAGTAAAAGAAAATACTTTTACTTTTACTTCTGCTTTTACTTAAAGTAAAATGTTTTTATTTTTACCTTAGTAAATGTAAATGTAAAATGTTACTTTAGCTTTAGTAAATTACTTTTACTTTGTACTTTTACTTCAGTAAATGTAATAGTGAATCCTGCGTGATTCAATAGTAATTTACTTTTTAGTTTTCTATTTAAGTAACTTGAAGTGTTTAGAGTTACTCAGGCTTTTCTTGCAGGCTTTTCTTTTGTAAGAAAACCTCACCTGAGGTCATCTCTCTGCCTACTCTCTAGTTACCGAAGAAGAAGCTTGTTGTTTCCTTGTTCTAGTAAGATGAAGAAGAAGTTCTTCATACTTCTCTCTTCTATTTACAGTTTATCTCGGTTATACGTAATCCCTTCCTCAACTGTTTATAAATAAAAGAAAGAGATTACTTTACCGATTCACCGGTCATCTTCTTTAAGTTTCATCTTTCTGTTTAAATTTCGTTAAGAAACTTATTTTTCTGGCAAATGGTATCAGAGCCACATGGTTGGTTCTTGGTTCTGTTGGTGGTTCTCGGTCCAAAACAGTTAGCCTAGCTTCTAAATGTTTATTCAAACTTTTACTTCTTTTGCTCCTTCCTTAAATCACCTAGCTTACTGGTAAACGCCTGAGATCGCCATAAGTCCCGTGATGTCGTTGTAAGTCTTAAGAGTGTGAGCAGTTTAGGCTAAGGGAATCCATAAATCTAATGGTATGTTTACATAAGGTAAGAAAGGTTTGAGTTAAGCGGAATGCCAAAAGAATAAATTTTTGATTACTCAGTTAAAAACGAAGTAGACTGTTTAGATTGAGTGGACTAATAGATCAAGGCCAATCGAGTGATCCTTTGTGTCAGACGCAGTCTGATTTGTTTTTAAACAAAAATTTTTAAAAAATTTATGAAATTTTGAAGATGTTGACCAATTATTCGGTGAAAAAATTTTCTCCTCTCTTTATAAACCTAATTTTTGGGGTAAAGGAAAATCTGGATAAAAATTTTTGAAATTTGAAGAGTATAGGGATGGTGATCCATCGAGAAGATGATCGGTGACACCCTCCGACACCATTAGGAGATGGACGGTCGATCAACAAAGATGGCCCGATCATCATCGACTTTTGTTTTCCATAAAAGCGAAGCGATCAACAACAACATCATTCTTTGTCCCTAGTCACTCAGCCGAAACTAAAGTAAAAGAAAATACTTTTGACAGCAACAGAACCAAGAACCAACCGTGTGGTTGAGTGACTGGGGGACAGCAATGATGCTGTCAACACGGAATTTTCTTTTACTTTACTTTCGGCTAAGTGACTGGGGGACAAGAATGATGCTGTTGTTGACTGCTTTCTGCTTTTGTGGAAAGCAAAAGTTGATGATGACTGGGGCCATCTTTGTTGACTGACTGGTCTGTCTCCTGCCGGTGCCGGAGGGTGCTGTTGATCATCTTCTCAGATGAATCACCATCCCTATACTATTCAGCCCCAAAATTTTTATCCAGAATTTTCCCTTCACCCCCAAAAATTAGGTTTATAAAGAGAGGAGAAAATTTTTTCACCAAATAATTGGTCAACATCTTCAAAATTTAATAAATTTTGTAAAAGTTTTTGTTTAAAAACAAATCAGACTGCGTCTGACACAAAGGATCACTCGATTGGCCATGATCTATCAGTCCACTCGATCTAAACAGTCTACTTTGTTTTTAATTGAGTAATCAAAAATTTATTCTTTTGGCATTTCACCGTAAGTTTCTTCACTCTGATAGTATGAAGAACTTCTTCTTCATCTTACTAAAAGAAGGAAGCAACAAACTTCTTCTTCATCTTACTATAAGAATGCAGAGAGAGGACCTCAGATGAAGAACTTCTTCTTCTTCGATAACTAGAGAGAAGGCAAAGAGAGGACCTCAGGTGAGGTTTTCTTACAAAAGAAAAGCCTACAAGAAAATCAGTAGGAGACGACAGGGAGTGACAGGGAAAATTCCCTTCTAGTAAGTATGAAGTATGACAGGGCTCTGATACCATTTGGGGGCAGAAGCATCGATTAAAAGAGAATAACAGAGTAGTGCATATAACACAATCAAATCACCAATTAATTCACTAAATAAAAACAGTTTTATTGATGACTGAAATATTAACAGACGAAATGAAATATAAAATGACTTACAATTAACTCAAAACATTTAGAGAAGAAAAGAAGGAGGGGTTAAGTAGGCTAACAGTGGTAAAAACTAAAGATTAGTCTGAGAAGGAGCTCAGAGTCTTTCTAAGTTTCAAAGTCTGCTTAGCCAAATGAGTTTGGTTTCCTTTTATAAAACAAGGAAAGAGAACTATTACATTCACTGGGGTAAAGTAAGAAACAAATTACTTAAGGGAGAAACATTTTACTTAAGTAAAAGCAAAAGTAAAAGTACAGACACATTACTATTGATGAATAGTGACTACTTTTACTATTGATGAACAAAGATCATAAAGGTCTTGATTTTTTTTACTATTCATGGACGATTTCTAAACTTTACATATAACCCAAAGAATCGCTTTCGGTGGAAAAGAAAGAGCATCTTTTGACTTTGAAGGCTGCTGGGGTAGGGGCGTATGACTAGAGCTGCTTTTGGTGGAAAAGCAGATTCTTTCGATTGATTGGTGCTCGAAGGTGTGCTCATTGCCCCAAAGTCTTGATTTATTATGGATTTCGGTGAATGGGTCTGAGCATCTGTAGATTGATGGTGCCATATGGATCATACTGACCATCATCATCTGCAAATTGACTGACTGAATCACCTTGAGAAGAATGATTAGAAGCCTCCTCATGTATGGCTTCATCAATTCTTTTGTTAAGTGCTTGGGCAATCTTTATTAATTCTTTACTAGAGCAATCTTTGAAATCTTAGACCTTACGGGAACAAGAAGAACCTGTAGGACTGACTCTAGGATCTTTTGACTTAGACTCTTTGGGTTTGGTTTCTTTTAACTGACTGGAAGGCTCTTTGGAAGAAACTGGAAGAAACTTGAGAGGGGCTGTGGGAAATTCTAACTGAACATGACTGATAATCCTGTTGACATCAAACTTATCCCACCATTTGATGAAAAAACGACGGGAAAGAAGAGGAAATGGATCAAAAGAGGGTGTGACTATATACCGAGGATCAGTTACTTTAGGAGGAGTATCAATATCATACTGCCACCTAAGAATCCAGGGGATCTTATATTTACTTACGAATATAAGGACTGAGGGAAAACCTTCATATTTCAGATTGGGTTTACTATGGGTACAGAAGTGGTTAAATTAAACCTTCAGGAGATCTGGAAGGAGATCATAAGTGGAACCGAATCTGTGCCACCAATGAACGAACCAGAAAGGGAATTGACTCTTGAACTTGTGGTCGAACTGGACAAACCACGAATGACTGTTTGACTCATTTTGGTGAATAAAAACATGATGTCATGCATCAATATAATCATAATAACAATAAGAGTTATTTTGATTAGAGAGTTGTATGAGATCAGAGGGGTGATCTCCCCACTCTGTGAGTGAAATAAACTATTTAATATACAAAGAATGATAAAGCATTTTGGACTTATCATTGTTTGCATAAATCGGTTTAATGAATATTGATTCTGTTTAAATAAGAATATCCTTATAATACACAAGTGATTTATAAGGAGCAAGAGGTTGGAAATGCCATCCAGGGGGAAAGAACTGGGCGGCCAAGCTGACTGGGTCAGTTCTATTTTTTATTGTGGGTTGAATGTGAAATAAATGGGTTGTCCATTTGTGTATGTATTCAGAATGAGGATTACTAGGATTGGTGGCTGTGGGCTTTGACTGATCGGCAAATGGATCAACTGGGATTGGTTGACTTGCTAATGCTGTACTATACAGCTTAGGCATGGTTCCTAGGACAGTGAATTTGTTACTGGTTTGAAGGACTGGGTTGACTGGGTGAGGAACTACGGTTCCTCTGGGTTGAATACTTGGGCCAGTAGGGCGACCTGGACCACGAGAGGACAATACTCCTCTAAAACTCATAATGCTCGAACGGTACCTGTATTAATGAATTCCCGAGTGAGAAAGTCAGGAATTGAATTGTTACTACCTTTAATGTATTCAATTTCAAAATCAAAAATGCTTAACAAAGCTTGCCAACTAGCGAAGGAATGCTTAGAGACTAGATTTTCAACTTCTTTTTCTAATATATATTTTGCTGACTTGCAATCAATGCGAACTAGAAATTTCTGGATCAATAAATCACTTTGAAATTTATTAATACATAATACTAATGAAAGTATTTCTTTTTTAATAGTACTTTAATTTAACTGTGTAATATTCCATGCACCGGAATGAAAACGAACAATTTGTTCTGGGGATTCTGGTGTTAACTTTTGTTTAAGGATGCCTCTGAACCCAATATCTGAGGCGTCAGTTTCAACAATTTTATACGCTGAATCATTGGAGATACCAAGACAAGGCAATGTCTTGACGTATTTTTTAACTTGTTGGACGACAGAAGTATGAATGTCAGTCCAAGGTGGAGGATTGTCTTGCAAACGCTAGAAAAGAGGTTTGCAGATCTTCCTGAGATTCTTGTAAAACTTTCCAATATAATTAAGCGAGCCAAGAAATCTCTGCAGTTGGGTTTTATTGGTTATCTTATCGGGAAACTTGTCAGCGAATTGAATAGCTCGTTCAATGGGCTGAACTTGTCCTTTAAAGATATTAAGACCAAGAAACCTTATTCTGACCTGAAACAGGCTGCATTTGGAAGGTGAAAGAACAAGACCATTATCTTTAACTGTCTTAAAGAATGATTTCAAGTGTTTAAAGTGTTCTTCAATGGTCTTAGAAAAATTGAGAATATCGTCCATATAGACAACAATAAAATGACTGAAAGGGTTTAATATGTCATTGAGGATGTTTTGGAATTCACTAGGAGCATTTTTCAGGCCAAATGCCTGGACATTCCATTCGTAGTGACCGAACGGAGTGGTGAATACTGTTTTGTACCTATCATCTGGATGAATGGCGATTTGCCAGAAGCCGGACTTAAGGTCAAATTTACTGATTATTGTGGCATTACTCAATCTATTGATAAGGTCGTCTTTGTTGGAAAGGGGATACCTAATCCATTCTAAAACCTTATTTAATGGTTTGTAATTGATGACTAGACGAGGTACACCTCTCTCTTTCTCTACTTCATTGTTAACATAGAAAGCAGGACAAGACCATGGGGATTTACTGGGTTTAATTAAACCTTTTCTAAGAAGGTCATTAATCTCCTTCTTACATAACTCCATTTGTTCGTGATTCATCTAAATAGGCCTGGCCTTAGTAGGAATTAAATGCTCTTTAAATTCCTTAGCGTAAGGGAGCCTGACAGTATGCATCTTCCAATGCCAAAAGGCATTAGGGGAATCAGAACAAAGGTTATCCTTTAAATAAGTTTTTAATTCCTCAATTTTAATCTGAATTTCATTGTTTTGAAGTTGTTCTTCAACTCTTTTGTATTTAATTTCTTCTTTCAAGAAATTCAAGTGAGTTGATTTACAATTTAATAAGTTTAATGATTTTGTTATGGATTCTTCCTGAATGAATCTTAAGTCTCTCTCTTTGGGTTTAATAAGAAATTTAAATGTTATTTTCTTTCCTAAATGTCTACAGCTTAAACCTTCATTACTAGTAGTAAATGGATAGAGCAAATATACAAATGGTAACCCTAAAATTATTTTATCTGTAAGATTGCAGATTAAAACAAATGATGTTTTGAAGCACATATTATCTTGACAGATATGAACTTTAGGCAATTTATATTTTATTTCCATTTGACTACCAGTAGCTAAATTAAGTTTTTCAGTGGTCTTTTTATAATATTTGGTTGGGATTAAACCTTCTCAGATATTGATTGAAATCAGACCAGATCAAACCAAAGGCAGAAGTTGAATAGAGAAACCTTTATCAACAACCAGGTTAATCGAGACATACCATTTCTGAATAGTAATATCTTTAATTCTCTTAAGTGTAAGACCTTGTACAAATAAATCTGGTTCATCTTTAGCACCAGACGATTCTGGTTCATCGTGATTTTCATCACTAGACGTGGAATCGTTGACCTGAAGATCAGACCTTTTGTCATCAAAATATTTTCTTAGATTATAAATTTCTAATTTTAAATTAGCAATTTCTTTTTTGAGTTTATTAACATCTTGATTTAATTCTGGAAGAGTGACTTCTTTAGCTGGAGATTTAAATCTTTCCAATGTTTTATTATGACTAAAAATTGGTTTTTCTTTAGCTTTAATGAATTTGTCATTATCCTTATTGTCTTTGGTTAATAAAGCTTTTAACTGTTTAGTGTACTGAGCCTTTAGATTTGGATTAGTGATTTTACTAATTAGGTCAATCAACAAAGAACTCTCTTCATCATCTTTGTTGATTACATTAACTCTTTTGTTGCAACAATGTTCATTACAATTATCAGCACAAATAGTGACTTCTTCAGTGTCACTACTTGATTCTTTATTACTGTCAGTATTAGAGGAATAAGAGATATTAGAACCTTCATCATTATTGACATCGTTCTCAATTCTCATAAGCTCTAATATATGTTCAGTGTCTTCATTAGAGACATTTAATTAATTTAATTTTTTTTTTATTTTACATTCATTTTTTGTAATGACCCTTTTGCCCACAATTGTGGCAAACAATTTTACTCTTATCATATTTTTTGGACTTAGATTTTTTATTATAATTTTTATTTGTAGTTTTGGGTTTATTATAATAATTGTCTTGATTTTTATCTTTGTGATGGCTGCGTTTTCTCCTATGATGTTTATTACTTTTATGAGAATCAATATGTTTATGCCTATGCTTTCTTCTAGAGGGAGCAACTGGAGGTAAACCATATTATTCACAGAAAGTACCTAACTCATATTTAGTTTTCTTCTTGTCTTTACTAGCTTGTTTGGCTAACCTAAAATCTATGCACATTTTTAAACCAATCTTTTGAATATAACTGATTATATCACCGTAAGTTAGGTTATCATAATCAATATATCTTAAGTTTTTACTCAATTCTTCACAAACCTTATGTTGCAAACAATGAGGGTAAACCATTGACGAATTTCTCTTTCAAGAAAGGTTTATTACTGTCATTGTGCTGCATAACTCTAGAAGTAAAAACATCTTTGTACCATCTAAAGTCACTTAGAGTGGGACAAGTGAGATTACTTAATTGGTCGTGAATTCTCTCAGTAATATTACTAGGGGTGCCAACAAAATGTTTTATTATGGTAAATATTAGTGTATTTACTCCATCTGGCGAACCAACTACAACTTCTTCATCGAATGCTGGGTTGCCGTCCTCGTCTAACTGGACAGCATGGATTATTGATATTCTAGTATCTTCAGTGAGATGTTTTTCCCACCAAGACCTAAGGATACCAGTGAATCCACTAGCTATTAATTCAACAATATCTGGCTGAGACAGATTATTGAATTTAGTGATATAGCTATTTGCTACCATAGACATGTGATTTAACTTGTTTAAAATTTCTTGTTCACTAAAACCATCTATGTTCCATTCAAAAATTTTATTAGATGAAACTGAGAACTGTTTATCTAGATTTCTCTCTTCGAACTGTAAATCCGGAGGAGTAGGTCTAGAATACCAATTCCTGGTTATACTAGTGTTTTTAACTGTTAATTTGTTTAATTGATCATTGAAATCTGGTATTGAAGCATCATCAGATTCATCTGAATGACTACTGTCCTCAATATCAGTTTCTACTTGATCAATAATGGCAATTGTACCACTTGAACTGGGTTGTTCAGTTTTTAATTTTTTGAATAACTTATCTATAGATCGAACTAGAAAGTCATCATTAGTTGGTAGACCTAGTTTATTTCTATTTTCTGGTAATTTTATTAAAGGATGTTCAATCTTTGAATCGGGCTTTTTAATAATAATTTCTTCGAATTTTTCTTCGATCCTATCTAGTTGTTTTCCAACGGTTGCTAGATATTGATTACTAAAGTTTAACTGTTCTATAATTTTTTTTATCATTATTATTGCCATCTGAAATCTTAAATGGGCTGGCAACAACTGAAGCATTCTTAACAGAAATTAGGACAGTTTCTAAAGGGGGGATGACTGGAAGAGACTTTTGACCTATCTTCTTTAATCCATTAGGTTTTAGTAATAACATTACACTTACTTTGATATTGTTCATACCAATCATAAAATGTAATGTTTAATTTTTCATTAACAATAAATCTTTTCCATCTATTAACTATCTTATCACGCCCTTTTCAATTGGGGTGATTAGATCTAAATAAATGTCTTTTTCTTTATTAGATTTGGAATTAAAATCACATTGCAGATTGTCCCAATCTAATACTGAACTCTTTTTAAGAACTCTTAATTGATTGTTAATAGGAATTTCAAAATCAATTGAATGGGCATCTCAAGAAGTGGGAGAAGAAGAACATTCTTCTTCTACTAAATCTTTATGAGCATAACAGGGATGACTAGCTTGACCTTGATTAAGGATACCTTTTAGTTTAACATCTCTAACTGAAGGATTACTAAGTACTTCAGTATCTCTTCGAGTGTGAAATGAAGGTGCTGAAGAACTAGTGAAATCTTCAATAATGACTGGTCTTCTGGTACGTTCAAAACTTATTTTGACCGTTCCATCAGAAAAATGCCAAATGTTTTCTATATTCAGTAGATTGTTAACTATAGGCTGTTGAGGTATTTCATTTGGTAAAGTCCATTGACTGGGAAGCGTAATATCCTTCTAGATAATTGTTCTCGGGACTTGAATATTAGCATCAGTAGTAGAACTTTGAATTAATACTGTTAAATCTTTAGGACATTTATTTAGAGCATGAACGTTTAGATTCATTTTCATGGTCTTATAATAAATCCTATAAATTAACGCAATGGGTTGCGAACCCTCAATCCTGTGAGTGATTTCGCCAGAAGTTTTAATGTTTAATGTTAAAGCTTTTAATAAATGTTGATCACTTAGGCTCAATGTGAAATCAGGAAAGCAATTAAAATGGACAGGTCCATTGTGCAGACTTGATTCCATTGCACCTATCATACTGGGGTGATAATTCAAGAACCTAGCATCTCTAAGACAGAGATAGATACATGAATTAATTCAATTAATGTTTAAAGGTTTTACTGCAACTTGAACTAATCCTATATGAATGAAATTATAGCCCTTTTTTCTATGTTTTTTAATAATATGTGAGGATAAAAGACTACAAGTTTCATATTCTTTGTTTATTGCATAAACCTTTTCAACTATTTTAACATTATAATCAGTTTTAAAATTATCTAAAAAGGTTGACTGATAAATTTCTTTAGGGGAAACTCTAGGTATGTTCCAATTATGTAAAGCTTGACTAATATTTTCAAAACTATGTTCTTCTTGGTTAACTATGTCTGGTACTGGTGGCAAAGTTGACCTGTGACTAGCTGAGGAGTTAGATCTAAATAATCTACTCATTTTACCATATTCAAAACAAATTTCTACTCTTTATCTTCCATATGCACCTCTTACCGAAGTAGACTCATACCCATAACCAAATACCTACATTTGCTTCAAGACAAGAGACTTACAAGGGTAGACACGATGAAGGGTGGACTACAGTAAGTTAGGTGATTTCAGAATAAGAATAAAGGAGAAGCTTTGAAAATTCTTAAATTTGTGCTTAGTTTCTTAAGTTTTAATATTAAATTGAATTCTTGAAATTTTAAATTTTATTATTTAATAACAATCTTATTTATTAATAAAAATATTAAACTAATAGCCTAATACGTTAAAGATATGTTAGTTATACTTAGCATGTGGTGTTTGTCATTCTTTTTAAGTCATCAATTTTGAAGCTTACACAAAAAATAATAATTTCATAATTAATAATATCAAATGTCTCATTCAATAAACTTCACATTAATTTTTAAAAATAACATTTATTTAAATTTTTTAGAGAAAAGAAGTATATATATGAAGATATTAGTAAGTAGTAACACTAATTTTATAATTTAATTATTTCATGTATTACCTAATGGATATATATATATATATATATATATATATATATATATATATTAATTCTTAAATTTATGTTTTGTTTCTTAAGTTTTAATATAGAATTGAATTCTTGAAATTTTAAATTTTATTATTTAATAACAATCTTATTTATGAATAAAACAAATACGTTAAAAATATGTTAATGATTAGCCATACACCATACTTAGCATATAGTATTTGTCATTTTCTTTAAGTCCTCAATATTGGAAATTACACAAATAAAACTAATTTAGTAATTAATAATATCAAATTTCTCATTCAAATAAACTTCACATTAATTTTTAAAAATAACATTTATTTAAATTTAAATAACATTTATTTACATTTTTAAATAAGAAATACGTAATGGCATAGCTCTACATGTGGCAAGATATAAATGATAGCTTACAAAGTACTGTGGTGAGGGTGTATACATGAGATCTTTACTCAAAGCCAAAGACAAAGTTTAACACCCATCAGTCATCAGTCATCTCTTTCCTTCCATTCTCTTGGTAACATAGCAGTGCAACACCATTACTGAAGAAGAAAAATAAGAAGAAGAAGAAGAAGAAGAAGAAGAAGAAGAAGAAGAAAAAAGAAGAAGAAGAGGCGCGACTGCCACAGCGCCACTCAATCACAGCGACCGCCACAGCGCCACTCCATCGCAGTCGCAGGTAATTTCTTCTTCCTAATTTTTTGGTTTGATATCTTGATTCTTGATGCCTGTGACTTGTTAGGCTGTGAGTTGTGACACATCTGCCTCTGTTTTCCTTTGCCTCTATTTTTCACAAAGAAATATAAACAGAGAATGAGATTGAAATTTTGCCTCTGCCTTCAACCTTCTATATATAAACCCACTTTGCAAAAGTTGGAACCTATAAATGTTTTTCCTTAAAAATAAAAATATTAATTGTCATACAATAATAAAATTATGATGCTAAATTTAAGAGTATCAAACTATCATATTTTCATTTATTTTGTTACGCATTCAGTAAAATTTAGTAAATTCAATAAACTACCAAACTATCAGTCTATGTTTATCAATAAAAATGAGAATATCTTACTTATTTTGCCTCTGTTTGTTGCTTCTGCCTTCTATAGTGAAATTTGTAGGTTTGTTTCAAACTTTCAATTTCAATGGCACAAATTCTTTCTTCGAGAGCACTAATTCTGCCATTGTACTTGAATCACAATTGAAACAAGCATCAAATGACGTTGGATGAGAGTACCAGATGTTGATTAATCCTCAAAATACCGATAAGGTGAAATGCAAGTTGTGTGGACATTATATTAGCGAAGGGGTTTATAGAATTAAATAACACATTGCGCAAATTACGGGAAATATTAGATTGTGCCCAAAGGCTACTAATGAAGATAAAGAAAAGTGTAAAGCCGCATTAGAAGAAGTATAAAGGAAGAAGCAAGTGAAAAATAACGAGATTGAAGAAAATAGAAAAGAGGTTAATATAATTAATGAAGAGGGAGAAGAAGAAATTGAAGTGATAGGGTCAAGAAAAAGACCACAATTTATTAGGGCTATGAATAAATTTGCATCGACCATAAATCCCGATTCTTCAATGAGTGCAAGTAAAAAGCTACGAAAATAAAATATCAATGATGCACTATAATAACCCGATATTTTGTATATAATTAAATCAGAAATTTTGCGTATAATTTTTTTTTTAATTATTTTAAAGGTGAGAATGCGTGCAAGGTAATGTGTATGTATTTATGTGATGAATATAAAATATATTTATTACATAAATAATTACAAATAATTTTATTTTAGAATTATTGATCATTATAAATTATATTCTAATAATAATTAATTTTATAGTAGAAATATTTTTATTAATTATTTTCTCGTGAAAATATAATTTATATTATTTAAATAATATATGAAATGAATATTAGAATTATTATAATAATTATTTTATTTTATTAAATTAATTTAATTTATATTAATTAAGTTAATTATTTTAACTTAATTAAAAAAGGTATATATGCAAGATAAATCGGATATGGAATCCAAAACCCTAATTTTTGATTTTGATCAAGGGATAAGAATAATAATATTATTTTAAGTATATTTCAGTGCTATAAATATGTACTGTATGTGTGTAATGTTAATTTGTGAAACAGTTTTGATGGAACAGTATTACAAAACCCTAGTATTATTTTAATAAACCCTAATGCGATAGTCAAATAAATACTGTAAGATTTTCAAGTAATTACGTTAGGTTATGAATATCATGTGTTATTGATTTTAACCCTAATTATGGAAAACCTTAATTAATTAGGAATTAACCCTAACTAATTGAGAACCCTAATTATTAAATTAGGAAACCTAATTAGCTAATTGCTAAGTGGAACTCCTAATTTGAAACTCAATTATTAGTTCGAGACTGTTATGTAACTGTGTTGTCATGATTAAGGTTAAGTATTATAGGATTTAATTTTAATTAGGTAAATCCTAATTAATATTTAGAAATCCTAATTTTTATAAACCCTAATATTTAAATTATAAACCCTAATTTGTTAATTATGAACCCTAATCGCTAATTAAGCAAGCTTAATGTTAATTAGTGAGTATTTAAACATAATTTTCAAGTCTATGTAAATAGAAAACCTAACTAATTAACAAACCTTAATTTTTCATTTTTAGAAACTAATAAATTTTATTTTAAACCCTAAATTGAAATCCTACAAATCTTTGTGTCAAACCTTATGGTCAAACCCTAAGGGTTGGACAAGTTACAAATGTATCATTAAATTTATAAGGCCAATGACCAATTTGCCCTTTTTGGCATTATTTAAGCTAGCTTGCAAATCTTGATAAAATATGGAGTGGGTGACCAAACTAGATTGCCCATGTGACTTAAAACCACTTATATCAGCCATATATTGACAACAACATCATATCATGTATTGCATCATGAAATATATATAGATTTGAGAGAGAGAAAATTCATTCACTTGGCTCATTTTTCTTACAAGCTCTCACCAACTCCTTATCTCTCTAAACCTCTGAAATTTCTAAGTATTTGATCAGTCCCATTAACAGTCCCTAGATCACCCAAGATCAGTGGAGAAAAGCTAGGATCAAAGATTAAGCAAGAGAGATATAAAACCCTACCTCATTTAGATCTTGTATGCTATGTTCAAGTTTGTGTTTATGTGTTTAGTTTTGTGTTAAAAGATGTTTTATGGTGATCTATGTTGTTATAACATAGATCCATAGCATCTAAGTGGGTAAAAAGTGAAAATTTTCAAAACTGTTCTTGAGCATTCATAGTGGTCTGACAAGATATGTCAGTGGCCGTAGATCTTTATATGTTTATGATTTTTGATGTTGTAAGTTTTGGATCTATAGTCTGGTATGAGGTCTTTCATCTAAAAGTGGAATTATAGCAATTAGATGTCCAAATTGACCAAATCATAACTTGTGATTTCGATATTGTTAAACTTGTATATTGATTCCTATATGTTCCTTGTCATGTGTACTCCATAATTCGACCATGAGAACAACAAAGGAAAGACCAGAACCTAGATTAAATCGAGCTTCAAAATAGCACTATGAGGCTGACTGGGTTTCTGGGTTACCCAGAAAACCCAGGCACCGTCTGATAATGATTTTAAAGGCTCAGATCTTGCATCTGAGTTGTAGTGTGACCAAGGTGATAGATGATAATTGTAGTACTACCTGTATATTACAATATTGAAGTATTCGATTGGCTAGATCAAGCATGAACAGAAAATATAAGGAGGTCAAACGAGACCCCTTGAGCACTGATTGTCAGTGTTATTGAGCCCCAAGAACACCAACAGTGACGCTTAGTGTCGCTATAGGCTATAGCGACGATATTTAATTATTTTATTTTCTGATTTTTTGGAAAATGATAAAAAATAGAAAATAAATTCTAAAAATTACAAAAATGGTTTTCAAAATTATTTTAAATTATGAAAAATAACTTTTGATAATTTGGGATATTTTTCATTAATAATTAAAATTATTTAAATATTAATGGTATTTAATTTATTTAATTATATATTAAATAAATTATGAAAAATGATTTTAAATTATAACAATCATTTTAAATGGAAATAAAGTGTTAGAAAATATTTTTGAGTTATAAATGTAATTTTTAATATTTTGTGATGAATTTCATTAATTAATTAATAAATGTATTAAATAAATTATCAAAAAATAGAATTAATGATTTAAAAATCATATAAAACTGATTTAAAGGTTATAAAAATATTTTAAGTTATAAAATATAACTTTTGAAATTTTGTCAGAAAAATATTAATATTTTAATATTAATGATATTAGATTTATTTAATATTTATATTAAATAATTAGTTTTAAAATGATTTTAATATTATAAAAATCATTTTAAATGAAAATAAAGTGTTTAAGAATATTTTAAGTTATAAAATATAACTTTTAATATTTAAAGGATAATTTCATTAATAATTTAATATTAATGATATTAATTTAATATTAATGATATCAAGTTTATTTAATAATTATATTAAATAAATAACTTAAAAATGATTTTATTAATTTAAAAATTATTTAGAAAGGATATAAATGAATTAAAAAATATTTTAAGTTATACTAAATGATTTTAATATTTTAGTGAGTAATACATTAATATTTTAATATTAATGGTAATTATTTAAAAATGATTTTTAAAAATCATTTAAGAGTAATATTAATACTTTAAAAGTATTTTAAGATTTTGGCAATGGTTTTATTAATAATTTAATATTAATTAAATATTAATGAAAATAGAATTATTTAATATTTAAATCATTTAATAATGATTTTGGTGTTTGAAAATTCATGATAAATTATGATAATTATTTAAAAATTATTATAAAGCTATGAAAAATTGTATGATTGATATTTACATCTATTATACTTTGGTATAGTGTTTTAGACTCGTTAATTACTGATAAAGATGTCGGCACGTCGACATATTTTAGAAATTGATCTAAACTTAGATAATTTGATTAGCTACGTGTCTGTTTGTGATCTAATGGCTGTCGACTAATACTCATTTATATTCAATACGTAGTTTCAAAAATTTTGATATAGAATTGTTATGTATTATTATTGGTTCAGCTTATTTCACAACTGTTGATTCGTTGTAGAAGTGTCGTACAAAGAAAACATTTATTTCTTTCAGCTTATATTTATAATTGTTATTACTTGTCGGGCACTCAAATGCTCATCCTTGCTTAATTTAAATGTTTTCAACTCAGTGCGAACAACCAAGAGGCTTGGTCAAGGACAAGGGAAAAGGAAAGCAACCAGAATAAGTGTTATGGTATTCTATGTAATAGTATGACTTTATTAAGACAATGATATTTATTATTATCATGTATTATAATGAGTGTAGTAAAGGTTGCGTACTTGGGATTAGACTCTGATAAATGAAAGTTAAGTTTGAAATTCAAATTATTGTTATTATTATTAGTATTATTCCGCTCAAAGAAATGGTATCGTAAAACACCGAGTTCGGGTTTTAAGTACCAGAATTTGGGGGCATTACAACATGGTATCAGAGCTTTAGGGTTAGAAACCTTAGGTGGGATAGACCTTAGGCTTTAACCTTGGGATAGAGGAAAACGTTGAAAATACAAATAATACATATAGAGTTTAAAAGGAGATGAATTGAATAAATTCATCATCAAATTAAATAAAAGATAACCTATATAAAACTATTATTTGCTGTATGTATATATTATGTGCTAATCAAGATAGTTTGTGTGTAGATGTTAGATAGAAAAGAATTAGGATACCCTTAGATCGTAAAGAAGGAGTCAACCTCCATGACCAAGCCAATATCAAAGTCAATTGCTGAAATAGAGGCTCATTTTAAAAGCAACCCTATGAAAGTGAATATTATAAAAAAATGTAGTACCGAACCCAGAAATGATAGTATAACAGATATGTAGAGTATAGTTAGAGAATAGATGGTCAAGCTCGAGTTCTTAAACTCATATGTTTGTGGTGAGTTCTTAAACTCACAATGTGTGGTAAGTTTGACAAAATTTGTATAGTTAGGTGTGAATGGATTATTGAGGATAATAGGAATATATAGAATACTAAGCAATTGATCCTTAATGAAGGCGTAAGAAATAGGTAGTATTAGTATTACTTGAATATGTATGATTATATGTTGTGTATATGATAAGTATGTCTGTATAAGGTAATATTCTCAACTTTCATATAAGTTGTGGCAGTAATTCCTGATTTTTGAGTCACAAAGGGATAACAGATGTTTAAAGCAGTATGTGTTATGGTATGTGAAGTGCTATAAATATGAATCTATGTTGGATTAGTGAAATAAGTTGGTATAAAGATAGTAGTTATTTATATGAACCCTGGTTAATATAGTAAACCCAGTTTTCAAAATCTAATATTTTGAATACATGATTATTTGAGTAAAAAATTTCGTGTTATGTGTATACCCTAAGACATAGAAGGTAAGTTGGTGAAAGATAAATTATGATTTTAATTAATCTGATAATGCCGCCAAGATAAAAACGAAACCAACGGACAGAAGAACCTATCAACAAAGCTGGAGGACAACTAGACCCGATGCAGAATTTTGCGAATATTGTCGTTCAAGCTATGCAGAACGGAATACCAGCCACGAGAAATCAGCCAGATAATCAATTGGTGAACTTCAAACACTTCAAGACAATCGGACCGCCAGGATTTAGAGGATCAACTAACCTTATAGAAGTGTTTATGATAACTAGGGTAACGGGGGGGCAAAAGATAACTTTTGCCACCTATATGATGAAATGGGAGGTAAATTTTTGGTGGGAAGCAAATCAAGCAAGAGCCGGAGAAGGGAGTAGTGGTAGTAGGACTGGAAAAAGGAAAGAAGATAATTTCGGGAATACCAGAAATAGGCCAGGAGGTGGAAAGAAACAGGTTGTGCAGTGTGGGAATTGCGGAAGGAATCACTCTAGAGAGTGTCTTAAAGGTAAGTTTATGTGTTATAAGTGTGGGCAGAAGGGACATGGCTCTCCCAACTACCCTAATCCAAGAATGTATAGGGGGTGTTTTATTTGTGAATCAATAGAGCATAAGTTGAAAGACTGTCCAAGAAGGAGAAGGGAGGCAAGGAATGCGAATACGGGAAAAGGCAGCAGGACATTGGCAACAATGAGACCAACTTCAACAAACGAACCAATAGAATCAACCGCAAGAGTCTTCAGCATGACTGTTCAGGAATCGGTAGCAGCCGGGGA
Organism: Panax quinquefolius; assembly: GCA_020205615.1. Lineage (NCBI taxonomy): Eukaryota > Viridiplantae > Streptophyta > Magnoliopsida > Apiales > Araliaceae > Panax > Panax quinquefolius. The sequence continues at coordinate 55,007,271 of CM035161.1, read as the reverse complement.
TGCAACTCCAGGTATTATTCAAATAAATTTTATTTTCTAATATATGATTTTCTTATATATAATAAAATTATTTTATAAAGAAATTTTGAAGGAGGAATTTGAGTTCTATTAGAAATCAAATTTTCGTATAATCAGATAGACAAGTTTTTTTTTGCTAAATAGTTAAAGATCGATTCGATCAATTATGATCGAGATCTACATGCAATGACGGTGTATGCTATGTACCCTTGTATGTATAAGTTTTAAAACGGTGATTCCGGAGATGGAATATTTATAAGGGAGGGTGAATGTAATAACCCAATATTTTCTATATAATTAAATCAAAAATTTTGCGTATAATTTTTTTATTATTATTTTAAAGGTGAGAATGTGTACAATGTAATGTGTATGTATTTATGTGATGAATATAAAATATATTTATTACATGAATGATTACAAATAATTTTATTTTAGAATAATTAATCATTATAAATTATATTCTTATAATAGTTAAATTTATAGTAGAAATGTTTTTATTAATTATTTTCCATGAAAATATGATTTTGTATCATTTAAATAATATATGAAATGATTATTAGAATTATTATAATAATTATTTTATTTTATTATATGAATTTAATTTATATTAATTAAGTTAATTATTTTAACTTAATTAATAAAGGTATATATGCAAAATAAATCGGATATAGAATCCAAACCCTAATTTTGGATTTTGATCAAGGATAAGAATAATAATATTATATTAAGTATATTTCAGTGCTATAAATATGTATTGTATATGTGTAATGTTAATTTGCGAAACAGTTTTAATGGAACAGTAATACAAAACCCTAGTATTATTTTAATAAACCCTAATGCGATAGTCAAATAATACTGTAAGATTTTCAAGTAATTACGTTAGGTTATGAATGTCATGTGTTATTGATTTTAACCCTAATTATGGAAAACCTTAATTAATTACGAACCCTAATTAATTGAGAACCCTAATTATTAAATTAGGAAACCTAATTAGCTAATTACTAAGTGGAAACCCTAATTTAAAACTCAATTATGAGTTCGAGACTGTTATGTAACTGTGTTGTTATGATTAAGGTCAAGTATTATATGATTGAATGTTAATTAGGTAAATCCTAATTAATATTTAGAAATCTTAATTTCTAGAAACCTTAATATTTAAATTATAAACCCTAATTTGTTAATTATGAACCCTTATCGCTAATTAAACAAGCTTAATGTTAATTAGTGAGTATTTAAACATAATTTTCAAGTCTATGTAATTAGAAAACCTAACTAATTAACAAACCTTAATTTTCCATTTTTAGAAACTAATAAATTTTATTTTAAACCCTAAATTGAAATCATACAAATCTTTATGCCAAACCTTAGGGTTAAACCCTAAGGGTCAAACCCTAAGGGTTGGGCAAGTTACAAATATGCCATTAAATTTATAAGGCCAATGACCAAATTGCCCTTTTTGGCATTATTTAAGCTAGTTTGCACATCTTGATAAAATATGGAGTGGGTGACCAAACTAGATTGCCCATGCGACTTAAAACCACTTATATCAGCCATATATTGACAGCAACATCAGATCATACATTGCATCATGAAATATATATTGTTTTAAGAGAGAGAAAATTCATTCACTTGGCTCATTTTTCTTGCAAGCTCTCACCAACTCCTTATCTCTCTAAACCTCCGAAATTTCTAAGTATTTCTGTGAGACCCTTAATTTTATGAAATGAAAGTATTCAATTTTCTTATAATTATTCTATTTAGTAAATGGTTAAATTGATAAAGGTTAAAGTTAAGGGTGATATTTGAAAATTTTGGCAAAGTAAGCAAGTGGTTAGATAATATTCGATTGGTCGGGAAATATTCGTTTTAACAGGGAATATTGGTACGATGACACAATCATTTGTGAACCCCACAACGGAAGTATTGTCATAGTTAGAAAATGACAGAATTATCATTTTATAAAAATAACAGCGAAAGTGTTACCGTTAAAACTGTTGAACTACCCGGTAGTAAAAGTATAAAGAATACGCTGTGGGTGCGTAGTAGCATACCAGTATTGATTATTAATGCTTACGTGAGAAGTCACTCGGTTATACTCAATTATTGCTACTGAAGAATTCTTTGATCATATCTCTCATATTATTGATTCAATTATTGTCACATTATCATCCGTGCATAATATGTTATATTATTAAATCAATAATCGAGATTTAAGAAGTTATTCATATTATTATTTGCAATATTGACAATGTCTAGAAGTTCTGTCAAAGAGAGGTTTGGTCACCTAATTGCTCGCCAATAAGGAGAAATCCTTATCGGAAAGCCCCCTCTTTCCTGGGAACGACCTGGTTGTTAAATATTACAAATTATAATAATAATGAATAAATGTTATTAAAAATTGAATTTGAGTTCGGAGTTGAATTTAGAGAAACGGACGTGATATTTGAGTCCGGAGCGATGAAACTAGTAGAAATAGACTATAAACACAAAATTTGTCGGGGTTAACTTTTTGGTCAAAAAAGTCAACAATTGACTTTTTCGGAAAAAGTCAAACTTCGAATTTTCCAAAATTAAAATTTTTGAGAAAAATATTTCCATTGTGTTAGGATTGTTAGTGTTAGTGGAAATCAACATTTATTTCGTTATTAATTGATGTCTGAAAGTTATACTGACCAATCGGGTAATTAATCGGATAAATGAGCAATTAATTGCTATTAATTCACATGATTATAACTATTTGTTCACATGTGTGTACTACTGATTCACATTCATGTACTATTAGGGGAGGTGGTGCAAGATTGATAATACTTGAATGACTAAGTTAAAAATGTAGGTATAGATAGAGGTATTATATTGTAAATCGTATTTTCGCATGATTATAAATATTAAGTCACATGATTGAACTATTGATTCACATTATTTACTATTAGGGGAGGTGGTGCAAGTTTGATAATACTTGCAGGACTAAATTAAAAATGAAAGAAAAGTTGGAGGTATTATACGATAATATTTCGAGCCCCAAAACGTGGAATTATTGAAACTATATTTTCCTATAAATAGAAGCTCATTCTTCCTTCATTTCTCACAAATTCATTAAAGCTATAGAGCAATTATTATAGAGAGAAATTATAGAGAGAAAGAAGAAGAGAAGTATGCTACCTCTCTACTCCAGTATCCAGTTTCTTTCTAAGATAAGGGGTGTTATTTCTTTCATATTCATGAAGAGAGCTATTGTTATTCCATTCCTTATTATTATGTTGGAATAACCTGTCAATGAGAAGTACTGCATATATGGTGAAATTCTTCTATTATTTCATTCTTTATTATTCTGTTGGAATATTCTGTCTGTGCGAATTGCGCATGACCTGGTTCCATTCTTTATTATTCTAATGGAATATCCTGTCTATGCGGATTACGCATGACCTGGTTCCATTCTTTATTATTCGCTGGGAATAACTTTTGTTTTGCTTGGCCTATCGCATGCATGGTGAATTCTTCCGTTATTCCATTCTTTATTATTCATTGGAATAACTCGCCTACATGGATTACCGCATGAATGGTGAATGATCCTTTGTATTCATTCCTTATTAAATTGTAGAAATGATCTGTCTACGTGGATTACCGCATGGCGGGTGAAAAATCCATTTGCAATTTCATAATTTTTCTAACCCTCAAAAATTTTGAAAAAAATTGAAATGATAATTTGATGAGTTTTTTATATTGTGTCCAAAGATGGCGATTTTTGGATGTATGGATTAAGAGTTATGGATTTTATGGGAAAAGACTATTTTAAAAGTAAACCCTTATAACTCCTTATGGTTAACTCCAAAATTGGTAAAATTTTTATTGGGAGTACATGTATATAACAGGAGTATACCCTATAAATTTCGAAATTTTTGGACCAAAATACAATTTATGATAAATTTCTAAATATTCGGCAGTTTTGGCTATATGAAAAATAGTAAATAAATTTTAAAAATTTCGAGAAAAATATATGTTCAATATGGGACTATATTCTGTTAAATCCCAGAAAAGAAATATTTTTGGGACTGATTTGGTATTTTTCATGAAAATGAACTAGTTATGAGTAAATGAATTAAATATGTTATGTGAAGTAACAAAATTAGAAAATATGATTTTATGGCTTGGGAATCCTATAGGGTATATGCAGATTTTTTATGAGGGATTTGATCATTGGTGATGAAATCTTATGAGTATGACATTTTTGAATGATTAAATGCATTATTTGGTAAAGTTTAAACAATTGAAATAAATTATTTATAAGTTTAAGAAGTGATTAAAATATTGTTATAGTAATATTAGATTATGAGTTTATTAAGTGACTGATAATATTTGGATAAATTTAAAGTCTTTAATATTTATCCTTGTTTTCATTTGATGAATGCTTATATCATTGTCATCATCCTCATGCTTATATTATGATGAAAGTCATCTTTGGCTTACGTGCAAAGATGGACTATTGATTATTGATTTTACAATTATATATCTTTGGCTTACGTGTAAAGATGGACTGTTGATTATTGATTTTACAATTGTATATCTTTGGCTTACGTGCAAATATGGACTGTTGATTATTGATTTTACAATTATATATGCTTACGTGCAAATATGGACTGTTGATTATTGATTTTACAATTATATATCTTTAGCTTACGTGCAAGGATGGATGGTTGATTATTGGTTTTACAGTTGTATATCTTTGGCTTACGTGCAAAGATGAACTATTGATTGATGAGTATCTTTGGCTTATATGCATAGATGAACTTTTTATTGGTATGATTATGACCAGGGATCATTCGGTATAATCATGACCCGTAATGTTATAGATGATGTGGTAAAGTCCTCATCGTCCGTAGTGCCTTGATGGGACGATTATTGGTATGATTATAACCGAGGATTATTAAGTATAATCATGACCATTGATGATTACATGAATATCCTTGGCCGTAGTGCATGGATGATTCGATGATGTGGATTATTTATTAAGATGAGTCTCAGCGATAAAATATTGATTATACACTTTTAATTCGTAAAAGATAGTAGATATCATGCTCTACTTGACTCTTCTAAAATATAGTTGTATGTTTTTGGCCTGTAGTGCAAAGAATAAATTGTTAAAGAATATATTTGGCCGTAGTGTAAAGATGAATTTATTAGTATGATTATGAGCATGAATTGTGATTTGGTATAACCATGATTTTTGATGTTTCAGGTGAAGATAGGTGATGAAAATTATCTTCGTCCTAGGTGCGAAGAGGAATTTAGAATCACAATTATGATTATGAGTTATTCATATGATTGTGGACGGGAATTGTTGATTGATGTTATAGGGATAAAACATTATTTGGTATATCATGAATTTTGATTGTTGATTGATGTTATAGGGATAAAACATTAATGGTCTATTTGACTCTTCTAATGGATTGCTCGTTCCGCTGCAACTATGGTTGAAACCTTTTATCATCTACCATATGTTCTAAATCTCTGATTTATTATTGATAAAAGCTATTGATAATTTAATTATCTTTAGTCATGATATTCTTTACTGGGCTATTTGTGCTCACCCTTTGCTTCATAAATACTTTCAGGTAATAAGAGTGTAGCTGGGTCGAGTGGGGATAACAGGAAAATAGTGTGATGGTCTGAGACTATCGAAGTTTCTCAATACATTATAAAACGGCATGACATGCAAAAGATAATTGTATTGAGGACCTAAGATGTGTGTGTCATATTTTATACGTCACTTAATAATTGATTTTGGTGAACAACAATAGGGTGATGAGAACCCGACTTTGAAAGCATCAAAAGTGCACCTCATTAGAATGAATATGATAGTAATCTTCTCGTTTTTCTTTGGGGTCTTAAAATATTTGTTACTATATTTTATATGGCAATGTAACAATTTGAGTTTGGATACTGTCTAGGAGAAAATATTGTATTAAAACTCACAGCTTATCTGTTGTCGTACTCTGCACGACAGTGCAACAGTTGTATAAATGAAGTTTGTAAATGATTTTGATAGAGTGATATCTGGCGACTCAGAATGGGTCGTGTGGACCTATTTTGGGGGCGTCACAATTTCAGTACCATTAACAGCCCCTAGATCACCCAAGATCAGTGGAGAAAAGCTAGGATCAAAGATTGAGCAAGAGAGGTATAAAACCCTACCTCATTTAGATCTTGTATGCTATGTTCAAGTTTGTGTTTATGTGTTTAGTTTTGTGTTAAAAGATGTTTTATGGTGATCTATGTTGTTATAACATAGATCCATAGCATCTAAGTGGGTAAAAATTGAAAATTTTCAAAACTGTTCTTGAGCATTCATAGTGGTTTGACAAGATATGTCAGTGGCCGTAGATCATTATATGTTTATGATTTTTGATGTTGTAAGTTTTGGATCTATAGTCTGGTATAAGGTCTTTCATCTAAAAGTGGAATTATAGCAATTGGATGTCCAAATTTGAAGTTATAATAAATTCCACAAACCCTGGCTGACCTTATATGACCAAGCGATTTACAGGTAACCCGAAATCCTTCAGCTTAAGCAGCGTCTAACAAGATTTTCTAAGCCTTTGATCTGTCAGGTTTTATGTGTTTTAATGATTTGTTTGTATCTAGATTGTAACCTGCTATATGTACTATAGAATCATGGCCTTATATTCCTTAAACAACAAACGGATCGAGTGTGGTGTATGGTCGAACTAGGCCATCCAGTCATCGTTTCTGTTTTCTAGAAATTCCAGAAAATGTAAGAACAAAATTTCTGATAGCCTTTGACCAAATCATAACTTGTGATTTTGATATTGTTAAACTTGTATATTGATTCATATATGTTCCTTGTCATGTGTACTACATAATTCGACCACGAGAACAACGACACTTAGTGTCGCTTTAGGATATAGCGATGATAATTAATTATTTTATTTTATGATTTTCGAAAAATTATTAAAAAAAGAAAATAAATTCTAAAAATTACAAAAATGGTTTTAAAAATTATTTTAAATTATGAATAATAACTTTTGATAATTTGGGATATTTTTCATTAATAATTATAATTATTTAAATATTAATGGTATTTAATTTATTTAATTGTATATTAAATAAATTAGAGAAAAATGATTTTAAATTATAAAATTATTTTAAATGGAAATAAAGTGTTAAAAAATATTTTTGAGTTATAAAATGTAACTTTTAATATTTTGTGATTTAATTTCATTAATTAATTAATATTAATACTAATTAGTTCATTTAATAAATGTATTAAATAAATTATGGAAAAAGAGAATTAATGATTTAAAAATCATGTAAAAATGATTTAAAGGTTATAAAAATGTTTTAAGTTATAAAATATAACTTTTGATATTTTGTCATGAAAAATATTAATATTTTAATATTAATGATATTAGATTTATTTAATATTTATATTAAATAAATTAGTTTAAAAATAATTTTATTAATATTATAAAAATCATTTTAAATGAAAATAAAGTGTTTAAGAATATTTTAAGTTATAAAATATACCTTTTAATATTTAAATGATAATTTTATTAATAATTTAATATTAATGATATTAATTCAATATTAATGATATCAAGTTTATTTAATAATTATATTAAATAAATAGTTTAAAATGATTTTTTTAATTTAAAAATCATTTAGAAAGGATATAAATGAACTAAAAAATATTTGAAGTTATACTAAATAACTTTTAATATTTTAGTGAGTAATACATTAATATTTTAATATTAATGGTAATTATTTAAAAATAATTTTTAATATTTTAAAAATTATTTAAGAGTAATATTAATACTTTAAAAGTATTTTAAGATTTTGGTAATGGTTTCATTAATTATTTAATATTAATGACATTAGAATTATTTAATATTTAAATCATTTAATAATGATTTCGGTATTTGAAAATTCATGATAAATTATGATAATTATTTAAAAATTATTATAAAGCTATGAAAAATCATATGACTGATATTTACATCTATTGTACTTTGGTATAGAGTTTTAGACTCGTTAATTACCGATAAAGATGTCAGCATGCCGACATATTTCAGAAATTGATCTAGACTTATATAATTTAATTAGCTATATGTCTGTTTGTGATCCAATGATTGTTAAACATGTGTGACAATGTGATTAAGTTATGTGCTGACTGCAAATAACAGTACTATATGTTATGTTATTCCAACCGATATAATGATCTTATTATTGACAGGTTGATATATAAAAGATAAAACTAAGTTGCGTAATTGTAAGCAGCAGACCAGGCAAGTATCCTACCTTTGCATTTACTTTATGCAATGGACATAAGTTAAAAAGTTTCAGAATTTTATTATCATTGTGCCAGAATATTAACTTTATTATTATCGATTATGTATCTGATCATTATTTATCAGTACAGTATTATTATATAATTCAGATATTTATTATGTTCGTTAATTTCTAAATATGGTTATACAAGTGTCCTCACTTGGATAATCATTGTATTTAATCACATGTTGATACACACCTATCAATCTTCGATATGTATACATTAATTAAAAGCCGTCTAAGCTATTTGACCCAGCTAGACACAAATTTAGAAATATTATTGATCATGATAAAACTTTATTGTATCCAATCAAATTGCTTTGGTTTGGATTCCCGACTAAGTATGAACATCCCAAATATGGAAAAACTTTTATGCGCCTAAGGTGAAAAAGGTGAATGATAATATCGTTCTTGCATGTAGTATTGATCAATACAGGGCATATTGGGATGATAACCCTCGCGCTCGTAAGTTATGACGGTTTACGGATGAAGTTCTACTAAACCTTAGCGAAAATTAAAAACAATGTTCATAGTCTGTCGACTAATACTCATTTATAGTCAGTACGTAGTTTCAAAAATTTTGATATAGAATTGTTATGTATTATTATTGGTTCAGCTTACTTCACAACTGTTGATTCATTGTAGAAGTGTCGTACAAAGAAAACATTTATTTCTTTTAGCTTATATTTATAATTGCTATTACTTGCTAGGCACTCAAATGCTCATCCTTGTTTAATTTAAATGTTTTTAGCTAAGTGTGAACAACCAAGAGGTTCGGTCAATGACAAGGAAAAATGAAAGCAAACAGAATAAGTGTTATGGTATTCTATGTAATAGTATGACTTTATTAAGACAATGATATTTATTATTATCATGTATTGTAATGATTGTAGTAAAGGTTGCGTACTTGGGATTAGACTCTGATAAATGAAAGTTAAGTTTGAAATTCGTATTATTGTTATTATTATTAGTATTATTCCGCTCAAAGAAATGGTATCGTAAAGCACCAAGTTAAGGTTGCATGTACCTGAATTTGGGGGCTTTACATGCACTTTAGAAGGAAAGGACGTATAATGTGCATCAATTGTAAGAACCATGAATTTCATGAATAAATAATTATTTTGATATAATAAGAAAATGAATATTTATTTGAATATAAATATTGATGTGTTGTAAGATGAGTAATTCAATTAGTGTAAATTGAATTTATATGAGGATTGAGAATTTTAGAATGCCTTGTGTGGCATGAGAATGGAAGTTAAGTGAGTTAATTTAATTAATAGATGAATAAATTAAAGTGAAGAGAATAATTAGTTAATATTATATTATTAATTAATTGTTATTGTGAGTAATAGAATATTAATGAATGAAGTAATTTATATAATTGTCTAGTATGACAAGATAATAAATGTAAGTATTATCTATTAAGTAAAAGGGATTAATTAATTGAGAATAGGAATTTATTGTAACAATAACTAAGTTAGAGAAATTTTCAAAGTGGCGCTAAATTGTGTGCCACTCTTCAGATCTTAATAAACAAGTATGACTTCACGCCTAGTAGTAAGACTTGGAAAAATATTTTCCGGAGTGCATAAGTTATAAAGATGGTGTATTGACATCAATGAAAAGGATAATTGATCAATTACCATTATTATTAATGTGAACATTATTGTTAAATATTATTTCACGTTGTTGGGTCGTATCTAATTACGCACAATCACACAAGTGCACGTGGTCAACAAGTAATGCAGTGATAAGTCGAGTATCGTTCCCATAGAGATTTAGTATGAAATTAATCCTCACAATTACCGGTTTTATATTAATCCAAATTCTACTAAACTATCCAAATCAATGATTATAACTATTAAAAACTATAAATATTAAAAATACTAAGCAAGCAACAAATCTAAAAACTGTAATTTTAAGAAAATATAGGAGAATTAGGCTTACAACTTCACTTTAACTTCCACTCTGATTATTACACCTTATTTCAGTTCAATTCACTATCTCAGTTTATTAATCAAGAACACTCAAGTAGAACTAGCCATCTCTCGATGCACTAATACCATATTAACTTAAGTCCACAAATTAGATAGAATTAAGCTAAACATCTTAATCAACTAATTCACTATATCTCTATGTGAATTACAATTAAATAAGGTTTAAATTCAAGTTCTCTATCCAATTGCATGTGATGCTAGGCATATCTCTACCCTAACATTCATCAAGATTTCATTCAAACACAGAATTTAAGAACACATGTTATAGTTACTAAGTCTATATTCATATATCATCTCTCAAATCCATACAAATCCACATAGAATTGGTTATCAAGTAATTCATAAATTTAAGCACAAATCATAATAGATAAACTGAGTCATAGATTATTAAACTGAAATTCAAGGCTACATAATCATTATTCAACCATCAAGATCCATCACAAGCCTAACAAGTAAATTAGTTCATCATAAATGAATTAAAAACTAAAATCATCAAAGTAATCATCATCCCAATTAAAATAATTGAATTAAAGAAGTAGAATGAATACAAAACCACCCTTCTCCTTAGCTTCAATCTGCAATTATCGTGACTTAGACCTTCAATCATTCTTCCAATGCTTTTTCTCAAAATTAGGGCTTCAAAATTGTTAATTGATTGATTATAGTTAATCTCCCATGTTGCCTCTTGTTATCTCTAGCATAAGACACGTATTCTAACCATAACTCGACACCAAATACAGTTCCAAACCATGCCAACTTCATTCCTTCATGCCATTGCAGCACTACAACTGAAACAGGAGTCTTGAACTTTTCCCTTACCCCCGCCCCGGCGGGGTTTTTTCTTCTTTAAGGGCTAGCCCCGGCGGGGGGTCTTTCTGCTGCTTTCCAATTTTTTCTCATTTTATGCCCAACTTCACCACGAAACCACCTTTTAAGCCACACACGCTATGCCACCACACCTACATATAAAATAACACTAAACAAGTAAAACGAATCAAAAAAATAAAGAATTAACACAAGTTAAGCTCGAATTAGAGGTCAATTCGTAGGTATAAAACCCACTCATCAAACTCCCCTAAACTTAAACCTGTGCTAGTCCTCGAACACAAAACAAAACAAAAATGATATGCAATGCAATGTAATGGAATGTAATGTAACTAGTCTATATGCCTACGAATCCAGCAGTAGTGATAGAAACAAGTCTGTTCAACGGGCCTTAGAGAAATTAAGCAAACATGACAATACTTCATATAAAAACCAATTAGTAAATTCCTATCAATCATCAAATCTTAAACGCTATCACTGATATAGTGTGTGTGTGCTCAACACCCATGCTAACTGATGCAAATTCAAATTTAATACATAACAGGTCTCTTTGAAGGAATCATACAGTGTAAACTTAAGAATTTCAAAAATAGTCAAGATCCAACTAAAATCAAACACCAATATATCAAGGGTTCAAATAGGGTTTCTAGTACTTATGCTTTTTGCTCTTATTTACCATTTTATTCATTTTTCTCTTCTTTTTTTATACAATGGCTATGAAATATCTTATTCCCTTAGGCTTTTCAGTGCTACCTTAACGAGCTTTCGACCAATGACTCCCAGAAATGTTAGGGCGCTAGGTGTAAAGACAATCCCCTTCGGGCTTACTTACTCAAGTAACAAAGGCCACAAAACTAGAAACGCATGCCACAATGTTTATTCTCTTCTTTCTTTTTTTATGAAGCTTATATACCCCAAATTTTCCCTCAAACTTAGGTTCTTACCTAACTTTCGCCTTCACTGCCTATGTAACAACCCGGAGAATCCGGATTGTTAAAAATTTAAGTTTAAAGAACTAGTTATTAATAAAATGAATTTTTATTAATAATATTATGTGCTATGCGTTTATTAATCGTTCTAGAACCTAGGATGATTATAATTTAAGAGGATTCTGGCTATGAGCTAGACTGAACGAGTAAGAATTTTCAAGACGAAAATAAAAAATTTTCGAGAACAAAAATATTTCTGGGGAAAAAGACGAAATAGGCATTATTCGCCCGACGAAACCTAAGGGTTAGGGTTTGAATAACCTAAGCCTTTTTGGGAGTTCGGTATGTTGAAATGACATTCCATCGAAAGATTTAACGATAATATATCATGAAAAGTTAAGTAAGCCGATAAAAGTTTTTCTCAAAAAACGTGCAGAAATCGGACAAAATAAAAACGACGAAAAATACTGCTAAATACTTTTCACTCGTTTAACTACGTTAGGGGAAAAACGTGAAGGAAACGCTTAACGCCAAAAAGTGTTTTTCAATTTTCAGAAATCCAAAGAATATGTAAAAGTTAATTGGTAAAGGAAAGACGAAATATCCAAAAATATTTGGATTCCGGGAATCGCAATTTTTAAAACTGTCGGATGAAACCCAAAAGATGAAACTACAAAACTTAAGGGCTAAGCAAACTTAAGGGCTAAGTTAACTTAGTCCTTAAGCAATGAATAGTAAGGAGGTTAGGGGGTGAAATGACTAAAATACCTATAGCTTGGAAATTCTATAAATAGGAAGCTTAATTCATTTATTTGGGATTTTTAAAATTCTACACCTTAGAGAGAGAGAGAGAGAAAGGGTTCATATAAAGAGAGGAAAAGGAAGAGCATGAGCATGAATGATAGGATCAAAAGTGTTCGGGAAATAGAAAAGCTAGTGAATCGCCGGTTTTGTCTAAAGGAAGAAAAATAAGGAAGGAAGGTATTAAAACCTAACTTCTAGGTTAGATTTTATTTAAGTTTTATATGTTAAAAACATAGATTAATGAGAATAACAAGTAAAAGACGTTAGAAATGATTTCATATGGGTAAAATCGTAAGAAAATGAAGAAATATGAATTAAAAGTTTAGTAAATAAATTTCTTAAGGAAGTGTAAGATTTGTAATGAATTAGAATGATCCGAGTAGAATATATGAATGAGTAGGTAAAATAAGTAAGGAATGATGTTCTATAACATCATATTCCAAGAAAAAGAAAAATCGTAATCAAAATATCGATTAAAAATGAAGAACGAACGAAGAACACGAAGAACACGCGAAGAATACGAATAACGTTGTTGATGGACAAATTTAAAACCATCGTAGGATAATTGTTGTTGATGGAAAAGTTTAAAACCATCACGTATAAGTTAGATGCATATTGCTTGGTTAGGAACGGTAGAAACGTTCATGAAGAATAGATTAAAACGTAGCTATAACGAAGTTATGGCAAAAATTTCGTAAAAGACGAATGAGAATTAGAAAGTTTGTAAATGAACCTGAACATGTAGGGTTTCATAAGAATGTAAGATAACATAGAAAATGTGAGTCGTGGACTAAAGAATGAGAGAATTTTGAGTTCGGATGACCGAATTATGGACGAACGAACAAAGAGCGTTAAAAACGTAAAATAAACGAAGGGTAAATATTAAGCCAGTCGAATGGCACGTCAACAGATTCAGAATGAAGTTTTGTCTGAAGGGTATTTAAGTATGTAAGATAAGGAAGAGAATAGCTTTGGAACAACCTCGTTCCGAGTTATAATGAATAAGTTATGGAAGCATGAAGTAAGCGTCTCAAATTGGATTTAGGACTTAGAAAATTTTTCAGGGTTGAAGGCTTGGCACCGCAGCGTGAGCCGTGCCTTGGGAGGCAGCCGCCATGATGCTAGACTCGAAGTTAGACAATCGCAAAGTGGCAATCGCAGTCATGAGTATTAAAGAGGGACCCGTGTGCCATGGCTACCGGTGCAGAAAAAAGCCGAGAATCGGCTCTGAAGCTGCCAAAACACACGGTGGAAGTGTATTGAAAGCTAATGAACATGTAGTTCACCTAAAATAACACTTTAATAAGTTAATTAAACCTTTAATGAAGGTTGAACAGAAAGATTAAACAATATTAAAAGACAGAGAATTTAAGTAGGAGATTACGGAACCGATGTCTGGGGACCGTAGTTACGATAAACGAACGTGGAGGATTGCTATGGTTGTGATTCCTTAGACATTGAGCGATGAAGGTAATGAATAACATTTTGATGTTATGTCATGATAATGAGGGATAAGTGTGAAGCGTATAGACGCTGTGTACGCAATGCGGTTACGATAAACGAGCACTCTTAGCATACAACGAATGGTATGGCTTCGACACTAAGAATGACTAATGAACATGGGGTTCAAGTAATGAATAATGAAAGTATTAAGTAACATACGAATGGTATTAAGAAAGCCGTAATGAATGGTAATAAGATTAATGAAATTCAAAGGTGAGTCGTATAAGAATGAATCCTGAGGTATGGCATTTAGTTGCTAGAAAGTTGTAAGGAATAAGAAATTAACTTAACGAACGTTATAGTTAATGGTTAAGATAAGTTATGATAAGTTTAGGCTGTGGTACAATCGTAATCTTTGATGGTTGATATATGGGAGCTGGGCTAAACAATTCCTTCAGAGAGCGAAGGTATATACGAAACTAGCAACCGATCTAACTCACTGTGATGACAGTGTAGACGAGATGGGAACTTGTTTGTTGGTTGTTTATGGAAACCACTCAGAGTACCATATGGACTACTAGCAGAGAAGCGATGTGGTGCTGAGTCCTAGAGAAGTTATAATAAGAAGATAAGAATGTAAAACATCAAAGATGATGAACGTATAAGTAAGACATCTCCGTATGTCATGAAGCCTTAGAACGGTAATGAAAGTGGTCGCGTAAACTTAGGTTGTAAGAACGCGAACCCTAAGAAGTAAAGTTAAGCAAACTAATGCATAAGTCAAATATACATGACTAATTGGTGTATGTGTTGATTTTCTTATGTGCTACATAGGAACTGGAATGAGCAGTTCAGCGTAAGCTGTAGCTGTGCGTAAGGCAAGTTTCCTAACTTCATTCATATTCTAAATGAATGCTAGTTTCTTAAATTTCTCAAATGTTAAACTTGAGAAGTTCTGTCTATTTGCGAATGTGTGATATTTGTAAAAGGTTTTAGAATATATGAGACCTTATGCCATAATTTGAACACTTCGGTGTTTCTATAAGATGGATTATTCTGTGATTTAACTATTCAATAAGAGAATGCTCTGTTTATACATGATCCGTTATTGTTAAGTCTATGCTAAATATTCTAGCCAGACAGAATGTATATGAAAAAGGTAGAAGAATTAAAGTATTTTATAACGAAAGTGAATATTTTTTAAAATAATAGGAATCGCGATTATTCCTATTATTCAAGCTGCTTCATAACCTTTGTTCGGTTATTGAAGTTTTAAAGGAATGTTTAAACTCTTGAAGTTGTTTGTTCAACTACTATGACTTGCTGAGCAATTGAATGCTCACACTTACTTTAAATGAAACACATTTTCAGCGAACGATGTTAGAAGAACTTAAGGATCCCGTAAAGATCAATCTAACGGTATCCAGATAAAGTGTCATTCAAAATGTGGATGAGCGAGAAGATCGAGCGAAGACTTGTAATATAAATAAGTTAAATGAACTTTAGATTAGTTTAATGAACTATTATGTATCCTTAGTGGCGGATGAAAGTCACTCGTGTAAGATGTAAAAAATAATGTAATTAACGTTATTTGTAATGAAAGGAGTTATAAGGTTTTAGAACCTGGGAATTTAGAATGTATGTTGTTATATTTCATTATATGATGATGTATGTTTGGATGAATGATGTACTCATGACGTCATTTAAATTGGTGTGAAGATAGACTGATTTTATGTTATGATTTATCCTTGTCATTCCTTCATTCAAACTAGCATTATCCTTTAGAGGTCCATTATGTATCAATTTGAACTAAATCAATCAACATAGTTGTTATTATTGTGCTAACCTTATTATACCAGTTTCAAACAAGAAAAGATCCAATTCATAACAGAAAATCACGTCAAAGTTCTAATAGTCGGTACTATACTTGTCTACTCAATCCCAGTCTCATCATTGGCCAATATAGACTGTACTATCTAACAGCTGGACTCATGCAAAACAACATAGTACTTAACTAAATTTTTTTTAGATACAATATGGAATAACATAAAAGAATTAAAACTAATAAAAACTATTTACAAACCTACATTATTATGCAAACTATTACACTACATGAATGCAACATATCATGAACCAAAAACTAAACATAAAACTAATATATGCAAAACTAACTAACTAAATTAAACATGCAAAAAATTTAAATTAAACTGAATCCCTCAAACTTAACAATTACAATGTCCTCGTAAAAATAAAGCATTAAGTGTACGAGGACTTCCCTGTAATCGTCTAAGCTTGAGGTGGTGGTGGTTATTGCTCTTCATTGTCAAAATCGAAAGGTGGAAAGCTGTGGCATTGGGGCAGGCTGCTGGTATGGAAACTGAGCATTTGGGTTTAAACTTTAGAGAGTCGCATTCAAGGAGGCGAAGGACATATTCATGGCCTCAAAAATGTGGTCCTGCCTGGCCGTGAGTCTCCTTATCTGTTTGTTGGCTTCATTGTTGTGCCCATCAACTTGTCTCTGGAGGCTACAAAACTGAGAGCTAAACATATATCTATCGATCCGCTGCATCTCCTCAGTCTCCTGCTCTCCCATAATCTCATCCGCCTAGAACTCGTTGTCATCAGAGGTGTCCTCAGCATCAGCCTCATCCTCAAAGGCTGGTGGAAATATAAACCCGACTCCTCTTAGATGCAACTCACCTCGGGGCCATACTGTATAGCATGCAATCATCCTTGAGTCCAAAAGCTGAAGCGGCTGCTGATTAGGCTCATCATCGGACCACCTAACTCTAGCCTGCCTGCACAGCCCACATATGAGTGATGGGTGTGGCAGGCCACTAGAAAATAGCCCTCGCAGGCAGCTTCGTATTGAGAAGTTGATGATGGCACACACATTGATGAAAAATCTTGCACAATTGTATACAACAACAATACATTCTCCTTTGTCACTTCAGTAGTATGTGTGGTCAGGAATAGCTTGGCGTACAAGAACGCGTAACATATTTTTACATAACAGCTCAGGTCCTTGCTGAGGAAGATGGTGCCCCCTTTTTGTCCCTTGACCCATGTGGTGCCCGACTTTGTTATTTCTATTAAAATCCCCTCGTAGTCGGGATCATAGTCACGCAAATAGGCATATTGGCATTCCTCAGGAGCTCGTAGGCTGTAATACTCGTTAATGGCTTTTGAGCTGAATGTCACCTGTTTACCCTTCACGAATGCTATGAATGGGTCCTTATCCTCTGTATTTGCATAAAATTCCTTCACGACATTGACGATCGCTGGCTACGACTCGTCAGTAAATCTATCCCATCCTTTTTCATAAATTTGTCTCTTCATTTGGCCATTTACGTTATCGGGTTCCAAGCCTCACTCTAGGGTTAGTGCCTTAGACATTAGATAGTCATATCGATCAGCGACGTTGGCACTCACGAATTTTCTCCTATCAAAGGCCCAAGTCGGTGGTGTAGACCCTGAACCCTCGCCTCGCTGTCTCTTCGATGCTGGTTTTGGTGCCATAGTAATCGAATGGATGAACTCAAGCCATAATCCTCCCAAACTTCACTTGAATAATTCGTCGAACACTTGGTATGTAAGACTCACAATACCCAAAATTGGTAATAGAACTTCGAATATGGTGATATATAATGAGAAATTTTAAGAAATAACCACTTACCCTCAATGTATTGATAAATTGGTTGATTCTCCCCTTTCCTTGTTGCTGCCCAAAATCTCACTTGAAGAACCCTAACTTTTATATGACTAAAATTGTATGAACTTAGATGGAGATGTTGTGTAGTTAGGGTTTGAATTTATAGAGAGGAGATAGTGAATGCATTTAGTGGGTTAATGTATTAGGTAAGTGGGGATTATATGGGATGATGGGTGAGAGTTGAGGAAGTCGTGGGTTTGTTGTGGGAGATAGTGAGTATCCGTTATTGTTTAAGGAAGTGGAGTAGATGGGCTAAAATGTTGTAACTTCTGAATTGCAATCCTTCACGTTCCTGTACCCTCGCCCTAGAGGGGGTAATAAGTTGTAGATGCCCGCCCCGGTGGGTGGTATTTTGTTTCTAGTCAAAGACCCCCGCCCCAGCGGGGGTTATCTTATACAAATGGTCCCTGGGGGGAGATATTGCAGATGGGTTCAAATTTTCCAATTCTTTGCATCCAACACATATCCATGAGCTTCCCACTTTCCTGAAATATAATAAAATTATAAGTTTAAGATAACATCATGAACATTGAACATTGAAGGTTGAATTCACTAAAAATTATGACTCAACTAACTACCTAATGAATCGACATAAACTTACTTTAAACTAAACTTGTATTAAACTTACAAATTAATTAGCATATTTAAAAATACTATAAATGAAAGTAAAATTGGGTTTCATCCCAATTAGCGCTTATTTTAAGTCTTTCAGCCCGACTACTCCCTGTTCATGGCGCGTCGGCAAGTGTGATTGCGATGACTTCATTGTCAATGTCGGCACCCTAGTAATGCTTCAACCGATGACCGTAGACTTTAAACGTCTCCAATGGATTCCTATTATATAACTCAATGGTGCAATGTGGGAAAACCCTCTTAATTGTGAATTGCCCCGACCATCTAGATTTGAGCTTTCCTGGGAACAACCGCAATCATGAATTAAACAATAATACTAATTGTCCCGGTTCCAACTTTCTATTTGTGATCTTTTGGTCGTGCCATTTCTTAACCTTTTCCTTGTACATATTTGAGTTTTTGTATGCTTGCAGTCGAAACTCATCGAGTTCATTCAATTGGAGCAATCTTTTCTCACATGCGGCTGCTTGGTCAAAAATGAGCTTCTGAATGGCCCAATATGCTTTATGTTGTAATTCAACTGGGAGGTGACACGCTTTCCCATAGACCAACTAGTACGGAGACATCCCAATCGGTGTTTTGTATGTTATCTTATAAGCCTATAGTGCATCATCCAATTTTAGAGACCAATCTTTTCTACTTGCATTCACTACTTTCTCTAAAATCTTCTTTACCTCTCTATTCGAAACCTCAGCTTGACCACTCGTTTGGGGGTGATATGACGTAGCCACTCTATGTTTGACCCCATATTTCGCCAGAAGAGCTGTAAATGATCTGTTGTAGAAGTGACTACCCTCATCACTTATAATTGCTCTTGGGGTGCCAAATATTATAAAGGTATTCTTATGTAAGAACTTTAAAACCACCTTAGCATTATTTATGAGGAGTGCTACGGCTTCAACCCATTTCAACACATAATCAACAGCTAGATAGATGTACAGGTTATTGAAAGATGGAGGAAACGGTCCCATAAAATCCATTCCCCATACATCAAAAATCTCCACTTCCATGATAGTGTGTAGTGGTATTTCATTCCTCTTTGAAAATATTGCCCACCCTTTGGCATCTGTCGCAAGTTTTCTCAAACTGGTGGGAATCCTTGAACACCGTAGGTTAGTAAAATCCTTCTTGTAGTACCTTGGCCATTGTCTGCTCACTACCATAATGTCCCCCATATGCAGATGAATGACATTCATGTAGAATATTCTTCACTTCACTATACCGCACACACCTTCGAATCATCTTGTCTGCACACTGTTTGAATAAGTATGGCTCATCCCACATGTACCATTTGACGTCGTGTAGGAATTTCTTTTTCTATTATCGCGTCAGATAAGAGGGAAGGATGTTGCTCACCAAATAGTTAGCAAAATCCGCATACCACAAAAACTCAGAATTAACTCCAAATAGTTGTTCATCCGGGAACGATTCATTGATCACACATTTATTCGTTCCATCTTTATCCAGATTTTCCAGCTTAGAAAGATAATCTGCTACTTGATTTTCTGTCCCCTTTTTATCCTTTATTTCTAAGTGAAATTCTTAAAGGAGAAGGATCCATCTGATTAGTCTTGGCTTAACATCCTTCTTCAAAATCAAAAAGCAAATCGTCGAGTGATCCGTATAAACCACCACCTTTGTCCTAAATATGCCCTAAATTTGTCAAAGGCATATACCACTACAAGTAACTCCTTCTTGGTGGTTGTATAGTTCAATTGGGCATCCGTAAGGGTTTTACTCACATAGTATATGGCGTGCATATATTTTCTCTCAGCGTTGACCCCAAAACAGCCCCTATTACATAGTCGCTCGCACCACACATTAATTCAAAGGGCATAGTCCAATCCGGTGCGACAATCACTGGGGCTGATGTCAACTTCTTTTTCAACTACTTCAATACTGTTTTACACTCCTCATCAAATCTGAACACTTCATCCTTCTCTAAAAGACTGCACAATGGTTTTGCAATTTTAGAGAAATCCTTTATAAATCTTGTGTAGAACCCGGCATGTCGAAGAAAACTGCAGATTCCCTTTACTAAATTCGGTGGTGGAAGATTCTCGATCATGTCCAACTTTGCCTTATCAACCTCTAAACCTTTAGCAGAGACCTTGTGCCCTAGAATTATCCATTCCTCAACCATAAAGTGGCACTTCTCCCAGTTGAGTACCAGATTAGTTTTCACACACCGCTTTAAAACCGTGACCAAATTTTCTAGACATTTATCAAAAGTATTTCCATAGACTGAAAAGTCATCCATGAAAACTTCAACGTTTTTGTAACGACCGAGAAAAATTGAATTAATTGTTAAATAATTTATCTGATTAAATAATAAATAAAATTATAATATATGTTATTTATAATGAGTAAGAAAGATGAAGGTTGTTTTATAACCTAAAAAAGGAATAAAATCGTAGTATTCTGGTTACATGGTAGAATTAAGGTGTTTGAATTTCCAAGACGAAAATAAAAGTTTTTCGAGAAATTCTCCGAAAAACACTATTCATCCATTTCTGCTCAGAAATTATTTTTGAACTTCCGGGAAATATGTAACGATAGAATAATAAGGAATGATAGATTATGTAATAATAATTCAGATCTGACAAACGCAGTTTTTCGCCTGCGTACTAAGATCGAGAATGTTAGGGAAAAGTAAAAATTTGAATAAATAATGATCGTATAATAAGAAAGTATTATACGAAGTAAAGAATATGAGTATGATATGAAGTATTGTACTAGTATATACAAAGAATGACATATTGTATATGATGAATGAGTATACGAATTAGTATACGAGAAGAATACGTAGACTATACGTTAAAAGCCTTAAGCCAAATGGAATGGACTATTAGGATTGGTGTAGGATTTGGGCAAGCCCAAGTGCAAACTTGTTAAAGCCCAAAGATTAATAATGCAAGCCCAATGTTAAGCCCAAAGTAATTAAAACCTAAGCTTAAACCAAGAACTGGACCTGTGGATCGAACCGATGGGTCATCGGGTGAGAAATACCCATGGGGCAACCCATGTGGACCCCCCATGGTGAGTCATGGCTGGCCAACTTGGTGGAAAAGCAAAGGATAAGAGTTGTGTTGCCCAAGAAATGAATAGTAAGGAGGTGGAAGTGAGGAGGTGGGATGGTATTTTACCTTAATGCCCTAACCTTGGTAAATCTATAAATAAGAGAAGTTATTGGTCATTTTGTTGCTTATTTTTTTTCCACCAACATCTTAGCATTAGTAAATTGAGAGAAAAGTAAGAGCTAGAGTCTTGCTAATCCAAGAAGAAAATAAGAAGAAAGATAGCTTGATTATCAAAGGTAATGAATCCTAAACCATTATTCTCTATTTCTTTAATTATAGTTTGATAGACAAGTGGATAGTGGTGAAGCATGTATAATAAGGAGTATAAGGAAGGCTATTAATGGACTTAAACCTTAATAAACCATGTTACAAGAGAATCATAATCATAGAAGTGATGAACTAATGAAGAACATATAAAAAATTGTCATTTTGTTATTGATGGACAAGTTTAAAACCATCGTGTATAGGATTAGATGAAATATGTTTGGTTAGAATGATAGAATGATGGAATGAATCCATTTTGAACGGTGTAAAAATCTCAAGTAACGAAGTTATGACGAAATTTAATAGATTAGACGATAATCGTCGAAATTGTTAAATTCTAAGAATAAAAGTCAAAAGTCACTATTTAACTCAGAAATGTTTGTTTTCGATGGAGAATTGTCTGAGTTTGCATTTTAGAGTTGTGGACTCAAAAGTGGTCAAATTTCGACTTAGAACAAAGAAACGAGCTATGAACGTTCACGAACATTTAACGAATTCGTAATAAAGAACTTAATCGGTCAATTCCATGTTAAAGGATTCGAAAATGTAAGATTTTCTAATGAAATAGTAAAACATGTGATACGTGAGCTAACGGCTTTTGAACGAGCCAATTCAGACTTATAATGAATAAGTTATGAGCCCGAAAAAGTTACAGTAGAAGAAACTGTGAAATTTGTCTGAGGCTCAGGGTCGTCGCTGCAGCGCAGCCCGAGGTTTTATAGTTGGCGTCGCAGTGCCAAAGCAAAACCCCAACACACCGAAGAGTGGCGCAGCATGGCCTATTAGTACTGAGGCGTGTACTTGCAGCTGTTGCCAAGGTCAAAGCATATAAGGCACTTGTCAGTAAAGGCGCGGCCAGTAAGGCCAAAGACTAGGAGAACACTTTAAGGAAGAGACATGAATGTAAAGAATCTAAAAGTTGATTAGTGGTGAATTATTACCTTAATAAACTTAAAGTAATGTCCTTAAGGATGATAATAACCTGAAGAATTATAACTAAAGATTTACGAAACATTTCTTGAACGTTAATACGAAGTAATATAATAAACCGTAACGAACGTAAACCAATATAAAGAATGAATAGATTGAGAAGAAGGGTAAGATACATTAGTGACCATACCTGATTGTTTATGACCTAATGTGGTATGTTATGTACTTATGTATTGTAGAAACCTTAAAGACTCAAAAGGAAAGTATATTATCTATAGAAGACACTGAAGGCAAGTGTTCTAACCCTTGTCTATGTTCATTCTGGACAAGCTTTGTGATTCATGTATCTTACGTATGAATTGATTTATAATGAAGTAGAAGCCAATTCCTTTTGTTAGACTTAATGTGTTTTGTAGATTCCCTTATAATCTATCAAAATGTTATCGATGTTGTTATCTTTTGCCAACTGTTTTGGTATGGATTTCAAAGAAAGACTGAGTATGAAAAAATAAATGTTTAGTCGTCAAACGACAGGCACGTGAGGTTGCCAAAACTTAAACGTAGATACGTTTAATGAAGTAGTGTTGTATAACATAGAGTACTATAGGCTGATCACCTAGATGTGCTCGTAAGATATATCAGACTTACGGACTTGGTGTCGGGTTGTCCTTTTCAAAGAAAGAATGAAATGCTCAAGGTCTTGGACCAAAATTTATGTTTAACGAATGTTGTTCGTTGTTAAACATTTTAAAGAAAAGAGAAGTGTTATTTTGAATTATCGATAGTACTTCATAACTTTTGATTCAGTTATAGAAGATATTCGATTCATATGATTCAAACATATTTCTTAAATGAAATTGTCATACTTGTTGAGCTAGTTATACTCACTCTTGCTTGAACCATATGAATACAGCTAAGACCGAACGATCGGAAGGACCTAGTAGAGATAAAGGGAAGGCTAAGGCAGACCAATAAGCTGTCTTTGTAATAGTATAGTATGAACGTTGTAATTATTTGATATTATGACAAAGAACACATGTAATGGTTAGAAATAATCTAGGAAAGGGTAAATTGTTTTGGAATATATAGAAGACATATTCACTTTTTTGAGTTATTTCAATTGAATGTATGCGTGAACTGTAGCACCGTGTATCATCATCTGTCAGGTTGGAAGATACCCAGATTTGGGGGCGTCATAGGTTTGTATCAAAGCTGTAGGTTATAAAACTTAAAGGGGAAAAAATAACCTTAAGCCATAACCTTAAGAAGAGTTAAAGAAGTAAAAGATGAAGTTAACCCTAAAAATGTATTAAATGTAATGTGTTTTTATTATGCTAATGATGTTTACTAATCAAACTAAATTGTTTACTTGTAGATGTCAGAAGATAACGTGATGTATAGGGATATACATGTCATTAGTGAGGAGTCTATGAATCAAGTAGAGATCTTACCGACACCTGTACTTGAGTTTCCAGAAGTAGTGGTGGTTGAGTTAGATGACTCAGAAAACTTAGAATTCATGTCCTTGTTTGATGGCTATCGATGTCGGGATTTTTAGTGTCCCTTTTCGTTATTTGTTCTTTGGTGTTCTCTGTTAATGTGAGATTTGTTTGAAAAAACAAGTGAAAAAAGTCCGACATGTATAATGTCGACGATTTGACTTTAAGAGTCGCCAGTTGGTGTATTTAATTGGTTACACCAATGCAACCAAAAAAGGTTTGCGCATTGACCCAGTGATGTGACATTGCTAAACGGGTTTGTGAAACCGAGATTCATTTGGGTCCGGGGGCTTGATTATGCGAAGGGAAGGTGTTAGGTACCCCCGGACATCCGTGTTGCCACGGTGACCGCCACTTTTTAAAAAAACTATTATATGAATGTGTGTGTGTGTGTGTGTGTGTGGATCAATGTGCAATTATTTGGAAGTAGTGTTGTACCTCGTTCGCACCTATATGCATATGGTTTGAATTTATGAAAAATTCAGTTTTAAACAGGATATAGCAATGAGGTTTTGTAAAAAGAGGTTTTTCAAACCCTGTGCTCAATAATAATTGAGGCCTTTGATACTTCCATTTTATTATTAAATGTTCGGCTTGATTGCTTTTATTTTTGAGATGTGAAGCATCTTGGAGAAAATAATATACAGCAGTGCCGAACTCCTCATGTGCATGACAGCCATCTAAGGAAATTCAGACACTGTAAAATAATGTACAAGCTGCTCACAGTTGAAAAAGGTCCATCATGGGAACCGAATCTAGATTCAGTAGACTGAATCTGTGATCACATGATTCCTAGGCTCACATGATACTGCAGTTTGTATGGAAAGCAGTAAGCAGTTATATATATAAAAGTTGTAAATATATATATACAGACTTGATCAACCACCACGAAGCAACTCCATGGGGGATCGGAAATGTAAATATATAAAAGCGATAAATATATATATATGGACATGATCAACCACCACGAAGTAAACTCCAGGTGGGACGAAATGTAAATAAAGCTGTAAAAGCAATCAACTGCCACGAAGTAAACTCCAGGTAGGACAAAATGTAAATAAAGTTGTAAAAGCGATCAACTGCCATGAAGTAAACTCTAGTTAGGACGAAATGTAAATAAAGGTGTAAAAGCGATCAACTGCCACGAAGTAAACTCCAGGCAGGACATAATGTAAATATATATATTTATATATATATATAAAAGCAATAAACGCACCTGATGTAAATCCAGGCTCATCGGATATGTCTGACAACAACAATTATATATATATATATATATATATATATATATATAAAAGCAAGTAAATGCACCGAATGTAAAATCCAGGCTCATCGGATATGTCCGACAACAATTTTATATATATATATATAAGCAAATAAACGCTCGAGACATAAGTCTAGGCTCAATCGAGGCATAACTCGATAATGTTAGTCCATATATAAAATATATACATATATATAAGTATATATATATACGAGGTGAAATGAAAAACAGATGAGAAGTGGGACAAACGCACACAACACAATTCTCAATGTGAATAACAGTGTGTGCTAATATGGAAAGAAGGCTTTATAGAATGTAAGAAGGCTTACAGTGGGCTGCCAAAGTAGACTTCTATGACTCTATGTGGATAAACACTCAGCTCCCACCGGATAAAAGTGTAGCTATATGTGAGCTAACAAGTGTTTAAACTGAGGAAACACTCAATATAGGTGTATACAAAGTAAATTGGACAGGGCTTCCTCGCCTTTTCTCTCTGCTTCCTCTTTTTAAATGGCTGACCCCAAGGTCTATATTTATAGACTAATATGAGCATCCGGGCCTCGCGGCAGCCGCCGTTATACCTGCGGCTTGTTGTGGTGCATCCGGGCCTCGCGGGTCCCGTCGTCTCGAAGTACATGCACTCGTTCATTGTAATGTCCGTTCGAACTTGCAGAACTTCAATCTGAGCATCTAAACGAGGTATATGTGACCTTCTTCGGACCGCTTGTGTCGAGAGTTACACAATGACATGGATTAAAGGTTGTACGAAGTTCAGGAAGAGGGGTCTATGCCCATGGTCTTCAAGCTTCAAATTATATCCAAGGTACTGTTATGCGTAATAGTCACTCGGGATTATAACTCCTCGGTTCTTGTGGAACATTATTGGATGTATGTATGTATGAAGTATTGAGACGACACGCAGGTGTTGAAGGGGGCAAGATGACGTTTGACTCTTTGTCGGGGTTATCGTCGGTTTGAGTTGAAAGCAGACGTTGCTCAGGGTTACATCTGAGATTGGACTACTTATTGGTATGCTACGATATCATCTTGTGAGAGAAAACGTTGAGGCGGTAAGATGACGTTTGACTCCTCACCGAGGTTATCGCCGGTTTGAGCTGAAAGCAGACATTCCTCAGGGTTATATCTGAGACTGAACTACTTGTTTGTTTGCCGCAATGTCATCTGTGGGAGAACCTATCTTCCCGGTGTTAGCTCCAGGTCTAAGGTATGAGTGCCTCAGTAAGATGTCTGAGCTTGAAGCTGATAGCATGCATTTGAAATAAGCATTTTTGGAGTTATCACCGGAACTGCAACAGCACTCCTTGGGTTTATCGCCAAGGATGAAACTCGGGGTTATCTCCGAGGTTGGAAATGATCCTTCTGGTCTGTGTTCTAGGGTTGGAAATGATGTTCTCGGTGTGTGTCCCGGGTTTTGAGCTTGAACTTCTGGTAGTATCCAGAATGGATATAAGCTATCTTCTAGGGTTATCTCCGAAAGACTGATCTGCCCTCCTGCAATGTCAGCAACAGGCGTACAGTAAATTTCGAGTGTCTACAGATGCCCCTCTTTATCATATTCATGCAATGCAAGGCATGTATAGGATAAAGAATCCTAGACACTTGAAATGTAAGTAAGGTAAACATGATGCTATATGCAACAACATGATGCAAATGTACGATGCATGATTGTCAGGTAATCTTGTTGGGATGACAATCAGTGATGGCTTGGACATGCGATCCAAGTCTTCAAGGATGTTGACGTTGGGGCTATCACCAAAGTCTTGAATCCTAGATATTGGCTTATATTCCATAGAGGTGCCTCTTGTGTATAAGAGATTTGTGGGGATAAAGCTTTGTCTATTTGAGGATATGTATAACATATTTCCTCATTCTGTCGGAGTTACTGCCAACAGTCTATCGTTGTCAGGGTTCCCTGACCTTCGTTGATGTGTGTATCACCGGATAGATCCCTGCTGGGTGCATTGTCAAGGTTGCTTAACCTTCATTGATGTGTGTATCAATGGTCGCATTGCATTGTAACCCCCGTCGAGGATACTTGGATGAACTGCTTCGATGGGTTTACTTGTCATCGACTGACATGACGTCAAGGTTGTTTGACCTTCATTGATGTGTGTATCAATGGTTGCATTGCGTTGTAACCCCCGCCAGGGATACTTGGATGCTTGAAAGATATGCGTTGTGACCCCCGCCGGGGATACGTAATCATTTGATAACTTCAGCATTGTAACCCCCATCGGGGAGGTTTAGCATTTCGTGGCTTGGCGTTGTAACCCCCGCCGGGGAGGTTCAGGGTTGTGACCCTGCAATGACGACATCTTACCTTTATGAGGTATTGGCGAGCATGATCTGTGAAAGCTGAGCTCATTGGTATAGTATACCCAGCATTCAGGCGAATACCAATGAGATGGAGAGAATTCAATTCTGACCCGTACGAAACCAAGATTCCAGGCTATTCCGCTTAATAACGTAGCATTTTTATTCTTGATTTGGCCTTTTAAGCTTGTGAGACCTCCTTTGCAACTCTAACTGGAGTGAGATGGAGGTGTGGGACCCACGTAGGAGTGCCGCGGGTACATCTGTAGCAGCCACAGGTGGACCTGCGGCCAACCGTGGCTATATAAAGCCCAAAGGTTGCTTTCATAAGTCATTTTCAAGCTGCGCTGTGAAGGAAATTTGAGAGCTCTTCTTCGGATCTGCTGAGTTCGGGCAACTTTCTGCATATTCTACCATCGTACAAGCGTTTTTCACTGTCCTGGTAACATATGCATGTATTTTTTTCCAATTTCTAATTGTTGGAAAATGACTTATCACATGAAATACATTTAGACACATAGTAGTGAATATGCATGCTGATATGACTTAATAAAAAATATTGAACATAGCAAATGTTAGTATTAAACCATGCTAAACATGATGATGTGAAAAAATTTAACTTTTGAAAATGTCAAATTGGCACCTTTTACTGTCATTTCTTATCCTATATGAGGACAAATCAGTAAAGGTAGAGAAGCAAAACAATCCTAGTAATTAGACTACACTTACGGATTTTTTACTGTGATGATAATGCATGTAGGATGTATATAACTGTGTACATGTGTGCTACTGAATGGCCACCTAGTCATGCCTATGTGCATGTGGATAATCCCATTTACAAAGGGGCTATGACAAAATTTTCCAAAATGTAGGTATTGGATAGTCATACATTTTTAACTCTACTGTAGACATATGTTAAAACAATACATGCATGCATGTAATCATAAAATGCATTTTGAAAAGCTCCAGGTAAGACTTTACCACACCCTTTCTGAGGTGATTTGGAGATTTATTGCCCATATTGTAAGACCCCAACTTATTATTAATGAAATTTAATTTTCTCTATTTATTATTTTGAAATAGTAAGGGTTGATTTGATTAATGTGGATAGTTAGGGGTAAGATACGCAAATATTTCAAAATAAGCAAGTGGTTATAAAATATTCATTGTTATCGGGGAATATTCGTTTGGTCGTGGAATATTAAATCGCTTGTCGGGAATATTCGAACGACGTAGTAGCGACAAGTAAGTTGGGCCCCATAATGAAAAAGCGATTGGATGAAGAAAACGACAAATATAAGTTGGTTAAAAATAACGGCGTAGTTATTACCAATTAACACTCGTTGGAATACCCGTGGTTTAAAACACAAGATGTCTGCCGTTGTTGCACAAGAAGATACCAGTATTGCACCAATTATTGAAGGCAATACTCAATAAAGGTTACAGTAATTACTGTTCAGTATTTTATTGAGTTAATAATTGTTGCGTTGATATTTTATATTGCTGTTGTTTCAATAATTGTCATTACACAAGATTTTTCATTATCGAAGCAATAATTCATATTATCTGAATAATATTATTAGATAACATTATTGGCAATGTCTAGAAAGTTCATGCTCTAAGGAGAGGTTTGGTCACCTAATTCGGCTACCAAGAAGAAGAAATTCTTATTGGAAAGCCCCTCTTCTCGAGAACCGCACGGTTGTGAATATTGTGATTCTCGTAATATTATTTGTGAATAATTAATTATTGATTCATATGATGAGGAAAATATTGATTTTATGTGGATATAGATGGAGAAAATTTTAATGTGACAATTGTTGAAAATTGAAATTTTATCTTTTACGATAAAATAATTCATTTAAATATATTATTATATTTTAATAATATAATAATGGTGATATTTTTACAAAGAATGTGGGATATATGAGTATACGAGGAGGAAGAGTATTTTTGTTGCAATAAATGTTTAAAACATGTTAAACATGTAAATTGGACCCCATTTATCGATCGAAATTTGATTATAACTTTATAAAATCGTCTGTTTGTGGATTTGGTCAATTTATGTTTGGAATTTAGAAAAACTTTCTTCCGCAAAGTTGTAGAGAATTGAATTTCCTATAAAAATTGCGTAGATTGAATTTTCCGATAAAAGGGCTATTTATTATGAATTATTGAAGTTCAAGCTCAAATAATTGATTTTGGAAGTTTAAAATATTTTTAATTACAAAAACGTTTTTTGTGTTTGGTTAGCCTCATTAAACACATGCAAGTTGCTGAATTCAGATGGTTCTAGGTGCGAGAGAGAATTTGTAATATATATAATATTATTATATTAAATTTTCCGCTTTGGTGTTCTAAGCAATTTCTATAAATAGGTGCTTAGGTTAGAATTGAAAATCACACGGCGAAGTTTTCTCTATATTATCGAGCGTATTCTTGTGAGTATTTTGAGTATACTTTGAGTATTTCTATACGGTGCAAGTCCAAGTCATAGCCTATATCCGGTGTTTCAGCTAGAGGTACTGATCTTTCGAGGTAAGGGATGTTATTTTCTTCTCAAATGATATTATTTCTTCAATATCATTATGCTTAAATATTGGTTGGAACTTTTTATCAAATTTGGAACTTTTCCATGTCGGGGTTACTATTCATGAGTTACTATTCACGAGTTACTATTCATGAGTTACTATTCATGAGTTACTATTCATGAAGCGTGAAGATGTTTTTTGTGGAATTTCTATCTTTTGGTGTCGGGTTACTATTCACGATACTCAAGACTATTCACGATACTGAGACTATTCATTTAAAAATAAAATTTTTTCTTTTTGTCCAAAATATCTATTCGGATACTAGCTTTGATTGTATCCATGTTTTGATCATTCTTGAATTTACACCACCACGCGATTATTTTTGAGGTATTTTTGGACGTGAATAAAACAAAGTACTAATCCTTAATCCTTAATCCTTGTCATTTTGTTTCTTTGGATTCGTTTCTTTAAAATATTTTTCATCATCTTGGTCTTAAATGATGATATTATTGAATATCTTTGGCTGTAGTGCAAAGATGAATGATTTCTGAAGAATATCTTTGGTCAGTAGTGCAAAGATGAGCAGTGTTTAGATGAACATGATTAATCGATGAATATCTTTGGCTCAGTAGTGCAAAGATGAATATTTGATTCCAGATGTATATTGATTGATGTTACAGGATAAAAGATAGACGATGAACTTTTAAATTCATATATAGAAGATAGTAGTTTGCATTCTCTACTTAACTCTTCTAATGAATTATTATTTCATTGCGAATATTGATTTAAAATTTGTTGTCTATTGTATTCTATTAGATTTTTCCCGTTGAAGACTAACGGTAATTTGTTGTATATTATCTTAGTCATAATATTCTTTATCGGGCTAGTTGAGCTCACCCTTTTCCTTTTTGTTCCATTTTTCTTCTCGTGGAGGCGAGAATATAGCGAGTATTTAGTCTGGGTATGGAATGAAGGTTTTAGAAAGGATTGTTTAGTAGTCCTCACCATTTTTGTAAAATAATGTATCAATAAATGTGATGAGGATTTATTTGAGTATAAATATTGTCTAGAAGATAATATTTGTATTTAAACTCACAGTTTTACTGTTGTAATAATAAAGTTGTAGTTGTTTTTGTACCATGTATTGACAACTCAGAATGGGTGATGTATACCTATTTTAGGGGCGTCACACATATATTATGGATCCGGATCAGCCGAGTAGTTCCCATAGGACTACTTCTGGTGTATAGAGGAGGGCTTCTGAGAGCTTCAATGTCGGTCAGTCAGACAGCCTCATCGTTTGGTGGAGGCGGTGATACGTCCTATTCGAGTTGAAGTTCCGAATGTTGAGGACGAGGAGGAGGATGTACCGATCGAGGTTCCTGCTTCTTCTGTACGTGTTCCCTGTAGGGAATTGCCAGGTGTTCAAGTGGCGAACCCAGATCTTCTAGGTGACTTGAGTAGGCATCCTTCAGTATACCTGCACGCAAACTAGGTATGAAGTTAGATCTTTAATCTTCCTTATTTCCTATTGATGAGGAGTTAAGGATTCTGATGTTGATCTGCATTTGATATAGGTTCCCGGCTTCACACAGCCTCGAGGGAACTGGTTTAACATCCACTCTATGTACCAGGCTTTGCATGATGACTATAGAGAGATTATACATGGCTGGGGATTTGGGATGTTCTTCTCCTTTCTTCCCCGTCGTTGTCCCTAGGGATACCTCAGGGCATTGTCTGAGCGGTGGTTTCACCAGACTCAGTTATTCCATTTGCTGGACTGTGAGGTGATGATGACGCCGATGGATTGGCAGTTTATCACAGGTATGGAGTTTGGAGGGGATCCAGAGCCTTGCATGACGGATATTACCCCTACTGCCGTCAGATCCTTGTTGGGAGTTTGGCGGGGGGCTCGAGGCGAGGCTGACTGTCAGACGGGTCCTTTGAGCGTAGATGCTATGAAGGCGAAATTTTGAGTGAGCCCATACCCGATGATGTGAGAGTCAGGGATTGCATTCTTCGGCGATTGTTCCTGATGATCATTAGGGGCTACTTCATAGTAGATAATTCCTCTACGGTGTCCTTCGCTTTGATCAGCGCCACTCGACACGTGGACCGTATAGGAGAGTATGATTGGGGTTCCTTCACCTTTGCCTATTTCCTCGGGGGAATGCTGTGACACCCCCAAATCTAGGTACTTTATTCCCACAAGATTTGGTGCTCACAATCCATACATTCATACTATCTACCAAATAAAATATTATTTAAACCATAATCCTCCCTTCAAATAGGGTTACATCAATTACTTCGAAAACATCCCAGGTTATTTAACCTTAAAACATCATTCAAGTGCGGAATTAAATTATTTCATTACATCATTATTAAATGTCTATGATCATAACAATAATCAAAAGTACAAATCAGCATCACTTGTACATTTTTCCCTTTCCTTTGCTAGTTAAAGGCTCATCTACCTTCTCAACTTAAGCTGCAATGAGTATATAAATATGCAAGAGTGAGCAAAACAATTGGTCACTGGATATAATAATGAATCAACAGGAGAATAACAATAATATCTGCCAACAAATAGGCTCATTAAAAACTGGAATCCAAAATATGGAATATATCTAACTGAGGGTCATAAGACCATGAACTATGTCCACAGTTGTGAGTAATCTTTCAACTCCAACTTTAACAGTCATAAGACTATAAGGACTCCTCGTACTTAGGGGGATCAGCCCTTCGTACCATGTATTGTGCACAAACATTTAACGCTACGCGTAAGTTATCCCCTAATAATAATAGGGTTATTCATCTCAGTATTTAGAGTACAAGTCCACACCAACGAAAGTTTGGTTTGGATAAGCTTTCAAGGGTAATTTGAAATTTAACGAACATCAACTAGAGGACTAGTTGAATCAATAGTGTTTGATAATTACAACATAACATTGAACAATTGAGAACCATAAATGAACTGATTATACATATCAAACTCATGCTTGAAATAACTATAGAGCATAAGTATTCAATAAAATGAATAAAAAGGTTAACCTTTGCTTTAGCAGTAAATAAGCTAAGGTTAGAGTCTTATAACATTAGAAATGAATATACTGAACGTACATAAACTGATAGCAAGCTGGAAACTAAAACTTGCTCAACAAGATATTAAATTCATGCAAGGATTAAAAATAGTTCTATAATAGAGACGAGAGTTCAAACTCATGTTCTAATCAATTATTTAATAATTAATCTAATTTAGAAAATTCTCTAATACTTTTAGATTCATCAACCATCACATCAATAAAATATTTACTTAACAATAAACACCTCAAATAATATTTATATAACTCAATAAATATTTAAACACCTCCACTAACACGTAGCACATGCTTCGAACTTCTTATTTTGCTAGTTTCTTTGCCGATTTCCAGCTCCTCCATTCGCATTCCACTTCCTCTTCAGGTTGTTGTTGCCATTTCCACCGTTACCACCACCACCATTTTTAGCCTCACCTTCACTTTTCTTCTTCCTCTGTTCTTGGTTATGTTTTGTTACTGCCTCGCCTCCACTTTCAGCGAGAATTGCTTTCTCCATCACTGCTGCAAACGTCTTCAACTGGAACAGGGAAACCCTACTGTACAACCAGGGCTTTAGTTTCTGCTCAAACCTCTTTGCCTTGCGTTCATCTGTGCTGACTTGATATATCTCGCCAACTCGTTAAATCTTGCGGCATACTCAGACACCGACATCGTTCCCTGCTTCAATTCCAAAAAATGCACTCTAACTGACTCTTCTAACGTAGTACCTTGATTCTGAGGTTGATTCTGCAAAGCACCCATCAGTAACGTCACTAGCTGTTGAACCGGGTTTCCTTCCACATTATTGTTGTTTTCCTCAGTGGTTCTCCGTCGTGGTGGTTGACGTCTTGAAGCTATTTTTTGTTAAAATACACCCATTAGCTTTTATTCAACCTTTTTAAGTATTATATACTTAGGTTGCACATCATAAAAGTTTATCATGTAACACATAACACTTTGAATAAAATAATAACTTTTATTCATTCATCATCTTTTAAAAACATCAAAATAATAGCATCACTGCTATTTACATTACTTTCCTGAACTATAATGATTCTGTCAACATCATCAACATCACATCCCATTGGTTATATCATACCTGGGATTTACATTTCATTTATTTTTTAATCACATGTCAATTACATTCTCTACAATGTTCTACTAAGATACTGCGTAGCCTTACGACTCTCCTCCTCCATAATTCAGAACATTGTTCGGCGATCCAATATGTATGATGGTAGCATCTCGAACTGAATTAGATAACCCATGACCCGATCCTGAGCTCGATTGATCACTGGGTTGAATACGTTGTTCATTTCTTCCATCTTCCTTCTCTTTGCTTGTGCGTCTCTCTCTGCCATTTCGACTCGTTGATAAGCTTCATTGTATGCATCTTCAGCTCTTGCCCTCTTGGTAGCTTCCTCCTTCAGCTTATTCTACAATTCTGCAATCTTCCCCATCAGTTGCTCGTTTTCCCCTTCTGTGTGAATCAGCTTCTCTTCAACGTTGTTCAATCGTTCTTCTCGATCCTGGATCTCATCGTGTTTCTATGCCATCGAGGTTTGTTGTTCAGTTAGTATCTCCTGCAACTCCTCGATGGTGTCTTGAAGTTCCACATTGCAGTCATACACCTCGTCGTACATACGGGCAGCTATCGAGTTGAGTGGAAGTTGTTCCTCCTCGTCCTCCTCATCCTCCGACTATGGCAGTTCCACAGGGTCCTCCTCGCCCGTCTCTATCTCATCATCCTTGTCAGGTACCCTCTCCTGCTAAACTACTGTGACCGATGGAACTGTTTCCCGTGGCAGTAGTTGTTCCCAAATCACCTGAATATCATGAGGCTCCTCCTCTCTAGTCTGACTAGATCCTCCTATAACAGCCATCCTGTCAATCAAAGTTTAAGTTTTAATGACTAACTATTACTACTCGACACTCACGAGCACATAAGTTGTAATCACATAAGCACATAAGTGTTTTATTACTTTCTCTTTCCTAAAACTCAATAAGAGTTCATCATCACTATCTTTTCAAAGGTTACTTCCTAAGGCTTTTCCCCCACCTAAGGTTCATAACCTAAGGCTTTGATAACAACCTGTGACACCCCCAAATCTAGGTACTTTATTCACACAAGATTTGGTGCTCACAATCCATACATTCATACTATCTACCAAAATAAAATACTATTTAAACCATAATCCTCCCTTCAAATAGGGTTACATCAATTACTTCAAAAACATCCCAGGTTATCTAACCTTAAAACATCATTCAAGTGCGGAATTAAATTATTATATTACATCATTATTAAATGTCTATGATCATAACAGTAATCAAAAGTACAAATCAGCATCACTTGTACATTTTTCCCTTTCCTTTGCTAGTTGAAGGCTCATCTACCTTCTCAACTTTAGCTGCAATGAGTATATAAATATGCAAGAGTGAGCAAAACAATTGCTCACTGGATATAATTGAAAGTAGTATGCACACAAGCCAATCATGTTTGATGATAAAGCATATACTTTGTAACAATCTTATTCATTTATTAATAAAAGTATTAATTTATTAAAGGCTTTTAATTATCTACATGATCTTTGTTTTATAATATGTGATAAACCCATAGTTTTAAGCAATGCTTTTAGAATAATGATGATGATCATTCTAATGAGATCTAAATTCTTTGAAAGCTTAAAACTAAAATAGTTCCCAATCATTGGATTACTAAATTCATGGATTAGTGAATCCGGATAGATTGGTACATACGTTGCTTTGCTCATTGGATGAGGATGATTGATCTCATGATCATTTGTGTGGAGACAATAAAGCAAGTGTGTAGGTGCTTATTAGAGAATAAGTTCATTGAGCGTGGCTCGCTAAGGAATACCTAATGGAGTTTTATTTGCTGTCAATAGGAATTTCTGTAGTGATAGTAGTACAAGTAATCCTTGGACTTGAGATCATCATAGATTCTTGTGTATGATGAATTATACTTTGACTTATTCCTTAAGACCCTTAGGGTATATCAAAGGTATGCTTGGGTATAATAAGTTATACATGGAGATAATGTATGATCAATAAAGAATCTACCACTTCTAATAAAAAGAGAAATGTCCTATGTGATTCGATAAATGACAACCCAGTGAGTCCTTGGTTATATGAGAATGAAATTAGAAAGGAGTTTCTAATTTGCATTATTTGGAGTCATGCATTTAAGAGTCGAAATACATATAATTAAATAAAATAAGACTTGATGATAATTCCATGTCTTATATTTAATTGGGACATTGTATGGTGGAAGGATTGAATTAGACGGTAACTATTTACTCAAAGGTTCTTTAATGATTAATGTTGAAATCTATATTATCTGGAAAGTCGTTGATCGTTAGGGAGAGTTTTATCCCTATTGTAGAATAAATATTATTTAAATAAATTAATTGTTTAATTTATTTATTTAAATAAGATTAGAATTGTTCTAATTGATTTATTCACAATAGGTTTAATATGGAGAACCTAAAAGGGTCACACCATAAAAGGAAGAATAATTATTTAAGAAGTTAATGGCATAATCGTAATAATATGTTAAGTATATTTAATTTAATCTATGGTGATAGAATAAATTAAATAGCTTAATATTTATTATTTAATATTTTAGAAATATTAAATATAAATTAATAAGAGGAGTATTATTAATATTATTACAATTATTATTATTTTAATTTCTAAAAGAGTTTAGGAATTAATTTAATATAAAGTACTCTCATTTATTCCTAATAAGATTAGGAGGTTAAATTAATTAAAAGAGTTTAATTAATTATCCCTAATAAGATTAGGGAGCTTAATTAATTAAAAGAATTAATTAATTAAAACTCAATTCCTTAATTGTTAAGGTGGGTTGCCCACATCTATAAATAAGAGAGTGCTTATTGTAGGTGGGATGGGTTGTTGACTTTTAACAAAGATGCGTAATAATTCCAAGTTGTTGGGAGTAGACGCTTTTCTATAGAGATAGAAAACTAGGGTTAGCCATAACACCCCATCTTCTTGAATTTTCTTCTTCCTTGGTGGATCACCTCTAGAGGCCAAACGCTTGGGCCATTAACGTTGATCGAAAGGAAGGAACCAAACCCGGTGGATTCAAGATTGAGCGAAAGGATTTGGAGGTGAACTTCACACGAGGAAGTTTCGATCTTCAAGGGTATGATTTATTCTTTATCTTTTCGTTTAATTAATAATTATGCATAAAGGATGATCCGGGTATATGGTTTGTAAATTTTTAAACTCTGATTTTACATGCTTCCGCTAATTTTGTGCAATTTGATTGCGTCCATGAATATTACAAACCTAACAGTGGCATCAGAGCCAAACTTTTATGTAAATTATTAATTGTTCAGATTTGATATGTATATTGATATGTGTTTAGAATAAATTTTTGGGCATAATTTTATTGTATAAAATTTATTAAAAAAAAAAAATAAATAAAAAGGTTTTAAAAGCTGCCGCATTTTTTTTTATGTTTCATTAGCACGGAAATCGAAGGAGTTCTGTTAATTAAAAAACTGTTGCATGCCCGGAATTGTCTTGAGATAGCAGGAGAATTTTTTTTTATTTTATGGAAGCATGTGACTCACAATTTTTTTTTAAAATCCGAAGGTTAATGAATGAGCATGAAATTCGGCAGGAACCTTAAACAGGATTACATGGAAAAATAAGTGTCCGGTTTAAGGGGTGGCAGGGCACGGAAATTAAGATGCATATGTTATATATATATATATATATATATATATATATATATATATATATATATATACGGTAATATATATATATATATATATTCTTAATTATTATATAATTAAAATAAAAGTTTATTTTAATTTTAAAATAAAAGATTTATTTTAATATTAAAATATAAAGTTTTATTTTAATTTTAAATAATTTTATAATTTAAATAAAAAGGTTTATTTTAATCTTAAATTAAAAGGTTTATTTTAATATTAAAATAAAAGATTTATTTTAATTTTAAAATTAGAATTTCATGCTAACTAATTAGAGTTGGAATTGGATTCCATGATAACTAATTGGAGTTGAAATTGAATTTTATTTTTCCTAAAATAAAGGAGTTTATTTGTGAATAGGGAAGTAAATCCATCTTTCCTTAAATAAAGGAGTTTATTTAGATATGAAATAGAATTTCATATTATTCAAAATAAAAGAGTTTATTTGTGAATAGGAAAGAGAATCCTAATTTCCTTAAATAAAGGAGTTTATTTAGATATGAAATAAGATTTCATATTATTCAAAATAAAGGAGTTTATTTGTGAATAGGAAAGAAAATCCGTGTTTCCTTTAATAAATTTTTTTTTACATGGAATTGGATTCCATAATTAATTAAAATAAAAGAGTTTATTTTAATTAAGTTTTTTTTATATATATGGAATTGGATTCCATAATTAATTAAAATAAAGGAGTTTATTTTGATTAAAGATTTTGATTAAAATAAAATAGTTTATTTTATTCAAAATTGGATAAATTAAAATAAAATAGTTTTATTTTGATTTAAATTTGGATTAAAATAAAGGAGTTTATTTTGATTCAAAATTAGATTTTATACTAACTAAATTTGCCCATTAAATGATATCAATATATATATTAAATGTTTATTATTCATGAGATGAATATTATTTATTGATCGTATGGTGATGTGTATGATAATAAATGGGATTGATTATGAACTATTAACCAATATGATTGGATTTTATTTTAGTTGGATGCGTGAATGTATGGGTTTTATTAAATGGGAATTCTGCGTCTGCCTCGTCTTCTAATTTTTCTTAATGTAAATTCTATCTCCTCCTATGTATTCCCCTCGATGGCGATCAAGGTTTTATTTATTTTAAATAGTTTTGTAATAGGAATAGTTAGAATTAATTTTGAAGAATTAGAGATCAAAGAAGAAAAGGAAGCAACGGCTTGAAGACCCGTTTGTAATGGAGCCTTAATTAAATGTAATAGTTATATTTAAATATTAATTCCTGCACCCCTAGGGTTTGACCTTTTGGTTCACTTGGTGGCTCTAGTGAACCAAACTAGAATAAAAGTCCATAATCAATCCGGGTAGAATATAGTATTCTATATGTGCATGCTTATACTATATATATATTATATATTATGCAAACATGCTTCGCATGTTAATTAATACGACGCGTATTTTATATATATATATGTAAATGCTGCATTAAACAAGATGAGACAAATTAATAACAAACCCCTCAATAATTATATTAAGTCCTAAGCGTTCAAAGATATTTGGAATATCGAGCGTCAGCCTTCTAGCATGATAAAATTAATAGAGTATTAAATATTTAATATGAGTTTGTTGTGTCACCACAAGGCAAGTATTAAGTATTTAAGATGTTAATTTATCACATTTGATGCTTATAAAGAAAAATGAACAATATTGTTTTGTTGTGTCACCACAAGGATGATATTTTTCTTTTTGAATATATGGAGTGCTAGGTCGGACTTAACTTGGATAATTTTGATTCGGATGTGCCACCACTTGATCAAAATAATCTAAGAGGCAAAATCTGAGGAGTTGCATAGTTGATGTAATTGACAAGAGTTGTCTACCTATTTATTTATATATAGTTTGTTGTGTCACCACAAGGCTATATACATTTGAAATGGGATCCTTATTCTCACTAGCAAATCTTTAATTAGATTTTTCCGAACTATATAAGTGAGGTAATATAGTTTGAAGAAAATAGTGGGAGATACCAATTTAAAACAAGACCTAATTTATTTTGGTAATTAATAAAAGAATGTATGTTAAAATGTTGTTAATTATAAATTCATTTACTGAAATTTTACAATGTCTAAAATTACTATCACTTTGAAGCATATTAGATGCTAAATTAACGGGGCCAAATTAAGCGGATAAGTTAAGGAATTTGAGAATAGTTCTCATGTATTGAAAAGCTATCTTATGTCCTTAATATCGCCTATCCTCGCAATGGTTGCAGAGATAATGCCTCTACGAGGAAGAGATTGCTACTTTTAGAAAGTGGCAAAATGATGCCTGATTGGCTCAATGCATCATGCTCGCATCTATGAAAGTAACGAGCTTCGTCGTCATGAAACTATGGATGCTTCTACTATATTCCCGCATCAAGTAGTTGATGGTGAGGAAAGTAGGACTGATAGATATCAGATATCTAAGGAGCTCTTCCGATCTAGAATGACCAATGGCACTATAGTACAGACAAAAAGTTCTTAACATAATCAATTTGATTGATCAATTAGGACAACTGGTTTTGTCATGGATGGAGGGTTGAGCCAAGATTTGATCTTGCACTCACTCCCGGACTCCTTTCACAATTGTTGTGAATTTTTCATATAAACAAGCTAGATATCAGCCTTGCTGATTTGCTTAACGTGTTGAAAATGTTGAGAGTCACTTTCCAAAAAAGAAAAACCAAGTCTTACTGGTAGGGGCCAAAGGATCTTCTGAAAAGAAGAACGATTCAAAGAAGGTAAATGAAAAGGCATAAACAAAGGATAATAAGAGCAAAACTGATACGGATAGCAAAGGAGTTTGCTTCCACTGCAATAAGCCTGGACACTGGAAAGAAAATGCAAGAAGCGTCTTGCAGAGGCTAACCAAAGAAGCTTAGTGAAGTTTCGGTTACAATACAGTTTTTGTTCATGATTGAAATAAATTTTTTCTTTAAGTCAAGGTTCTACTTGGGTATTGGATACCGACTTTGGTTATCATAAATATAGATTTATGAAGGGACCAAGCGAAGTAGAAAGCTAAACAAATATAAGTAATCCTATATATGCGGAAATGTAGCAAAGCTTGCCATATTAGCCATAGAAACTTATAGTTTAGCAATGCCTACTGAGCAAATCTATTAAGTCAATAAGTTGTTATTGTATTCCAGTTCTTGTTAAAAATATTATTTCCATTTTATTGTTGGACAATGAAATCTTTGGTATTATAATTAAGAACAATTGTTGTTCTATTTATAATAATAATGTTTTGTATAAATGGAATATTACTTAATGGATTTTTGTATATTTGACTTACATGAAAATAATTTTGCATATTGAACAAATTAGTATAAGAAAAGGAGATGATCATACAAAGAGTTGAATGTGTGTATTTCTTTGAAATACAAGTGTGAATTATTTGAAAGGTTCAAAGAAATTGAAGTGAAACAAATTGGCAAAGTATTAAGATTCTTTGATTAGATCAAGGAATAAATACTTGTGCAATAAGTTTCTAGATCATCTCAAATGGTTTTCTCATAATGGACACATCTCGATACGTGATAATTGATTGATGTATCCGAATGAAAAATCGTACCTTGTTGGACATAGTGCGGTCCATAATGATTTTACCGATATTCCGATTATTCTTCAGGGTCATGTCCTAGAAATGGCTGTATATCTACGGAAAAGGTAACCTCAAAATCCGGCCCCAAGACTCCATAAAAGTTATGGACAGGGAGGATTCCTAATCTTAAGTATGTTAAGTTAAGGGGTTGTCCAACTTATGTGAAAATGTTTCAGAAGGATAAGCTTGGGACAAGATTTGACAAGTGTCGATTTGTGGGACATCCTAAAGTAAGTTTAGGGTATATGTTCTATAATTCTACTTAGCAAAAGGTGTTTGTTATGAAACACGCTGCCTTCTAAGATAAAGGTATTTATCATTGAAGGGGCTAGTGGGAGGATAATAGATCTTGAAGAGTTCAATAACCACAAAACACTATAAGTCAAATAAGAGGAACACGTAGATAGACCTATTGTACCACAACCTAATCGTAAATCGGAATAGTCAAGAAGATACCTAGGAGGTATGGATTCATCATGGATGATGATGATGAAGTACGCATCATAGAAGATGATGATCGAGTTACATACGATGAGGTAAGACTTCTAGTGTGTACAAAAGGTCGATTGGAGCGTCGTGAAATTTCTAGTATTATATGTTGATATACTACGGATGAGGAATAACATACCAATGCTACAATCAAGTAAAGATAAAGTTGTCTAAACATTCCTCCATGAATGGTTTGGGAAGAGTATCTTAATTGGGGATATAAATCAATATAGATAGATTTAAGAGGATGCTCGACTTAACCCGGTGAGCGATATATTCATTTGATGCTAAAGTTGTTTAGCATGGCAAACTCAAGAGATGTCTCATGTCGATGAGCCATGGAGTGTATCTCTCTTAATAGTCCCCATAGACTCAAAGAAGAGAGATCGCATGAGTGACTATCATGTATGCAATGAAATATACGAGAGACGATGTTGATCGGTCATATTTCGAGAAGATCAACGTGAGAAAGTGAAAAACATCTTAAAGTTCTTAACCCAAGCACTAAGGATGTGAGCATACATGGTGGGTGCGAATTAAAACTAGAGGGCTTAATGGACTCAAGTTTTTCAGACGGAGACCAAGACGACGAAAAAATCCACTTCAAGGTAAAGGGTTACCTTGAGCGGTGGTGCGATGAATTGGAAAGGTTCCAAACAAAGAAAGAGTTCTTTGGTTTAGTGATAAAGACAAACGTATATAGCTATAAATGAAAGTCGCAAGTTGATTGTTTGGATTAAAAGTTCATTCTGTAACTAGGAATAGTTCCTAAGTCTCATCTTGGATCTAAACATGTGTTGTGGCACTTTCATTTGATTATAAGAATCATTGAAAGATGGAAAATCACTATAGAGATAGTGGACTCTCATAAACAACATTACATATCCATTAACTAAAGCTTATCCAATGGCAGGATAATCGTCACTTAGAGAAGAAGAGTATGAGTTACCATGACGATTGACTTTTAGTGCAAGTGGGAGATTGAAAGTAGTATGCACACAAGCCGATCATGTTTGATGATAAAGCATATACTTTGTAACAATCTTATTCATTTATTAATAAAAAGTATTAATTTATTAAAGGCTTTTAATTATCTACATGATCTTTGTTTTATAATATGTGATAAACCCATAGTTTTAAGCAATGCTTTTAGAATAATGATGATGATCATTCTAATGAGATCTAAATTCTTTGAAAGCTTAAAACTAAAATAGTTCCCAATCATTGGATTACTAAATTGCGGATTAGTGAATCCGGATAGATTGGTACATACGCGTTGCTTGCTCATTGGATGAGGATGATTGATCTCATGATCATTTGTGTGGAGACACTAAAGCAAGTGTGTAGGTGCTTATTAGAGAATAAGTTCATTTGAACGTGGCTCGCTAAGGAATACCTAATGGAGTTTTATTTGCTGTCAATAGGAATTCTCTAGTGATAGTAGTACAAGTAATCCTTGGACTTGAGATCATCATAGTATCTTGTGTATGATGAATTATACTTTGACTTATTCCTTAAGACCCTTAGGGTATATCAAAAGGTATGCTTGGGTATAATAAGTTGTACATGGAGATAATGTATGATCAATAAAGAATCTACCACTTCTAATAAAAGAAGAGAAATGTCTATGTGATTCGATAAATGACAACCCAAGAGTCCTTGGTTAAGGCGAGAATGAAATTAGAAAGGAGTTTCTAATTTGCATTATTTGGAGTTGTGCATTTAAGAGTCGAAATACATATAATTAAATAAAATAAGACTTGACAAAGTAATTCCATGTCTTATATTTAATTGGGACATTGTATGGTGGAAGGATTGAATTGTATACGGTAACTATTTACTCAAAGGTTCTTTAATGATTAATGTTGAAATCTATATTATCTGGAAAGTAGTTGATCGCTAGGGAGGCTTATCCCTATATGTAGAATAAATATTATTTAAATAAATTAATTGTTTAATTTATTTATTTAAATAAGATTAGAATTGTTCTAATTGATTTATTCACAAATGGGTTTAATATGGAGAACCTAAAGGGTCACACTATAAAAGGAAGAATAATTATTTAAGAAGTTAATGGCATAATCGTAATAATATGTTAAGTATATTTAATTTAATCTATGGTGATAGAATAAATTAAATAGCT
Organism: Panax quinquefolius; assembly: GCA_020205615.1. NCBI lineage: Eukaryota > Viridiplantae > Streptophyta > Magnoliopsida > Apiales > Araliaceae > Panax > Panax quinquefolius. The sequence goes on along the minus strand of CM035161.1, from coordinate 54,962,564 downwards.
TAATATTTATTATTTAATATTTTAGAAATATTAAATATAAATTAATAAAGAGGAGTATTATTAATATTATTACAATTATTATTATTTTAATTTCTAAAAGAGTTTAGGAATTAATTTAATATAAGTACTCTCATTTATTCCTAATAAGATTAGGAGGTTAAATTAATTAAAAGAGTTTAATTAATTATCCCTAATAAGATTAGGGAGCTTAATTAATTAAAAGAATTAATTAATTAAAACCCAATTCCTTAATTGTTAAGGTGGGTTGCCCACATCTATAAATAAGAGGAGTCTTATTGTAGGTGGGATGGGTTGTTGACTTTAACAAAGTACGTAATAATTCCAAGTTGTTGGGAGTATGCCTTTTCTATAGAGATAGAAAACTAGGGTTAGCCATAACACCCCATCTTCTTGAATTTTCTTCTTCCTTGGTGGATCACCTCTAGAGGCCAAACGCTTGGGTGGCTAACGTTGATCAAAGGAAGGAACCAAACCCGGTGGATTCAAGATTGAACGCGAAAGGATTTGGAGGTGAACTTGTACCTGAGGAAGCTCGATCTTCAAGGGTATGATTTATTCTTTATCTTTTCGTTTAATTAATAATTATGCATAAAGGATGATCCGGGTATATGGTTTGTAAATTTTTAAACTCTGATTTTACACGCTTCCGCTAATTTTGTGCAATTTGATTGCGTCCATGAATATTACAAACCTAACAATAATAATGAATCAACAGGAGAATAACAATAATATCTGCCAACAAATAGGCTCATCAAAAACTAGAATCCAAAATATGGAATATATCTAATTGAGGGTCATAAGACTATGAACTATGTGGACCACAGTTATGAGTAATCTTTCAACTCCAACTTTAACAGTCATAAGACTATAAGGACTCCTCGTACTTAGGGGGATCAGCCCTTCTTACCATGTATTGTGCACAAACATTTAACGCTACACGTAAGTTATCCCCTAATAATAATAGGGTTGTTCATCTCAGTATTTAGAATACAAGTCTGCACCAACGAAAGTTTGGTTTGGATAAGCTTTCAAGGGTAATTTGAAGTTTAACGAACATCAACTAGAGGACTAGTTGAATCAATAGTGTTTGATAATTACAACATAACATTGAACAATTGAGAATCATAAAAGAACTGATTATACATATCAAACTCATGCTTGAAATAACTATAGAGTATAAGTATTCAATAAAATGAATAAAAAGGTTAACCTTTTCTTGAGCAGTAAATAAGCTAAAGTTAGAGTCTTATAACATTAGAAATGAATATACTGAACGTACATAAACTGATAGTAAGCTGGAAACTAAAACTTTCTCAAAAAGATATTAAATTCATACAAGGATTAAAAACAATTCTATAATAGAGACGAGAGTTCAAACTTTGTTCATTATACAAGAATATATCTCAAGAAACTTGCTTAACCATAAACAAGTTAGAGTAAATCAACAAAATGAGAATTCAAATAGCATTAGAGTTTAAGTTTGCTCGAATGAGCTCTAGGGACAATTGTCTTATTCAATCAACAGTTGAAATAGAAAGCTTGCTCAAACAAAGAATTAAGCTACATAATGTAATAATGGAACTAGCTCAACGAAAGTAAAGAATTAGGAAACTTTCTCAATGTAAAAGATAGAGTTTAGAAACTTTCCTTGAGCGTAAGCTATAAAATTAAACTCACGATCACCTACATATAGGTTCAGAACCATCATCTATTAGATACACCACAACATATACATTTCTAGCTAGACTTGTGATGATAACACAGTCTTAAGTTACTATTCAAATATCAGAAAATCCAAGTGTTTTACTTCGCAACACCTATTCACTATTTATAATGCTTAATAAATCAAAACACGTCCCTTTCATAGTTTACCAATTTTTTACAACGTTCGAATTACTAACCACGTTTCACTATGTTATTTTAACTTTAACATTACCCATTTAACATGCTAACATAACTTCAAACCATGTTATAATGCTATCTCAATTCTCGCAATAATGGTGAAACTAGAATCTCAAACTGTGGTATAAGCGCAATTGCGCCATGCTAAAAGGTTCGAACTAAGCGCAATTTCTTGCTTTTTTTCCTTGGCACCGGTAGCAATTTACTGTTTGAGTGTCTGAACAGACACAGAGAGAAGGCTAATGAACATGAGTCGAGGCTTTATTAACAAACACAAATTTCACCCACCAAATAGTGAAATTAACACGTAAAATAATTATACAACTATCATAAACATGATTGCTCACCTATTCAATTACTTAGCACAATTTAACAACAACTAAAGCTATTTTAATTCCTCAATTTTCATGTTTTTCATAAAAACTCAATTTTCTTGACATTCATCTTAAAAATCATCACTATGAATTCATTATTTGGCCAAATCATTCCATTCCAATTACGTTATGCTCATATCTCATTGAGCTAACATATACAAGCTTCAATTTATAATTTCACATACTAATTGACCACTAAAATTGATACTTTTCATGAACATATGAAAAAATACATATAAACATACACTGTCAAAATTTTCTTCTACTGTAAACCGAGATTAACATGCAATTATTGTTTAAACACACTTTCTAATCATCACTATATCTAATTACCATCAACAGATTACGTAACAACAATTCTACATAAAGTTAGAGTTCAAAGAGTATAGCAAACTTTTACCGAAATACTCATAAACAATATCAAAATATTAGAACATACCTTTTGTTGCTTGACAGAAATTCTTGCTAAGCACACTGGAATTGACGTGAAAATTCCTAAACCCCTCTCTAATTCTCTCTCAAGCTCTCAATTTTCTCAGAACTCAGTACTCTCACACTATAATGCGTAATAATAAAAAAAAATCAACTGATATTCAAGCGCAAGAATTAACTGATACCCCTTATTAACTATACTAAATGCAAAATCAGTTACTAACGTATATAATATAAATATATTATATTTATTATTTAATTTATTTTATTTATTTTCAAAAATTAGAAATTCCAAAAGCCTAAGGCTTGTTTGACAACCCATTTAAATTTTAAAGAATTAAAATACTTAAGCCATGTTTGATAAACTAATTTAAATCCTTTTTAATTTATTTTAATAAACACTTTAGTTTATAAACTATAATCACATATTATTTTCATATCCAACATTAACCCATTAAATTAATCACATACTATATTTTAATTAAATATAGCCTTTTTAGCAAATATCACCAAACTATAATTTTTCATTATAACTTTATTTAATAATTTAACATACCACCTAAATTATTAAATCAACACAACAACATAACACCTCATGGTCTAATTAATTATTTAATAATTAATCTAATTTAGAAAATTCTCTAATACTTTTAGATTCATCAACCATCACATCAATAAAATATTTACTTAACAATAAACACCTCAAATAATATTTATATAACTCAATAAATATTTGAATTACAAATTTGAAATTTTGGATTGTTACAAATGTGCATCCGATCGCAGGGCTTGACCGAGGCGTGGATAGGATTCTACCCGTTTCTGATGGTGAGTGTTTCTCTTGTCTTTTTCCGTGTATTAGTTAAGAGTGTTGACTGACAGCAGATGTTGCCTTTGTGTTGGCAATTTTGGGCCTATGAGAGGCTTCCCTGTTTGCGTCCAGTGAGCGTGCTAGGTTTTGATACCTATCCACGAGGATGGTGATGGCATCATTCTATACTGGCGGAGGTCCTTGTTGCTGAGGGTTTCACTCATTGTCGCCTACAGCTGGAGTTGTTGACAGCTGATGTCATCACATGGATTCCATACTCTAGAGAGCATTTAGGAGTTGGATTTGAGGATGGGTACCCGACTGGAGTTGAGTACATCATTTCCACCCGCAGGATTCCTCTTTTTACATATGGAGGATGGGAGATCTATTTAGGAGAGCGTGCTATCAGGAGCACTACGGGAGAGATTCGCATGCCGATCTTGCCTCCTGCTAGGCGTTATTGGCCTATTTCGCAGTCACCCATCATTGACATCCCATTGATGGGGATTGACGGTTTTACATTATCAGAGGGCCCCTGGTCTCAGGAGATGTTCCAGCATTGGTAGATCCCTCGTAGTATTGGAGCTCAGACCCGCGCCACACATTTTATGGGGGATATGGTTCTAGGATCCGTGATGATGATGGATTAGCTAGCCTATGTCATAGATGCGACTCATGTGACACAGATTGACAGATTGACATGACAGCTGGAACGGACACATCTTTTCATTCGGCCTTTGGGCAGAGATCCTTCAGAGGTAGATACTTTTGATCCTTCCAGCTCTTGCGCTGGCCCCTCAGGTGACCCATATGGCTTTGCCGGTGCAGATCCTCCCTTGTATAGGCCTGACATCCCTGTAGATAGAGATCTAGTGACTCAGGAGGAGTTACATCAGGTGGACAGGATCGATGATGTAGACATCGATACCATTGACTTTTTCTAATGTATATTTCTCGCTATCTCTTTTGATAGGCCCCTGTTAGCTGCTGGGTAGCTTCACCCCATTCTCGCTATATCTTTTGATAGGCCTCTGTTAGATATTGGGTAGCTTCACCCCATTTCCTTGTATTTTATCTATACAGAGATGTATTAGATGATGATATACTTAGGAATGTATGTACATTTTTCCATTCCCTATATCATATTGCCATCTATTGTATCATGCATGTTATTATGTTATGCTTATGTATGTATGTCCAGATATATTCAGCATTGACCCCTGGATGGTCTTATGACACGGCCGTCACATGATGTCTTCTTGACGAGTTAGTCAGTATTGATTATACCCCCACCATTTTTGGTGGTATCTGGTATGCGTTCATGGTATGATAGTATATCACCATTAGTCATGGTGATTGTAGATGATTTGTTGCAGCATACTATGACCATGTTGATGTTTCAGGTTCCCACAGGATTTGTAGAGGGTATGCTAGAGCATTGGGTATCGGAGAGGCAGGTTTTCCGATTTGGGACCCAGGAGTACTTGACTCCTACTTTGGAGGAGTATGCATGGTTGACGATGTTGCCACTGGACAGACCTTGCGTGCATATGGCTATCGGAGACATAAGCAGACAGTTCACGACCCTCACCGAATTGAGGAGTAGAGTGGTACAGGATGAGATTACATCCGTCCACGTGATATCCTAGAGTTTTCTGTTTGAAAGATTTGGCTCTGAGGATAGTTATGCACGGCATTATGGGGATTTCACCACACCGGAGGATCATTGGCATTCAGCCAGGGTGGATGTACTACTTTTGTGCGTATTGTCATACGTCTTCATGCCGCGGTACATGGATGAGCTGGATATCAGCGTCATTATAGCAGTGAGAGCTCTCAGGGAGGGTCATACCATTGTACCGATGATCATTACAAGAGACTACGAGGTCGCCTACATCTTATTGGACTTATCCGCAGGAGTGTTTCTGTGTAGCTTCGGGCCATGTTGTATGTGTTGTTTATGTCACACTTGAGACCGATTGGCACACTTAGACGGCATGGGTTTTGTTTCACCCATGATATAGCCATGTCATACTCCTTTCAGCCTGCGGAGTGTACAGATGCTGCATCGTGGTCAGCTTTCCTGGCAGGGATTAGGGATCCGTTTGCCATATTGTTGTGTTCAGGGCTTAGCTCTAGGCATGGATTATCTCCCTCTAGCTGGATTGAGGGGTATAATTACTTACCATTCACTGGATATGATGTGTCAATTTGACCAGTTTCAGGATTTTCACCCTTATGAGGGGGCAGTGAGTCAGCACTTCGCTTCACACCGTTTATTAGCTGAGGACAGATCAAGGTTGTATGCCTATTGGGATCAGCGAGAGCTGGTTGGATTTTCTATCAGTCATCTGGGTTGTTCTGCAGAGTATTCCACATGGATGGAGACAGAGACTGCATCGATTGCGGTAGTATCTGGCATATAGAAGACTGATTCTGATGATGAGGAGCCTATAGAGGAGGCTGACATTCCCATCGATGACTTGACTGCTGGGCTGCCAACATATGTGATGGATTATCCCACCCCGAGTGCCACTGTTACCCAGTATTTGGCACAACATTTGGAGTAGAGCTTAGATCTGATGACCTATGATAAAGATGAGGCTAGGGTCGTGATGTTGACAGCTCTTGATGAGAGAGACGCCGCTCTGGTAGAGAGGGATGAGGCTAGATCAGCTATGGATGCATTGATTATGGAGCGGGATGCCGCATTATCTGCTAGGGATGTGGCCATTGTAGACAATACTTCAGTGAGATCCCAAATGACTGTCAGTTTTGCCGACATGAGTGCTTGCATTGATGAGCATTATGCCACCATGCAGTTAGCCTCTGATCTGCTAGCTCGTGTAGATACCCTTGGGTAGGAGCTTGCAGTGCTACCTCCATTTTTAGAGAGGGATGCCATGTTAGATCTGATAGTCCGCATACACACAGATCTGTAGATAGCTTTGTATTTTCTTGCACAGACTAGCTTAGCCATTTTGTCATGTACAGTATAGATGTATATATCAAACAGTATTATGTATGTCAGGGAAATATATTTTGATTCACTTCCCTTTTAGTTATGCCTTGATACTTGCTTGATATTTGCCTATTTCTTTAGGGCCATTATAAACTTATCCTTGATAGGTGGACATTGAGACGTCACAAGATCTCCTAGAATGGATCATTGATTTCTGTATATCCCTACCATCTTTGGTGTCTTGGGACTGGTATCTTTATGGAAAAGTGGAGAGGAGGGTGGTTTTTCCTCTTTGAGATTTACCGTACCACAGATGGTCGCCAGTACTTCTATTTATGAGAAGCCTAGTTAATTCAATCTCTTATGGGTTGGTATTGCTCTTTGAGGCACGATTGCAGCTTAGATGGTCACCAAATCTTCTATTTGTGAGAAGAGGTTGGGTAATTCCATCCCTTTAATCTGAAACCGATGAAATGTGGTGATTTGAAGGTTGATCCCAGTAACGTGTGACAAGTATTTTTTTCTGGTAGGGGTTAGACTGAACCATGAATGGCTTCCTAGTACTCCTATTGAAGAGGAGATCAAGTCTGCGTAATTCGAACCTGGTGTAAGAGGTTCAACGTTGAATGCAAAAGGCAGATAGGTGGAGAAATGTTTTTGTTGTTTTTGTGAAGAAAGGGTATAAATGTTTCTGTTGTTTTTGTTGTTTATTGCGACCGGGCCATATAGAATATGGTTGCCTACATACCCCCGGGTATCAGGGAGATCAGGTCGGCGTAGTTAGTTCCCTCAAGACAAATCATGACCAAAGAGAAGTGTAAATCCATATATGCAAGGCTATACTACGGGGAGAAGAAAGTTTTATCCCATAATGGGGATAAACTGCAGGTGGGGAAAAAGTTTGATCCCGTCTTCAGGACAAACTGCAAGTGTAGAAATGTTTAATCCCGTCTTCAGGATAAACTGCAAGTGTGAAAGGTTCAATCGTCTTTAGGATAACCGAAATTGTATGAAAGGTTTGAAATGAAGTGAAACTAATGTGCTGGTTTAAAGTGTATGTTTCCCTGAGGGGCAGAAGAGTATGTAGAAAGGAAAGGGTTCAAAACTGAAATGACTGCTAATTTGATGATCAACACCAGGATGTTTGTTTGATGGTAACCTCAGACATAGTACCGTTTCACGGTGTCCGAGTTGATAAGCTGTGGAAATTCATTGCCATCCATTTCATTCAACCTGAGAGCACCTCCTGTCAATACCTCCTTGACAACAAATGGGCCTTCCCAGTTAGGAGAGAATTTTCCCTTAGAATGATCTTGGTTGTCAATGATCTTCTTCAAAACCAAGTCATGTTGTTTGAACTGCCGTAGTCGGACTTTTTTGTTATAGGATCGTGCAATCCTTTACTGATATAAATGACCATAGAAGATAGTCGCGGTTCGCCTTTCGTCTATTAGAGACAATTGGTGATACCTATCTTGTACCCATTGGTCTTCATCCAATTGAGCATCCATCAACACTCGGAGGGATTCCATTTCCACCTCTATGGGGAGCACAGCTTCCATCCCATAAGCTAATGAGTAGGGGGTTGCCCCAGTGGAAGTACGCATAGAAGTTCTGTAGGCTAATAAAGTCAGAGGCAATAGGTCAGGCCATCCTTTGTGATTGGTGGACATTTTTTGCATGATCTTTTTGATGTTTTTATTAGCCGCTTCAATAGCACCATTCATCTTTAGACGGTAGATGATGGAGTTAAGGTGTTTGATGTGGAATTTTCTGCATAACTCCTCCATCATTTTGTTGTTGAGGTTTTTAGCATTGTCTGACACAATGACCTCTGGTTGTCCATATCGACAGATGACATTATTTCTGATGAAAACAATGATGACTTCTTTGGTAACCCTGGGGAAGGATGCTGCTTCTACCCATTTGGTGAAGTAGTCGATTATGGTGAATATGAATCGATGTCCATTACTGGCTTTGGGCTCGATGGGCCCGATCACGTCCATTCCCCACATTGAGAAGGGCCATGGCGAACTCATATTGTGGAGTTCCCTTGGAGGGGTATGGATGGAATTTCCATGAATCTGGCATTGATAGCATCTCTTGACGTGATCATCACGGTCAGCTTTGAGTGTAAGCCAATAATGCCATGTTCTAAGGATCTTCTTGACAAGTAGGGGTCCGCTCATGTGAGGGCCACATACTCCACCATGGATCTCATCCATGAGTCTTTGAGCTTTGTCTTTATCCAAACATTTGAGGAGACCTAATCATGTATCTCTTTTGTAGAGTGAATCTCCGCTCAGGTAGAATTTCATAGCCATTCGATGAATCCGCCTCTTCTCAGTTAGGCTCGCCTCAGCAGGTGTAGATCCATCTCGCAGATATTCCTTGATGTGCTGATACCAAGGGTTGTGGATGGGAGGTATTTCATCCAATACTTCTCCAACATAATTCCCATAGATTGGGGCTTTTAACAGAGCAAACGTGATGCTTGGCATGTTTTCCTTGTCAGATATATGAACCAAGGAGGCCAACATTTCTAATGCATCCGGAATATCATTCCTATTGTGAAGAATGTGTAGAAAAGAGATTTCTTCGAACTCCAAAGCCATCTGTAGAACTGTTCGATGGTAAGGCAGCAAATGAAATTCTTTAGTTTGATAGATTCCCGTGGATTGTCTGATTACCAATTCGGAATCCCCAAAGACAGTTAACCGCCTGACACCCATTGAACGGGCAAGTTTTAGCCCAATGATATAGCCTTCATACTCAGTTGTGTTGTTGGTGCTGACAAACTACAATTTGACGGGGACGGGATACTACTCCCTCGTACTGCATACTAGAACTGCTCCAGCTGCAGAACCTTCTGCAATAATAGCTCCATCAAAATACATTTTCCACGTACGACATGTATCGTACTGATGTTGTTGCTGAACTGTCATTACCCCTTCATCGGGGAAGTATGTTTCCAAGGGTTTGTAGTCCCCTGCAGGTGCGGCGACAAGTTGATCTGCAATTCCTTGACCTCTGACAGACTTTTGCGTCACGTAGATGATGTCAAATTGCTGCAGGATCAACTGCCATCTTGACAGTCAACAATTTAGTATGGGCTTACTGAACACATACTTACGAGGATCCACACGGGATATGAGATGGGTTGTGTGACCATGGAGGTAATGTTGTAACCTCATGGAAGCCCATGCTAAAGCACAACAAGTCTTCTCAATCAGAGTGTACTTGTGTTCACTGATGCTGAATCTTTTGCTGAGATAATAGATAGCTTGTTCTTGGCCTCTATCGTCTTTTTGCCCAAAGATATGTCTGACCCATGGCATTGTCATTAATGGACAGGTACATGAACAGGGGAACATCATCCCTGGGAGGTACCAAAATAGGAGCGTTAATTAGCTGCTCTTTAATGGTAAGGAAGGCTTTCTGACACTCATCGTTCCATTTCATGGAGGAGTTCTTCCTTAATGACTTGAAGATTGGATCACAGAGTTCTTTGTGAGTTGAGAAATGAAACCCGCTAATAAAGTTGATTCTTCCCAAAAATCCCATATTTCCTCTCTCGTCTCGAGGAATGGGAATTTCCTTGATGGCTGGATTTTGGTAGGATCGATTCAATCCTTTGTGGTGACTAGGAAACCTAGCAACTTGCCTCGACTTAACACCAAAGGCGACTTGGCTGGATTCAACTTTAAGTTATACTTACGCAACCTGTTGAAAAGTTTTCTGAAATGGTCTAAGTGGTCATCCTCCTTTCAGGATTTGACAATGATGTCATCCACGTAGATCTCTATCTCTTTGTGTATTAAATCGTGGAAAAGAGCCATCATAGCTCGCTGATAGGTTGCCCGGCATTGATGAGGCCGAATGACAACCGTCTGTAGCGAAAGGTTCCCCAAGGCGTGATGAAAGCAGTTTTCTCACGGTCCTCCTTAGCGACCATAATTTGATGGTACCGCAAAGCAATCAAAGAAAGGAGTACATGTCGTATTCAATTAAAGATTGTCAATAAGAATGTGGATAAATGGCACGGAAAGCTATCTTTAAGGCAAGCTTTGTTCAAATCTCGGTAATATACACTACAGACTCGCACCTTTCCTCCTTGTTTTAGGTGCACGGAACAATGTTGGATATCCACTCCGAATATGTAGACACATGATGATGATGCGACTTGAAATTGTTTCACAATTTCTTCTTTAACCTTTAAACTCCACTCAGGTTTCAATCGCCTGAGTTTTTGCCTAACTGGCTTGAATCCTTCTTTAATGGGAAGGCGATGAAGAACAATGTCAGTGGACAAACCCACCATGTCATGAGACCATGCAAACACATCCTGGAATTGGGTTAATAGTGAAACCATGTCATTCCGTTGATTTGTGGTAAGGTCTGAACCAATTTGGATAAGCTTAGGGTTGTGTAAGGTTCCAAGATTGAAAGAAGTGGTTTGATCAAGATTGGATTTGGGTTTGTCTGCGACCCATTCCTTAATCTCCTGAGGTGTCTCAATGTCCTCTTGGATGTCCATCAAGTCTAAGTCCAACTTTTCATCAAAGTAACAGCCCTTGTGGAGAGAAGGCACCTCATCAGCAAGTACATGCACATCTAAATTCAGAGTCCTGAAACAAAATATGCTTTTACTTAATATATGCAACTGTTCGATCATACAAAAGTGTTAGCATGTACTTGATAAAATAATTGCTAGTACTGTAAAGGAAAGCAAGCAATTAAAGTTATCTACAGGGCAGAGGGATGTTTTTGCCCAATTTACCCTCGTTGACCAATAAATGGAGTCTTTGCCCAATTATCGAGGGCAAAGTCCTAATGGGATTTGCAGTGATGGAAGGATCGTCATTATCCTCCTTCTCTAGAATGATAACCATGACATATCGGGCAATCATCGTCGCTCAGGGTGTATGTCATTTGTATTTTCATCATGAATAATGACGCGTATACTGCCATCATCAAGGCAATGTCATGTTTACGTTTCTATTCCTTTTCTTCTACTTTGGGATCAGGAATCAGCACCTCTTTAGCTTTGATTGGCCTTTGGTTTAGGAAAAGCATGGCCACAATATAATTTGGCACCTTTCTTTGAGACCGTGCATTAGCTCGTGGGGTAAAGGTATAGAAAATCGCCATGCGGCGGAAGCTTGAGGAACCTGCTTGTGCTTATGAGGATTCCTGTGACTGGAACTGACAAAATAGCCTAGTCCGGCTATTCCAATTTGGCTGGACACTTGGATAGGGTGCTTAATACCCTGTTTATCTTTACCAAACCTTGTCCAGGTTGATAAACCAATGACATCATTTCTTGAGTAGCCGACATAACCTTGGCAGAAATCCTGGGTATGGGAAGTGGCGCTCCAATAGAATGGTATTGCGTGGTACTCACTTCCAGAGTATTAAAATTGGATGGTTCAACTTCTGAATTGAAGCTGATGATTGGTAGAGTTCCTTGTTCAGGACATTCCAGCTCAGCATTGACAGTGACTAGACTGTTGTTGATAATGTATTTGAGCTGTTGATGTAGCGTGGAGGGAACGGCTCCAGCCATGTGTATCCATGGTCTCCCCAAGAGTAGGTTGTATCCTGAATCTATCTTGAGGACGTGGAAGGATACATTGAATGTATTTGGACCAATCTCAATTAGCAATTCAATCTTTCCGACGGCATTTCGTCGGGATCCATCAAAAGCTCTGATAACCGTATGGCTGCTTTGGATCCGCTTGAGATTGACATTCATCTTCACCAAAGTGGCATAAGGACAGATATTTAGTGATGAGCCTCCATCTATCAAAACTCCAGCTAGCATGTACCAGGAAGACAAAATCGCAATGTGCAATGGCTTACAATGATAGGTCCCTTCGGGCGGTATGTCATCATCAGAGAAGGATATCACGTTGTTGTTGAAAATGTGATCAACCAAATGTTGAAATTTTTCCACATCCACTGATTTTGGTAAATAGGCTTCTTCCAAAACCTTCAGTAAAATCTTTCGATGATCCCCGGAAGAGAAAACCAAGTCCAGTATAGATATCTGGTGTGGAGCTTCTCGCAAGCTTAAAACCACTTTGGCTTCATTGTGGCCCATAGTGCGGAGGAATTTTTCAATCTTCTCCATGGGAATCTTCCCATTTGCTTCGCAAGTAGGTTTCATAACCCGTAGAGGAAGATACAGTGTATTTTCCCTCGACACTGTAGCAGTAGTATGAGACATGGATCCTTCAGCTTTTCCATAATTCCATGGAACTTTGTGTAAGCTGACAACAGGATGTTGTGGTCTGAAAGGTAAATAAATTGGCTCTGGTGCGGCCACTTTCAAAGGATTGTCAGCTCCTTTGAGTTGAATTGGTTGTATGGGAAATACTTTATGATCTCATCATCCACGCCGGATATAATCGCTCATTGATCCCTTCCATTTGGTAGGACATGCATTCCCGCCCTTGAGTTGCACAGTGTAATCATCTGCTATTTGCAGGACACCGCTATCAATAAGATTCTGAATGATATGGCGGAGTGCCCATCATTCTTCTGTGTTGTGACCGCGAGAATGTGAATGATATTGACACACTTCATCAGAATTGAACCGTCCTGAGCGGGGATTGATTGGAGGCAGAAGGAAGGTAATTCTTTCTTCATTAATCGATATTTGCAATATCTCCTCCATAGATTGGCCAAGATAGGTAAATTCCCTTTGATTGGCAAAATCCCGACGGGCTTTAGCATTGGCTCTCTTTGCAACCTTATCTTCCATAGCTTCACTTTTTGAAGGTGGTGATGGAGCATTCATAAAAAAAGGAAGGAGATAGGCATGCTCCTACCTGATTAATTAGAGTGTGACTTGATGGTGGTGGGTCACCAGTTCAGCCAATTGCTCAATTTGTTTGCAAAGATCTTTCATTTTTCATTCCATAGTGAACTGGAACTTTGCATAATCCCATCTGTCAACACCGTCTTTGAGGGTTTGGGATGATTCACCATTAGAATTGGAACTCTGTCCAGTGCTCCAACTGATCCTGTTGACCTCTTCTTCTTTATGTTGAGGAAGAGGGTTGTCTTGCACATGAGGTTGATCTAGTTTGGTGACCACGATCTCACCGTTGTCTATTAAATCTTAGATCTTATGTTTCAAGGCCCAACAATCTTGAGTATCATTTCCAGGTGCTTCGGTATGATAAGCACATTTCTGAGTAGCATTAAAACCCCTCCCATTAGGGTTGGCTGGCGGAAGAAGATGTGTAATTTTCTTCTGAGTAGTCAAAAGAGCAAGAATATTCTCGAGCGAGTCCCCTAAGGGTGTGTACGTTCGAGGACGATTTACTTCTTCACCTTTAGGCAATGGAGGGTTTGAAGACTGTGCCTGCATCCGGGCCTCGCGGGTCCCGTCGTCTCGAAGTACATGCACGTGCACTGTAATGTTCGCTCGAACTTGCAGAACTTAAATCCGAGCATACGAACGAGGTATATGTGACCTTCTTTAGACCACTTGTGTCGAGAGTTACATAATGACATGGATTAGAGGTTGTACGAAGTCAGGAAGAGAGGTCTATGCCCATGGTCTTCAACCTTCAAATTCTATCCAAGGTACTGTCATGCGTAATAGTCACTCGGGATTGTAACTCCTTGGTTCTTGTGGGACATTGTTGGATGTATGTATGTATGAAGTGTTGAGACGACGCGCATGTATTGAAGGGGGAAGATGACGTTTGACTCTTTGTCGGGGTTATCACCAGTTTGAGTTGAAAACAAATGTTGCTCAGGGTTACATCTGAGATTGGACTACTTGTTGGTATGCTGCAATATCATCTTGTGAGAGACAACGTTGAGGCGGTAAGATGACATTTGACTCCTCACCGGGGTTATCGCCGGTTTGAGCTGAAAGCGGACGTTGCTCACGGTTATATCTGAGATTAGACTATTTGTTTGTATGTCGCAATGTCATCTGTGGGAGAACCTATCTTCCCAGTGTTAGCTCCGAGTCTGAGGTATGAGTGCCTCGACAGGATGTCTGAGCTTGAAGCTGATAGCATGCATTTGAAATAAGCATTTCCGGAGTTATCTCCGGAACTGCAACAGCACTCCTTGGGGTTATCGCCAAGAACGAAACTCGGTGTTATCTCCGAGGTTGGAAATGATACTTCCGGTGTGTGTTCCGGGGTTGAACATGATGTTCCCGGTGTGTGTCCCGGGTTTTGAGCTTGAACTTCCGTTAGTATCCAGAATTGATGTAAGCTATCTTCCAGGGTTATCTTCAAAAGACTTATCTGCCCTCCTACAATGTCAGTAACAGGCGTGCAGAAAATTTCGAGTGTCTATAATGGCATGTCAGAGGAAGAAGTGGAGGTGGTGTTGTTTAACACGGTAGCACCTGCAGAAGAGATGACTCCGGGGGAGTCGATGAAGTCATTGTTCATGACAATGTTGGATAGAAATATCCTGTTGGGAAAAGAGGTGAGAGAGTTGAAGGAGGAGATCCATGACATCTTGGAGGATAAGAAGAGCAAGGAGACATTTTGGGAAGTAGAGCATGAAGAGAAGGTTTTGGCGAAGGACAAGGTCCATGAGCTTAAACACGAGGTCTTTGAGCTTAGGCAGGAGCTAAAGACCAAGAAGCAGAAGGTTAGTAGGATGTCCTATATATATAGGAGTTCGCACGGGGATTTTCAGCAGCAAGTGGCCGAGTATCCTGTGGAGGTAGGGTAGACACGAAGTATTATCAGTCGTGATGTGATAGCCGGTCTTGCCAATGCAGATTATGAGAATGCCATAAGGCAAATGTAATTCAGTTAGTAACTAGAGTAGATATTAGATATGTAAATATGTTGTATCTATGTAGTGACATAAAACCCTTTTTTGTATATAAAATGGTAGTCTTTTGTAAATCCCAATTTTTGGAAAGCAATGGCGGGAAAGTAATGTAATCAGCTAAGGTTGTGTAATGATGAATAATATAATATTATACTACAAAGAAGATGTAAGACCCCAACTTTTATGAATAAAGATGATTTTTCTATAAATATCATTTTTGAATATTATGGAATGAATTTGATATAATGTTATAGTTGTGGGTAATATTTATAAATTTTGCAAAGTACGCAAGTTGTTTTATAATATTTGATTGGTCGAGGAATATTCGTTTTAACAGGGAATATTAAATAACAACCAAGACAATCATTGGTGGACCCTATTAACGGAATTATTGTCGGATTGAGAAAACGACAAAAATATTTTATGAAAATAACGGCGGAAGTTTTAACGTTAACTGTTGAAACACCCGGTGTTAAAAGTACAGTAATACGCGTGGTTGCATAGTATCACACGATATTGATTATTGATGATTACGTGAGAAGTCATTCAATTTTGTTCAATTATTGCTACAGTAATTGCTGCATAGTATCTCACGTTATTTGATTCAATTATTGTCAATATTTTATATATTATTAAATCAATAATTGAGACGACAAAATTATTAATATTATTATTTGCAATATTAACGATGTCTAGAAGTTCTGTCAATGAGAGATTTGGTCACCTAATTGCGCGCCAATAGGGAGAAATCCTCATTGGAAAGCCCCCTCTTTCCTGAGAATGACCTGGTCAATTAATATTGTGAATTATAATAAAGGTGATAAATGTTGTTAAAATTATTAAGTTGATTTTTATGAAGTTTTGCTTATTTTATGGACCCATATTTACTTATTTTTCAAAATAGTATTATGAGTAATATATATATATATATATATATATATATATATATCTTATTGATTTCATGGGGTGGAGTGTTTCGTTGATTAATGTTGGTTATTTTATATATGAATTGATTTGGTGGAATCAAGTTTGGTGGGAAGGTGTACTATATATATATATATAGGTTTGGTTTGAAAGTTTTCAAGGGAGTGATCACGGGAATTCATCCCGTGAATTTAAAAGGAACATGTATATATATATAATATATATTATATTTTATTTAAAAGTTTTCATTTTATTAGAATATTTTATTGCATAGTATCCTTTCCATTCTCCTATAAATAGGATGCTTAGTTAGAATTGAAAAACACACCAAAAATTTAGAGAATTCTTCTTCTATAAGAAAACTTTGACCGTAGAAAATAGTGCAAGTTTTCTTCAAGTATATCCCCGCCCTACCCATCCGAATACTCTTCTTTTTAAGGTAAGGGTATTATTCTTTCGTATTCATGAAGAGAGTTATTTTCTTTCAATACTCGTAAGGGTTGTTATTCCATTTTTTATTATTATGATGGAATAACCTATCTATGCGAAGTACCGCATACATGGTGAAATTCTTCTGTTATTCCATTCTTTATTATTCTGTTAGAATAACCTGTTTGTGCGGTCTATCGCATGCCTGGTGAATTCTGTTGTTATTCCACTCTTTATTATTCTGTTAAAACATCCTGTCTGTGCGGATTACGCATGACCTGGTTCAATTCTTTATTATTCTGTTGGAACATCCTGTATGTGCGGATTACGCATGACCTGATTCCATTTTTTATTATTCTGTTGGAATATCCTGTCTGTGCGGATTACGCATGACCTATTTTTATTCTTTATTATTATGTTGGAACATCCTGTCTGTGCGGATTATGCATGACCTGGTTCCATTCATTATTATTCGGTTGGAATATCCTGTCTGTGCGGATTACACATGACCTGGTTCCATTCTTTATTACTCTGTTGGAATAACCTATCTATGTGGATTACCACATGCATGGTGAATGATCCTTTGTATTCATTCCTTATTAACTTGTGGAAATGATCTGTCTACGTGGATTATCGCATGGCAGGCAAAAATCCATTTGCAATTTTATATATTCTATTATACTCAGTTGGTTAAAGTTTTGGCTTCTATACTCTATGAAATTAGTAGAATATCCTAGATATTTGTGCTTCATCCAGTATCTTTTCATGGAAATATTCTTCTAAGCATTCTAGAATTTTTTACTCCACAAAGCAGTATCAAGTTGACAATTTAGACGTTATTGGTTCCTGGATAAATTAATTTATAAATCTTTCAAATTTATTCTTGAACTTGTTTTATTGATTTATTATGTCATTGTCATCATCCTCATGTTTATATTATGTTGAAAGTCATTTGTGGCCTGTAGTGCATAGATGAACTTGGTATGATTATGACCAGGGATTATTCGGTATAATCATGACCGTAATGTTATAAATGATGTGGTAAAAGTCCTCATTGGCCCATAGTGCATTAATGGACAGTTGTTCGCATAATCATGACCATTGATGAAAACACGAATATCCTTGGCCTATAGTGCATGGATAATTTGTGGTTGTGATACTAATGAATATCCTTGGTCATAGTGCAGGGATGATGTGGATTATTTATTAAGCTGAGTCTCAGCGATAAAAGTAATGAAAAACCTTTTAAATCATAAAATATAGTAGATTGTATTCTCTACTTGACTCTTCTAATGGATTGCTTGTTCCGCTGCAATTAAACTTGATGTTTGTTATATTGTATCAATTTAACACTGTTAAAGGCTAAAGATAATTTATTCTGCATTATCTTAGTCATAATATTTCTTACTGGGCTAGTTGAGCTCACCCTTTTGCTTTCATTGTTCTCTTTGAAATGAGAATGTAGCGAGGGACTAGTGGGGAGCGAGTGATGGTCCGGATGATAGCATTAGTAGTCCTCACTATTCTATGAAATAGTGTGATAATAAATGTATTGAGGACTTATTTTGAGTTTGAATACTATCTAGAAGACAATATTTGTATTAAAACTCACAGCTCATGTTGTATATTTAAGATTGTATTTGTATTCTGTACCATGTTTTTGGCTACTCAGAATAGGTGATGTATACCTATTTTGGGGGCGTCACAGTTGATATCAAAGCTTAGGGATATGATCCCTGGCTGAGATGTGAGACAAGAACTAGGAGGGGAGGCGGGAATTCCTTTCGGGCTAGTATGACCTACCTAAGTTTATTTGGTATTTAATTGGTCGGACAGAGTATAGGGATAAAATGTGATATGTTAATTAACCCTTGTTTTGTGGTAGTATTTGAAAATGACATCCGAGAATGTTGAGAATAGCAATGGAGCACAGGAGACCGTTGAGTCTCCATAGATCAATAATCAGGATAATGTGTATCAGGAAGGCAACAATCCTCATGCAAACAATAACACTGACAAAATGATGAACGATGGAATGTTCAGAGGCTTTATGCAATTCATGCAACATCAGGCAAGAACGGCTCCTGTCCAAAATACAGGTGGAAACACTGGCAACTCTCGGACGGTCACCGCTAAGCAGCTCAAGGAACTGGGACCACCAGAGTTTTTTGGAGAGCCAAAACCACTTAAGGCGGAGATGTGGATAAAGCAGATCTGCAAGATATTTGATGTCTTGGGATGCTTTGAGGAGCAAAAGGTTCCCTTTTCCACCTTCATGTTGTGGGCAGAGGCATATTACTGGTGGGAATCTGTAAAGCGTACTCAACCTGCCGCACTGAAGATGACTTGGGAGAAGTTCCAAGAATTGTTCAACGACAAGTACTTTCCTGAAAGTATTCGTCATATGAAAGAGGTAGAGTTCATCAAGCTGGAGCAAAACAACATGAGCGTGTCACAGTACGAAGCCAAGTTTGCCGAGTTATCTCGATTTCTGTCCCATTTGGTTGATAATGAGGAGAGAATGACGCGAATGTTTCTAAGAGGTTTGAAACTCGAGATACATCAATATCTTATCTCTCATAAACTGTGTTTGTATTCAGATGTTGTTAATAGGGCTCAGTTATTAGAGTGTGATAATGAGTCAACCCAACCAAAAGAGAGCAGCTGGCAAAATGATAATACCAGTGATAGCAGTCATCGAAGCGGTGACAATAAGCGTGGAGGGAATCAACATGCCAGAAATGGTAACCA
The DNA here is from genome assembly GCA_020205615.1 of Panax quinquefolius. Lineage (NCBI taxonomy): Eukaryota > Viridiplantae > Streptophyta > Magnoliopsida > Apiales > Araliaceae > Panax > Panax quinquefolius. The sequence goes on along the minus strand of CM035161.1, from coordinate 54,943,138 downwards.
TTTCGGAAGTAATCATGGCCAAAATAATAAGAATGGACATTTCAAGAAGAGGAGATTCAACAATGATGGAAAGTCGTCAGCATCAGCACCCGTTGTTAAGGAAGGAGAACGACCACCTATCATATGCTTCAAATATGGAGGGAGGACATATCACCAAAGCATGCAATAATCCAAAACGTGTTACAATTGTGGAAGAGAAGGTCACCTAGCTCGATTTTGTCATTCAGGGAAGGCAAGTTCAGCTGGGATGGAGGCACCAAAAGCCATCCCAGAAAAGTCAAAGCTAGTAGTTCAAGGGAGAGCGTTTGTTGTGACCTCCCAGAAACCAAGAAGCCCAAACGAGGTCTTCACGGGTAAGCTTATCATAAACTCTAGTGAAGTTTATACCTTATTTGATACCGGTTCTACCCATTCTTTTATTTCTCCTACTTGCGCTCAACGTTTAAATTTAACTCCGAATAAATTAGACTTTTACTTACATTTGAAACTCCGTTGGGAGAAACCTTCATTACATCCACTGTTTATAAGTCTTGTTTACTTCAAATCGGCACCCACACGTTACCTGTCGATCTTATTTCTTTGAAAATACTTGCATTTGATGTGATTCTAGGGATTGATTGGTTAACTACTCATCATGCAAAAATTGATTATTTTCATAAGGTTGTTTGCTTTCTTATTCCTAACCGACCTATTATGAGAATTCAAGCAACCAAACCATTAAAATCAATCACTGTCATCTCAATCCATAAAGCTATTCGTTTATTAAAAAATGGATGTCAAGCTTTCTTAGCTCATGTCACGGATCTAAACAAAAATACGTCAGTTTTGAATGATATTTCTATTGTTAATAAATTTTCTGACATATTCCCTGAAGAACTTCCTGGCCTACCCCCAGAGCATGAAATTGAATTTTGTATCGACCTTGAACCCGGTACAAAACCTATTTCCAAAGCCCCGTATCGAATGGCTCCTATTGAACTTCAGGAGTTAAAGACCCAACTGCATGAATTGTTAGACATCGGTTTCATTCGTCCTAGTACGTCCCCTTGGGGTGCTCCTGTTCTATTCGTGAAGAAGAAAGATGGGAGTATGCGACTTTGTATTGATTATCGGGAATTGAACCATGTCACTATCAAAAATAGATATCCATTTCCTCGCATTGATGACCTGTTTGACCAGTTGCAAGGCGCCAAATTCTTTTCAAAGATTGATCTTCGTTTCGGATATCACCAATTGAAGATTAGAACCGATGACATTCCAAAGACGACTTTCATAACTCGCCACGGGCATTATGAATTCCAAGTCATGTCTTTTGGATTGACTAATGCTCCTGTTGCCTTCATGGAAATGATGAACCGAGTATTCAAGGAATATTTGGATCACTTTGTGGTCGTCTTTATTGATGACTTCCTCATATATTCCAAAAGCCGTGAAGATCATGAGCAACACTTGAGGCTGATACTCCAAAAGCTTTGTGAAAACAAGCTTTATGCCAAGTTAAAGAAATGCGAGTTCTGGCTTGAGGAAGTAGCATTCCTTGGGCACGTGGTATTAAGTCATTTAATATCTGTTGACCCGTCAAAGATTGAAGCAATTCAAAGCTGGGAGCAACCTAAATCAGTGACCGAAGTACGTAACTTTCTCGGTTTAGCTGGTTATTATCAAAGATTCGTGTAAAGATTTTCTCGAATCGCTACTCCACTAACTCAGCTGACTCAAAAAGATACAAAATTCAGTTGGAGCGAGGAATGTGAGAAGGGTTTTCAAGAACTCAAGAAGAGACTCATTTCAAATTTTGTTCTAACAATACCATCCGCTCGGAGGATTTGTCATCTCATGATGATGCTTTGAGCAAAGGGTTAGGATGTGTTCTTATGCAACATGGGAAAGTCATAGCCTATGCCTCTCGGCAACTCAAAGAATATGAGAGGAATTATCCTACTCATGATCTAGAGTTAGCAGCTGTTGTCTTCGTACTTAAAATTTGGAGGTATTACTTGTATGGGGAGAAAGTGGAGATCTTTACGGATGATAAAAGCCTCAAATATTTCTTCACTCAAAAGGAACTCAACATGCGACAATGATGTTAGCTTGAACTGTTGAAATATTATGGTCATACCATCCAATACCATCCTGGAAAAGTGAACGTGGTAGCTGACGCATTGAGTAGAAGATCATATGCAGGTACGAGTGCGATATTGTCAATGCAAAGGCCCATTTTGTGTGACTTGAAAAGGATTGAGATAGAGTTAAAGACTCTAGGGACCCATGTGATGATGGAAAATATACGAGTAGAACCGACTTTAATTGATAAAGTTAAAGCTGCTCAAGCTGCAGACCTGGAGTTGATGCGTATGAGGAAGAAAGTGCAAGAGGGTGCTATGCCGGAAGCAAGAATTGATGAAGAAGGAATACTTCGAGTCAACTCCAGACTTTGTGTTCCGGAAGCAAAGAATTGATAATGAAGAAGTAATACTTCGAATACTTCGGGTACTATGCCGAAAGCATGAATTGATGATGAAAAATTGATAAAGAGGATGGAGGCATGCAAGAACTGTGGGAAGACTCACTTAGGAGTCTATCTCAAGGGAAAAATGGTATTCTACAACTGTGGATAGGAGGGGCACATTTCGCCTAACTGTCCAAGTCCAAAGAAGAATCACGGATGCTTCGTATGTGGATCAACTGATCACATAGCGAAGAATTGCCCGAAGAAGGGGACGGATGGTAACAAAGGAACTAATAGTGCTAAGTTAGCTATTAGTGGTCTAGCTCAGACGAGTAGATGTGACACCCCCAAATCTAGGTACTTCATTCCCATAAGATTTGGTGTTCACTAATCAAACATTCATACTATCTACTCAAATAAAACAATATTTGAATCATAAAACCTCCCCTTAAATAGGGTTACATCATTAAGTTCAAAAACATCCCAGGTTATTTAACCTTTAAACGTCATTCAAATGCAGAATTAAAATTATAACATTACATCATTTAAAATAAAATCTAAGATTATCATAATAAAAGTCTAACATCATAATCATATTCAAAATTACAAGTCTTCATCACTTGTATATTTTTCCCTTTCCTTCGCTAGTCGAAGGTTCATCTACCTTCTCATCTTTAGCTGCAATGAGTTTATAAATATGCAAGAGTGAGCAAAATAATTGCTCACTGGATATAACAATGAATCCATATGAGAATAACAATAATAACTGCCAACGAAGGCTCATCAAAACTGAATAGTACTCTAACAATGATAATCAGAAACTGGAATCCAAACTATGGAATAAACATAACTGAGGGTCATAAGACCAAGAACCATGTCCACAGTTACGAGTAATCTTTCAACCCCGACTTTAACAGTCATAAGACTATAAGGACTCCTCGTACTTAGGGGGATCAACCCTTCGTACCATGTATTGTGCACAAACATTTAACACTACGCGTAAGTTATCCCCTAATAATAATAGGGTTGTTCATCTTAGTATTTAGAGTACAAGTCCGCACCAAAGAAGGTTTGGTTTGGATAAGCTATCAAGGGTAATTTGAAGTTCAACGAACATCAACTAGTGGACTAGTTGAATCAATAGTGTTTGATAATATAACAGTTGATCAATGATAACATAATATGAAACAATGAATAAGTGTAAGAGAACTGACTATACTTGATATCATGCTTAGAAACAACTACAAAGCATAAGTATTGAATGACAATAATAAACCTTTCTTGAATAAAATTAAGCTAGGACTATGAATTATTGAATAAACATTAAGTAATAGCAAGCTGAAAATAAAGCTTACTTATGAAAATAACTTGTGTCAAGTAAATGAACTATAATAATTCAACATTTGAAATTAGAATTCAAGAAAGTTGCATTTATAATATCTGAATAATAATAATGAAACTTGTCTAACAATAAACAAGTTAGAATGCATCAATAAGTATTGGACTTCAAACTTGTTTGAATAAAATAATGTCATAGCTAGATTGTTCAAATCATGATTAAGAATACAATAGTTTGTTTAACGAAACTTTAAAGTAAGAACTAATTCAACATAAATGTAAGGATAAAAGGCTTGCTCAATGTAAAAAAAAGTTTAGAAACTTGGACAATGTAAATATAGAGTTAGAAAACTTGCCTTGAGTGTAAGCTATAAAATTAAACTCACTATCACCTACACATAATTTTAGAACCACAATACATATTAGATAAGCCAACATATCATAACATGATCATTACCATTTACATTCCAGAAACTCTAAGTGTTCTACTTCGCAACACTTAACTAACGTTCATTGTCCAACTAACTTGCAACGTAACACGTTCTCGACTTACTAAACATTTTTGCAACTTTGAACTTACTAACCCCAATTCACTATGTTATGTTATCCTTAACATTACTCATTTAACATGATAACATAATTTTAGGCCGTACCATGATGCTTTCCCAAGACTGCAAGAATAATAACGAAGCCAAAATCTCAAACTGAGGGTATGCGCAGCATTCACGCCCATACAAAGGCTTGGGACCCGGTAGCAATGCTTGTAGCCGTTTTGCCTTAGCACCAGTAGCAAGCAATTTACGTCGGTGTTCAGACAGACGCAGAGAGGCTAATGAACAGTAGCCGACTTTAGCCTAACAAACACAAATTTCACTCACCAAACAGTGAAATTAACACGTAAAATAAATATACCACAATCATAAACATGATTGCTCACATTTACAACCAATTGGAACAATTTATCACCAACTAAAACAATTTTAATTTCTCAAAATTCATGTTTTTCATATAAAACTCCATTTTGATATTCATTCTAGAAATCATCACTGTGATTTCATTACTTGACCAAATTACTCCATTCAAACTATGTTACATTCGTATCTCAATGAACTACCATATACAAACTTCAATTTACTATTTCTCATATGAATTGGCCACTAAAATTGGTACTTTTCATGAACATATGGAAAAATACATATACTATCAAAAATGTCTACTGATATCCGAAATTACATACAATTTTGGTTTAAACATAACATATAATCATCATATACGCATGTAATCATCATAACTAAGTTACCTCACAATAATTCGGCAAAACATAATTCACAAAGTATATCAAACTTTACCGAGATACTCATAAGTAATATCAAAATAGTAGAACATACCTTTTGTTGCTTAACAGAAATTCTTGCTAAGCACACTGAAATTGACGTGAAAATTCCTAAACTCCTTTCCAATTCTCTCTCAAGTTCTTAATTTTCTCAACTCTCAATTATCGAACTCGAAGGCTAGCAAATAGAATGTAAAACGAATCGATAAACAACGCGCACAAATAAAATTGCTGGACCTTAATCGCCAACTTAATAAAATGGCGATTATAAAACAAACGTTCAAATTATAAATATATTATATTTATTATTCTATTTATTTTATTAAATTTCAAAACTAGAAATTCAAAAGCCTAAAGGCTTGTTTGGTAAATCATTTAAAATTAAAGAGCTAAAATACTTAAGCCTTGTTTGACAAAAACTAATTTAAACCCTTTTTAATTTATTTTAATAAACACTTTAGTTTATAAACTATAATCACATATTATTTTCATATCCAACATTAACTTGATAAATTGATCACATACTATATTTTAATTAAATATAGCCATTTAGCAAATATCACTAATTTATAATTTTCATTATAACTTTATTTAATAATTTAACACCATCTAAATTATTAAATCAACACAACCACATAACACCTCATGCTATAATACAAACCTCTAAATTATAAATTAATTTAATTCAGAAAATTCTCTAATAATTTAGATTCATCAACCATCACATCAATAAAATATTTATTTAACAATAAACACCTCAAATAATATTTATATAACTCAATAAATATTTAAATTACACTTTGAAATTTTGGATCGTTACATCCCTCCCTCCTTACAAGGATTCTGTCCCAGAATCGCAATTCAAACAATCAAATCGCCATATTCTCCCCTACTTACAAAGATTATGTCCCCGAAATCGAAGACACAGACTAAACAAATAACTCAGGGTAATTTTTCATCATATCAGCTTCGAGTTTCCACGTAGCCTCTTCGACGTTGTGGTTCCTCCGTATCACCTTCACAGAAGGTATCACTTTATTCCTGAGCACTAGTTCTTTCTTGTCAACTATCTGGATAGCAATCTCTTCGTAAGACAAATCTTTACTGAACTGCAACGGTTCATATTCGATCACATGCTTGTAATCGGGTTTATACGGTCGCAACACCGAAACATGAAAATCCTTGTGCACATGCTCTAATTCTGGAGGTAAAGCTATCTCATAAGCCTCCACTCCCACTCTGCCTAGAATTTCAAAAGTTCCAATAAACCTCGGGCTGAGCTTGTCTGTCTTGCCGAAATGAATCTTCCCCTTCCAAGGAGAGACTTTCAGGAACACGAAACCTCCTACTTCAAATTCACGACTTTGTCTGTGTTGATCAGCATACTTTTTCTGTCGATCTCGAGCAGCTACCAATCTTGCTCTGATGAGTTTGACCACTTTCGCGGTCTGCTGAACCAGTTCTGGGCCTAACAGTTGACGTTCTCCAACTTTATCCCAGCATAGTGGGGTTCTGCACTTTCTGCCGTATAACGCCTTGTATGGCGGCATACCAATGCTTGCGTGGTAACTGTTATATGCAAATTCCACCAACGGTAGATGATCATCCCAATTTCTTTTGAAATCCATGATGCATGCTCTGAGCATATCTTCAAGCGTCTAGATCGTTCTTTCGCTTTGCCCATCGGTTTGCGGATGATACGCTGTGCTCATCTTCAATTGTGTTACCATGCATTCTTGTAGTCTCCTCCAAAAATTTGATGTGAACCTCGGATCTCTGTTTGATACAATTGATACTAGAACTCCATGTCTTGAAACGATCTGCTTAACGTATAATTTCGCCTGCTGATCAAGATTAAATCTAATCTTTATTGGCAAAAAGTGTGCAGATTTTGTTAATCTGTCCACTATCACCCATATCACGCCATATCCTTTTTGAGTCGCTGGAAGACCTACCACAAAATCCATTGTGATATGCTCCCACTTCTATTCCGGTATTTCCAACGGTTGAAGTAATCCGCTTGGTCGTTGATGCTTGGCCTTCACTTTCTAACATGTCAAGCACTTTGCAACGCATTCTGCAACATCTCTTTTCATGTTCGGCCACCAAAAAAGACGCCTCAAATCTTGATACATTTTCGTACTTCCCGGATGAACTGAATATCTTGAGCTATGTGCTTCTGTCAAGATTTCTTCTTTAATATCCTGAATTGCTGGAACCCAAATTCGTCCCTCGAATCTTAGTATTCCCATAGTATCGACCTGGTACTTCACTTCTTTACCCTTGACCACATTTTCTTTTTTTTTCTTGCATTCCTCATCCTGTAGCTGAGCATTCTTCACTTTTTCCACCAAAGTTGGACTAGCTTCTATCTGGAATAATTTTTCGTCGGATTCTTCTGGAAATTTGATTTCCAACTCCAGTCTTGCCATTGCTAAAATGAGCTCCTCCTTATCAGTTAACATCAATAACTTTTCTCTGCATTTCCTACTCAAGGCATATGCAACCACATTAGCTTTACTCGGATGATAAAAGATCTCACAATCATAATCTTTTATCAGTTCCATCCATCTCCTTTGTCGCATGTTCAGGTCGTTCTGTGTGAATATATACTTCAGACTTTTATGGTCTGTGTAGATCTCACATTTCTCTCCATAGAGATAGTGTCTCCATATCTTCAAAGTGAACACAACCGCCGCCAACTCTAAATCATAAGTCAGATACCCTTTTTCGTAGTCTTTCAGTTGCCTTGATGCATATGTAATAACCTTGCCGTTTTGTATAAGAACACAACCCAATCCTTTGTGTGAAGCATCACTATACACCACAAAGTTTCCTGTATTATCCGGTAACGACAACACAGGTGCCACACTTAACTTTTTCTTCAGTTCTTGAAAACTTTCCTCACACTTTTCCGTTCCAAACAAATTTTACAGATTTTCTTGTCAAATTTGTCAAGCGAGTAGTGATCTTAGAAAAATCTTGAATAAACCGTCTATAGTATCCTGCCAACCCCAAGAAACTCCTTACCTCCGAAGGTGTTCTTGGTTGTTCCCAATTTATCACAGCTTCAACTTTTGATGGATCTACGAAAATCCCATCCTTATCAATTACATGCCCAAGAAATTATACACGTTCCAGCCAAAATTCACATTTAGAGAATTTCGCATACAACTTTTCCTTTCTTAGCATCTCCAGCGTCAGACGTAAGTGTTCCACGTGTTCCTCTTGAGTTTTAGATTACACCAGAATATCGTCGATGAACACCACCACAAATTTGTCCAAAAATGGTTTAAACACCTTGTTCATTAAATCCATGAACGCTGCAGGGGCGTTTGTCAAACCAAATGACATCACTAAAAATTCGTAATGTCCATACCTAGTTCGGAATGCCGTCTTCGGTACATCCTCCTTCCTCACTTTCAATTGATGATACCCACTTCTCAAATCTATTTTCGAGAAATATCTAGCACCCTTCAATTGATCCAACAAGTCATCTATTCTCGACAACGGATATTTGTTCTTAATAGTGACTTTGTTCAATTCCCTATAGTTAATTTAAAGACGCATCGACCCATCCTTCTTCTTCACAAATAACACTGGTGCTCCCCACGGTGAAACACTCGGTTGAATATACTTCTTGTCTAACAGTTCATGCAGCTGCACCATTAATTCCTTCATCTCTACCAGAGCCATTCTGTACAGGGCCTTCGATATAGGAGCGGTTCCTGGTGCTAAGTCGATCATGAACTCGATTTCTCTCTCAGGTGGAAGTCCTAGCAAATCTTACGGAAACACATCCACGAACTCCCTAACCACCGGTATTTCCTACAATTTAATACCCTTCTCCTTTTGAGTATCAACTATGTAGGCTAAGTACCCTACACAGCCTTTACTCAATAACTTCCTGGCTTGCATCATCGTCAAACATTTCATTTGTCTAGGAGATTTTTTACCATGAAAAACTACCTTTGACGGAGTCAAAAGGTTTACACACTTCTTTTGGCAGACAATTATCGCTCCATAATTGAATAGCCAATCCATTCCCAAAATAACATCGAACTCTCCTAGTTTTATCGGAATTAAATCTACTTTCATAACATTCCCCTTAATGTTCACCCTACAGTTCTTGCATACGAACCTAACAGGAATCACTTCCCTATTCGCAATTTCTATGGTTAAAGGAAATTTCAACTCTTTACAAGGTATTTCTAACTTCTTAGCAAATTCATCAGATATAAACGAGCAAGTAGCACCCGAATCAAATAATACATATGCATTTATATCATTGATTGGGATAATACCTGACACAACATCTTTTGATTGCACCGCGTCCTGCACCGTCATATTGAAGGTTCTGGCTGTGGGCTTATTTGTTGATGTTGGCCCAGCAATAGCCAATGCTCCTCCACTAGCATTTCCTTTGCTCCCATTTGTCTCACCAGATCTCTTCTTAGGGCATTTACGAGCAAAGTGATCCTTGGATTTGCATGTGAAGCACACATTCTTCTTAGCTTTAGTGCAATTTGGGGAGATTTGGCCCTCCTGGCCACAATTAAAGCATACTGGCTTCCCCATCAAGCACACACCCTTGTGAAATTTTTCACACGTAGTGCATGCTTCGAACTTCTTATTTTGCTGGTTTCTTTGCTGATTTCCAGGTCCCCCATTCTCATTCCACTTCTTCTTCAGGTTGTTGTTTCCCTTTTCTCCATTACCACCACCACCATTCTTAGTTTCACCTTCACTTTTCTTCTTCCTCTGCTCTTGATTATGTTTTGTTACTGCCTCGCCTACACTTTCAGTGAGAATCTCCTTCTCCATCACTGCCGCAAACGTCTTCAACTGGAACAGGGAAACCCTACTGTACAACCAAGGTTTCAGTCCATGCTCGAACCTCTTCGCCTTACGCTCGTCTGTGCTAACTTGATATGGTGTAAATCTCGCCAACTCGTTGAACCTTGCGGCATACTCAGACACCGACATTTTTCCCTGCTTCAATTCCAAAAATTGAACCTCTAGCTGACTCTTCGAACTCTCTGGGAAATATGTCTCAAAAAACAGCTCCTTAAACCTATCCCAGGTCATCACTCCTGGCCCTTCCCAAGTTTTCTTGGCCTGCCACCAATAGCTAGCCTCCGCTTTCAACATGAATGTTGCAAAAGCAGTCTTCTGATTATCCTCAACCCTAGCAACATCAAAAACCTTCTCGATTTCCATGATCCAGGTCTGTGCTTCAACTGGATTCATGGACCCATGAAATTCAGGTGGTCTGACCGCCTTGAAGTCCTTAAACCTAGTACTTTGGTTCTGAGGTTGATTCTGCAAAGCAGCCTTTAGTAATGTAACTAGCTGCTGAACTGGGTTTCCTTCCACATTATTGTTGTTATTTACCTCAACGGTTCTTCACGTCGTGGTGGTTGACGTCTTGAAGCCATTTTCTATTAAAATACATCCATCAGATTTTATTCAATCTCTTAAGTATTATATACTTAAGTCGCACATCATAACAGTTTATCACGTAACTTATAACACTTTGAATAAAACAATAACTTTTATTCATTCATCATAAAAACATCAAAACAATAGCATCACTGCTATTTACATTACTTTCCTGAACTATAACAGTTGCAGGATAACATCATCATCATCATCTATCCCATTAGTTATCATACCCGGGATTTACATTTCTTTTATTATCAAACCACCTATCAATTACATTTTCTACAATGTTCTACTAAGATATTGCGTAGCCTTACGACGCTCTTCCTCCATAATTCAGAACATTGTTCGGCGATCCAATACGTATGATGGTAGCATCTCGAACTGAATCGGATAACTCATGACTCGATCTCGAGCTCGATTGACCACGGTGTTGAATACGTTGCTCATTTCTTCCATCTTCCTCCTCTTGGCTTATGCATCACTCTCTGCTATTCTGGCTCATAGATAAGCTTCTTCATTTGACGCAGCGTCTTGGCTCTTGCCCTTTTTGTAGATTCTTCTTTTAGCTTATTCTCCAGTTCTGCAATCTTCTCCATCATTCGCTCATTCTTTCCTTCAGTGTGGACCATCTTTTCTTCAACGTTGTTCAGTCGTTCTTCTCGATCCTGGATCTCATCGTCTTTCTATGCCATCGAGGTCTATTGTTCAGCTACTATCTCTTGTAATTCCTCAACAGTATCTTGAAGTTCCACATTGCCATCATACACCTCGTCGTATATACGGCCAGCTATCGAGTTAAGTGTAAGCTCTTCCTCCTCGTCCTCCTCATTCGACTGTGGCAGCTCCACGGGATCCTCCTCGTCTGTCTCTATCTCATCATCCTCATCAGGGACTCTCTCCTGCTCAACTACTGTGATCGACGGAACTGTTTCCCGTGGCAGTAGTTATTCCCAAATCACCTGAATATCTCGACACTCACGAGCACATAAGATTACTATCACATAAGAACTCGATAAGTGTTTTATTACTTTCTTTTTCCTAAAACTCGATAAGAGTTTATCCTCACTATCTTTTCAAATGTAACTTCCTAAGGCTTCTCCCCCACCTAAGGTTCATAACCTAAGGATTGATACCAACTGTGACACCCCCAAATCTAGGTACTTCATTCCCACGAGATTTGGTGCTCACTATTCAAACATTCATACTATCTACCCAAATAAAACAATATTTGAATCATAAAACCTCCCCTTCAATAGGGTTACATCATTAAGTTCAAAAACATCCCAGGTTATCTAACCTTTAAACGTCATTCAAATGCGGAATTAAAATTATAACATTACATCATTTAAAATAAAATCTAAGATCATCATAATAAAAGTCTAACATCATAATCATAATCAAAATTACAAGTCTTCATCACTTGTACATTTTTCCCTTTCCTTTGCTAGTCGAAGGTTTATCTACCTTCTCCTCTTTAGCTGCAATGAGTTTATAAATATGTAAGAGTGAGCAAAACAATTGCTCACTGGATATAACAATGAATCAACATGAGAATAACAATAATATCTGCCAACGAAGGCTCATCAAAATTGAATAGTACTCTAACAATGATAATCAGAAACTGGAATCCAAACTATGGAATAAACATAACTGAGGGTCATAAGACCATGAACCATGTCCACAGTTGCGAGTAATCTTTCAACCCCGACTTTGACAGTCATAAGACTATAAGGACTCCTCGTACTTAGGGGGATCAGCCTTTCGTATCATGTATTGTGCACAAACATTTAACGCTACGCGTAAGTTATCCCCTCATAATAATAGGGTTGTTCATCTTAGTATTTAGAGTACAAGTCCGCACCAAAGAATGTTTGGTTTGGATAAGCTATCAAGGGTAATTTGAAGTTCAACGAACATCAACTAGTGGACTAGTTGAATCAATAGTGTTTGATAATACAACAGTTGATCAATGATAACATAATATGAAACAATGAATAAGTAAGAGAGGCGACTATACTTGATATCATGCTTAGAAACAACTACAAAGCATAAGTATTGAATGACAATAATAAACCTTTCTTGAATAAAATTAAGCTAGGACTATGAATTATTGAATAAACATTAAGTAATAGCAAGCTGAAAATAAAGCTTACTTATGAAAATAACTTGTGTCAAGTAAATGAACTATAATAATTCAACAGTTGAAATTAGAATTCAAGAAAGTTGTATTCATAATATCCGAATAATAATAATGAAACTTGTCTAACAATAAACAAGTTAGAATGCATCAATAAGTATTGGACTTCAAACTTGTTTGAATAAAATAATGTCATAGCTAGATTGTTCAAATCATGATTAAGAATACAATAGTTCGTTTAACGAAACTTTAAAGTAAGAACTAGTTCAACATAAATGTAAGGATAAAAGGCTTGCTCAATGTAAAAAAAAAAGTTTAGAAACTTGCACAATGTAAATATAGAGTTAGAAAACTTGCCTTGAGCGTAAGCTATAAAATTAAAGTCACGATCACCTACACATAATTTTAGAACCAAAATACCTATTAGATATGCCAACATATCATAACATGATCATTACCATTTACATTTCAGAAACTCTAAGTGTTCTACTTCGCAACACTTAACTAACGTTCATTGTCCAACTAACTTGCAACATAACACATTCTCGACTTACTAAACATTTTTGCAACTTTGAACTTACTAACCCCAATTCACTATGTTATGTTATCCTTAACATTACTCATTTAACATGCTAACATAATTTTAGGCCATACCATGATGCTATCCCAAGACTGCAGTAGAACAATGTGAAGCCAGAATCTCAAACCAGTATATGTAGGGTAGCAATTGCGCCATATAAAGGCTTGGGGACCCGTGGCAGCAATTGCCGGTGTTCAGACAGACGCAGAGAGGCTAATGAACAGTAGCTAACTTTAGCCCAATAAACACAAATTTCACCCACCAAACAGTGAAATTAACACGTAAAATAAATATACCACAATCATAAACATGATTGCTCACATTTACAACCAATTGGAACAATTTAACACCAACTAAAGCTATTTTAATTTCTCAAAATTCATGTTTTTCATATAAAACTCCATTTTGATATTCATTCTAGAAATCATCTTTGTGATTTCATTACTTGACCAAATTACTCCATTCAAACTACGTTATGTTCGTATCTCAATGAACTACCATATACAAACTTCAATTTACTATTTCTCATACGAATTGTCCACTAATATTGATACTTTTTATGAACACATGGAAAAATACATATACTGTCAAAAATGTCTACTAATATCCGAAATTAACATGCAATTTTGGTTTAAACATAACATATAATCATCATATACGCATGTAATCATCATAACTAAGTTACCTTACAACAATTCGGCATAACATAATTCACAGAGTAAACTTTACCGAGATACTCATAAGTAATATCAAAATAGTAGAACATACCTTTTGTTACTTGACAGAAACTAAGCACACTGGAATTGACGTGAAAATTCCTAAACTCCTCTCCAATTCTCTCTCAAGTTCTTAATTTTCTCAACTCTCAAATCTCTGAACTCTAGGTTAGCAAATAGAATGCGTAAACCAACTGATAAACAACGCGCACAAATAAAATTGCCAGACCTTAATACGCCAACTTAATAAAATGGCAGTTACAAAACAAACGCTCAAATTATAAATATATTATATTTATTATTCTATTTCTTTTATTAAATTTCAAAACTAGAAATTCAAAAGCCTAAGGCTTGTTTGGCAAATCATTTAAAATTAAAGAGCTAAAATACTTAAGCCTTGTTTGACAAAAACTAATTTAAACCCTTTTTAATTTATTTTAATAAACACTTTAGTTTATAAACTATAATCACATATTATTTTCATATCCAACATTAACCCACTAAATTAACCACATACTATATTTTAATTAAATATAGCCATTTAGCAAATATCACCATTTTATAATTTTCATTATAACTTTATTTAATAATTTAACACCATCTAAATTATTTAATCAACACAACCACATAACACCTCATGCTATAATACAAACCTCTAAATTATAAATTAATTTAATTTAGAAAATTCTCTAATCATTTAGATTCATCAACCATCACATCAATAAAATATTTATTTAACAATAAACACCTCAAATAATATTTATATAACTCAATAAATATTTAAATTACACTTTGAAATTTAGGATCATTACATCCTTCCCTCCTTACAAGGATTACATCCCCCGTAATCGCAATTCAAACAATCAATCAAATCACAAAGTAGGATCCGATGGCCTGCACCTTTAACATGACGGTCCAAGATGCAGTTGCATCAGGGGATGTAGTTGTAGGTATTATCCCAATCAACGATATAAATGCTTATGTGTTGTTTGATTCGGGTGCTACTTGTTCTTTCATAGCATGTGATTTTTCTAGACGATTAGGATTACTTCCCAAAAGATTGCCTATACCTTTGAATATCAAGGTAGCCAATGAAGAAATAATTCTTGTTAAAAATATTTATAAGCGTTGTTGTGTAGAAATACGAGGCTATAAATTATCGGTAGATTTGATACCGATAAAGTTGGGAGAATTCGATGTAATTCTCAGGATGGATTGGTTGTTTAACCATGGTGCAATTATAGATTACAAAAGAAATGTGTAAACATTAGAATGTTGAGATAACCTCATGTAGTATTTTATGGAAATAAATCACTAGGATGTTCGTGTTGTCTTACCATAACACAAACTAGGAAATTATTAAGGAAAGGATCTGTGGGTTATTTGTGTCATGTTGTTGATGCCTAGAGAGTGGGAGCAACGATGGAACAAATACCTATAGTCAAAGAATTCGTGGATGTATTTCCAAGCGAATTACCAGGTCTTCCACCAGATAAGAAGATTGAATTCGTAATAGATATTGTGCCAGGAGCGGCACCAGTTTTAAGGGCACCATATTGTATGGCACCAGTAGAGATGAAGGAGTTGGTGGTGCAATTACAAGAACTGTTGGATTGAAAATACATTTAACTGAGTGTTTCACCGTGGGGAGCACCAGTACTGTTTGTGAAGAAAAAGGACGGATCGTTGAGACTTTGTATCGACTACCGAGAGTTGAACAAGTTAACGATAAAGAATAAATACCCATTGCCCAGGATCGATGATCTCTTTGATCACTTGAAAGGGGCAAAGTATTTTTCTAAAATAGATTTGCGAACGGGGTATCATCAGTTAAAGGTTAGGAAGGTGGATGTACGTAAGACAACATTCAGAACTCGTTACGACCATTACATTTTTGGTGATGTCATTTGGGTTGACGAATGTACCAGCTGCATTTATGGATATGATGAACAGTGTTCAAACAATATTTGTACAAGTTCATCGTAGTGTTTATCGATGATATTCTAGTCTATTCTAAGACGCTAGAAGATCACGCTGAACACCTAAGATTAGTGTTGGAGACACTAAGGAGGAGAAGTTATTTGTGAAATTCACTAAGTGTGAATTTTGGCTAGAGAGGGTACATTTTTTAGGACAAGTTATCGATCGGGATGGAATTTCAGTAGACCCAGCGAAGGTGGAAGCAGTAATTAATTGCGAACAACCAAAAACGCCAATTGAGGTACAGAATTTCCTAGGGTTAGTGGGATACTATCGAAGATTTATTCAAGATTTTTCTAAGATAACTACTCCGTTGACTAATTTGACAAGGAAGACAATGAAGTACGTGTGGACTGAGAAGTGTGAAGACAGTTTTCAAGAACTGAAGAAAAGGTTGAGTGAAGTACCTGTATTATCTTTACCCAATGATACAGGGAATTTTGTACTTTATAGCGATGCATCGCATAGAGGACTTGGTTGTGTGCTCATGAAGCATGGCAAGGTCATTGCGTATGCATCACGACAGTTGAAGGATTATGAGAAAGTTTATCCTACTCATGATCTGGAATTGGCCGCGGTAGTTTTTTCCTTAAAGATATGGAGGCATTACCTATATGGAGAAAATGTGAGATATACACAGACCATAAGAGTCAAAAATATATCTTCACACAAAAGGATTTAAATATGAGACAAAGGAAATGGCTGGAGTTGATTAATGATAATGACTGCGATATCCTGTATCACCCCATAAAACCCAATGTAGTGGCCGACGCCTTAAGTAGGAAGGGTCAGGAAAAGTTGTCTATATTAACGACTCAAACTGAGTTAATAACAGAGATGGCTAGGATAGAGTTGGAGGTAAAGTTACCGAGTGAATCAGGTCATAAATTGTTTACAACGGATATTCGATCTACCATTGTAGAGAGAGTCAAGGAGGTACAACTCAAAAATGATGAGTGTGACCAGATGAAAAAGCGGCTAGCAGATGAAAAAGAAATAAAGTATAGTCTTGATAATGAGGGATTATTAAGATTTGAAGGAAGAATTTGGGTTCCGAATGAGATGGAATTAAAGGAGGAAGTGTTATAAGAGGCTCATATTTTGAGGTACTCGATTCATCCTGGTAGCACTAAGATGTATCAAGACCTTCGATGTAGTTTTTTGGTGGTAAACATGAAGAGAGATAGCGAGAATATGTGAGTAGGTGATTAATTTGTCAAAAATTTAAGGCCGAACATCAACGACCAAGTGGCTTGTTACAGTCATTGGAGATTCCGAAATGGAAGTGGGAGCATATCACGATGGACTTTGTGGTGGGACTTCCAATTACACAGAAAGGGTATGACGCTATTTGGGTAATAGTGGACCGATTGACGAAGTCGATTCACTTTTTGCCAATAAGAGTCAAGTATAACTTAGATCAGTTAGCTAAACTTTATGTTAAGGAAATTATTTCCAAACATGGGGTACCAGTTTTGATAGTGTCAGATTGTGATCCACGATTCACATCAAACTTTTGGAGAAGTTTGTAAGAATAGATGGGAACGCAGTTGAAGTTAAGTACAACTTATCATCCACAAATAGATGGGCAGAGTGAAAGAACAATTCAGACGCTAGAAGATATGCTGAGATCTTGCGTTATGGATTTCAAAGGTAGTTGGGACGATCATCTACCTCTAGTAGAGTTTGCGTATAACAACAGTTATCATACGAGCATATGCATGCCGCCTTACAAAGCTTTATACGAAAAGTAGTGTAGAACACCATTGTGTTGGGATGAAGTAGGAGAACGTCGAATGCTTGGACCTGAATTAGTGCAACAAACAACGGATAAAGTTAAGCTAATACGAATGTGATTGGTAGCAGCTCAAGACAGATAGAAGAAGTTTGCGGATTTGCATCGCATGAACAGAGAGTTTGAAGATATGAAAGATACGCTTTGGAAAGAAGGGAAAGTTAAGTCTAAGGTTTATAGGACCTTTTGAGATACTAAAAAGGGTAGGAGAGGTAGCTTACATGGTAGCATTACCTCCAGTCTTAGAATGAATACACAATGTGTTTCATGTATTTGTGTTACGTCCTTATAAGCCAGATTATAAGCACTTAATAGAATATGAGCCTATTCATATTGAAAAGGACTTAACATATGAAGAAATGCCTATTCAAATCGTTGATAGGAAAGAGCAAGTTCTGAGGAATAAAGTTATACCTTCGGTAAAGGTGTTATGGAAGAACCACGATGCCAAAGAAGCAATATGGGAACTTGAAGAAAAGATGAAGAAGAACTACCCTCAGTTATTTATTTAATTTATATCGAGATTCTAGGGACAGAATCCTTATAAGGGGGGAGAATGTAACGACCCAGAAAAATCAGATTAATTGTAAAATAATTTTATTTGATTAAATAATGAATAAAACTATAATATATGTTATTTATAATGAGTAAGCAAGATGATGGTTGTTCTATAACCTAAAAGTGGAATAAAATCATAGTATTCTGGCTACGTGGTAGAATTAAGGTGTTTGAATTTCCAAAACGAAAATAAAAGTTTTTCGAGAAATTCTCCAAAAAACACTATTCATCCATTTCTGCTCAGAAATTATTTTTGAATTTCCGGAAAATAAATAACGATAGAATAATAAGGAATGATGGATTATGTAATAATAATTCGGATCTGACAAACACAGTTTTTCGCCTGCGTACTAAGTTCGAGAATGTTAGGGAAAAGTAAAAATTTGAATAAATAATGATCGTATAATAAGAAAGTATTATACAAAGAAAAGAATACGAGTATGATATGAAGTATTGTACTAGTATATACGAAGAATAACATATTGTATATGATGAATGAGTATAAGAATTAGTATACGAGAAGAATACGTAGACTATATATTAGAAGCCTTAAGCCAATTGGAATGGACTATTAGGATTGGTATAGGATTTGGGTATGCCTAAGTGAAAACTTGTTAAGGCCCAAAGATTAATAATGCAAGCCCAATGTTAAGCCCAAAGTAATTAAAACCTAAGCCCGAACCAAGAACTGGATCCGTGGATCGAACCGATGGGTCACCAGGTGAGAAAAAACCATGGGGCAACCCATGTGGCCCCCCCATGGTGAGTCATGGCTAGCAAAATTGGTGTCCAAGCAAAGGATAAGAGTTGTGTTACCCAAGAAATGACTAGTAAGGAGGTGGAAGTGAGGATATGGGATGGCATTTAACCTTAATGCCCTAACATTGGTAAATCTATAAATAAGAGAAGTTGTTGGTCATTTAGTTGCTTATTTATTTTCCACCAACATCTTAGCATAAGTAAATTGAGAGAAAAGTAAGAGCTAGAGTCTTTCTAATCCAAGAAGAAAAGAAGAAAAAAGATAGTTTGATTATCAAAGGTAATGAATCCTAAACCATTATTCTCTATCTCTTCAATTAAAGTTTAATAGAGAAGTGGATAGTGGTGAAGCATGAATGATAAGGAGTATAAGGATAGCTATTAATGGACTTAAACCTTAATAAACCATGTTACAAGAGAATCATAATCATAAAAGTGATGAACTAATGAAGAACATATGAAAAACTATCATTTTGTTGTTGATGGACAAGTTTAAAACCATCGTGTATAGTATTAGATGAAATAAATTTGGTTAAGATGATAGAATGATGGAATGAATCCATTTTGAACGGTGTAAAAATCTCAAGTAACGAAGTTATGGCAAAATTTACGAGATTAGACGATAATCGTTAAATTCTTAGAATGAAAGTTAAAAGTCACCATTTAACTCAGAAATGTTGGTTTTCGATGGAGAATAGTCTAAGTTTGCATTTTAGATTAACAGACTCAAAAATGGTCAAATTTCGACTTAGAATGAAGAAACGAGTTATGAACGTTCACGAATGTTTAATAAATTTGTAATAAAGAACTTAATCGGTGAATTCCATGTTAACGGATTCAAAAATGTAAGATTTTCTAATGCAATTATAAAACATATGATATGTGAGCTAACGGATTTTGAACGAGCCATTTCAAACTTATAATGAATAAGTTATGAGCCCAAAAAATTTACAGCAGAAGAAAACTATGAAATTTTTCTGAGGCTCAGGGTCGGTGCTGCAGCGCGGCCCAAGGCTTTATAGTTACTGTCGCAGCACCTAAGCGAAACCCCAACACACTGAAGAGTGGCTCCGCAGCGCCAAGGTCAAAGCATAGGCACTATCAAGGTGCGCCGCAGCGCGAGTGGGAGCTGTCGTTGACACTCCTAAATTAACCTCACTTTTACTTCACAATTTATAATAATTATTACAGTAGCAATTAAGGATAGATCCCATAGAGAGTAAAGTTGTTTTAGAATTATTCTACTATTTCAACAGAAAATAAAGATGGGGGTTTTTGAAAATTATTTTTAAACTAAGAGAACAAGAATTAATGATGAAATTAACCAAATATTTAAAAACTTCAGTTCTGCAGTTCAGTTTCACCAAGTACAACAATCAATTAATCAAGTTATTATTATTTTCCCTTTAATGAAACTATTAGCCCTAGATAACAATAAAATCTTCTATCCGAAATTCTCCTTAGATTATCACTGTATGAAACAAGCTCTCCACCAGATTCTAACTAGCATACAACCTAGAATAATTTCTCTAGATTTAATATGATAGAAGCATTAAGAAATAGAGAATTAGGCTAATCCAAGCAACAAACACATAAGCTCGATTTGTTTAACTTTTTTCTGATAATCTTAGCAATAAACAAAAGCTTGTCCATAATTATTATTACCAAGTTGCTACTTGTGATGAAGACAAATATCAATTACACGTAATACTAATCTTAATCTAGCAGATGATAATGATCAAATCAACTCAATTGGCCATATTAAATCAATTAGATTAATTAACATGCAATCAATGAAAACAGATTATCATAAGAAATTTTACACGAGAAGGAATAAATAACAATACTCAATTAATCAATTACGTGTAACAAGGTTCTACCTCACTTTAGAACTGAATGAAAAGAACTAGCCTGACATGCTCTTGAGTTTGCACTCCAATAGATGATAGTTGATAGTTGAATGAATAAAATCATGACTATCATCCTCTATTTATAGTGCTAAACAAAGTCCTAAATCCAATGGGAATTAGAAATCCAAATCCTTAAAGGAATTACAAATTACACTAATTTCCATAAAGAAATAGAATTCAACTTGGAAATAAATCTTAGTCTAAAGGAAATCCTAAAGCTAATCAAAATATCAATCCAATTCTATGTAGAAGTCTGCCAAAATCTTCATTTAGAAACTTTCCAAAAATCCAAGATTTCCCAATTTCCCCACTCAAATTCGCTGGAGCGAATTTCCATTTTCTATTGCAACGTCCTTCGGTAAAATGAGCATAAATTTTGATCTGGGAGGAGTTACGGGGGCCTGCTACCTATCAAAACGAAGATATCGACGAGATCTACAACTTTCATTCTTTGAGAATTTACAAAATCTTTCTGCATCAAGGTCGAAATCGGTCTCCAAGTTACTGATGTGTAAATTACAACTTCCAAATTTGAGGTTCAACGTCCGTTTGGTAAAAAGATCATAACTTTTTCACATGAACTCCGATTGGGACAATTCAAGATGTTCCAGAAAGCTAAGGAAGGGAGCTTTAAAATAAAATCAAAGTCCCAAGATAAGACCATGCATCCAACTTAATGCTAAAAACCCTACAATTTTCCCTTTTTCCTCATTCCAGGTCCAATTCCTCCTGAAATCATTAAACATCTTAATAAGCTCATATACACATGAAACATGCAATAAAACTAAACATAAGGGAATCAAAATAAATAAATAATATGCACTCATCAATGAGTCTCACTAAGGAAGCTGGTGCCGCAGCGCCAGCACTAGGGAGAACATAGTAAGGAAGGGACATGAATGTAAAGAATCTAAAAGTTGATTAATGGTGAATTATTACCTTAATAAACTTAAAGTAATGTCCTTAAGGATGATAGTAACCTTAAGAATTATAACTAAAGATTTACGAAAGATTACTTGAACGTAAATACAAAGTAATATAATAAACCGTAACGAACGTTAACCAATCTAAAGAATGATTAGATTGAGAAGAAGGGTAAGATACATTAGTGATCATACCTGATTGTTTATGACCTAATGTGGTATGTTATGTACTTATGTATTGTAGAAACCTTAAAGACTCAAAACAAATGTTTTATCCTCAAATGTTTTGTCCTCAAACGACAGGCACGTGAGGTTGCCAAAACTTAAACGTAGATACGTTTAATGAAGTAGTGTTGTACAACATAGAGTACTATAGGCTAATCACCTAGATGTGCTCGTAAGATATATCAAACTTACGGACTTAGTGTCGGGTTGTCCTTTTCAAAGAAAGAATGAAATTCTCAAGGTCTTGGACCAAAATTTATGTTTGACGAATGTTATTCGTTGTTAAACGTTTTAAAGAAAAGAGAATTGTAATTTTGAATTATCGATAGTACTTCATAACTATTGATTCAGTTATAGAATATATACGATTCATATGATTCAAACATATTTCTTAAATGAAATTGTTATACTTGTTGAGCTAGTTATACTCACTCTTGCTTGAACCATATGAATACACCTAAGACAGAACGATCGGAAGGACCTAGTAGAGATAAAGGGAAGGCTAAGGCAGACCAATAAGCTATCTTTGTAATAGTATAGTATGAACGTTGTAATTATTTGATATTATGACAAAGAACACATGTAATGGTTAGAAAGAATCTGGGTAAGGGAAAATTGTTTTGGAATATATAGAAGACATATTCACTCATTTGAGTTATTTCAATTGAATGTATGTGAGAATTGTAGCACCGTGTAGCACCATCTGTCGGGTTGGAAGATACTTGAATTTGGGGGCGTCATAGTTTTTCTCCACCATGTCCGAGAAGATAGCCATCATACATCTTTGGAATGTAGTTGGTGCATTACATAACCCAAAGGACATCCTTCTAAATACAAGGGTGTTGTATAGGCATGTAAAGGTGGTCTTCTCTTGATCCTCGGGAGCTATGACGATTTGGTTGTAGCCTGAGTATCCATTCAGTAAGCAGTAGTATTCATTTCCAGCCAATCGGTCCAACACCTGATCAATGAAGGGTAGAAGAAAGTGATCCTTTTGGGTTGCCTTATTTAGCTTTCTGTAGTCCATGCATATCCTCCATCCGGTCACTATCCTCGTCAGAATCAGTCCATTATCTTCATTCTTTACCACTGTCATTCCACCCTTTTTTGGCACACACTGTACTGGATTGACCTATGCACTGTCTGATATCGGGTAAATAATTCCAGCATCCAACCACTTCAATATTTCTTTCTTTACCACTTCTTTTATGATTGGATTTAATCTTCTCTGTTGTTCCACTATTGGCTTTGCATCCTCTTCCATGAGAATTTTGCACATGCAAAAGGAGGGGCTGATCCCCTTTATATCGGCAATGGTCCAGCCTATTGCAGACTTGTATTCTCTTAAAATCCTCAGCAATTTACTTTCCTGTAATTCGTTAAGTGCAGATGCAATAATAACATGTAAAGTATTTGAATCACCCAAATAAGCATACCTGAGGTGTTTAGGAAGCGGTTTGAGCTCAAGAATGGGTAGCTCCTCAAGTGAAGGTTTCATCCAAGCTGAAGCTTTTTCCTGCGTGCGTAATGGCTCGAATGGAACTTTGAATCTACTAACTCTAGGCAAAGCATCCAGCATGTGTAAATAATCCACGAACTCTGGATCATCCAAATCCTCATCTCCCGGCAGTGTAGTTTCCAATGGATCACTGACAAAACTTTTTACCATATCATCATTAACTATCCGGTCGATGACATCGACATGGAAGAACTCCTCTTCATCCGTGGGGAACTTCATGGCTTTAAATACATTGACTGTGACTTCTTGATCTTGAAACCTCATGGTTAATTCTCCTTTTTGTACATCAATGAGAGTCCTACCGGTAGCCAAAAATGGTCTCCCTAAGATGATTGGGATGTTCTTGTCTTCCTCATAATCTAGAATTATGAAATCAGCTAGAAATATTAATTTGTCCACCTTAACCAAAATATCCTCCACAATTCTTCTCAGATATGTCACCGATCTATCTACTAACTGTAAAGATATGTTCATAGGCTTTGGAGCTGGTAAACCCAATTCGATATAAATGGACAATGGTATGAGGTTTACACTTGACCCCAAGTCACACAAACACCCTTTAAAGGACATGTTACCGATCGTGCAAGGTATAGTAAAACTCCTCGGATCCTTCAACTTTGGAGGTAAGTTTTGCTGTAAAATTGCACTACATTTGTGACAAACGAGATTTTGTAATTTAATTTTAATTCTAATAATTAAATATTTTTTGATGATTTAATTATTAGATTAAATAATTAATTCATGAAGTTGTGGTAGATTAATTTAATTATATGTGGCATATTTATTAAATTAATGTGGAGAATTTTATTATTCAAAGTATGTAATTATGTGAGCTTATTGAATTAAAAGAAATATTTAATAAGCCTAATATTATTTTAATTAATTTTATAATTAATTAGAGATTTAATAATTTGGCATAATTAATAAATGAGAAATTTAATTTTTATGACTATATGAATTAATGAGAAATTATTATATGATATTTAAATTAAATTAAATAAGATGTTGGATTAATTGCCTAAATAGATGTGACACGATTAAACTATATTATAAAGGATTAATTAAATTAATTGCGTTTGAGTCTTTAAGAATAACTAAACAGAGCTTTAAGGGAAGTTGAGAGCAGCTAATCACATATGGGTTAACTGACCTCAACATTACTGGATTTATTTGTGCGCTTGGTCAGTTTCTCTATTTTATGTATTTGCAATTTAGAGTTAACTTGAGAGTCAGAGAGAATTCAGAGAATTGTGAGAGTCAAGAAGAAACTGAGAAGGAATTCATCTCCTACTAAATCTACACTACGCTTTGGGTAATCTCTTCAACCCAGTTTCTATTTTACGTTATTAAAGTTTTCATGAAAATGGCTTTCAAGTTTCTGTTAAAATCTCTGTAGTTGGAAAGAATAATAATTATGTGTTTATATATGTGGTAAGATATTTTTATAATGTGGTGTGCTATATATTATGGTTCCATAACATCAGTTTCATGAAAATACGTTGTATATGGTTGCTACAAAATTACAGAGTATAGAAATATGGCCATATGGCCCTTACACGTAAATTTAATACGTCAATCATATGTTGTCCCTAAATTTTTCACTTTTATATAATTATGCATGTTAAAACGAAGAAAACAAACTTTGAATGGACAGATTTGGTGTTATAACGAACCCATAGTGTTAATTTTTATGTTTTGTTTTCAAAACTTTCAAGAACATCAAAAAATAGTGAAATTATGTGTTTTGATTCAAGTAATTATATAAATTACGTTGTTAAAATCATGTTAGAAAGGTTGGGTAATGATCATATATGAATTATAGTATTTGGGTATGCTTAAATTAATATATGGACAAGAAAATTGGAAGTTATGGCCATGTTCTCTGTGTTCTTCACAAGAACATATGGGTGAACTGGGAGATTTTTTTTTTGCCCACAACCTTGTTACGCGTGAATCAAAAAAATCGAGTTTGGGTAACAGCCCCTTGGTAGTGTTACCAAACTAATTACCATACAGGGGCAAAAAAAATAAAAAATAAAAATAATTAAATAATAATAATTAATTAAAATATTTATCAAATAAAATAAATATTTTATTTGAGATATTTGTGGGGTAAAATAAATATTCGATGAAAATTATTACTAAAATATTTATAAAATTAAATAAATATTTTAATTGAGATATTTATGGAATAAAATAAATATTCGATGGAAATTATTATTAAAATATTTATAAAATAAAATAAATATTTTAATTGAGATATTGATGTAGTAAAATAAATATTCGATGAAAATATTATTAAAATATTTATAAAATAAAATAAATATTTTAATTGAGATATTGATGGAGTAAAATAAATATTCGATGAAAATTATTATTAAAATATTTATAAATAAATAAATATTTTAGTTGAAATATTTATGGAATAAAATAAATATTCGATGGAAATTATTATGAAATAATTTATTCGAGTGTAATAATAGTAAGGGAATGAAAATATTCTAATTTAATTAAGTAATTAAATTAGAAGGGTAATGATTTGATAAATAAAGTGGAGTTTACATTAAATAATTAAGTGAAAATGTAACTAATGAATATCGTGAATACATATGGTATGTATGTAGGACTTGTGGTGAATGGAAGTAGTAATCATTTAGCCTACACACGAGGCAGGTTCCTAAACCTTGATTCTTTACATAAAGAAAGTTCATTATTCTATCTTGTTTATTATTGTTCAAGTCAAGATTTCATATTAGATCTTATCATTCTTTAAAAGCATGATTCCTGTTATACAATACTTATTCGATTGTATACATCTTGAATTTTATTATTCAAATTGAATATCAATTATTGTTGAACCTTGTAAGACTAACGAACCCTTATTGATTCGACTAGTCCATAGTTGATGAGTGTTATAAATTCTAGAACTTTTATTGAGCTTATACAAACCAAACTTCCTTTGGTGCGGACTCCGATGTCAAACTGAGATGAACAACCCTTTAATAGGGGATTATTTACGCTTTAGCGTTAAGATATTGTGCACAGTATGGTACTAAGGGTTGATCCCCCTAAGTACGAGAAGAAGAGTCCATAGTCTTATGACTGTTAAAGGTTTCAAGTATAACACTTGACAACCTAGGACATAGTTCAAGGTCTTATGACCCTCAGAAGTTCTTTTGATTCTTGTTATTCATTCTTAATTCAAAAGCTGAGTTTTCTTGTTACAGAAGTTTTTGATTCACTCGCATGTTATTATTTTATTGTTGTACTATTATACTTGTGGGCAATCGTGCTCACTCTTGCATAATAATAACATTGCAGTTAAGAATGAAAGGTCCGACGAGCCTTCTACTAGCAAAGGCAAGGGCAAGATTAACAAGTGATGAAGACTTGTTGTTTATATGATTATGTATTTATGTTTCAGACTTATGTTAATGTTGTGTAAGACTATTATTTATTTATATTTCCGCATTTGAGATTTAAGGTTAGTATGACCTGGGATTTATGTATTTAATTCAGATGATGTAACTCCTTAAGGAGAGGATTTATTTCTATCTATTGCATGGTTTGCATTTTTTATGGGTAGATAGATATATGATATTTGTACAGTGAGCACCAAATCCCGTGGAATTGAAGTACCCGGATTTGGGGGTGTCACAGCATTCCTCTGTCAATGCCACAGTTTCATAATCTTCTAACTTTTTCTTCCTAGACAGAATACCCTTCATAAATTTGGCATAACTCGGCATTTGCTCTAGGGCTTCTGCGAACAGAATATTAATTTGAAGTTTCTTAAAAACTTCCAAAATTTTAGCAAATTCCTTGTCTAATTTTTATATTTGGACCCTTTGCTGAAACGACGGTGGAGGATACACAACTGGCTTAACATCAGAATTAGTCTATTCATCTTGCTTTTCCTCACCCTGTATATCTTCAACCACTTTGTTTTCATTATCTTTGACATCCTTTTTAGAAGAATTTTATGCAATTTTCCCATCAAGATGTTTTTCGCTCCTCAAAGTGATTGCTTGACACTATTCTTGATTTCCCTTTGGATTCTTTTCTGTGTCACTTGGTAGAGTTCCTTGCAGTCTATTATTCAATGCTAATGCCAACTGTCTCATTTGATTTTCTAAGTTTTTAATGGCCACTGCTTATGATTTCATCGTTGCCTCATTTCCCGATATGTATTTCAACAAAAGCTCTTCCAAGTCTGTTTTCTTCTCCTGTTGCGGAGCCACTTGTTGATGCTGATTTTGGAACCCCGGGGGATAAGAAGGTCGTGGAGCTTGCTGATTTTGATTGTTGCTCCATGAAAAATTGGGATGGTTCCTATTCCCCGAGTTGTAGGCATTTTCATACATATTTTGTGGAATCCTATTGTAGCTACCCACAAACTGAACCGATGCTGGGTTGATGGCACACTATTCTGTAGGATGTTCTCCTGCACATAACTCACAAACATATGCCACCTGATGTAGTTTTGCACTTGTCAGCGCATCTATTTTTTTGATAAGGCTGAAATCTATGCCGCCAACGTTGTTACTCTATCTACCTCTAATACCCCATCTACCTTAGGTTTTGTTATTCTCGTTGTAGGCCACTTTTAATTATTAGCTGCCATAGTTTTGATCAACTCATACGCCTCTTCATAACTCTTGGCCATAAATGCTCCACCTGAAGCTGCATCTATACTTATCCTGAGATTCCCACTCAACCTGTTGTAAAACGTATTCATCTGCATCTATTTAGGTAGTCCATGATTAGGGCACTTTCTGAGTAGTTCCTTGTATCGTTCCCATGCCTCATATAAAGACTCCACATGTTGCTGCTCAAACATGGTGATCTCGTTTCTCATCTTTGCAGTTTTAGCTGGTGGAAAGAATTTAGCCAGGAACTTCTGAACAAGGTCATCCCAAGTAGTTATCGATCCTGGCGGTAGAGAATGTAACCAACTCTTTGCCTTATCCCGTAGAGTGAATGGGAATAAGCGAATTCTGACTGCATCATCTGACACCTCATTATATTTGAAGGTGTCGCATATCTCCAAAAAGCTGACCAAGTGTTCATTCGGATCATCGTTGGCCTGAATAGTCCCAGGATTCATCTCAAAAGTATTTGCAGCAATCGCCGGCCTGGTGATACTCTACAGAAGCTCAGTCACTTTAGGAGTAGCAAAATCCCTCAACGCTTTTTGATCTTCTGCAGCCATTATTTCTTCTTTCTCAGAGTTGTCAAAGTTTTCCCTTGTGTCTTTAATCCACGTACTTAGCCTTTGAAATCGCTTCTCAATATCGTCCTCAAAAGGAAGCAAGTCTGGCTTCTTAGACCGAGTTTGCATAAACTAAATCCAAGAACCTGAAACAAGAAAGAACAAAAGAAAAGAAAAAAAATGTGTAAGTAAAACTAAACTAATTAAACTAATATTGCAAAATATTAAAATCAATACTAGACTCCCCAGCAACGGCGCCAAAAACTTGTTAGGTCATATCTAATTATGCACAATCACACAAGTGCACGTCGTAAACAAGTAATACAGTGATAAGTCGAGTATCGTTCCTATAGAGATTTAGTATGAAATTAATCCTCACAATTACCATCTTTATATTAATCCAAATTCTATTAAACTATCCAAATCAATGATTATAACTATTAAAAACTAATAATATTAAAAATATTAAAAATACCAAGCAATCAACAAATCTAAAAATTGTAATTTCAAGCAAATATCGGAGAATTAGGCTTAAAACTTCACTTTAAGTTTCACTCCGATTATTACACCTTATTTTAGTTCAATTCACTATCTCAGTTTATTAATCAAGAACACTCAAGTAGAACTAGCCATCTCTCAATGCACTAATACTATATTAACTTAAATCCACAAATTAGATAGAATTAAGCTAAACATCTTAATCAACTAATTCACTATATCTCTATACGAATTACAATCAAATAAGGTTTAAATTCAAGTTCTCTATCCGATTACATGTGATGCTAGGCATATCTATATCCTAACATTCATCAAAATTCCATTCAAACACAAAATTCAAGAACACATGCTATAGTGACTAAGTCTAGATTCATATATCATCTCTCGAATCCATACAAATCCACATAGAATTGGTGATTAAGTAATTCATAAATTCAAGCACAAATCACAATAGATAAAGTGAATGATAGATTATTAAACTGAAATTCAAGGCTATATAATCATTGTTCAACCATCAAGCTCCGTCATAAGCCTAACAAGTAAATTAGTTCATTTCAAATGAATTAAAAAATAAAATCATCAAAGAAATCATCATCCTAATTACAATAATTGAATTAAAAAAGTATAATGAATACAAAACCACCCTTCTCCTTAGCTTCAATCTGCAATTATCGTGACTCAGACCTTCAATCCTTCCGCCAATGCTTTTTCTCAAAATTAGGGCTTCAAAATTGTTAATTGGTTGATTGTTGTTAATCTCCCTTGTTGCCACTTGTTATCTCCAGCATAAGACACATATTCTAACCATAACTCGACGCTAAATACATTTCCAAACCATGCCAACTTCATTCCTTCACGGCCTACTACAAAGACTACAAAGACTACAACCTGAAACAAGAGTCTTGATTTTTTTCAGTATCTCCGCTTCCTACGGGGTTTTCTTCATTAAGGGCCCACCCGTGGAAAGGTCATTCTATTTTGCCTCTTCAAGACCCCCACCGGCTACGGGTTTTTTTTTTGCGTGTGTAGTGCCAGCCCGGTGGGAGTTCTTTCAGCAATGATCAAATTTTGTTCATTATATGCCCAACTTCGCTAGGAAAACACCTTTTAAGCCACACACGCTACGCCACCACACCTACACATAAAATAACACTAAACAAGTAAAACAAATCACAAAAACAAAGAATTAACACAAGTTAAGCTCGAATTAGAGGTCGATTCGTTGGTATAAAACCCACTCATCACATGCCACTATGTGTAATATGGGAAAATGTGAGTAGTAGTATCATATAATTACTCATAAGATTAAATGCGGTGTGACATTTAATTGAGATTAATGCTATACAAAAATTATATGGTAAAAGTAATTAAATCATAAAGTGTATTTAAATAAGTTTTGTTATCTCATCATATGTGATGAGACAATTAAATGTGTACTCTAAAGTATGGGAGTAAATAAATATGTATCATTAAAATATTTATTTCAATACCAACATGTGAGTAAATAGTAAAAGGAGATATTAAATTATTAGTGACCAGTTAAATTGAGACCATACATATTATAAATATTAAATTATGTGGACACAATATACATGGATTATATGATATGGGTATATATTAAATCCCTAATCTTCACATTGTAGTAACAATTAACACATTAAAATTACATTTGGGGAATTAAAGTAAATAAACTGAGCAATTTTAATCACATTGCTGAGAATTAAAACTCATCAGTTGCTCCAACAGTGGCCAAAAGTAACCTATAACATATTTACGTAACTTCCAAGCTGAGATCAGTAGCTAAGCATAGGTGATCATTGTTAAGCCAATGGCTAGGAAGATGGCTAATAAGGGTGGTTGATCAACTCTCTTGTATCCTTTGTTTTCTCCTTCTACACCATGGATTTTAACCTCAGTATAAACCAAATACCTAATCCACCATTACTCTATAAATAGCATCTTCATTTCTCATTTTTACGTTGCTGTAATTGTCTGTTGAAATCTTGAGAATTGAGTATGAGTGTTGATTGTTCAAAGAAGAGTCTAGTAATCTCAGAAGGTAGAAACTAAGAAAATTAAGCTTCTAAGAAGGTAAACTCTTGTTTTAGACACTTAATTTCAAAGTTTACAAATTATGGAAATTCGACTAGATTCTTGAGAAATTGATTTGGAATTGTGCTACCAAATACGTATAAAGAACCTCTAAGACTGAGTTTAAGTATGATTAATGAGAGAGAATCAACATTGGTTTCAGACTCTGTAAAACATAGTACCTTTCTAGGGTCGGTCGAGGAAGGCGCAATTGCTTCCGCTTTATCTTAGGTACAACGCGAATCAAGGCCGGTCCCCAAAACTAGAATCTGGTTTCTGTTGGACTGTGTTGCTTCTAATTTGATATTAACACCTAAACATGCATGAAAAGAAGTATAACATGTGATTTAAAGCTTTCTTATGAGATAGGGAATAACCAGCATGAATTGGTATGAGATTTATAACAAAAACTTTAAGTTTTGAAAACAAACTTTGATGGAACTTATGTTTTGCAATTTCTAAGCTTGATAGTATATACACATAACTGATTTTGAACTTAAATGAGCATGATATAGGATTTTTAGTTCCTTTGTTCATGACTAACTTGTTAGGCTTGGTGTTAGAGAACTTTTTCAAAGAAAAGCTTGACATATCAAAGCAAATATGCATGAATATTAGAGGATGTATGTTCTGATCTTGTGAAGATGTTAACATAACTAAACTACACATGATAAAAGCTTTAAAGTTATTTTGTATGTGTTAAATTGCATTATTCACGTTTAAAATGATTTTAAAGGCAAACTTGGAATTTTTTTTTCAAACCAAATTGCATTAGTATGAGTATTTAAGTTCTGAGGATATAAGATGACATGTATATGTTCATTATGTCTCTAAACATGATTCTTATATGTTAAACATAATAGAAGTAAACCAAGCATGAGTTTAAAACATGTTGTAAAGTACTAAACGATGCTAACTCTGAATAAATGATATGAACACGTATAAGCATGTGTAGTATAGATTATGTGACCTCTTTATGTGAACATAAGGCTAATTGTTGGTCAATTTCGCTATTGCTAAATCGCGTGCAAGCATACGCAGTCCACAAGTAATATATGATAAGTTGAGTGTTGAACCTATGAGGACAAAGTCTTAAGAGATAAACAAATACTGAGGTAAAGTCTTTGCTACCTTATCTAAACAAGTGAAATAACATGGTTGGTTAAGCTATGTGATTAAAACTGTAAGAATAAGAGAAGTAGTTATGCTAGGAAGTCAAGATAGGATTACAATTCCCCTAATTGCGTCGCCTAATCTCCTAAATCTCCACATTACAAATGTAACAATCCAAGATTTTATTATTTATAATTTAAAATATTTGTTAAATTAAATAAATATTTTGTTGATGTGTTAAATATTTATTAAATTAAATAAATATTTTGTTGATGTGGTTGTTGTTAGTGAATATTTGTGAATTAAATTTATTAGATAACATTCTAATTTAATTTAATTCAATAGTTGGAAAGTTGTAAGATAATATGAAATGCTATATATTACTATTTTAATTTAATAATTTAAAATGGTATGTTAATTTATTAAATAAAATTATAATAAGATTATAATTTTGTGATAATTGAATTAAGTGGAGAATTTATTGAGTGTGTTGTTGTAACGACCCCAAAATGGGTCCATTCCATCCAACCCATTCTGAGTCGCCAAATATATGGTACGAAAAACAACTACAACTTTATTACAACAATTGTCGTGCAAAATACAACAACACATATGCTGTGAGTTTGGATACAAATATATACCAACTGTAGCATGTCACAATGACACCTTACATAAAGGTATAGTCAAAACCTGCTGTTTTAGAAATTAGAATCTTTGGGAAGTGCTCAAGGAAACCTTCCATACATGGGAGGCCATGCTTTTAGGTTATGGTAGATATCATATGTCCACGTAATTATCCTTGGTTGATTAATAGACCCCAAAGAAAAAACGAGAAGATTACTATCGTATTCTTCCCAATGGTGAGTCTTCTCTTGACATATCATTATCTCCTTTGTCTCTAATTGGGTATTATACTCCAAACAAACACCAAGATTATATAGGTAGTGCTTGTAAATATACTCATCAAGTGGATGAGCACAACCATGTCTTATGATAACACGAGTTTGTATGTCATTAGACATCTTGTATGATAGTGACAAAACACCCTTCCAAAGTTGGGTTCGCCTCACCCTATTTAATTCACCAAAAATAACTATTAAATGATGTATAAAATACAACACACTAAAGCCCTCAATAAAATTATTTTCATACTCTTTAGGGAGAACCTCAACAACTATAGACCACCGTTCTATTCCCTTGTTATCCCCGCTCAACCCAGCTACACTTTTATTACCTGAAAGGAATTGTGAAACAAAAGGGTGAGCACAACTAGCTCAGTAAAGAATATTATGACTAAAGATAAATAAATTATCAATAGTCTTCATCAGGGATGAATCAAAGATTTAGAACATATGGTAGATGATAAAACTTTTCAACCATAGTTGCAGCGGAACGAGCAATCCATTAAAAGAGTCAAATAGACTATAAAGTCTATTGTCTTCTCCACGTTAAAAGTCCACCAACAATATTTTATCCCTGTAACATCAATCAACAGTTCCTTTCCACAATCATATGAATAACTCATAATCATAATTGTGATTCTAAATTCCTCTTCTCATCCGGTGACGAAGATAATTTTCATCATTGTCTTTACCGAAACATCAAATATCATGGTTATACCAAATCACAGTTCTGCTCATAATCATACTAATAAATTCATCTTTGCACCACGCCAAAGATATTCATCAACAGATTCATCTTTACACTACAAAGCAAAGATATTCAACAATGGTCATCTTTGCATTACGAGAGCAAAGATATTCATCAATAATTCATCTTTGCACTACAAGGCAAAGATATTCAACAACAGGTCATCTTTGCATTACGAGCAAAAGATATTCATCAATAATTCATCTTTGCACTACAGGCTAAGATATTCATCAACAAGTCATCTTTGCACTACGAGCCAAAGATATTCATCAATAATTCATCTTTGCACTACTGGCTAAGATATTCATCAACAAGTCATCTTTGCACTACGAGCCAAAGATATTCATATATCAAAGAAATACATAATCATTTCAGAAGTTATATAACAATAATTATAACCATGTTGATCAATTCACCTTTGCACTTAAGCTAAAAATATTCAATTGTAAATTCAATGGTCATGATCATACCAGTCAACAATTCAACTTTTGCACCATCGCCAAAGAGAACCTATAGTCACGATCATACCAATAATCTACCCATCTTTACACTCAAGTCAAAGAGAAATATTATCATTAGGGTTATAAGAATGTTATATAAAAACAATATAATCAAAACATAGTTTTAATTTCAAGAGTAAGATTCATAAATCAACGATAATTTGGTCAAAGAAGAAACCAATTTGTCGTGAATAGTACTTCAGATATTACATAAGTACCGTGATAACGCATAAGTAACTCTCGATAACGAAAAGATAAAGTTTCATAATAAAATTCATATCCATATTTATAACACCTTAATCCAAATGTTATAAATCATTTAGAAATCTCATAATCTAATATTATTAATATTATAATAATATTTTAATCATTTCTAAAACTTATAAACAATTTAATTAAATTGTTTACACTTTACTAATTAATGCATTTAATCATCATAAAATGCCAAACTCATAAGATTTCATCACCAATAACCAAAACCCTCATCAAAAATCAGCATATACCTCATATATGATTCTCAAGCCATAAAATCATATTTTCCAATTTTCTTACTTCACATAACATATTTAATTCATTTACTCATAACTAGAATATTTTCATGAAAAATACCAAATCAGTTTTAAAAATATTTCTTTTCTGAGATTTAGCATAACATAGTCCCTTATTGAACATATATTTTCTCTAAATTTTAAAAATTCATTTACTATTTTTCATATGGCCAAAACCAACCGAATATTTAAACATTTATCATAAATTATACTTTTGTCCAAAAATTCTGAAATTTACACGGTATACTGATATTATATAGATGTACTTCCAATAAATATTTCATCAATTTTGGAGTTAATCACAAGGAGTTATAAATAGTTACTTTTAAAATAGTCTTTTTCTCATAAAATCCATAACTCCTAATCTATACATCCAAAAATCGCCATTTTGGACACACACTACAAAACTCATCAAAATATCATTTCAAATTTTTCCAAAATTTTGAAGGTTCAAAAAATTTCGAAACTAAAAACATAATAACCCTTAAAATCCCATTACTATCCCTTACCTCAAAAGAGCAGAACTTTTGACTGGAATATATTTGAAACGAACTTGCACCGTATAGCAATACTCAAAGTATACTCAAAATACTCACAAGAATACGCTCGATAATATAGAGAGAAAACTTGAGTTTTCGGTGTGATTTTCAATTCTAACCTAAGCACCCTATTTATAGGAAAATACTTAGAACACCAAAGCAGAAAATTTAATAAAATATTAATATATATTATTTTTATTCCAAAGCACACTTATTTTGCTTCAAAACCTCAGCCACCAAACAGCCCACCTCACAAAACTTGCACAAAAAACGTTTTTGTTATTTAAATTATTTTAAACTTCCAAAAAATCAATTATTTTGAGCTTGAACTTCAATAATTCATAATAAATAGCCCTTTTATCAAAAAAATTTGAAATCTTGCGAGTTTTTATAGGAAATTCAATTCTCTACAACTATGCGGAAGAAAGTTTTTCCAAATTCCAAACAAAAATTGACCGAAATCCACAAACGGACGATTTTACAGTCTATAATCAAATTTCAGTCAAGAAATGGGGTCCACCGACATGTTTAACATGTTTTAAACATTTATTGTAACAAAATATTCTTCCTCCTCATATACTCATATATTCCACATTCATCGTAAAAATATCACCATTATTATATTATTAAAATAATATATTTAAATGAATTATTTTATCGTAAAAAGATAAAATATTAATTTTCAACAATTGTCACTTTAAAAATTTTCTCCATCTATATCCACATAAAATAAATATTTTTCTCATCATAAAAATCAATAATTAATTATTCACAAATAATATTACATAATCACAATATTAACAACCAGCGGTTCCAGGAAAGGGGGCTTTCCAATAAGAATTTCTCTCTTCTTGGCGCAAGCAATTAGGTGACCAAACCTCTCCTTAGAGCAGAACTTTCTAGGCATTGCCAATAATGTTATCCAATAATATTATTCAGATAATATGAATTATTGCTCCAATAAGGGAAAATACTGTGCCGTGACAATTATTGAAACAACAATAATATAAAATATC
The DNA here is from genome assembly GCA_020205615.1 of Panax quinquefolius. Taxonomy (NCBI): domain Eukaryota; kingdom Viridiplantae; phylum Streptophyta; class Magnoliopsida; order Apiales; family Araliaceae; genus Panax; species Panax quinquefolius. Next base: position 54,906,304 of record CM035161.1, on the reverse strand, counting down.
AACGTAGCAATTATTGAATCAATAAAATAAAATATTGAGCAATAATTCATTGTAACAATTATTGAGTAATGCCTTCTTACCAAAAAAAATTATCATGCTCATGAATAGTGACTCGTGAATAGTAACTCGTGAATAGTAACTCATGAATAGTAACTCTGAATAGTAACTTTCATGAATAGTAACTCGTGAATAGTAACTCGTGAATAGTAACTCATGAATAGTAACTCATGAATAGTAATTAAAAAAAAATTGAATACTTTTATTTCATAAAATTAGGGTCTTACAGGTTGTACTTAGTTTATATAACTAAGATTTGTTATGGAAATTCAAATAAATAATATGTGATTAAAAATTATAAACTGAATTTTTATTAAAATAAATTAAAGGAGTTTTAAATTGGTTACCAAACAAGGCTTAAAACATTAAGTCTTTATTTTAATCAATTTTATCCAAACTAAGCCTTCTGATTTTTAATTTTGAATTTGAATTATAATAAATAAAATAAATCAAATAATATAAAATATATTTATAACTGATAAACATTTATTACTTAGTAACTATTATATTAAATCTGTGTATTATGGCCCTATCAGCTATTTGGTTTACGCTTAACTAAGGGTTGACCTATACTGATACTAAGAAAAGAAAAGATTTTTCAGAGAATTTGAGAGAGACTAGTGAGAGATTGAGAGAAATTTTTGAGTTTTTGAGCAATTCTTGGTATTTAGCAAAGATTGTTCAAGCAATTGAAGGTATAATTCATAACCTTAATGTTATATATTCATATATATATGTATATGTATGAGTTTTACGGCATAAACCATCAAGTTCTGTGAATTCATTTTTTTTTAATTGCTGATATACAATTGATAATTGTGATTATACATGTTTATGATGTTAGAATTTGCATTTAGACAAGAATTTGTATGCTAATTATGTTTAAGAAGGAAGAAAAGTATTTACATTGAATATTTTTATATATGGCTTATGAAAGTACCAAATTTGGTGGTTATTTTGTATACCAATCTGCAAATTGAGCCTTGAATATGTTAGTTCGTTAAGAAACGTAGAGAACGTAGTTTGAATGAATTAATTTGGTGTAGAATTATGATCACAGTGTGAATCTCTATAAAGGATTTCAAAAATGGAGTTTTTGTATGAAAACATGAAATTTAAGGATTTAAATTAGTTGAAGTTGTTGTTTAATTGTTCTAAGTTGATGAATATGTGAGGAATCATGTTTGTGTTAGTTCTATACCAATTGCATATGTTAAATTTACTGTTTGGTGGATGAAATTCGTGTTAGTTAGCTTAGAATAGAGTCGAAACTTGCGCTCGCAAAAGCTGCATCGATGTCAAGCTTGCAAGCGTCTTTGTCTCTTAAGCGTGCGGGTCTTGACATGCCAATGTTGTAGAACCCTAAATATCTTATCATGGTGTTGCGCCAAGAGTCAATCGACTCCAGTGAAAGTCTCTGCTATACAGTAGACTTTGGACACCCATTGTAACTTAGTCTAATGTTATGTTAATGTGAGAAACATGTAATGAAAAGGTTAAAACAGAATCGTATCATGTGGTTAGTAACTCTAAAATGTAAAATTAGTATGTTGTAAAATGATATGTTATGATTTAAGAAACTTCATGAATAATGAATAAATGTTATGAAATTACACTTGTGATTCTGAAATGTGTATGGTAAAGTAGAACTTGTATTAAAATAACAAGTTTAACTAGAGGTGAGTGTTATTTTGGAAAGTGGATGTTAGTATATATAATAGATATTGTGATTCTAATACTATGTGTAGGTGAACATGAGTTATAAATTTATAGCTTACGCAAGAGGCAAGTTTCTTACTCTCAAACTTTGATCGAGCAAGTTTTGAATTCTAATCATTGTTGAGTTATTCTAACTTGTTTATAGTTAAGAAAGTTTCTTTAGTTTCAATCTCTTATATTGAATGCAATTCCTTTAACTTAAATCTCCAACATTGAGCTTTCATATTTCATTTCGTTTGTACAAGTTATTATTATGATGAGCAAGTTTTGTTTCCAGCTTGTTATCAATCAAATGCATGTTCAGTAATTCAATTTCTAATTTGATAAGATCATAGACCTAGCTTATTATTGTTCAAGCAAAGGTTTATCATTTGATACGCTTTTTAGTTATTTCCAAGCATGAGTTTAATATACAGTTGATTCACTTATGATTTTCAATTATTCTATATTATGTTGTTATTGATCAACCGTAGTGTTATCAAACTTTGTTTATTCAACTAATCCTTTAGTTGATGATCGTGAAACTCTAAATTACCCTTCAGGTTTATCCAAACCAAACTTTCTTTAGTGTGGACTTGTACTCTAAAACTGAGAAGAACACCCCTATTATAGGGGTACGCGATACGTTTAGATGTTTGTGCACAATACATGGTACGAAGGGTTGATCCCCCTAAGTACGTGAAGTCCCTACAGTATGATTGTTAAGGTTAAAGTTGAAAGATTACTTGTAACCGTGGACATAGTTTGTGATCTTATGACCCTCAGATATATTTCATATTTTGATTCCAGTTTTTGGTTATCATTGATAGAGTACTATTTAGTTTTGATGAGCCTATTTATTGGCAGTTACTATTCTCTTGTTGATTCATTGCTATATCTAGTGAGCATTTGTTTTGCTCACTCTTGCATAAATATAATTATTGCAGTGAAGGTTGAGAAGGTCGATGAACCTACTACAAACAAAGGAAAAGGAAAAATGTACAAGTGATGAAGACTTGTAATTTATTGGCTTTTATGTTAATAGACTTTATCTAAAGGATGTGATGTAACAATTTTTATTTCCTCACTTGTTTTATGTTAAAGGTTAGATAACCTGGGAGACTTTATGATTTAATGATGTAACCCTTTAATAGGGAGGATTTATGGTTTAAATGTTATTCTATTTGGGTAGATAGTATGAATGTATTGAAAGTGAACACCAAGTCTTAGGGGAATGAAGTACCCAAATTTGGGGGTGTCACAACAAACGAATCAAGGAATGGTCAGCCAAGAATAGTAAATACGCATAAGCTTTTGTCGAAGGTCAAATGCACATCCCTAACCTGATAAATCACAATATGTCTATTGGTGAAAATAACTAGGCCAAGGTCATTAAGCTAAGTCTCAAGGCTACACAAGGCAAATAGAGATATGTTTATCCTATTAGCAGTTTATGCACACATTCCATTGGCATGGTCATAAATAACATCTATTTTTCAATCTCCGTTAATATCAATACTAATTTCTCTATCAAGAAATTAGTCAATAAGTAAGAAATACAACAACCCATTCACAAATGATTCATTATATAAAATAGGAGAGAAAGTTAATTAAGCTAAACATAAGGTTACATTGCAATCCTAAAAATTGAGTTAGTTCATATCCATGGTACTAAAACACATTTTTAATAAATTCCACATTCTCAGTAATACACAAATAAATGGGAGATTTGGAATAAGAAAACTCCTGTTTGGAAGTGTCCTGTCTCCAAATCTTCTCTTCTCCATGTAGCTCCTGAGCTCTTGTCGGATGCAATAACTCTTCCTCCTTGAAACACAACTTCTTTCTCTTCTAAGGAATTAATATTGTAATAAATATTTCTAGTCTACGCTATCTATCTGAATATTTCTATCGCAGGTGGCTAAGTATTAAGTACTTGATATCTTCTCTCTTTAGGTCATTTAAGTCCTTTACTATCTGGACACTGGAGTTCGCGTGGCGCCACAAGAATTAAAGTAGCAAGTGGCGTTGCGGTGCCATGTAGGGTTAAAAACACCGGAGGTCGCGTTGCGGCATAACTCCATGAAGAGGCCTCGGCCCTGCGACGCGAGGATGACATCAGCCCAAGATAAGGCATGGCGCTGCGGCGCGGGACCTTGGTTTATCCTTGGCGTTGCGGCGCCAGATTCTAGTATGTTGCAGAGGTGATGCAAAATGGCGTACGCGGGCTCTAACTATAACCCGGCATCACTGCGCGATTACACAAAAATGCCCATTAAGCCCATGGAAACTGGAAAAGATCTGTAAATCGCTGCATCATAGAAATTAAACATAATAACTATGAAATATAAATAAAAGCTAATTAAATCACTGAAAACAGGCAACATCTTAAGCCACAAAGGATCTGATTCGTACGTATAAATCCCACTCATCAAATACCCCCAAACTTAAGCTTTTTCTTGTCCTCAAGCAAACTATCAGACATCCATACCCCATTACTGCAAGATACGAATGAAAGCTAATCTTATAGACTAATACCATGGCCTCTAAGCACAATCATAAACACCCTCTAAGAATAGGACAAACACGCATACGAACGAGGGCTTAATGTCTATTAATAAACATGAGACTGTAATCGATCCATTCTGTGTGTGTGTGTAGACCAAACATCTAAACTAGCCATAACCCAAATTAAGATCACACAGTCGACTGTGATAACCAATAAGCTTACTATGCAACCCACATAATTAACAAGCATTAAGATCAAGTCGCAAAAACAAGAAAGGATCAAAAGGTTCTAGTAATATGAAGTAAATTCTGACTCAGACAGTACTTGATTACTTTTAGGCTAAACAGATCACTCATTAGCAAGCTTTTGATCAATAAATCCCAAGCCATATGACTTTAGGGAACTAGGTGTAGAACACCCCTATGAATCTAATAACTCAAGCAACAAAGGCCACGTAATCAACATAAGTCCAAAATAGATTTTACCAGTCTGCGTTTATGGGCGAGTGCGTTTCCACGCTCCATCTCAACCCACCGCAGGACTGTTATTATAATAAAAAAAAAATTACAAATAGAACTATAGACCCGAAAGTGTGAAAGCCTAAGTCTTTTATTATCTTGAAATCAACAGAGTTTTAACAGCGTACAAATTTTCAACACAATAAATAGACAACCTAAATCTGGACACATAACTAGAAAAGATAATTGGTCAGTGCTCGCTAAAAGGATGGATCCAAAACAGTTTCGACTTATCTCAATAACACGCCCCTAGTTCACATAAATTTGACACTACTCTAAGAAAACGATATAATTACCTAGCGCATGTCATAGGCCACAATCAAAACTTAAGCGCTAAAATACCCTAACCCAACATATAAACAGTTACAGACCGGGGGTTAGAGTTAATCAAAATGTACTAGGCAAAAACTATAAAATATAAAGTACCCCTGTCAAAATAGGGTAAAGCCATAACACATGGCATTAAGTATACCAATAATCAGTGTAAACCCCCAAAAACTATGGCTATCCACAAAATAATACCTGATTTAGTCAAGATATCCCCAAATATCACCTGACAACTACACAATCCCAACATGATAATAATTATAAACATAAGATATACAACCAAAAACATGCATTCATATATAAATTAAAATACTACTATACAAAACATGCATCCACAATAAACCAATCACAACATAAAACCATTAACCACAATAATAATCAACATAGATAAAACATAGTTAAATAAGTAGTCTGGGGCTATCCAGCCCAAGTGATTTTCACAACCTTCACACAATAAACATAAATAAACTTACACATCATAGAAGTTCGAATAAAATAATACTAAATTAACACAATTCATATATAATTAAAATAAAAGGAATTCTCCCCCGAACTTGCAATTTGGCCAATGTTCTCAATGGCCTCTGAACTTCATCATCAAGCATCTAGAGCATCCCCACCTTCATCACTAACCACCTCAAGATCATCTTAATCACCATCATCCTCCACATTCACCGGCTCATCTTCGCGGGCCTCCTTAGGAGGCGGAAATTGTGGTGGATAAGGTGCATAAATTAAAGGTGCTGGAAATGGAAAAGGCATGAAATCAGCGTCATCACCTCCCTGAGCAGCATGGATATTGGAGAGTGTATTCGCGAACTCTGCATGGTAGTGATGGAATTGGTTCTGCCATTGGGCGATAGTGTCTACCTTACAGTGCAAAAAGTTCAGGCTACTCAAGATCTCCGCGAGTGCCCCAGAATGAACGGTCTCAGATGAAGGAGGCTCAAGCACGTGCGTGGAGGTACCCGCTTCAGTAGATGGCGGTGACTGAGGCACTGGCAAAAAGCCCTCTCCTCGAGGATGCGACGATGCTCCTTCCCAGACTCCATAACGGCCTATGAGATGATGATCAATAACAGCCATGGGTGGCAGGGTGATATCTTCCTTTTCCCACTGAACACCCGCCCTTTTGCATAAATGGGTAATTAGAGATGCGTGTGGGAGGCCTGACATAACATTGCACCTTATGGCCTTCTTAATGGACTCGTTAATAAGTACCCCTACATTAATTTTTAAACCCGTAACAATGGCATAGAGCAGAATTGCCCTCTCCCGGGTCACATCACTCAAGTGACATGTAGGCATGATATTAGCACAGATAAACGAGTACCAAGCCTTATCATAATAACTTAAGGCCTGTTGGGGGAATGACATCTTTTCACCATGGAACTCATTAGTTTTCTATACAGTCCCAGGCTTACAGAGTTTAATAATGATGTCGTCTGTGTTGTAACACCAAAGCCCAACCTCCAAGTAGTCGTGACCGTCGTAGTCGGGAGTCCCATAAACTACATTGATAGCCTGGCTATCAAATGGGATTAACTTTCCCCGCACTGGCACCGCCGAAGGGCCATCAGCAATGGCATTGGCGTAGAATTCTTTCACTACAACGACAACTACTGATTCAGACGGCTTGGTGAAATGAACCCATTTCATGTTGACAATCATGGCCATCATCTGACCGTCTAATTTGTCATCAGGCCTAAGCCCTCGCTCAGGCACCAAACTACGCATTAGGAAATTTTGAGTATAGCGCTTCCAGGCCTCTTCCGTTGGAAATTTGACAACATCCCAAGGAGAAATAGGAGTTCGAGAAGAGGATGGAGGAGGGGGACCAATACTGGTTCTTGGACATTTAGAACCCATGATTAGGAGAATAAAAAGCCAAAGACTTATACTAATTTCAAAATTTTTCACACCCAACTGACATAGAGAATGAACAAGGAACAGATACAAAATCCTTACCTCGCTCTGCTTATATAGACATAGGCGTCAACGACGAGAGAGGAAACAAGGGTCGGAACCCTAAATGCATGATGGTTAGCCTTTAAATGGTAGGAAACTGATGGACACGATGGTTGGGTAGCCTAACGGCTCTTGGAAGAAGAAGGGACGGAGGAGAAAAACTGTTGAAAGGAAAAGAAAAACTGCTGTAAAATAACTGAACAGACGCGTCTTAAAAACAAAATTTTAGACTTGGCGCTACTGGTAGCATGGGCAATGGTTTGATTTGATTTGGCTGCGCAAGTAAGAGCTTTCGGCGATGACGACGCTTGATTTCGTAATGTAATGCTCATTGGTGGTGCTGTGGCGTGAAAGTTAGAGCATGGAGTGGCACTGCAGCGTGAGTTTCCAGTAGGTACCAATGCATCTTGGCACTGCGGCGTGGATAATGGCGTTGGGGTGCGAGTGTACAGTATGTTATGTCTAGACCATGGCGCTGCGGTGCCAAGAATGGCACGGGGGCACGAGTTCACAGTGTGGTCTCCTTAGCCATGGTGCTGCAGCGTGAATTTGTATATGAACCTCGGTGCTACGGAGCGAGTTTCCAGTGGGTCTGGCGCTGCAGCGTGAAAAATGAGGCCTCAACGCGACTTCAGTACTGCGGCATATGAGTATTAATATAAAGCGTGATGTCGCAAAGACAAAGATCTCAATTTTGATACTAAGTTAAATAATTCTGCACAAGCCAAAGCCTCATATCAGGCAACAACACAACTAAAGAAGATTCCAAACACTGTAAATAGCATCTAACTACTAAAGACCCTAAAACACATGCTATTGAACATACTAACATGCACTTGATACTGAACTAAGCACTATACAGAACAAGTGAACTACTAAAAAATACAGAAAGTAACTAAACCAAAATAAGACTGAAGTGAATAAAAAAAGCAATTTATTTGATACTGAGATGGGGATGCCTCCCATCAAGTATTTGATTTAGAGTCATCGGCTTGACTTTTATCCCGCCTTACACCGGGTCTCCCAATGTGATGGAAGTATTTTGCCGGTCTACCTCACCGCCCAGTAGTGCTTCAAGCGCTGACCATTAACCTTGAAGGTTTTGTCTGAATGAGGATCCTCAACCTCTATTGCCCCATACGGATACACCTTAGCAACCGTAAATGGCCCCGACCATCGAGACTTCAATTTCCCAGGGAATAATTTTAGACGGGAGTTGAAAAGAGGCACCTTTTGACCCGGCTTGAAATTTCTTACGAGGATTTTCTTATCGTGCCACCGCTTTGTCTTCTCCTTATACAACTTAGCATTTTCATACGCTTGCAGACGAAACTTGTCTGATTCATTAAGTTGCAAAAGTCTTTTCTCACCGGGTGCATCTAAATAAAAGTTTAGCTTATGGATAGCCCAATAGGCATTGTGCTCCAACTCCATTGGAAGATGACACGCCTTACCATAAACAAGCCTATACGTAGACATTCTGATAGGTGTTTTGTAAGTTATACGGTAAGCCCACAATGCATCATCAAGCTTCTTCGACCAGTCCTTTCGATTGGGGTTAACAATCTTCTCCAAGATACGTTTTACCTCTCTATTAGAAATCTCCGCTTGGCCACTAGTCTGTGGATGATAAGCAGTGGCTATCTTATGGGTCACCCCATACTTAATTAGAAGGTCTGCGAAGTATTTGTTACAAAAATGCGACCCTTCATCACTAATTATAGCCCGGGGCATGCCAAAATGAGTGAAAATATTTTTCTTAAGGAAATTAAGCACAACCTTCGCATCATTAATCGGCAAGGCAACTACTTCAACCCACTTGGAGACATAATTCACCGCCACAAGAATATAGAGATCATTGTAGGAGGACGGGAATGGACCCATGAAGTCAATATCCCAGACATCAAATAATTCAACTTCGAGGATATTCTGCAAGGGCAACTCATTCCTTCTTGAGATGGTTCCCACCCTTTGACATCTATTGCAGTGCGATACATATATGTGTGCATCTTTGAATAGAGCGGGCTAGTAAAATTCAGACTGAAGCACTTTAGTTGCAGTTCTTTGACCCCCAAAATGACCTCCATAATTTTAGGAATGACAGTGATGGATCACACCTTCAATTTACTCCTCTGGCAAACATCTCCACAGAATTTGATCAGAACACTGCTTGAATAAGAAGGGCTCATCCCACAAATATTGTTTGGCATCTTTTAGGAATTTCTTCCTCTACTGATAGCTCAAATTGGGAGGAAGCACTTGGCAAGCGACAAAATTAACAAAGTCCGCATACCATGGGTCCTTGCTTTGGACGACAAAGAGCTGTTCATCTGGGAAGAAATCATTGATGGCTTTTTCAGTATCTCCCAAATGTGGGGGGTTTTCCAACCTTGATAAGTGATCCGCTACCTAATTTTCTGTCCCCTTTTTGTCTCGGATCTCCAGATCAAACTCCTGGAGAAACAGGACCCACCTTATCAATCTTGGCTTTGCATCTTTCTTTTCAATCACGTATTTGATTGCCGAGTGATCAGTGTAGACGATCACCTTTGTTCAAATGAGGTAGGAATGAAACTTATCAAACGCATAGACTAATGCTAGTAGTTCCTTCTCAGTGGTAGTGTAATTCAGCTGAGCATCAGTTAAAGTTTTGTTGGCATAGTATATTGTGTGGAATACCTTATCCTCTTTGGCCTAGCACCGCCCCAATAGCAAAATCTCCTGCATCGCACATTAGCTCAAAAGAGAAGGTCCAGTCAGGGGCTACCACAATAGGAGCCGAGATAAGTTTTTTCTTTAATGGATCAAAAGCACTCAGGCAGGCTTCATTAAATTAAAAAGGCATGTCCTTTTCTAATAGTGTACACAGCGGTATGGTTATCCGTGAAAAGTCCTGGATAAACCTCTTGTAAAACCCAGCATACCCAAGGAAACTCTTTACCCCTTTTACGGATGTCGGTGGTGGAAGGTTATTAATGACATCAATTTTTTCCTTGTCAACCTCAATGCCGCCAATAGAAACTCGGTGGCCCAGAATAATTCCCTCCTCAACCATGAAGTGACACTTCTCCCAATTCAATATAAGGTTAGTCTCAACACATCTATGGAGAACGACAGTCAAATTTTTTAGGTAGTTATCAAATGAACTCCTGAATACCGAAAAGTCATCCATGAAGACCTCCAGGGTCTTTTCAACCATATCAGAGAAAATTGACATCATGCAACGCTGAAATGTTGCAGGAGCATTACACAGCCCGAAAGACATTTTCCAAAAGGAAAACGTCCCATAGGGGCATGTGAATGTAGTTTTCTCCTGATCTTTGGAAGCAATTGAAATCTGATTATATCCAGAGTAACCATCAAGCAGACAATAAAATTCATGCCCAGCAAGTCTATCAAGCATTTGATCAATAAATGGAAGAGGAAAGTGATCCTTACATGTGGATTTATTCAATTTCCTGTAATCCATACACACCCTCCATCCAGTCATCATTCTGGTTGGAATCAGCTCGTTGTTTTCATTGGGCACCACAGTCATTATACCCTTCTTTGGCACACACTGATAGGACTGACCCAAGGACTATCAGAGATGGGGTAGATAATGCCCGCATCCAATAATTTAATGATCTCCTTCTGAACCACCTCTTTTATGATGGGATTCAGCCGCCTCTGATGTTCAATGGACGGCTTAGACCCTTCTTCCAGTAAGATTTTATGCATGCATAGTGTTGGACTAATCCCTTTAATATCAGAAATAGACCACCCTAGGGTCGTTTTATATTGCTTAAGTACTAGCAGCAACTTTTCTTCCTGGCACTCGATTAAAGAAGCAGAAATTATAACAGGTAAAGTGGATGAGTCCCCTAAGTAAGCATACCTCATGTGATTGGGCAAAGGCTTTAATTCTAGGATAGGAGGTTCTATGATCAACGGGTGAGCCTTGGAAGTTGATGCCTCATCATCATTTAGAGACTCAAATTATCTTTGGAACTGTTTAGATCTTTGGGGTGCATCTAGCCACTTGGAAAATTTAACATGTGTGGGCTCTTCCGTAGTACTGGCCCCTGTCAATGTGGGTTCTAATGGGTCTATAATGCAAGTTTCTAAGAACACTTCCCTAACTGTATTATCAATCACATTAATCTAGAAGCAGTCCGTAGGAGTATTCAGATATTTCATCGATCTGAAGACATTAAAAGTTACTTCTTGATCATGTACCCTCATTGTCAACTCCCCTTTCTGTACATCAATTAAGGTCCTCTCCGTCGCTAAGAATGGTCTGCCTAGTATTATAGGAACCTCCCTGTCTTCCTTAAATTCTAGGACAATAAAGTCTGTTGGGAAGATGAATTTGTCAACCTTGACAAGTGCATCCTCTACTATCCCCTTTGGGTACGTAAGAGATCTATCAGCCAATTATAAAGTGACACTTGTAGGTTTGGCTTCATTTAGCCCTATCTTTTTATATATAGACAGAGGCATCAAGTTGATGTTAGCCCCTAAATCACACAAAGCCTTGCCAATGAATTTGTCCCCGATAGTGCAAGGAATTATGAAGCTTCTTGATCTTTTAGCTTCAGCAGAAGCTTATTTTGTAGAATGGCACTGCACTTTTATGTCAGAGCTATTGTTTCATAATCCCCTATTTTTCTATTCTTGGACAATATGTCCTTCATGAATTTAACATAGCTAGGCATTTGCTCCAGCGCCTCTGCAAATAGGATGTTTATGTGAAGCTTCTTAAACACCTCTAAGAATTTAGAGAACTATTTATCAAGCTTTTTCTTTTGTAGGCGCTGGGGGAATGACAACTACGGGAGAGCGAGACTAGCTGTGTTAACTGTAGGGGTTGGTGTTGGTGTTGGTTCACGTTGAGCATTTACCTCACCCCTGGACTTGTCTTCATTTTGTTCCACAACAGGTTCCTCTATAATCAGTTCTTCTTGCACGACAGAGTTTTCTCCGCCATTCACATTTAAGGTCCTTCCACTCCGGAGTGTCACTGCTTTGCATTGTTCCTTGCCCTCCTGTTTCGGGTTGACATCAGTATCACTAGGCAATGTGCCTTGTGGACGACTGTTCAAAGCAGAGGCTAACTGCCCCATTTGGACTTCAAGGTTCCGGATGGAGGCCTCCTGATTATTACTCATTTTATTTTAGGCAATATAACGAGATAGGAGATCTTCCAAACTAGGTTTCCTATCCTGTTGAGGTGGTGGATGGTGGAACTAATTCTGTGAGCTCTGTGGTTGTTGACTGTAATGGTTTAGAGATTGGAAACCCGGAGGGTTTGAGAAGTTAGGTCTGGTGGTTGAAGGTTGTGCTTGATTGGTGTTCTTGTTGTTGTTTCCCCAAGAGAAGTTTGGATAATTTCTCAAGCCTAGATGGTAATGAGTAGGGAGATTAGCATTTTGTTGTCGCCCATAGTTGGAAACAAATTGAACTAATTCAGGGCTTATTACACACTGATCAGTAGGGTGGCTCCCTTGTCATAATTCACGCTAGACTACGACACTCTGCACATTCTGCACTACTGGCACTCCCATAGTGTCGAGCCGGTTCGATAGCGCTGCAACCTGAGCCGCTAATGATGTGATCGAGTTAACCTTATATACCCCTGCTGCTCTCCTCAGGGCTTGACTATCATTTGGCCATTGATAATTATTAGCCGCCATTGTTTCCACTAGTTCATACCCTGCTGTGTGATGTTTAGCCATGAAGGCCCCTCCAGACGCGACATCAATACTCGAACGAGTAGATTCGGATAACCCATTATAAAAGGTTTGGATGGGAAACCATTCTAGCAGTCCATGGTGTGGGTAGTTTCTCAGAAGATCTTTGAATCGCTCCCACGAGTCGTACAAGGATTCTGATTCGAACTGGACAAAAGAAGTAATATTATGCCTGAGCGTGGCTGTTTTGGCGGGCGGGAAAAACTTCGCCATGAACTTCTGAGCCAAGTCAGCCCATGTGGTGATGGAACCTGACGGTAATGAATGTAGCCAGCTCTTGGCTTTGTCCCTCAAGGTGAATGGAAACAAACAAAGTCTGATGGCATCGTCAGACACTCCATTGCACTTAAAAGTGTCACAGATCTCCAAGAAGTTTATTTAGTGATCATTGGAATCATCATTTGGTAAACTCCCAAACTGAATATTTGTGCACATTTGAATGGTGCCTGGCTTGATTTTAAAATTATTAGCTTGGATGGCGGGCTTAAGAATGCTCTCTTGGAGATCGTTGATATGAGGCATAGCATACTCCCTTAAGGATTTCTGAAGTTCTTCAGCCATTTTGATAGGAGTAGGTATGTCCTTAGATTTTTCTCTTCGTAGTCGTCTGTATGTTCTATCAACCTCGGGATCGAGAGGTATTATATTCTGACCCTTCCGAGGTGGCATAAATAATGAGGACTACTTGAAAAGAGAGTTAAACAGAAAAATTAGTTTAAATTAAGATCGTAATGACGTAGTTTTAATATCGATAAACAAATAATACTAAGTCCCCGGCAACGGCGCCAAAAACTTGTTGTTCGATTTCGCTATTGCTAAATCGCGGGCAAGCATACGCGATCTACAAGTAATATATGATAAGTTGAGTGTCGAACCCACAAGGACAAAGTCTTAAGAGATAAACAAATACTGAGTAAAGTCTTTACTACCTTATCTAAACAAGTGAAATAAGATGGTTGGTTAAGCTATGTGATTAAAACTGTAAGAATAAGAGAAGTAGTTGTGCTAGGAAGAAAAGATAGGATTATAATTCCCCTAATTGTGTCGCCTAATCTCCTAAATCTCCACATTACAAACGAATCAAGGAATGGTCAGCCGAAAACAGTAAATACGCATAAGCTTCTGTCGAAGGTCAAATGCACATCCCTAACCAGATAAATTACAATATGTCTATTTGTGAAAATAACTAGTCCAAGGTCATTAAGCTAAGTCTCAAGGCTACACAAGGAAAATAGAGATATGTCTATCCTATTAGCAGTTTATGCACACATGTTAGGTTTGTAATATTCATGAACGCAATCAAATTGCAAAAATAAGCGAAAACGTGTAAAAATCAGAGTTTAAAAATTTTACAAACCATATACCCGGATCACCCTTTATGCACAATTATTAATTAAACGAAAAGATATGAAAAACAAACATACCCTTGAAGATCCGAGCTTCCTCGAATGTACAAATTCACCTCCAATCCTTTTCGCGTTCAACTTGAATCCACCGGGTTTGGTTCCTTCCTTTGATCGGCGTTAGCCACCCAAGTGTTTGGCCTCTAGAGGTGATCCACCAAGGAAGAATAAGAATTCAAGAAGATGGGTATTTGGCTCAAACCCTAGTTTTCTATCTCTATAGAAAAGAAGCGTACTCTCCCAACTATTGGAATTACGTATGTTGTAAAAGTCAACAAACCCCATCACCCATAATAAGACTCCTCTTATTTATAGATGTGGGCAACCCACCTTAACAATTAAGGAATTGGGTTTTATTTAATTAATTAAATTTTTTTAATTAATTAAGCTCCCTAATCTTATTAGGGATAATTAATTAAACTCCTTTAACTAATTTTCCTTCCTAATCCAATTAGGAATAAATGAGAGTACTTATATTAAATTAATTCCTAAACTCTTTTAGAAATTAAAATAATAATAATAATTGTAATAATATTAATAAGACTCCTCTTATTAATTTATATTTAATATTTCTAAAATATTAAATAATAAATATTAAGCTATTTAATTTATTCTATCACCATAGATTAAATTAAATATACATAACATATTATTACGATTATGCCATTAACTTCTTAAATAATTATTCTTCCTTTTATGGTGTGACCCATTAGGTTCTCCATATTAAACCGGTTGTGAATAAATCAATTAGAACAATTCTAATTTTATTTAAATAAATAAATTAAACAATTAATTTATTTAAATAAATAATATTTATTCTACAATAGGGATAAGCCTCCTAGCGATCAACGACTTTCCGGATAATATAGATTTCAACATTAATCATAAAAGAACCTTTGAGTAAATAGTTGCAAATACAATTCAATTCTTCCACCGCATAATGTCCCAATTAATTATAAGACATGGAATTATTGTCAAGTCTTATTTTATTTAATTATATGTATTTCGATCCTTAAATGCACAACTCCAAATAATGCAAATTAGAAACTCCTTTCGATTTCATTACATCTTCGCCAAGGACTCATTGGGTTATCATTTATCGAATCACATAGGACATTTCTCTTCTTTTAATAGAAGTGGTAGATTCTTTATTGATCATACATTATCTCCATGTACAACTTATTATACCCAAGCAAACCCTTTGATATACCCTAAGGGTCTTAAGGAATAAGTCAAAGTATAACCGATCATACACAAGATACTATGATGATCTCAAGTCCAAGGATCACTTGTACTACTATCACTACTGAATTCCTATTGACAAAGCAAGTAAAACTCCATTAGGTATTCCTTAGCGAGCCACATTCAGTGAACTTATTCTCCAATAAGCACCTACATACTTGCTTTAGTGTCTCCACACAAATGATCATGAGATCAATCATCCTCATCTAATGAGCAAGCAACGTATGTACCAATCTATCCGGATTCACTAATCCCCAATTTAGTAATCCAATAATTGGGAACTATTTTAGTTTTAAGCTTTCTAAGAATTTAGATCTCATTAGAATGATCATCATCATTATTCTAAAAGCATTGCTTAAAACTATGGGTTTATCACATATTATAAAATAGCAACATGTAGATAATTAAAAGCCTTTAATAAATTAATACTTTTTATTAATAAATGAATAAGATTGTTACAAAGTATATGCTTTATCATCAAACATGATTGGCTTGTGTGCATACTACTTTCAATCTCCCACTTGCACTAAAGCCAATCATCATGGTATCTCATACTCTTCTTCTCTAAGTGGACGATTATCCTGTTTGTTGGATAAGCTTTATTTAATGGATATGTAATGTTGTTCATGAGAGTCCACTATCTCTATAGTGATTTCCCATCTTTCAATGATTCTAATAATCAAATGAAAGTGCCACAACACATGTTTAGATCCAAGATGAGACTTAGGAACTATTCCTAGTTCTGTAATGAACTTTTAATCCAAACAATCAACTTGCGACTTCATTTATAGCTATATACTTTGTCTTTATCACTAAACCAAAGAACTCTTTCTTTGTTTGGAACCTTTCAATTCAACGCACCCTTTATTCAAGATAACGTTTTACCTTAAAGTGGATTTTTTTGTCATCTTAGTGCGTCTCGAAAAACTTGAGTCATTAAGCCCTCTAGTTTTAATTTAGACCCACCATGAATATGATAACATCCTTAGTGGGTTAAGCACTTTAAGATGTTTTCAACGACTCATAGTGAACTTCTCCATAATATATGGTGATCAACATCGGGTCTCGTACATTTCATTGCATACATGATTGTCACTCATGCGACCTCTCTTTTCGAGAGTCTGTGTGGACTATTAAAGAGATACACTCCATAGCTCATCGACATGAGACATCTCTTGGAGTTTGTCATGCTAAACGACTTTAGCATCAAATGAATATACGTTCCTTGGGTTAAGTCGAGCATCCTCTTAAATCTATCTATATAGATTTATATCCCCAATTAAGATACTCTTCCAAATCATTCATGGAGGAATGTTTAGACAACTTTATCTTTACTGATTGTAGCATTGGTATGTCATTCCTTATCCGTAGTATATCAACATATAGTACTAAGAATGTCACGACGCTCCCACTGACCCTTTTGTACACACTAGAAGTCTTACCTCATCGAATGTAACTCTGGATCATCATCTTCTATGATGTGTACCTCATCATCATCATCCATGATGAATCCATACCTCCTAGGTATCTTTGGTACTATTCCAGATTTACGATTCAGTTGTGGTATAATAGGTCTATCTACAAGTTCCTCTTATTTGACTTATAGTATTTTGTGGTTCTTAAACTCTTCAAGATCTATTATCCTTCCACTAGCCCCTTTAAATGATAAACACCTTTATCTTAGAAGGCAGCGTGTTTCGTAACAAACACCTTTTGCTAAGTAGAATTATAGAACATATACCCTAAACTTACTTTAGGATGTCCCACAAATCTGTACATGTCAAATCTTGTCTCAAGCTTATCCTTCGAAACCTTTTCACATAAGCTGGACAACCCCTTATCTTAACATACTTAAGATTAGGAATCCTCCCTATCCATAAATTTTATGGAGTCTTGGGGCCGGATTTTGAGGTTACCATTTTCGTAGATATGCAGCCATTTCTAGGACATTATCCCAGAAGGATACTGGAATGTCGGTAAAATCATTATGGACCGCACCATGTCCAACAAGGTACGATTTTTCATTCAGATACATCAATCAATTATTGAGTATCAGGATGTGCCCATTATGAGAAAACCATTTGAAATGATCTAGAAACTTATTGCACAAGTATTCCTTCCTTGATCTGATCAAAGAATCCTAATACTTTGCCAATTTGTTTCACTTTTGAATTCTTTGAACCTTTCAAATAATTCACACTTGTATTTCAAGCAAATACACACATTCAACTCTTTGAATGATCATCTCTTTTCTTATACTAGTTTGTTCAATATGCAAAATTATTTTCATGTAAGTCAAGTATACAAAATTTATTAAGTAATATTCCAGTTCTATACAAAATATTATTATTATAAATAGAACAACAATTGTTCTTAATTATAATACCAAAGATTTCATTGTCCAACAATAAAATGGAAATAATGTTTTCAACGAGAACTAGAATACAATAACAACTTATTGATTTAATAGGTTTGCTCGTAGGCAGTGCTAAACTATAAGTTTCTATGGCTAATGTTGCAACCTTTGCTTCATTTCCCACACATAGGATTACTTATATTTGTTTAGCTTTCTACTTCTGTTTGGTCCTTTCATAAATCTATATTTATGATAACCAAAGTTGGTATCCAATACCCAAGTAGAACATTGACTTAAAGAAAAAAATTATTTTAAATCATAAACAAATTTGTATTTGTAACCAAAACTTCACTAAGCTTCTTTGGTTAGCTCTGCAAGATGCTTCTCGCGCTTTTCTTTCAAAGTGTCAAGGCTTATTGCAGTGGAAGCAAGATCCTTTGCTATCCGATCGCTTTTGTTCTTATTATCCTTTGTTTATGCCTTTCTATTTACCTTCTTTGAATCGTTCTTCTTTTAGGAAGATCCTTTGACCCCTACCAAGTATGACTTGATCTTTCTTGGTTGGAAAGTGACTCTCAACATTTTCAATATGTTAAAGCAAATCAATGAGGTCGATATCTAGCTTGTTCATATGAAAATTCACAACAATAATGTGAAAGGAGTCAGGGAGTAAGTGCAAGATCAAATCTTGGCTCAACTCTCCATCCACGACAAAACTCGTTGTCCTAATTGATCAATCAAATTGATAATGTTAAGGACTTTATATCATCTTGTAGTGTCATCGGTATTCTAGATCGGAAGAGCTCCTTAGATATCTCGATATCTATCGGCCCCTACTTTTCTCACCATCAACTACTTGATGTGCGGGAATATAGTAGGAGCATCCATAGTTTCATCTTGTGGCTGAAGCTCGTTACTTTCATGGATGCTGAGCATGATGCATTGAGCCAATTGTGCATCATTTTGCCACTTTCTAAAAGTAGCAATCTCTTTCCTCGAGGCATTATGCGCAACCATTGCAGGATAGGCGTATTAAGGACATAAGATAGCTTTTCACTATGAGAACTATTCTCAAATTCCTTAACCAATCCGTTTAATTGATTCAGTTAATTTAGCATCAAATATGCTTCAGCAGATGATAGTAATTTTAGACATTGTAAAATTACGTAAATGAATTTGTAATTAACAACATTTTAACATACATTCTTTTATTAATTACCAAAATAAATTAGGTCTTGTTTTAAATTGGTATCTCCCACTATTTTCTTCAAACTATATTACCTCACTTATATAGTTAAGCAAAATCTAAATAAAGATTTGTTAGTGAGAATAAGGATCCCATTTCAAATGTATATAGCCTTGTGATGACACAACAAACTATATATAAATAAATAGGTGAGACAACTTTTGTCAATTATATCAACTATGCAACTCCTTTTCTTTTGCCTCTTAGATTATTTTGATCAAGTGGTGGCACATCCAAGAATCAAAATTATCCAAGTTAAGTCCAAACCTAGCACTCCATATATTCAAAAAAGAAAAATATCATCCTTGTGGTGACACAACAAAACAATATTGTTCAATTTTCTTTATAAGCATCAAATGTGATAAATTAACATCTTAAATACTTAATACTTGCCTTATGGTGACACAACAAACTCATATTAAATATTTAATACTCTATTAATTTTATCATGCTAGAAGGCGACGTTCGATATTCCAAATATCTTTGAACGCTTAGGACTTAATAAAAAAAATTTAGGGATTTATTATTAAATGTCTCATCTTGTTTAGCGCACATGCACATATATATATAAAATACGCGTCATTAATTAACATGCGAAGCATGTTTGCATAATATATAATATATATAGTATAAGCATGCACATATAGAATACTATATTCTACCCGGATTGATTATGGACTTTTATTCTAGTTTGGTTCACTAGAGCCACCAAGTGAACCAAAAGGTCAAACCCTAGGGGTGCAAAAATAATATTTAAATATAACTATTACATTTAAACCCGGGCTCCATTACAAACGGGTCTTCAAGCGCTCCTTGTTCCTTGATCTCCAATTCTTCAAAATTAATTCTAACTATTCTTATTACAAAAATATTTAAAATAAATAAAAACCTTGATCAATAGTCAAGGGGAAGTACATAGGAGGGAGATAGAATTTACATTAAGAAAAAATTAGAGAAGACGAGGTACGCAGACCCCATATAATAAAACCCATACATTCATGCATCCAACTAAAATAAAATCCAATTACATTGGTCAATAGTCCATAATCAATCTCATTTATTATCATACACATCATCATATGCATCAATAAATAACATTCATCATATGAATAATAAACATTTAATATATATATTGATATCATTTAATGGGCAAATTTAGTTAGTATAAAATCTAATTTTGAATCAAAATAAACTCCTTTATTTTAATCCAAATTTAAATCAAAATAAAACTATTTTATTTTAATTTGTCCAATTTTGAATAAAATAAACTATTTTATTTTAATCAAAATCTTTAATCAAAATAAACTCCTTTATTTTAATTAATTATGGAATCCAATTCCAAGTAAAAAAAATTATTAAAGGAAACACGAATTCTTTTCCTATTCACAAATAAACTCCTTTATTTTGAATAATATGAAATCTTATTTCATATTTAAATAAACTCATTTATTTAAGGAAACATGGATTCTCTTTCCTATTCACAAATAAACTCTTTTATTTTGAATAATATGAAATCTTATTTCATATCTAAATAAACTCCTTTATTTAAGGAAAGATGGATTTACTTCCCTATTCACAAATAAACTCCTTTATTTTAGAAAAAATAAAATCCAATTTCAACTCCAATTAGTTATCATGGAATCCAATTCCAACTCTAATTAGTTTGCATGAAATTCCAATTCTAAAATTAAAATAAACTACTTTATTTTAATATTAAAATAAACCTTTTATTTTAAGATTAAAATAAACCTTTTATTTTAATTATAAAATTATTAAAATATATATTATATATATATATATATATATATATATATTATATATATTTTATATATATATAAATTTTTATATATAATATAAATTATATATATATATATATATATATATATATATATATATTATTATCTTCATATTAAACCGTTAGTTAGTTTGGTTTAATCGTGGCACCTTCACACGCTATAGGATTTGTAACTAATATATATAATATATCATATATATCATATATATATATATATATATATATATATATATATATATATACTAATACATGAATCCTTAATACATTGTCAAATCTTTTAATTTAGATCTTCGATTTTAAAGAAAAAAAATCCAGATTGGCGAATCATTATTTCGGATCGTTTTTTATTATTATTTTTTTTTATTTAAATTTTATACAATTAAATTATGCCCAATTAAATTATTCTAAACACATATCAATATAATATCAAATTAAAATAATTAATAATTCGCATAAAGGTTTGGCTCTCGATACCAATTATTAGGTTTGTAATATTCATGAACTAAATCAAATTGCAAAAAATAATAAACGTGTAAAAATCGAGTTTAAAATTTTACAAACCATATACCGGATCACCCTTTATGCACAATTATTAATTAAGCGAAAAGATATGAAGAACAAACATATATCATTGAAGATCCGAGCTTCCTCAGTACAAATTCACCTCCAATCCTTTTCGCGTTCAACTTGAATCCACCGGGTTTGGTTCCTTCCTTTGATCAACGTTAGCCACCCAAGTGTTTGGCCTCTAGAGGTGATCCACCAAGGAAGAATAAGAATTCAAGAAGATGGGTATTTGGCTCAAACCCTAGTTTTTCATCTCTATATAGAAAAGGGCGTACTTCTCAACTATTGGAATTACGTATGTTGTAAAAGTCAACAAACCCCATCACCCATAATAAGACTCCTCTTATTTATAGATGTGGGCAACCCACCTTAACAATTAAGGAATTGGGTTTTATTTAATTAATTAAATTCTTTTAATTAATTAAGCTCCCTAATCTTATTAGGGATAATTAATTAAACTCCTTTAACTAATTTTCCTTCCTAATCCAATTAGGAATAAATGAGAGTACTTATATTAAATTAATTCCTAAACTCTTTTAGAAATTAAAATAATAATAATAATTGTAATAATATTAATAAGACTCCTCTTATTAATTTATATTTAATATTTCTAAAATATTAAATAATAAATATTAAGCTATTTAATTTATTCTATCACCATAGATTAAATTAAATATACATATATATATTATTACGATTATGCCATTAACTTCTTAAATAGTTATTCTTCCTTTTATGGTGTGACCCTTTAGGTTCTCCATATTAAACCAGGTTGTGAATAAATCAATTAGAACAATTCTAATCTTATTTAAATAAATAAATTAAACAATTAATTTATTTAAATAAATAATATTTATTCTACAATAGGGATAAGCCTCCCCTAGCGATCAACGACTTTCCGGATAATATAGATTTCAACATTAATCATAAAAGAACCTTTGAGTAAATAGTTACTGCATAATTCAATCCTTCCACCGTCATAATGTCCCAATTAATTATAAGACATGGAATTATCGTCAAGTCTTATTTTATTTAATTATATGTATTTCGATCCTTAAATGCACAACTCCAAATAATGCAAATTAGAAACTCCTTTCGATTTCATTTCGCCGCCAAGGACTACCGGGTTGTCATTTATCGAATCACATAGACATTTCTCTTCTTTTAATAGAAGTGGTAGATTCTTTATTGATCATACATTATCTCCATGTACAACTTATTATACCCAAGCAAACCCTTTGATATACCCTAAGGGTCTTAAGGAATAAGTCAAAGTATAACTCATCATACATAAGATACTATGATGATCTCAAGTCCAAGGATCACTTGTACTACTATCACTACAGGAATTCCTATTGACAGGCAAGTAAAACTCCATTAGGTATTCCTTAGCGAGCCACATTCAGTGAACTTATTCTCCAATAAGCACCTACATACTTGCTTTAGTGTCTCCACACAAATGATCATGAGATCAATCATCCTCATCCAATGAGCAAGCAACGTATGTACCAATCTATCCGGATTCACTAATCCCCAATTTAGTAATCCAATAATTGGGAACTATTTTAGTTTTAAGCTTTCTAAGAATTTAGATCTCATTAGAATGATCATCATCATTATTCTAAAAGCATTGCTTAAAACTATGGGTTTATCACATATTATAAAACAGCAACATGTAGATAATTAAAAGCCTTTAATAAATTAATACTTTTTATTAATAAATGAATAAGATTGTTACAAAGTATATGGTCATAACAGGTGTTGTTGTATTTAAAGGCTAGATAATAACATCCATTTTTCAATCTCTGTTAATATCAATACTAATTTCTCTATCAAGAAATTAGTCAATAAATAAGAAATACAACAACCCATTCACAAATGATTCATTATATAAAACAGGAGAGAAAGTTACTTAAGCTAAACATAAGGTTACATTGCAATCCTAAAAATTGAGTTAGTTCATATCCATGGTACTAAAACACATTTTTAATACATTCTACATTCTCAGTAATACACAAATAAATGGGAGATTTGGAATAAGAAAACTCCTGTTTGGAAGTGTTCTATCTCTAAATCTTCTCTTCTCAGTGTAGCTCCTGAGCCTTTGTCGGATGCAATAACTCTTCCTCCTTGAAACACAGCTTCTTTCTCTTCTAAGGAATTAATATTGTAATAAATATTTCTAGTCTACGCTATTTGTTTAAATATTTCTATCGCAGACGGAAGTATTAAGTACTTGTTCTCCTCTCTCTTTATGTCATTTAAATCCCTTTCTACCGTGCGGACCTTTGGAGGAGCATTAAAATAGCAAGTGTATTGCTGACATTTCACATAGGGTTAAAAACATTGGATGTCGCACTATGGCGTGACTCCATGAAGAGGCCTCGACTGTGACACCCCCAAATTCGGACCTCCATTTGGTCACTCAAATTCGGTTCATCACGTTCTCATGGTAACACCATAATAACTAAAATAACGCATACACAACAGAAAATCTATTTTAGAATAATATACAAAGATTTATTATAATTATTCCCCCAAGTCTCGCAACCTACAGTACTTAATAGATTACATAATAAAATCGAATAAAGACTTATTACATAACCCTACTTAAGCTTAAACATAGTCTCAGTACAACATAATAGATTTTAAACATAAAGGAACAAGCTAGTCGGTAGCCTTGCCCTTGCCTTTGTCTGTTCCAGAGACACCACCATGTTCCTCCTTAACTAAAAGGTTTTAAATAAGCAAGGATGAGCACAAATTGCCCAGCAAGTAATATACAACAAGGGTGTAGGATATAATATCACAAGGGTTGAAATATCGAAGTGTTATTTCTAGGATAGTTCAAAGTGTCAGAATAATATCATGGATAAGAAATATCAACGATTCTTTGAAAAAGAATGATAATTTAATATAAATCGACAGATGTATATGAATTCAACGACTATCAAGGTATCCAACTGAATAAAAATTTATACTGAGCAGTCATTAAGGACCATTGAACTTTCACTAGAGTTACCAATATCAAACTGATGACCAAAAATATCAAGTACTATAGATGATTAGTATACAATACTTCATGTTATGCATAACACCACAATAATATTTATTCATGTGTTGAGGTTTCCAACAACATACACTCCCCTTACCATAAGGGTTGTTCAACTCAGTTTTCAAGATTTCGCACCAATCAATTGGTTTGGACAGTTTTATTATAAACATGTATATAGTCTAGCCGAATCAAATTGCATTGACCCTTTCACAATATTCAAGATCAATACTAAGTTTAACATGAATAATAACTTTCACAAGGGTTTAAGCATATTAGCTCTTTCGAACGAGAAGGTAATATAACTTGTACTCAAGAGATAAGCTTACGGTATTTGCAATGATATAGCACAACAGTAATAGTAGGGTTCGAATACTTGCCTCAAACGCAGTTTACCAAAATATCGCTTAACAATACTCTTTCAAATCCAAACATAATGTAATATGTATATAAGATATTCATTAGCTAAATGTGCTCATGCTTGATATGTAAGTTTAAATGCATACTTAAACATCTAACTTAGTTGTATACTCATCACATACTTCATTCCATACCTTACGTACTTATAACACAAAATCAGTTTGTAAATCACCATGAAAATCAATCAACATAGTCTTTAATCGTTGCTTTATAGTTTGCAAATACTTTTTGGACTTATCACTTGAAAGTCTATAATCACATCATTAAACATTCACTCATATTACCTAGCTTGCTTCTTAACACATTGGACATGTACTGGTCATATAATACATGCTAGAGTAATAATACAAGTATGCAAC
Organism: Panax quinquefolius; assembly: GCA_020205615.1. NCBI lineage: Eukaryota > Viridiplantae > Streptophyta > Magnoliopsida > Apiales > Araliaceae > Panax > Panax quinquefolius. The sequence goes on along the minus strand of CM035161.1, from coordinate 54,881,055 downwards.
TTCTACAAATTAATAGCAGAAAACTGATCCTACAAAGAACAAACTAAGCGGCGGCGCTGATTTATATTTATGGAGACAGCTGCCAGCGGATCCCAGTTCAAACCAGGACTGAGTAACTAATTGCTTGGCCTAGCTTGCACATCCTTACATACATAACACATATTAACATGTTAAGGGTCATTTAGCATTTTCCTAGTTTAATCTAGCTCCCGTTTTGCATTATATGGTCCTAAGTTAGACATTTCAATAACTAAGGCCATTTAAGGTTATGAAATCACAAGGTCCAACATGCTTGATTCTTAAACATATAAAGTAGTTATATAACTCATATTAGACATGCTTGTGAGTATTCATATCACATATGTGTATTTAACATCGTTTTATTTTGAAATATGCTTCGCTTATGATTTCCTTGAATTACGATTCCTAAGCATGGTATATATACATTTAGGATACATGAGTGCATCTAAGGGTATCATCTAACATGCTCATAATCATCAGGTTCTAACTTTTAAAGTAGCACATCAACATTCATGTTCAAAGTTCGCATTTTCATTAGCAAAGCTTACTAATAAGCCTAACATGTGATGCCCCCAAAATAAGTCCACACGACCCATTCTGAGTCGCCAAATATCACACTACAGAAATCAAATATAAACTTCATTTATACAACTATTGAACTATCGGGCAGAGTGCGACAACAGATAAGCTATGAGTTTTAATACAAATATATGTAACTATCATGGTGCCTCCACCACAACACGTTACAATGGTACTTTACATAAAGGTACAGTCAATAACTATTTTAGAAATTAAAATCTTTGGAAAATACTCAAGGAAACCTTCGTACATGGGAGGCCATGCGTCTAGGTTATGATAGATATCATATGTCCATAGAATTATCCTTGGTTGACCTGATAGTCTCCAAAGAAAAAAAGAAGATTGCTATCATTTTCTTTCCAATGGTGAGTCTTCTCTTGACATATAATTATCTCCGTTGTTTCCAAGTGAGAATTATATTTCAAATAAACTCCAAGATTATATAGGTAGTGCTCGTAGATATACTCAGTAAGTGAATGTGCACAACCCTGTCTTACAATAACACGAGGTTGTATGTCATTAGAAATCTTGTATGATAGTGGCAAAACACCCTTCCAAAGTTGGGTTCACCTCACCCTATTCGGTTCACCAAAATTAAATATTAAATGACGAATACAATACGACAAACTTATCTAAAGTTCTCAATAAAATTATTTCCATACTATTTAGGGAGAACCTCAATAGCTATAGACCACCGTTCTATTCTCCTGTTACCCCCGTTCGACCCAGCTACACTCTTATTACCTGAAAGGAATTGGAAGAAAAAAGGGTGAGCACAACTAGCCCAGTAAAGAATATCATGACTAAAGATAATTTACATCATCAATAGCCTTCATCAATAATAAATCAGAGATTTAGAACATATGGTAGATGATAAAACTTTTCAACCATAGTTGCAGCGGAACTAGCAATCCATTAGAAGAGTCAAATAGACCATCAGATCTATTATCTTCTCCATGTTAAAAGTCCACCAATAATGTTTTATCATTGTAACATCAATCATAAATTCCTGTCCACAATCATATGAATAACTCATAATCATAATTGTGATTTTAAATTCCTCTTCGCACCCAGGACAAAGATAATTTTCATCACTCATCTTCACCTGAAACATCAAAAATCATGATTCTACCAAATCACAATTCTTGTTCATAATCATACTAATAAATTTATCTTTGCACTACAGGCCAAAGGTATTCATCAACAATTCATCTTTGTTCTACAAGCCAAAGACATACAACTGTATATAGAAGAGTCAAGTAGAGCATGATATCTACTATCTTCTACAAATTAAAAGTGTATTATCAATATGTTATCGCTGAGACTCAACTTAATAATTAATTAACATCATTGAATCATCCCTGCACTACGGCCAAGGATATTCATTAGTATTACGACCATGAATTATCCATGCACTATGGGCTAAGGATATTCGTGTTTTCAACAACGGTCATGATTATACTGAATAATCCGGTTATAAGCATACCAACAACTGCCCATCAATGCACGTAAGCCAAAGATATACAACCAATAATCAACGGTCCATCTTTGCACGTAAGCCAAAGATATAAAACTATAAAATCAATAATCAACAGTCCATCTTTGCACGTAAGCTAAAGATATACAACTATAAAACCAATAATTAACAGTCCATCTTTGCACGTAAGCCAAAGATATACATCCAATAATCAACGGTCCATCTTTGGACGTAAGCCAAAGATATACAACTATAAAACCAATAATCAACAGTCCATCTTTGCATGTAAGCCAAAGATATACAACTATAAAACTAATAATTAGCAGTCCATCTTTGCACGTAAGCCAAAGATTACTTTCATCACAATATAAGCATGAGGATGATGACCATGATATAAGAGAAAACAAGGATAAATATTAAAGACTTTAAATTTATCCAAATATTATCAATCACTTAATAAACTCATAATCTAATATTATTAATATTATAACAATATTTTAATCACTTCTTAAACTTATAAACAATTTATTTCAAATGTTTACACTTTATCAAATAATGCATTTTAATCATTCAAAAATACCATACTCATAATATTTCATCACCGATGATCAAATCCCTCATCAAAAATCTGCATATACCCTATATAGGATTCCCAAGCCATAAAATTCTATTTTCTAATTTTGTTACTTCACATAACATATTTAATTCATTTACTCATAACTAGTTCATTTTCATGAAAAATACCAAATCATTCCCAAAAATATTTCTTTTCTGGGATTTAGCAGAATATAGTCCCATATTGAACATATATTTTTCTCGGAATTTTTAAAATTCATTTACAATTTTTTATATGGCCAAAACTGCCGAATATTTAGACATTTATCATAAATTGTACTTTTGTCCAAAAATTCCAAAATTTACAGGGTATACTCCTGTTATATACATGTACTCCCAATGAAACTTTCACCAATTTTTGAGTTAACCACAAGAAGTTATAAGGGTTTACTTTTAAAATAGTCTTTTCCCATAAAATCCATAACTCCTAATCTATACATCCAAAAACCGCCATATTTGGACACAATATAGAAAACTCATCAAATTATCATTTCAAATTTTTCCAGAATTTTTGAGGGTCAGAAAAATTACAAAACTACAAATGGATTTTCACCCGCCATGCGGTAATCCACGTAGACAGATCATTTCTACAATTTAATAAGGAATGAATACAAAGGATCATTCACCATACATGCGGTAATCCACATAGGCAGGTTATTCCAACAGAATAATAAAGAATGGAATAATAGAAGAATTCACCATGCATGCGATAGACCCACATGGGCGAGTTATTTCAGCCAGAATAATAAAGAATGGAACGGTCGTGTGTAATCCGCACAAGCAGGATGTTCCAATGAATAATAAAGAATGGAACCGGTCATGCGTAATCCGCAGACGCATGGATGTTCCAATAGAATAATAAAGAATGGAACCGGTCATGCGTAATCGCTTGCAGATGGGATGTTCCAAATGAGAATAATAAAGAATGGAATAACAACGGAATTCATCATGCACGATATACCACCACGCATGAGTTATTCCAATAGAATAATAAAGAATGGAATAACAACTCTTACGAGTATTGAAAAGAAAATAACTCTCTTCATGAATACGAAAGAATAATACCCCTTACCTTAGAAGAAAAGCTGGATCTTTGGAATAAAGGAGGTAGCGAGACTTCTCTTATTTTTCTCTCTATAATTTCTCTCTATAATAATTGCTTTCTATAGCTTTAGTGAATTGGTGATAAATGAAGGAAGAATGAGTTTCTATTTATAGGAAAATATAGTTTCGATAATTGCACATTTTGGGGCTCGAAATATTATAATATAATACCTTAAAATTTTCTTGCATTTTTAATTTAGTCCTGTAAGTATTATCAAACTTACACCACCTCCCCTAATAGTAAATCCTGTGAATTAATAGTTCATTCATGTGACTTAATAGTTATAATCATGTGAAAATACAAATTACAGTATAGTACCTCCATCTATACCTCCATTTTTAACTTAGTCATGCAAGTATTATCAATCTTGCACCACCTCCCCAAATAGTACATGAATGTGAATCAATAGTACACACATGGGAACAAATAGTTATAATCATGTGAATTAATAGCAATTAATTGCTCATTTATCCCGTTAATTATCCGATTGGTCAATATAACCTCCAGACATCAATTATTATCGAAATAAATGTCGATTTCCACTAACACTAATAATCCCAACACAATGGAACTATCAATTTCATCTTTAATCAACACGAACTTATTCATCATTAATATTATAATTCACAATATTTAATAACCAGGTCATTCCTAGGAAAGAGGGGGCTTTCCGATAAGGATTTCTCCTTATTGGCGCGCAATTAGGTGACCAAACCTCTCCTTGACAGAACTTCTAGACATTGTCAATATTGTAAATAATAATATGAATAACTTTGTCATCTCAATTATTGATTTAATAATATAACATATTATGCAGATGATACTGTGACAATAATTGAATCAATAATATGATAGATATGATGCAGTAATTATTGTAGCAATAATTGAGTATAACTGAGTGACTTCTTACGTAAGCATTAATAATCAATATCGTGTGCTACTATGCAACTACGCATATTACTGTACTTTTACTACCGGGTAGTTTAACAATTTTAACGGTAACACTTTCGCCTTTATTTTTAATAAAAGATAAATCTGTCATTTTCTAAATACGACAATACTTCCGTTGGGGGGTCCACCATTGATTATGCCGTCGAACGAATATTCTCTGTGAAAATGAATATTCCCCGATCAATCGAATATTCCCTGACACAATGAATAACAACTTGCTTACTTTGTAAAATTTTCAAATATCACCCTTAACTTTAACCCTTTCTCAATTTAACCATTTACTAAATAACATCATAATTATAAGAAAATTGAATACTTTTATTTCATAAAATTTGGGGTCTTACAATCTCCCCTCCTTATGAAATTTCGCCCTCGAAATTTACGTTCCTAGTAGTTTGAAGAGATGAGAATACCTTGCTTTCTTTTTGGGTTGTACCTTCCTGGTTATTTCCTCTGTATCATGATTTTCCCATTGTTCATCTCCTGTATTTCAGATATCATTCTAGAATATATCTTCAAAACAAAGGTTGATTGACATATCACAATATGTCAACTTATCAAGTAAACAATTTTAGCTTAGGTAAGTCACACACTAGCGAAGTATATAACTGATTCTGAGTCGCTAGATATCACACTACAGAAATCAAATATAAGCTTCATTTATACAACTGTTGAACTATCGTGTAGAGTACGAAAACAGATAAGCTGTGAGTTTTAATACAAATATATGTAACTCTCATGGTGCCTCGACCACAACACCTTACAATGGTACTTTACATAAAGGTACAGTCAATAACTATTTTAGAAATTAAAATATTTGGAAAATACTCAAGGAAACCTTCGTACATGGGAGGCCATGCGTCTAGGTTATGATAGATATCATATTTCCACAGAATTATCCTTGGTTAACCCAATAGTCCCTAAAGAAAAACAAGAAGATTGCTATCATCTTCTTTCCAATGGTGAGTCTTCTCTTGACTTATAATTATCTCCTTTGTCTCCAAGTGAGAAATATATTTCAAATAAACTCCAAGATTATATAGGTAGTGCTCGTAGATATACTCAGCAAGTGAATGTGCACAACCCTGTCTTACAATAACACGAGGTTGTATGTCATTAGACATCTTGTATGATAGTAGCAAAACACCCTTCCAAAGTTGGGTTCACCTCACCCTATTTGGTTCACCAAAACTAAATATCAAATGACGTATACAATACGACACACTTATCTAAAGTTCTCAATAAAATTATTTCCATACTATTTAGGGAGAACCTCTCAATGACTATAGACCACCGATTCTATTCTCCTCTGTTACCCCGCTCGACCCCCGGCTACACTCTTATTACCTGAAAGGAATTGGAAGAAAAAAGGGTGAGCACAACTAGCCCAGTAAAGAATATCATGACTAAAGATAATTTACATCATCAATAGCCTTCATCAATAATAAATTGGAGATTTAGAACATATGGTAGATGATAAAACTTTTCAACCATAGTTGCAGCGGAACAAACAATCCATTAGAAGAGTCAAATAGACCATCAGATCTATTATCTTCTCTATGTTAAAAGTCCACCAATAATTTTTTATCCCTGTAACATCAATCGTCAATTCCTGTCCACAATCATATGAATAACTCATAATCATAATTGTGATTCTAAATTCCTCTTTACACCAAGGATGAAGATAAGTTTCATCACCCATCTTCACCTGAAACATCAAAAATCATGGTTATACCAAATTACAATTCTTGTTCATAATCATACTAATAAATTTATCTTTGCACTACGGGCCAAAGGTATTCATCAACAATTCATCTTTGTTCTACAAGCCAAAGATGTAAGACCCCAACTTTTATGAATAAAGATTAATTTCTCTCGAAATATATTTTTGAATATTATGGTGTGGATATAATATAATGTTATAGTTGTGGGTAATATTTACAAATTTTACAAAGTAAGCAAGTGGTTATATAATATTCGATTGGTCGGGGAATATTCGTTTTAACAGAGAATATTCGTACGACGGCACAATCATTGGTGGACCCCACAACGGAAGTATTGTCGTAATAAGAAAATGACAAAATTATCTTTTTATAAAAATAACGGCGGAAGTGTTACCGTTAAAACTGTTGAACTACCCGGTAGTAAAAGTACAGTAATATGTGTGGTTGCATAGTAGCACACATTATTGGTTATGATGCTACGTGAGAAGTCACTCGCTTATACTCAATTATTACATACTATCATTCTTTGATCATATCTCTCTATATTATTGATTCAATTATTGTCACAAAGATCATTTGCATAATATGTTATATTATTAAATCAATAATTGAGATGACAAAGTTATTTATATTATTAAATTGCAATATTTACAATGTCTAGAAGTTCTGTCAAGGAAATGTTTGGTCATCTAATTGCGCGCCAATAAGGAAAAATCCTTATCGGAAAGCCCCTTCTTTCTTGGGAACGACCTGGTTGTTAAATATTGTGAGTTATAATATTAATGATGAATAAGTTCGTGTTGATTAAAGATGAATTTGATAGTTTCATTGTATTGGGATTATTAGTGTTAGTGGAAATCAACATCTATTCCGATGATAATTGATGTCTGGGGGTTATATTGATAAATCGGGTAATTAATCGGATAAATGAGCAATTAATTGCTACTAATTCACATGTTTATATAACTATTTGTTCACATGTATGTACTATTGAATCACATTCATGTACTATTAGGGGAGTTGGTGCAAGATTGATAATACTTGCATGACTAAGTTAAAAATGGAGGTATAGATGGAGGTATTATAATCGTAATTCAGTATTTTCACATGATTATAACTATTAATTCACATGATTGAACTATTAATTCACATTATTTACTATTAGGGGAGGTGGTGCAAGTTTGATAATACTTGCAGGACTAAATTAAAAATGAAAGCAAAGTTTGAGGTATTGTACTGTAATATTTCGAGCCCCAAAACGTGCAATTATCGAAACTATATTTTCTTATAAATAGAAGCTCATTCTTCCTTCATTTCTCACCAATTCACTAAAGCTTTAGAGCAATTATTATAGAGAGAAATTATAGAGTGAAAGAAGAAGAGAAGTCTGCTACCTCACTATTCCAATATCTAGTTCCTTCTAAGGTAAGGGGTATTATTTCTTTCGTATTCATGAAGAGAGATTCTGTTATTCCATTCTTTATTATTATGTTGGAATAACTCATTTATCTCGAAGTACCGCATACATGGTGAAATTCTTCGTTATTCCATTCTTTATTATTCGTTGAATATCCTCAGTATAAATGGATTACGCTTTAGACACAGTTCCATTCTTTATTATTCTCATTGGAATAACCCGTCTGTAAGCGGGCCTATCGCATGCATGGTCAATTCTTTGTTATTCCATTCTTTATTATTCTGTTAAAATATATTGTCTGTGCGGATTACGCTAGACCTAGTTCCATTCTTTATTATTCTATTGGAATAACATGTCTGTGCGGTCTATCGCATGCATGGTGAATTCTTTTGTTATTCCATTCTTTATTATTCTATTAGAATATCCTGTCTGTGCGGATTACGTATGACCTGGTTCCATTCTTTATTATTTTGTTGGAATAACCTGTCTATGTGGGTTATCACATGCATGGTGAATGATCCTTCGTATTCATTCCTTATTAAATTGTGGAAATGATCTGTTTACGTGGATTACTGCATGGAGGGCGAAAATCCATTTGTAGTTTCATATATTCTATGATACTCATTTGGTTAAAGTTTTGGGTTCTATACTCCATGAAATTAGTAGAATATCCTGGATATTTGCGCTTCATCCCAGATCTTTCATGGAAATATTCTTTCGAGCATTCTTGAATTTTACTCCAAAGCGAGATCATGTTGATAATTTGACGTAATTGATTTCAAGATAAATTAACTTATAAATCTTTAAAATTTATTCTTGAACTTGTTTTATTAAATTATCATGTCATTGTCATCATCCTCATGCTTATATTTTGATGAAAGTCATATTTGGCTTACGTGTATAGATGGACTTGGTATGATTATGACCAGGGATTATTCGGTATAATCATGAACTGTAATGTTATAAATGATATGGTAAAAGTCCTCGAGAGCTTTGTAGTGCATTGATGGATAGTTTTTGGTATGATTATGACCAGGGATTATCCGGTATAGTCATGACCATTGATGATTTTGTGAATATCCTTGGCAGTAGTGCGGGGATGACTCGATGATGTGGTTTATTTATTAAAATTTGAGTCTCGGTGATAAAAAATTGATGAAAACATTTTAAATCATAGAAGATAGTAGATATCATGCTCTACTTAACTCTTCTAATGGATTGCTTATTCAATGCTAGATTAAACTTGATGTCTATTGTATTTTATCGATTAAACATTGTTGAAGACTAATGATAATTTATTACGGATTATCTTAGTCATAATATTTCTTACTAGCTAGTTGAGCTCACCCTTTCTTTCACTATTCTCTTCGTGAAATGAGAACGAAATGGACTAGTCTGGGGAATGGCGTGACGGTCCGTAAGATAGCATTAGTAGTCCTCACTATTTCATTAAATAGTGTGACAATAAATGTAATGAGGACTCCATTGACTGTGGATATTGTCTAGATGACAATATTCTTATTAAAACTTTTAGATTATGTTTTGTCGCATTTTACACGACTGTTGTATAATTAAGTTATATTTGAATTTTGGACCATGTATTTGGTGTAACGCCTCAAAATCCGGTCTATTTTCACATCCAGATTCCATACATCACGATCCCATCTTCTTCCAAACATACATCATTATATAGCTAAATATAACAACATACATCCTCAAATCCCAGGTTCTAAAACCTTAAAACCTCTTTCATTACAAATAATGATAATTACATTATTCTTTACATCTTATACAAGTGACTTTTATCCGCCACCAAGGATACATAATTGTTCATTAAACTATTCTATAGCTTAATTCTATCATTCTATATTACAAGCCTTCTCTTGCTCTTCACGCACATTCATACACTTAATGGGACTTCGTCTGGATACCGATCAGCGTGATCTTTACGGGATCCTTAAGTTTTTCTATCATCGTTCGCTGAAAATGTTTTTATTTAAAGCAAGTGTGAGCATTCAATTTCCCAGCAAGTCATAGCAGTTAAAAAAACAACTTCAAGAATTCAAACATTCTTAAGACTTCAAAAACCGAACAAAAGTTATGAAGCAGCTTGAATAATAGGAATAATCTCGATTCCTATCATTTTAAAACATTAGTTACATTCACTTTGAAATACTTTCATTCTCTACTCTCTTTCATACACATTCTGTCTGGCTAGAATCAATAGCACAGACTTAACAATAACGGTTCATGTATAAACAGAACATGCTCATATTGAACAGTTCATATCATAGAAACACCGAAGTGTTCAAATTGTGGCACAAGGCCTCATACGTTCTACCACCTTGTACAAATATCACACATTCACACATAGACAGAACTTCTCAAGTTCAACATCTGAGAAGTTTTAGAAATTATTATTTATATAAAATATGAATGAAGTTAGGAAACTTGCCTTACGCACAGCTACAGCTTATAGTTTACGCCGAACTGCTCATTCTAATTCCAATGTAGCACATAAGGAAATAACACATACACCAATTATTCATATACTTGACTTTACGCATAGGTTTACTTAACTTCACTTCTTAGGGTTCACGTTCTTACAACTAAGTTTACGCGACTCACTTCCTTTACCGGTTAATGGCTTTATGACATACGGAGATATCTTACTTAATACGTTCATCATCTTTGATGATTTACATTCTTATCTTCTTCTTATAGCTCTCCTAGGACTCAGCACACATCGTGTCTCTGCTAGTAGTCCATATGGTACCCTGAGTGGTTTCCCATAAACAACCAACAAACAAGTTCACGTCTCATCTACACTGCCCATAACAGTGAGTTAGATCGGTTGCCAATTTTGTATATACCTTCGCTCTCTAAAGGAATTGTTTAGCCCAGCTCCCATATGTCAACCATCAAAGGTTACGATTGTACTACAACCTAACTTATCTTAACTTATCTAAACTATTAAACTATAATGCTCGTTAAATCAATTTCTTATTCCTTATAGCTTTCTGACAAATAAATGTCATATCTCAGGATTTATTCTTTATCGTCCAAGTCATACAGCCTTTTGTATACTTAGAACGATCATTCAATATTCATTCTACGCATTTATAGCATTAAGCATTTTACGTTACCTTATTCTTATCTTACCACGTCCGATTCATTCGACTCGGAACGTCATCCAAGTTATAAACATTAACTCGGCTTCTTTACATTATACGTAATTATCTTTAATTCAGCTTCTTTACTGTTCACAAGTTTAGTCATTGATCTTCATTATCCTACGGTCAAACCATACACGGAGTGTAGGTTCTACCCATTTAATATTCCCGTACACTTAACCTTTACGTCGGTTAAAGTGTTCAAAGCTTACATTACATTCTAACATTCTCCATCCGACTCACATTTGGCTTTCATTAATCTTACTACCGTTCGCTATGGCTTTCTTGAGAATTCATATCTTACTTACTACCTTCGTCAACATCTAAGTCATACAACTAATGTATACTTAGAACGTTCTCCCGACGTGAATACGATTCACGAGGATCATTTACGTATTCAATGTTTACGTTGTTCATCCCTTAATCTTTCATTCAACCTTTACCTAAAGTTTTAATCGCTTTCATTCATTACTATCCTCTGAACCCCATGTTTAATATTATTTATTAATGTCAATGCCATACGGTTCATTGTATGCTAAGACCGATCATTCATTGCAACAACGTTGCATTTGTAGCATCTAAATGCTTTACATTCATCTCTCATTATCATGACATAACATCGAAATGCTATTCATTACCCTCGACAATCAACGTCTAAGGAATCACCATCATAGCAATCCCTAACGTTCGTTTATCGCGACTACGGTCCCCGGATATAGGTTCTGTAACCCACGTTCACATTCTTTATCTTTTAATCTCGTTTAATATTTTCGTTTAACCTTCATCAAAGGTTTAATACACTTAATTAGGTGCTACATTTGTTAAACTACATGTTCATATTTCTTTCTTGCACATCCACCCAAGATTGAAAGCAAGAAAATCTCATTTCAGGCATTGCCTTGCTGCAAACATCATGGCGCCATGCCCTTCCCTTTCATTCGCGTTGCGGCACCATTTAGCAATAGGCGATGGCAGAGAGCTCGTGCTTTCTGGCCAAGGCCCCAAGGCACGACTTCATATTTGTGGTGCAAGCATGAAACCTAGAAAAATTTTCTAAGTCTTTTACAAGCTTGAGACGCTGACTTCGAAATCTCATATCTTATTTGATATAACTCGGAACGAGGATGTTCCAAAGCCATTATCTTCCTTATCTTACTTACTTCGATTACCCTCCAATAGAACTTCATTCTGAATCCGTTAACATGCCATTCAATTGGCTTAATCTTTGCTTTTCATTCGTTTTATGTTATTAACGTTCTTCGTTCGTTCGTCCGTAATTCGGTCATCCGAACTCGAAATTTGTTCATTCTTGAGTCCACGACTCACATTTTCTACGTTCTCTTACATTCTTATGGAACCCTACATGTTTGGGTTCATTTACTAACATTATAATTCTCATTCGTCTTTTACGAAAATTTTGCCATAACTTATTTATAGCTCAATTTTAATCTGTTCTTCATGAATGTTTCTAACGTTCCTAACCAAGCAATAAGCAACTAACTTATACGCGATGGTTTTAAACTTGTCCATCAACAACAATTATCCTACGATGGTTTTGGATCAAGTACCAAAAGGTCCATTGCAACCACTTGAGATTCCGGAATGGAAGTGGGAACACATTACTATGGATTTCGTTACGGGTCTTTCCAAGGTTTCTCAAGGTATAGATGCGATTTGTGTTATTGTTGATAGATTAACCAAGTCTGCTCATTTCTTGCCTATACATGAAACTTATTCCCTTGAACATCTTTCTCGTATGTACGTGAACGAGATTGTGAGATTTCATGGCATGCCAGTATCCATAGTTTTGGATCGTGACCCAAGAACTAACTTCACGATTTTGGATTAGCTTGCAGAAAACTATGGGCACGAATTTACGATTCAGTTCAGCATACCATCCTCAAACGGACGGGCAATCGGAAAGGACTATTCAAACCCTTGAAGATCTATTAAGATTCTGTGTCCTAGATTTCAAAGGAAGTTGGCATAAGTACTTGCCACTGGTGGAATTCTCCTACAACAATAGTTATCAAGCAAGTATAGGCATGGCTCCATTCGAGGCGTTGTATGGGACGGATCGTTAAAGTATCTTCCAAAGGGGCCGACGACGTAGTAGAGAAGCAACGTTGTTGGGACCAAAATAAGTACGCATGACTACAGAAAAGATCCAAATGATTCGACAACGTATTCAAACCTCCCAAGATCGACAAAAGAGTTATGTTGATCTTCATCGAAAGGACGTGGAATTAAATATTGGGGATCATGTACTGTTACGTATTGCTCCATGGAAGGGAGTTACAAGATTTGGAAAGAGAGGAAAACTCAATCCAAGGTTTGTTGGTCCATTTGAGATTCTTGACCGAATAGGAAATGTGGCCTATAGATTCGCATTACCTCCAAGTATGTCTCGTGTTCACAATGTTTTTCACATATCTATGCTTTGTAAATATGTGAAAGACCCGAACCATATTATTCAGTTAGAACCAGACGAGATAGCCGAAGATTTAACGTACGAGGAGGTACTTGTTAAAATCTTGGATAGGAAAGAACATGTCCTACGCACCAAGGTTATACCACAAGTTAAGGTTTTGTGGAGGAACCATACTATTGAAGAAATGACCTGGGAGTTGGAATCAGAAATAAAAGCGAGGTACCCTCACCTGTTCGAAACACCAAGTACGTACATCAATTTCGAGGACAAAATTTTATAAGGAGGGGAGGTTGTAAGACCCCAACTTATTATAAATAAAATTGAATTTTTTTTCTATTCATTATTCTAAATTATTAAGGTGTTAATTTGATATAATGCTTTAGTTATGGGTGAAATGTGAAAATTTTGCAAAATAAGCAAGTGGTTATAGAATATTCATTTCTGTCGGGGAATATTCGTTTGGTCATGGAATATTTTTGTTGTCGAGGAATATTCGTACGACCATTTATGGGCCCCATAACGTAAAACGGTTGGATGAAAGAAAAACGACAAAGTATGAGTTTTTATAAATAACAGGCGTAGTTATATCAATTAACATTGTTGGAATACCCGTGGTTAAAAATATAGTAATACGCGTGGTTAACGGTATTGCATGTATTTTTTCAATTATTGATCCTTACGTAAGAAATACTACTCAATAATTGTTACAATAATTATCTTATTCAATATTTTATTTTATTGATTCAATAATACGTTGATATTTTATATTATTGTTGTTTCAATAATTGTCATTTTGACCAGATTTCTCATTATCATATCAATAATTCATATTATTTGAATAATATTATTAGATAGCATTATTGGAAATGTTTAGAAAGTTCCATCTAAAGAGAGGTTTGGTCACCTAATCAGGCTACCAAGAAGGAGAAATCCTTATCGAAAGCCCCTCTTTCCGGGAAACTTTGGTTGTCATAATTGTGATTCTATAATATGATTTGTGAATAATTAATTATTGATTTATATGATAAGGAAATATTTATTTGATGCGGATATAAATGATGGATTTATTTATTTTATTTGGTTATAATTGTAGGAATTAATGTTGAGGTATTTTATCAGTAATTTTATCGGAATGGAGGTATTAAAATCAAATCAAGATTTTTACAATATATTGCTTGAGTTATAATTTTTAAGACCGTTGGATCGTTGTGATTTTTGGATATTTTATACATATATAAGTTGAGTATATGTCCACAAATTTTGAACCATTAAAAATGAACGAATGATTTGTTATGAATTTTAAGAGGTGTCTGATTCAAAAATTAGGTTTATAAATGATTTTGGTGAAAAATTCTAGAATTGAGTGGGCCCCACTTGTGGTTGGTGAAGAAATGTGTCAATTTTATTTCAAATGTGGTGGGTGGCAATAAAGTGTAAAGCCATCAGTAAGCGAGTCAAGTCCGCCTTGCGTGCTAACATTTTCCTATAAATAGAGGGCTAAGTTAGAATTAAAATCACACCGTAAACATAAGCTTTCTCCCTTCTCTATATTATCGAGCGGATTTTGTGAGTATTTAGATACTTTGAGAGTTTCATTCAAGATACAAGTTTCATTCAAAGATCACTTGACCTTTCATTCAAGTACTATTTTTTGAGGTAAGGATGTTATTTTCTTCTTAAATCATATTATTTTCTTCAATATCATTATACCAAAATATTGGTTTGAACTTTTTAATCAAATTTGGAACTTTTTGTGTTTGGGGGTTACTATTCACGATATACGACACTATTCACGATACTCTGACTATTCACGAATACGACACTATTCACTGAAAAATGAAATTTTTCCTTTTTGTCCAAGATGTCTAATTTTGAATTCTGCTTCAAAATTGGTTATTATGAAATATTAGTGATCTTGGATAAACTGTAACACGAATCCCTAATATTTATCCTTTCCGTCTCTCTTTGGATTCATTCTCTAAAATGTTTTTCATCATCCTCTATCCTTAATGATGATATTATTGAATATCTTTTGGCCCGTAGTGCAAAGATGAATGATTAATCGATGAATATCTTTGGCGTAGAGGCAAAAAGATGAACAGTGTTGAGATGAACATGATTAACCTGGTGATACAAATGAATATCTTTGGCCTATAGTTCAAATATGAATATTCGATTAAAGATGTATATTGATTGTTGTTACAGGGATAAAATATTGATGATGGACTTTTAAATCTTAGAAGATAGTAGAACTCATTCTCTACTTGACTCTTCTAATGGATTGATGTTTTCGCTGCAGTTTTGATCTAAAACTTGTTGTCTATTATGTTTTATCAGATTTTTCCCTGTTGAAGACTAATGATAATTTGTTGTATATTATCTTAGTCATAATATTCTTTAATGGGCTAGTTGAGCTCACCCTTTTCCTTTTTGTTCCATTTTTCTTCTTAGGAGGTGAGAACATAGCAGGATCTAGTCGGGGTATGGAGTGATGGTTCTAGAAAGTTGTTTTAGAAGTCCTCACTATTTCTGTAAAATAGTGTTTGAATAATTGTAATGAGGACTTATTTGAGTGTGGATATTGTCTAGAAGACAATATTTGTATTTAAACTCAGAGTATGTGTTATCGTATTTTACACGATAATTGTATTATTGAAGTTGTAGTTTGTTTTACGTACCATGTATTTGGCGACTCGAATAGGTGTGTATATGCCTATTTTGGGGGGCGCCACGATTGGTATCAAAGCTTAGGGATATGGTCTCCGGAGAGATCGGGAATAGAACTAGGAGGGAGAGATGAGTAAATCCTTCGCTAGTGTGTCCTATCTAAGCTTATTTGTTGATCGGTCATAATATAGGGATATTATGTGATATGTTAATTTGTTTAATTAACCCTTGTTTTATGGAAGTATTTAAGAATGGCTGCTGAGAATGTTAACAATGGATTGTATGAGACTGTAGAAACAACCTTTATTCACAAACCAGGAGAACGTGCAACAGGAAGGCAATATTCCTCCTGTAAACAATGCTACCGAGCAAACGATGAATGATGGAATGTGTAGGAGCTTTTTGCAGTTCATGCAAAATCAGACGAGGGAGACTCGTGTACAAAATACGGGTGGAAATGATGGCAACGCGCGGTTTGTCATGGCCAAGCAGTTCAAGGAGTTAGGACCACCAGATTTTAGGGGAAATCCCGATCCGATTAAGGCAGAAACATGGGTCAAGCAAATTACCAAAATATTCGATGTCTTGGGATGCACGGAGGAACAGAAGGTTCCATTCGCCACCTTTATGTTTCGTGGTGAGGCGATTCATTGGTGGGAATCGTGAAGCGCACTACCGGCCACCAAGACTCAACATGTCTTGGGAAAGATTTCAGAAACTGTTCAATGACAAGTACTTTCCTGAAAGTATTCATCATATGAAGGAGGTAGAGTTTATTAGACTGGAATAGAACAACATGACGGTGTCTCAGTACGAGGTGAAGTTCGCGGAGTTATCCAGGTTTGCACCTCATTTGGTAGAGAATGAGTAACGTATGACGCGGATGTTTTTGAGAGGTCTAAAACCCGAGATTAGTCAATACCTTATCTCTCACAAATTTTCTTTGTATTCAGATGTTGTCAAAAAGGCTCAATTATTAGAGCGAGATAGTGAGTATGTTCAACCGAGGGACCACAACCAGGGTCATATCGGTGACAGCAGTCATCGGAGCAATGATAACCAGCGAGGAGGGAAAAATACGGACAAAAGCGGTAACCACTCTGGTGGTAATCATGGCTAAGATAATAGAAGAAATGATTCAAGTGGAAATTTCAAGAAGAGAAGATTTAACGATGACGGAAGGCGTCTCCAAGAAAGACCAACACCAAAGAACAAATTCTAGGGGAAGTGAACGACCGCCAGTTAGATGCTACAGATGCGGAGAGGAGGGACATATAAGTCCAAACTGTTCACAGCCTTTCAAGGTATGTTTCAGTTGTGGGAAAGATGGTCACATAGTTCAATTTTGTCCTATAGCGAAATCAAGTCCAGCTGGGACGGTGGCACCAAAGGCGGATACGGAAAAAACAAAGTCAGCGGTTTCTGGAAGAGCGTTTATCATGACTGGCCAAAATGTGAGGAACCCGAACGAGGTGATCACGGGTAAGCTAATCATAAACTCTTATGAAGTTTATACTTTACTAGATACTGGTTCTACCCATTCTTTTATCTCTCCTGCTTGTGTTCAACGTTTAAACTTGACTTCGGAGAAATTAGACTTTGACTTATCTGTGGAGTCTCCGTTAGGAGAAACCTTTATCACATCCACTGTATATAAATCTTGCTTAATCCAAGTTGGCACAATGACATTACCTGTTGATCTTATCTCTTTAAAGATACTTGCATTTGACGTGATTTTAGGGATTGATTGGTTAACTACTCATCATGCCAAAATTGATTGTTTTCGTAAGGTTGTTAGTTTTCATATTCCTAACCAACCTGTTATGCGAATTCAAGCAACCAAACCATTGAAGTCAAAAAACTTTCATATCAAGCCATAAAGTCATTCGTTTATTGAATAACGGATGTCAAGCTTTCTTAGCCCATTTCATGGATTTAAACAAAAATACGTCAGATTTGAATGATATCTCTGTTGTTAGTGAATTTCCTGACGTATTTACTGAAGAATTTCCTGGCCTACCCCCAGAGTGTGATATTGAATTTTGTATCGACTTTAAACCCGGTACAAAACCCATTTTCAAAAATTCATATCAAATGGCTCCTATTGAACTTCAGGAGTTAAAAAAAAAACCCAACTATAGAAGTTGGTACCCGAGCCTCTATCTGGTGACTTTCTTTGTGGGATGCACCAAAGCTAGACTCTCCGTAGGGGACGTCATATTCGTGTGGTGGTAAACTGATAGGCGCCATTGTGACGTGTTATCCAAGATTGGGATATGAGTCACAGTTGAGAGCAACCTAAGTCAGTAATCGAAATATCTATCTTTCTAGGCTTAATTGGTTACTATCGGAGATTCGTGGAAGGACTTTCTCGAATCGCTACTCCATTAACTTAGCTGACTCGAAACGATACAAAATTCGTATGGAGCGAGGAATGCGAGAAGATTTTCCAAGAGTTCAAGAGGCGACTCATTTCGGCACTTGTTCGGACCATACCATCCTAAAAAAGCGAACGTGGTAGCTGACGCGTTGAGTAAAAGATCGTATGCAAGTACGAGTGCGATATTGTTGAACACGAAGACCTATTTTGTATAATTTACAAACGATAGAGATAGAGTTAAAGACTCTAGGGACCCACGTGATGATATACAAGTAGAATCGACTTTAATCGATAACGTTAAAGCTTCTCAAGCTACGGACCTGGGGCTGATGCGTATGAAGAAGAAAGTGCAAGAAGGTGCTATTCTAGAAGCAAGAATCGATGAAGAAGGAATACTTCGATTCAACTCTAGACTTTGCGTTCCTAACGATTCTAACTTGAAGCATAGAATCATGATGGAGGCACATAACACCCCGTTTACAATCCATCCTGGGAGTACCAAAATGTATCATGATATTCGACATACATTTTGGTGGAACAATATGAAGAGAGAGATCGCGGAGTTTATCTCGAGGAGTTTAACTTGTCAACATGTAAAGACAAAGCATCAAGTACCAAAAGGTCCATTGCGACCACTTGAGATTCCGGAAAGGAAGTGGGAACACATTACTATAGATTTCGTTACGGGTCTTCCCAAGGTATCTCAAGGTATAGATGCAATTTAGGTTATTGTTGATAGATTAACCAAGTCTGCTCATTTCTTGCCTATACGTGAAACTTATTCCCTTGAACGTCTTGCTCGTATGTACGTGAATGAGATTGTGAGATTGCATGGCATGCCAGTATCCATAGTTTTGGATCGTGACCCAAGAACTAACTTCACAATTTTGGATTAGCTTGCAGAAAACTATGAGCGCTAATTTATTTACGATTGGATTCAAAGATACCATCCTCAAATGGACGGGCAATCGGAAAGGACTATTCAAACCCTTGAAGATCTATTAAAACTCTGTGTCCTAGATTTCAAAAGAAGTTGGGATAAGTACTTGCCACTAGTGGAATTCTCCTACAACAACAGTTATCAAGCAAATATAGGCATGGCTCCATTCGAGGCGTTGTATGGACGAAAGTGTCGTTCTCCTAGTATGCTGGGATGAGGTGGGAGAAGCAACGTTGTTGGGACCAAAATTAGTACGCATGACTATAGAAATGGTCTAAATGATTCGACAACGTATTCAAACCTCACAAGATCGACAAGAGAGTTATGCTGATCTTCATCGAAAGGATGTGATATTTAATATTGGGGATCATGTATTGTTACGTATTGCTCCATGGAAGGGAGTTACAAGATTTGGAAAGAGAGGAAAGCTCAATCCAAGGTTTGTTGGTTCATTTGAGATTCTTGACCGAATAGGAAATGTGGCCTATAGATTCGCATTACCTCCAAGTATGTCTCGTGTTCACAATGTTTTTCACATATCTATGCTTTGTAAATATGTGAAAGACCCGAACCATATTATTCAGTTAGAACCAGACGAGATAGCCGAAGATTTAACGTACGAGGAGGTACCTATTAAAATCTTGGATAGGAAAGAACATGTCCTACGCACCAAGGTTATACCACAAGTTAAGGTTTTGTGGAGGAACCATACTATTGAAGAAATGACCTGGGAGTTGGAATCGAAATAAAAGCGAGGTACCTCACCATTCAAACACACAATCGACGTACGTCAATTTCGAGGACGAAATTTTATAAGGAGGGGAGGTTGTAAGACCCCAACTTATTATAAATAAAATTGAATTTTTTTCTATTCATTATTCTAAATTATTAAGGTGTTAATTTGATATAATGCTTTAGTTATGGGTGAAATGTGAAAATTTTGCAAAATAAGTAAGTGGTTATAGAATATTCATTTCTGTCGGGGAATATTCGTTTGGTCATGGAATATTCTTGTTGTCGAGGAATATTCGTACGACAGCTCAGCCATTTATGGGCCCCATAACGTAAAACGGTTGGATGAAAGAAAACGACAAAGTATGAGTTTTTATAAATAACGGCGTAGTTGTTACCGTTAACATTGTTGGAATACCCGGTGGTTAAAAATATAGTAATATGCGTGGGTACGACAAGAGCGCGATGGTACGCGGTATTAAGATGATATTTTGAATTATTGATCCTTATGTAAGAAGGCACTACTTAATAATTGTTACAATAATTCTTTATTCAATATTTTATTTTATTGATTCAATAATTCTTTGCATTGATATTTTATATTATTGTTGTTTCAATAATTGTCACCGCACAAAGATTTCTCATTATCATATCAATAATTCATATTATTTGAATAATATTATTAGATAGCATTATTGGCAATGTCTAGAAAGTTCTGTCTAAAGAGAGGTTTGGTCACCTAATTACGCGCCAGTAAAGAAAAATCCTTATTGGAAAGCCCCCTCTTTCCTGGGAACGGCTTGGTTGTCATAATTGTGATTCTGTAATATTATTTGTGAATAATTAATTATTGATTTATATAATAAGGAAATATTTATTTGATGCAGATATAAATGATGGATTTATTTATTTTATTAGGTTATAATTGAAGGAACTAATGTTGAGGTATTTTATCAGTAATTTTATCGGAATGGAGGTATTAAAAATCAAATCAGTATTTTTACGATATATTGCTTGAGTTATAATTTTTAATCCGACCGTTGGATCGTTGTGATTTTTGGATATGTTATACATATATAAGTTCAGTATATGTCCACAAATTTTGAACCGTTAAAAATGAATGAATGATTTGTTATGAATTTTAAGAGGTGTCTGATTCGGAAATTAGGTTTATAAATGATTTTGGTGGAAAATTCTAGAATTGAGTGGGCCCCACTTGTGGTTGGTGAAGAAATGTGCTGAATTTTATTTCAAATGTGGTGGGTGACAATAGTAGCAGGTAAAGCCATCAGGTAGCAGGTCAAGTCTGCTTCGGCGTGCTAACATTTTCCTATAAATAGAGGGCTAAGTTAGAATTGAAAATCACACCAGAAACATAAGCTTTCTCTCTTTCTCTCTCTATATTATCGAGCGGATTTTGTGAGTATTTAGTGTTAGGTTTGTAATATTCATGAACGCAATCAAATTGCATAAAAATGCGAAAACGTGTAAAATCAGAGTTTAAAAAATTTATAAACCATATACCCGGATCACCCTTTATGCATAATTATTAATTAAACGAAAAGATAAAGAATAAAGCATACCCTTGAAGATCGAGCATCCTCAGGTACAAGTTCACCTCCAAATCCTTTCGCGTTCAACTTGAATCCACCAGGTTTGGTTCCTTCCTTTGATCAACGTTAGCCACCCATATGTTTGGCCTCTAGAGGTGATCCACCAAGAAAAAATAAAGATTCAAGAAGAAGGGGTATTGGCTCAACCCTAGTTTTCCATCTCTATAGAAAAGACGTACTCTCCCACAAATTGGAATTATGACGTATGTTGTAAAAGTCAACAACCCCCACACCCATAATAAGACTCCTCTTATTTATAGATGTGGGCAACCCACCTTACCAATTAAGGAATTGGGATTTATTTAATTAATTAAATTCTTTTAATTAATTAAGCTCCCTAATCTTATTAGGGATAATTAATTAAACTCCTTTAACTAATTTTCCTTCCTAATCCAATTAGGAATAAATGAGAGTACTTATATTAAATTAATTCCTAAACTCTTTTAGAAATTAAAATAATAATAATTATAATAATATTAATAAGACTCCTCTTATTAATTTATATTTAATATTTCTAAAATATTAAATAATAAATATTAAGTTATTTAATTTATTCTATCACCATAGATTAAATTAAATATACTTAACATATATTATTACGATTATGTCATTAACTTCTTAAATAATTATTCTTCCTTTTATGGTGTGACCCTTTAGGTTCTCCATATTAAACCAGGTTGTGAATAAATCAATTAGAACAATTCTAATCTTATTTAAATAAATAAATTAAACAATTAATTTATTTAAATAAATAATATTTATTCTACAATAGGGATAAGCCTCCCTAGCGATCAACGACTTTCCGGATAATATAGATTTCAACATTAATCATTAAAGAACCTTTGAGTAAATAGTTACCAGACAATTCAATCCTTCCACCATACAATGTCCCAATTAAATATAAGACATGGAATTCTTTGTCAAGTCTTATTTTATTTAATTATATGTATTTCGATCCTTAAATGCCTAACTCAAATAATGCAAATTAGAAACTCCTTTCTAATTTCATTTACGCTTCGCCAAGGACTACTGGGTTGTCATTTATCGAATCACATAGGACATTTCTCTTCTTTTATTAGAAGTGGTAGATTCTTTATTGATCATACATTATCTCCATGTACAACTTATTATACCCAAGCATACCCTTTGATATACCCTAAGGGTCTTAAGGAATAAGTCAAAGTATAACTCATCATACACAAGATACTATGATGATCTTAAGTCCAAGGATCACTTGTACTACTATCACTACAGGAATTCCTATTGACAGGCAAGTAAAACTCCATTAGGTATTCCTTAGCGAGCCACGTTCAGTGAACTTATTCTCTAATAAGCACCTACATACTTGCTTTTAGTGTCTCCACACAAATGATCATGAGATCAATCATCCTCATCCAATGAAAAGCAACGATGTACCAATCTATCCGGATTCACTAATCCCCAATTTAGTAATCCAATGATTGGGAACTATTTTAGTTTTAAGCTTTCTAAGAATTTAGATCTCATTAGAATGATCATCATCATTATTCTAAAAGCATTGCTTAAAACTATGGGTTTATCACATATTATAAAACAGCATCATGTAGATAATTAAAAGCCTTTAATAAATTAATACTTTTTATTAATAAATGAATAAGATTGTTACAAAGTATATGCTTTATCATCAAACATGATTGGCTTGTGTGCATACTACTTTCAATTAGATACTTTGAGAGTTGCTGTTCAGTACAAGTTTCATTCAACATCACTTCCGACCTTTCATTCTGAAGTACTGTTTCTTTGAGGTAAGGGATGTTATTTTCTTCTTAAATCATATTATTTTCTTCAATATCATTATACCAAAATATTGGTTTAAACTTTTTAATCAAATTTGGAACTTTTTGTGTCGGGGTTACTATTCACGTATACGGCATTATTCATGTATACGGCACTATTCATGAATACGAAACTATTCACTGAAAAATAAAAATTTTCCTTTTTGTCCAAGATGTCTATTTTGGTTAATATCTTTGATTGTATCCATGTTTTGATCTTTATTTTTAATTCTACTTCAAAATTGGTTATTATGAAGTATTAGTGATCTTTAATAAATTATAACACGAATCCCTAATATTTGTCCTTACGTCTCAATTGGATTCGTTCTCTAAAATGTTTTCATCATCCTCGGTCCTTAATGATGATATTATTGAATATCTTTGGCCCGTAGTGCAAAAGATGAATGATTAATCGATGAATATCTTTTGGCGTAGTAGTGCAAAAAGATGAAGCAGTGTTGAGATGAACATGACCTAATTGGTGATATACAAATGAATATCTTTGGCTGTGTAGTGCAAAGATGAATATTCGATTAAAGATGTATATTGATTGTTGTTACAGGGATAAAATATTGATGATGGACTTTTAAATCTTAGAAGATAGTAGAACTTATTCTCTACTTGACTCTTCTAATGGATTGATGTTTCCACTGTAGTTTTGATCTAAAACTTATTGTCTATTATGTTTTATCAGATTTTTCCTTGTTGAAGACTAATGATTATTTTTTGTATATTATCTTAGTCATAATATTCTTTACTGGGCTAGTTGAGCTCACCCTTTTCCTTTTTGTTCCATTTTTCTTCTCAGGAGGTGAAAACATAGCAGGATCTAGTCGGGGTATGGAGTGATGGTTCTAGAAAGTTGTTTTAGTAGTCCTCACTATTTCTATAAAATAGTGTTTGAATAATTGTAATGAGGACTTATTTGAGTGTGGATATTGTCTAGAAGAGAATATTTGTATTTAAACTCATAATATGTGTTGTCGTATTTTGCACGACAATTGTATTATTGAAGTTGTAGTTTGCTTTCTGTACCATGTATTTGGTGACTCGGAATGGGTATTGTATACCTATTTTGGGGGTGTCACACTCGTCCTCTTCTTCTCCCATCCGAACTCTCTCTCTCTCTCTCTATCTCTCAAGTGTTGGTTGAAATTTCAAACCAAACAAATGAGCTTAAGGCTTATTTATATAGAAAACCAAGGCTAGGGGTATTTTGGTCATTTCACCCCACCTCCTTACTATTCATGGCTTAGCCACCAAGTTTACTTGGCCACCACCCTTACTTGATGGCCAAGTGGCCGTCCCACCTCCTTACATAGCTTCCCTTGGAAGCTTCATGCTTCCGTCTTTCGGGTTTCGTCCGACAGTTTTAAAAACTGCGATTCTCGGAATCCAAATATTTTTGGATATTTCGTCTTTCCTTTTCTGATTAACTTTTACGCATTCTTTGGATTCCCAAAAAACTTAAAAACACTTTTTGGTGTCAAGGGTTTTTCTTCACATTTTCCCCTAACGTAGCTAAACGAGTGAAAAGTACATAACATTACTTTTCGTCGTTTTTATTTCGTCCGATTTTTGCACATTTTTCGAGAAAAATTTTTATCGGCTTAATTAACTTTTCACGATATATTATCGTTAAATCTTTTGACGGGATGTCATTTCGACATACCAAACTCTCAGACCGGCTTAGGTTATTCAAACCCTAACCCTTAGGTTTCGTCAGGTGAATAGTGCCTATTTCGTCTTTTTCCCCAGAAATATTTTTGCTCCCGAAAAATTTTCATTTTTGTCCTGAAAATTCTTACTCGTTCAGTATAGCTCGTAGCCCAAATCCTTCCGATTAATAATCATTCTAGGTTCTAGAACGATTAATAAACACATAGCAGAAAATATTATTAATAAAAATTTATTTTATTAATAACTAATTCTTTAAACTTAAATTCTGGACAATCCGATTTTTTGGGTTGTCATATTCTTCCCTCCTTATAAAGATTTTGTCCTCTGAATTTCTAAAAACTAAACCCTTACTCGGGTCCTCACATTCTCCCCTTCTTCAAAGAATTTCGTCCTCAAAATTTTAGCTAACCCTTCTCCTCAACTTCTCTTCGAAGAAGTTCTTATCTTTCATACATTCCCTACCCTTCATAACTTATCAAGAATCATGAAGTGAAAGGAATAAATAGGAATATAAAAAAATTCCTTTAAAATATTTCATTCTTTTGCTGAGGGGTCAAATCGACCATGAACTCTTACTAGGTTAAACAGCCTTTCGTCGTAAACCATTCTTACACGGTAAGTTTACAATCACAAAGAAGGTAAACTACCTCTTCCATACGTAGGTGATCAACCCATCGTATAACCCCATTTCAGGGTATGTTCACCTCAGACTTAATTATTAGAATCCGTACCAAAATAATTTGGTTTGACATATCTCTTCAAAGAAAGCTAGATTTTCTTTTAATCATGACATACCATTCGTCTTAGCCAAATTAAGTAGCTTAGACCATACCAATAAATTGGACATCAACTTGAAACATTCGTCTAGTCAAATCAATTTACATCGACTACTTCTTTAAATTCTTCCGCAATACATCAAAACGTTTTATGACATCATGATACCGCACTTTTCACACTACGTTGAGGACTTCGTCAGTTTATGACTTCATCATTATGCATCATACCATAGTGGGTTGTTGATCCTAAGATCAAATCCAACACCAGGTTCAATTGCATTAATAACTCCATCCTTTTACCATCCTTGCATCAAATGCAGTGATGATATAAAATTCATTTTGATATTTCAAATCAATTTCAGTCTAGCTGAATCAACTAGCATAGTCATATCAAGAATAGTTCTTTAAAAATCCATTGGTTCCAAAAATTGAACCAATTCTTTCATTTTCAAAACGTGGTGTACCACGATTTCAAGAAACTTCGAAATCTAGCATATCTAGATGACTTGGAATATCCTATTCTCCATCTTCCTTCATTGTCTTACTTGCAACAATACTTAATCTTCTCTAGCACCTTCAATGCTAAGTCTACTAAAAATAACTCATTTTCAGTCTACACATTCCTATACCTTAGTACAGTCCATCAACTTACCACACATTATGAGTTCAGGAACTTTCCACAATAATATGAGTTTAAGAATTATGCCAGATAGACCATAGGCGTCCATTCGTTGAGAAGTTAAAAAACATACCATATGATTATGAGTCACGAACTTACCATAAGTATGAGTTTCAAGAACTCCCACCTTATCTTATCGTTCTCTACCTACCAAGTATATACATGAGAAAAGATTCACCTTCGCGTCATATACATCTTGATAGCGCGACCAATTTCAATGATTATCACTGTAATAAACTGAGTGGTTGTTACACCAAGCACAAACCTCTGCCCATACAAAGGTTCATACAACTCAGCTATCACATGAGTCCTCAACTGAAATCTTACAACTTCTAACTTTCTCTTTACTTAATACGAATTTTCTTTAATTCGTATGTTATCCTTTACAACTCAATCTGAGTTCTTCTTCCTCGTACTACTTCGTAGTACCATTCATTTATAGCATTAACTACAAATCATACATCGTTTAACAACTCATCTGTTACTACAATTTACAATGATCACGTGGTGATCTTCTTATCCTTCTCTCTACGATTATAGTCTTAGGTACTCATACCTAAGGTTTATAACCTATCAGCTTTGATACCAACCTGTAACGCCCCGAAATCCGGTCTATTTTCACATCCAAATTCCGTACGTCACGATCCCATCTTCTTCCAAACATACATCATTATATAGCTAAATATAACAACATACATCCTCAAATCCCAGGTTCTAAAACCTTAAAACCTCTTTCATTACAAATAATGATAATTACATTATTCTTTACATCTTATACAAGTGACTTTTATCTGCCACCAAGGATACATAACCGTTCATTAAACTATTCTATAGCTTAATTCTATCATTCTATATTACAAGCCTTCTCTTGCTCTTCACGCACATTCATACACTTAATGGGACTTCGTCTGGATACCGATCAGCGTGATCTTTACGGGATCCTTAAGTTTTTCTATCATCGTTCGCTGAAAATGTTTTTATTTAAAGAAAGTGTGAGCATTCAATTTCCCAGCAAGTCATAGCAGTTAAAAAAACAACTTCAAGAATTCAAACATTCTTAAGACTTCAAAAACCGAACAAAAGTTATGAAGCAGCTTGAATAATAGGAATAATCTCGATTCCTATCATTTTAAAACATTAGTTACATTCACTTTGAAATACTTTCATTCTCTACTCTCTTTCATACACATTCGTCCGGCTAGAATCAATAGCCACAGACTTAATAATAATAGTTCATGTATAAAGCAGAACATGCTCATATTGAACAGTTCAATCACGTAACAGTTCATATCATAGAAACACCGAAGTGTTCAAATTGTGGCACAAGGCCTCATACGTTCTACCACCTTGTACAAATATCACACATTCACACATAGACAGAACTTCTCAAGTTCAACATCTGAGAAGTTTTAGAAAATATCATTCATTTAAAATATGAATGAAGTTAGGAAACTTGCCTTACGCACAGCTACAACTTATTGTTTACGTCGAACTGCTCATTCCAATTCCTATGTAGCACATAAGGAAATAACACATACACCAATTAGTCATATACTTGACTTTACGCATTGGTTTACTTATCTTCACTTCTTAGGTTTCACGTTCTTACAACTAAGTTTACGCGACTCACTTCCTTTACCGGTTAATGGCTTTATGACATACGGATATGTCTTACTTAATACGTTCATCATCTTTGATGATTTACATTCTTATCTTCTTCTTATAGCTCTCCTTGGACTCAGCACACATCGTGTCTCTGCTAGTAGTCCATATGGTACTTTGAGTGGTTTCCCATAAACAACCAACAAACAAGTTCACGTCTCATCTACACTGCCCATAATAGTGAGTTAGATCGGTTGCCCGTTTTGTATATACCTTCGCTCTCTGAAGGAATTGTTTAGCCCAGCTCCCATATGTCAACCATCAAAGGTTACGATTGTACTACAACCAAACTTATCTTAACTTATCTAAACTATTAAACTATAATGCTCGTTAAGTCAATTTCTTATTCCTTATAGCTTTCTGACAATTAAATGTCATATCTCAGGATTTATTCTTTATCGTCCAAGTCATACAGCCTTTTGTATACTTAGAACGATCATTTAATATTCATTCTATGCATTTATAGCGTTAAGCATTTTACGTTACCTTATTCTTATCTTACCACGTCCGATTCATTCAACTCGGAACGTCATCCAAGTTATAAACATTAACTCGGCTTATTTACGTTATACATAATTATCTTTAATTCATCTTCTTTACTATTCACGGGTTTAATCATTGATCTTCATTATCCTACGATCAAACCATACACGGAGTGTAGGTTCTACCCTTTTAATATTCGCGTACACTTAACCTTTACGTCGGTTAAAGTGTTCAAAGCTTACATTACATTCTAACATTCTCCATCCGACTCACATTCGGCTTTCATTAATCTTACTACCGTTCGCTACGGCTTTCTTGATAATTTATATCTTACTTACTACCTTCGTCAACGTCTAAGTCATACAACCAATGTATACTTAGAACGTTCGCCCGACGTGAATACGATTTATGAGGATTGTTTACGTATTCAACGTTTATGATGTTCATCCCTTAATCTTTCATTCAACCTTTACCTAAGGTTTTAATCGCTTTCATTCATTACTATCCTCTGAATCCCATGTTCAATATTCTTTATTAATGTCAAAGCCATACGGTTCGTTGTATGCTAAGACCGATCATTCATTGCAACAACGTTACGTTCGTAGCATTTAAATGATTTACATTCATCTCTCATTATCATGACATAACATCGAAATGCTATTCATTACCCTTGACAATCAACATCTAAGGAATCACCATCATAGCAATCCCTCACGTTCGTTTATCGCGACTACGGTCCCCGGATATAGGTTCTGTAACCCACGTTCAAAATCTTTATCTTTTAATCTCGTTTAATCTTTTCGTTCAACCTTCATCAAAGGTTTAATACACTTAATTACGTGCGACATTAGTTAAACTACATGTTCATATTTCTTTCTTGCATATCCCCCAAGTACTTGAGCAGTAAAAATCTCATTTCTGGGCATTGCCATGCACCGGTGCTGCGGCGTCGTGCCCTTCCCTTTCCTTCACGCTGTAGTGCCATTTAGCGATGGTGATGGTCTGAGTCTTCATGTTGTGGACGCTTGAGCCCCCAAGGCACGACTCACGCTACGGCGCCAAGCATGAAACCTAGAAAAATTTTCTAAGACTTTTACAAGCTTGAGACGCTGACTTCGAAATCTCATATCTTATTTGATATAACTCGAAACGAGGATGTTCCAAAGCTATTATCTTCCTTATCTTACATACTTCGATTACCCTTGGACAGAATTTCATTCTAAATCCGTTAACATGCCATTCAATTAGCTTAATATTTGCTCTTCGTTCGTTTTACGTTATTAATGTTCTTTGTTCGTTCGTCCGTAATTCGGTCATCCGAACTTAGAATTCGTTCATTCTTGAGTCCACGACTCACATTTTCTACGTTCTCTTACATTTTTATGAAACCCTACATGTTCAGGTTCATTTACTAACATTCTAATTCTCATTCGTCTTTTACGAAAATTTTACCATAACTTTGTTATAGCTCAATTTTAATCCGTTCTTCATGAATGTTTCTAACGTTCCTAACCAAGCAAAAAGCAACTAACTTATACGCGATGGTTTTAAACCTATCCATCAACAATAATTATCTTACGATGGTTTTAAATTTGTCCATCAACAACGTTCTTCGCGTTCTTCGCGTGTTCTTCGCGTTCTTCATTCGTTTTTCATTTTTAATCAATATTTTGATTAAGATTTTACTTTTTCTTGGAATATGATGTTATAGAACATCATTCCTTACTTATTTGACCTACTCATTCATAAGATTCATTCGGATTGCTCAAAATCCTTACGAATCTTACACTTCCTTAAGCAATTATAAACTAAATTTCTTATTTCTTATTTCCTCATTTTCTCATGATTTCAACCATATGAAATCATTCTTAACTTCATCTACTTCTTATCCTCATTAAGTTATGTTTTTGAACATATTAAACTTAAAGAAAATTAGAAGAAACTAGGGTTCGGATTACCATTCTTCTTTAATCACCTTCCGTCGGACAAAGCGTGCATTCGAGCTAGCTTTTCCTCATTCCTCTTCTTCTTCTTCTCCCATTCAAACTCTCTCTCTCTATTTCTCAAGTGTTGGTTGAAATTTCAAACCAAACAAATGAGCTTAAGGCTTGTTTATATAGAAAACCAAGGCTAGGGGTATTTTGGTCATTTCACCTCACCTCCTTACTATTCATGGCTTAGCCACCAAGTTTACATGGCCACCACCCTTACTTAGTGGCCAAGTGGCTGCCCCACCTCCTTACGTAGCTTCCCTTGGAAGCTTCGTGCTTCCGTCTTTCGGGTTTCGTCCGACAATTTTAAAAACTGCGATTCTCATAATCCAAATATTTTTGGATATTTCGTCTTTCCTTTTCCAATTAACTTTTACGCATTCTTCGGATTCTTGAAAATTTGAAAAACACTTTTTGGTGTCAAGCGTTTTTCTTCACGTTTTCCCCTAACGTAGCTAAACGAGTGAAAAGTACATAACAGTACTTTTCGTCATTTTTATTTCGTCCGATTTCTGCACGTTTTTTGAGAAAAACTTTTATCTGCTTAATTAAATTTTCACAATATATTGTCGTCAAATCTTTCGACGGAATGTCATTTCGACATACCGAACTCTCGGAACGGCTTTGGTTATTCAAACTCTAACCCTTAGGTTTCGTCGGGTGAATAGTGTCTATTTCGTCTTTTTCCCCAGAAATATTTTTGTTCCTAGAAAATTTTCGTTTTCGTCTTGAAAATTTTTACTCGTTCAGTATAGCTCGTAGCCTGAATCCTCCCGATTACTAATCATTCTAGGTTTTAGAACGATTAATAAACACATAGCACATAATAATATTAATAAAAATTCATTTAATTAATAACTCATTCTTTAAACTTAAATTATGGACAATTCAATTTTCTGGGTTGTCACATTTGGCGACTCAAGATGGGTGATGTATACCTATTTTGGGGGCGTCACAAAAGACATACAACTGTATATAGAAGAGTCAAGTAGAGCTTGATATCTACTATCTTCTACGAATTAAAAGTGTATTATCAATATGTTATCACTGAGACTCGGCTTAATAATAAATCCACATCATCGAATCATCCCTGCACTACAGCCAAGGATATGCATTAGTATTACGACCACAAATTATCCATGCACTACGGGCCAAGGATATTCGCGTTTTCAGTAATGGTCATGATTATACCGAATAATCCCTAGTTATAATCATACCAATAACTGCCCATCAATGCATGTAAGCCAAAGATATACAACCAATAATCAACGGTCCATCTTTGCATATAAGCCAAAGATATACAACTATAAAACCAATAATCAACAGTCCATCTTTGCACGTAAGCCAAAGATATACAACTATAAAACCAATAATTAACGGTCCATCTTTGCACGTATGCCAAAGATATACAACCAATAATCAACGGTCCATCTTTGCACGTAAGCCAAAGATATACAACTATAAAACCAATAATCAACAGTCCATCTTTGCACATAAGCCAAAGATATACAACTATAAAACCAATAATTAACAGTCCATCTTTGCACGTAAGCCAAAGATGACTTTCATCACAATATAAGCATGAGGATGATGACCATGATATAAGCGAAAACAAGGATAAATATTAAAGACTTTAAATTTATCCAAATATTATCAATCACTTAATAAACTCATAATCTAATATTATTAATATTATAACAATATTTTAATCACTTCTTAAACTTATAAATAATTTATTTCAATTATTTACACTTTACCAAATAATGTATTTTAATCATTCAAAAATGCCATACTCATAAGATTTCATCACCAATGATCAAATCCCTCATCAAAAATCTGCATATACCCTATATAGGATTCCCAAGCCATAAAATCTTATTCTCCAATTTTGTTACTTCACATAACATATTTAATTCATTTACTTATAACTAGTTCATTTTCATGAAAAATACCAAATCAATCCCAAAAATATTTTTTTTTGGGATTTAGTAGAATATAGTCTCATATTGAACATATATTTTTCTCGGAATTTTTAAAATTTATTTACTATTTTTTATATGGCCAAAACTGCCGAATATTTAGACATTTATCATAAATTGTACTTTTGTCCAAAAATTTCGAAATTTACAGGGTATACTCCTGTTACATACATGTACTCCCAATAATAATTTCACCAATTTTGGAGTTAACCACAAGGAGTTATAAGGGTTTACTTTTAAAATAGTTTTTCCCATAAAATCCATAACTCTTAATCTATACATCCAAAAATCGCCATCTTTGGACACAATATAGAAAACTCATTAAATTATCATTTCAAATTTTTCTAGAATTTTTGAGGGTCAGAAAAATTATTAAACTACAAATGGATTTTCACCCGCCATGCGGTAATCCACATAGACAGATCATTTCTACAATTTAATAAGGAATGAATACAAAGGATCATTCATCATGCATGCGGTAATCCACATGACAAAGTTATTCCAATGTAATAATAAAGAATTTAATAATGTAAGAATTCACCATGCATGCGACGATAATCGCATGCAGACGAGTTACTCCCAAATGTAATAATAAAGAGTGGCACCGTGTCATGCGTAATCGCATGTACAGGATATTCCAACAGAATAATACGAGAATGGAACTGTGTCATGCGAATCCGCGACAGACGAGGATGTTCCAACAGAATAATAAAGAATGGAACCAGGTCATGCGTAATCCGCACAAACAGGATGTTCCAACAAAATAATAAAGAATGGAACCAGGTCATGCATAATCCGCACAGACAGTATGTTCCAACAGAATAATGAAGAATGGAATAACAACAGAATTCACCAGGCATGCGATAGACCGCACAGACAGGTTATTCCAACGGAATAATAAAGAATGGAATAACAACTCTTACGAGTATTGAAAGAAAATAACTATCTTCATGAATATGAAAGAATAATACCCCTTACCTTAGAAGAAAACTGGATACTGGAATAGTGAGGTAGTAGACTTCTCTTCTTCTTTCTCTCTATAATTTCTCTCTATAATAATTGCTCTATAGCTTTAGTGAATTGGTGAGAAATGAAGGAAGAATGAGCTTCTATTTATAGGAAAATATAGTTTCGATAATTGCACGTTTTGGGGCTCAAAATATTACAGTACAATACCTTCAACTTTTCTTTCATTTTTAATCTAGTTCTGCAAGTATTATCAAACTTGCACCACCTCCCCTAATAGTAAATCATGTGAATTAATAGTTCATTCATGTGACTTAATAGTTATAATCATGTGAAAATACTGAATTACAAAGATAGTACCTCCATCTATAGCTCCATTTTTAACTTAGTGCGTGCAAGTATTATCAATCTTGCACCACCTCCCCTAATAGTACATGAATGTGAATCAATAGTACACACATGTGAACAAATAGTTATAATCATGTGAATTAATAGCAATTAATTGTTCATTTATCCGGTTAATTACCAGATTGGTCAATATAACCTCCAGACATCAATTATTATCGAAATAAATGTTGATTTCCACTAACACTAATAATCCCAAACACAATGGAACTATCAATTTCATCTTTAATCAAACGAACTTATTCATCATTAATATTATAATTCACAATATTTAACAACCGTGTCGTCCGAGGAAAGAGGGGCTTTTCGATAAGGATTTCTCCTTATTGGCGTGCAATTAGGTGACCAAACCTCTCCTCGATGTAACTTCTAGACATGTCAATATTGAAAATAATAATATTAATAACTTTGTCGTCTCAATTATTGATTTAATAATATAACATATTATGCGGATGATCTTTGTGACAATAATTGAATCAATAATATGAGAGATATGATGCAGCAATTACTGTAGCAATAATTGAGTATAATCGAGTGACTTCTTATGTAAGCATCAATAATCAATACCGTGTGCTACTATGCAATCACGCCAGACATCTTTTACTTTTAATACCGGGTAGTTCAACAGTTTTAATGGTAACACTTTCGCCGTTATTTTTAATAAAAGATAAATCTGTCGTTTTCTAAATACGACAATACTTCCATTGGGGGGTCCACCATTGATTATGTCGTCGATCAAATATTCTCTGTGAAAATGAATATTCCCCAACCAATCGAATATTCCCCAACACAACGAATAACAACTTGCTTACTTTGTAAAATTTTCAAATATCACCCTTAACTTTAACCCTTTCTCAATTTAACCATTTACTAAATAACATAATAATTTTAAGAAAATTGAATACTTTAATTTCATAAAATTCGGGGTCTTACATAACATGCTCATGCTTCAATATGAAATTCATATACTTAAGTTAGTATGTCCGTCATGTATTTCAAAACCATAGTAACATGCTTGCAAGATCACAATATGCATTATTCAAGTTTACCATTTCTACCTTTTCCAAAACTTGAAGTCTTCTTGAAAACGTAGCTCAAATCATTCTAAAACAACATAACATGTTTAAAACAATATCTAACCACATGATAGGGTCATTTATAGCCTTAACCTAACTATCATAGCATGCTCAAAACAAATCAGAAACATCAACTCAAAGATCTAAGAAAAAGACCACGAGCGTATGGCAGCAGATAGCTTTATGGAAGTGGCGGCGTCGGCGCCACTTCGAATAGATTGAAAAAAAATGGCTCTGCAGAAGCAGAGCCTTAACACAAGAGATGCTACACCTGCAACCAGACCAGCTACCATGTTCTAAAACATGTGTACCAACTCAAATAACATAATAGCATGATATTCTACATCAATTAACAGAGAATTCAACAAATTCTAGAATTTGACTAACTTAAGAATTAAGAACATAGAAATAGAATTTTATACCTCTTGAAGCTCAATTGAATTCCTTACAAATCTCAGACCCTCTCTTAACTGACAAGCAATTCTCCCTCTCAACTTGGACTTCACAGATAATTCTCAGCAACAAGAAATGAAGAAGTGTAGCTGCTATTTATAGAAGAATACAAACCCAGACATTGCATTTTTCCATTGAATTAAACTCATGTGTTAAAGGATTGCATGAGGGTTAACAATGAGTGGTTGGATGGTGGTTGAAATTCATCATAACCACCACTCCCTACCATGATCATTGCCTAGTAAGCTTGGAAGAAAATGAAGAACATAGGCTAGCCTTTTTGTTATTACACGTGACTGAGGTTTGAGGCAATTGAACACTCATTTTGGGACAATTTAAATGCTCAACACTCTAGCAACACTTAAACTATACTTATGCACAACCCTTCTTCTTATGTTATATTAACCATACATTAACTATAAGAATATGTCACACTTTAATAATTAATGTTTCAAGGTAGTAGATGAAATATGGAAATGTAATATATATATATATATATATATATATATATATAATCCATGTACATTTTATCACACTGATACACTTTAATAGTTTCATGGTATATTATTTTAATACCTACCCACATACATTTTGTCACATAGATAATGTATTTATAACATATAGTTCCAACATATTTAATCATAATGCCCATACAATATAGTTTTATAAGACTTAATATATATAGCCACATAAATGTCACCTTCGCACCATATAGTATAGTTGTATATGCTCATATGCACATAACTCATTTATGTAATATTATTATATTACTAACTTACTCATTTATGTGAAATAATTAAATCATGCACTTCCTTAATTAATTATCACCAATATCAATTAATCATTGATCAATATATTTATGGATTTCCATAATCATTACTTATCTATATAATAATCACCTATTATCAATTAATTACCAAGAAATCAATATTCCACCATAACCATTATCAATTAAATAATATAACAATTAATAATCATTAATTAATCCTCATTATCAAATAATTAATATACCACACATCAATTAACAACTAATACTATACTACAACAATAATTAATAATTAATATTACTTAATTGTTCATTTTATAATCTCTTCGCCGATTAACATTACTATTAGTATTTCCCATCACTATGCCACACAAGGCTTTCAACGAGTTTACCACAGACCCACATATTCTCAATTATTCATTTATTTAATATAATTGAGTCGTCTCATTTCTTAACACGAACCCGTTCATATTCAAATAAATACTTATTTCCATTAACATATTTATTTATTAATACGCAAAAATTCTCGGGTATTACATCCTCCCCCCTTATAAAAATTCCGTCCCAAAATTGTTACAAGTTTACACAAACAGATGGGGATAATCCCTCATCATCCTATCTTCTAAGTCCCACGTTTCCTCCTCGACATCGTGGTTACGCCAAATTACTTTTACAGAAGAAATAACTTTATTTCTCAAGGTTTGCTCTTTCCTATCTAGAATTTGGACAGGAATTTCTTCATACGCTAAGTTCTTCTCCACTTGAATGGGTTCATAAGAAATCACGTGCTTGTAGTCAGGCTTGTACGAACGCAATACAGATATGTGAAACACGTTATGGATGTGTTCCAATTCAGGTGGTAGTGCAACTTTGTACGCTACTTCGACCACTCGCTTTAGTATCTCGAATGGTCGTATGAATCTTGAACTCAGTTTTCCTTTCTTGCCGAAATGGATTTTTCCCTTCCATGGAGATACTTTCAAGAATACAAAACTACCGACTTCAAAATCTCGGTCTTGCCGATGTAAATCTGCGTACCTTTTCTAGCGATCTTGAGCTGCTACAAGTCTGGCCCTTATCACTTTCACCACATCCGCAGTCTGTTGTACTAACTCTGGTCCGAGTATTCGTCGTTCTCCGACTTCGTCCCAACATAAAGGCGTTCTGCACTTTCTTCCGTAAAGAGCTTCATACGGTGGCATGTCGACTCGCATGGTAACTATTATTATATGTAAATTATACTAAGGGTAAGTGGTTGTCCCAATTTCCCTTGAAGTCCATCACGCAAGTCCTAAGCATGTCCTCTAGCGTTTGTATAGTTCGCTCACTCTGTCCGTCTGTCTAAGGATGATAAGCAATACTCAATCTCAACTGTGTTCCCATCCTCTCTTGCAAGCTTTTCCAGAATTTTGACGTGAAATGCGCGTCTCGGTCAGAAACAATCGATATCGGCACTCCATGTTGTGAAACAATTTCCTTTGCGTACAGACTCAGTAATAGATTTAAACTGTAGCAGATCTTGATAGGTACAAAATGTGAAGTCTTCGTAAGTCGATCCACGATGACCCAAATGGCATCCAAACCTTTCTGTGTGACTGGAATTCCTACCACAAAATCCATCGTAATATGCTCCCATTTCCACTCTGGTATTTCCAACCGTTGTAGTAAACCACTCGGTCACTGATGTTTTGCTTTTACACGTTGACACGTAAGACATCTACTAACGTACTCCGCAATTTCCTATTTCAAATTTGGCCACCAAAAATGTTGCTTCAAGTCCCGGTACATATTTGTGCCTCCCGGATGAATGGAATACGTCGTATTATGAGCCTCGTGCAAAATTTCCTCTCTTATCTCGGCCACTACCGGTACCCATACTCTCCCTTCGAATCTTAAGATACCATCGTTATCTACTCAAAAATTTTCTTCCTCTTTTTCCATGATCTTTCTTCTGATTTTCTCACACTCTCCATCTTTTTCCTGGGCTTCCTTTACTCTATCCAACAATGTCGGACAAGCTTCTATTATAAATAACTTTTCTGCAGACCCCTCGGGTCCCCTCACTTCTATTTCTAATTTCTTCATATCACTTATTAACTCTTCCTGAGTCATCAGTTAAAACAATTTCTCCCTTCCTTTACTGCTCAGAGCGTCGGCAACTACGTTTGCCTTCCCCAAGTGTTACAAAATTTCATAGTCATAATCCTTGATTAATTCTAACCACCTCCTCTTACGCATATTCAACTCCTTCTGCGTGAAGATATATTTCAGACTTTTGTGGTCCGTGTATATCTCACATTTCTCTCCGTACAAATAGTGTCTCCATATCTTTAACGTAAAAACTACGGCCGCTAACTCTAGGTCATGAGTAGGGTATTGTTTTTCGTAATCCTTTAATTATCGTGATGCATACGCAATGACCTTGCAGTGTTGCATAAGCACACAACCAAGTCCTTTATGCGACGCATCACTGTACACCACAAATCCTCCCATATCATCTGGTAATGATAATACAGGCGCCTCGCTTAATCTCTTTTTCAACTCTTGAAAACTCTCTTCACATTTGTCGGTCCATACAAATTTCACCGTCTTCCTCGATAAATTAGTCAACGGGGTTGCTATCTTAGAAAAATCTTGGATGAATCTTCGATAGTACCCAGCTAACCCTAAGAAACTTCTCACCTCCGTCGGAGTTCTTGGTTGTTCCCAATTACTTACCGCTTTGACCTTTCGAGGTCTACTGAGATTTCATTCTTATCCACCACGTGGCCTAAGAATTGAACCTTCTTCATCCAAAATTCGCACTTAGAAAATTTCGCATACATCTTCTCCTTTCGTAGTGCCTCCAAAATAATCTTCAGATGTTCGGTGTGTTCTTCCTCCATCTTCGAATATATTAAAATATCATCGATGAAAACTACTACGAATTTATCCAAATATGGCTTGAAAACTCAATTCATCAAGTCCATGAATGTTGCAGGAGCATTAGTTAAACCGAATGACATTACCAAAAACTCGTAATGTCCATAACGGGTTCTAAACGCAGTCTTTGGTATGTCCTCATCCCGTACTTTCAGCTGGTGATATCCCGTCCGCAGGTCGATCTTCGAGAAACAATTCACTACCTTCAATTGATCAAATAACACTGGTGCTCCCCAAGGAGACACACTCGGTCGAATATAACCTTTATCTAATTACTCTTGAAGTTGTATCATCAATTCCTTCATTTCTATTGGCACCATCTGATATGAAGCTTTCGAAATCGGTGTCGTTCCCAGTGCTAAATCTATCACAAATTCGATTTCTCTGTCTGGCGGAAGGCCGGGCAGATCGTCCGAAAACATATCCTGAAATTCACTCACTACGGGTATGTCTTTAATCTCTACTCCCTTTTTTCGAGTATCCACAACGTAAGCTAAATAACCTACACATCCTTTCTTTAACTATTTCTTGGCCTGCATCATCGTAACGCAACACGATTGCTTAAGCAATGAGCTACCATAAAACACTACCTTAGACTTACTCGAGTCCGAAGGTTCACACATTTGTTTACGATAGTCGAATTTTCTTTGCATGGTCATATAACCAATCCATCCCCAGTATTACGTCAAATTCTCCTAGTCTAATAGGAATCAAGTCTACGCTCAGTTTATGTTCTCTAATTTCCGCGATAACTTCGATAGAAGTATTCTACAGGGATTATTTCCTTATTCGCAACTTCTATGTTCAAAGGATCTTCTAAACGTTCTCGAGGTGTACTAAGTTTACTAGAAAATTCTTCAGATACAAATGAACAGGTGGCACCCGAATCAAATAATACATAAGCATTTATATTATTGATTGGGATTATACCTGAAACCACGTCCTTTTGCAATAATTGCTTTCTCAACAATCCACGTAAAGGAATCAATCGGAAGACCACCGCTTGCTTCCTTTCTTGACATTATTGATCCACAACCTAAGTTTTAACCCTTGCCGTAAAAAGTGATTTTCCTCTTCCAAAGATTCTGATGGTTCCTTCTTCTTCATCCACAAGTTTCCTTGGTGATTCCCATCTTGATTGTTGCTTGAAACCGTTAGTTCATTTTGAACTTAGCTCTCCATCGCGCCACCATCATATCACCTTATTTTAATTCTAGAATTTACTTCCATCCTACAATTGCTTTTCATACTTCAACTGGAAAAATAGTTCAAGAATAATAGTGTTCAAAAATCACTCTCTTCATGATATCGCTCCTTCCCCGCCTCTTCATTGATTAGTTTCCCACCAATAGTTTGCTTCCATCACTCTTCATCTTGTCGGGAAATGTGGAAAATGTGTGTAAATTGGTCTTCACCCACGTTGATTAGCTATAGTCATCATCATGAACGCCTTCTCGATCTCCTTGATCCAAGTTTGCCTTCTCGATCTCCTTGATCAAGTGGTTTAACTATCAGTCGGTGGTTCCCGTGGTTCGGGGTTCTACACTCTTAAAATCTTTGAAGGTTGTTACAGGGACAGCTTGGGGAACGGGTGGTACGGGTTCGTTTCTTCCCCTCAGAGATTCTTTCAATAAATCTACTAGTCTCTATATCGGATGTACAGGACCTCTCTCATCATTAACTGACTCTTCTGGGACAGTTATTCTACGTCTGGGCGGCATTTTCTGCATCATAAAATTTTCATTTTATTATCTAGTTATAATACTTAGAAATTTCTCAATAGAAAAGAACTACACGTTTATAACACGTTTCTGAAATAAGATCATTTATATTCATATGCCAAAGGATTACATTACATGTTCTTTTCTAGCATACTGCTATAAATGATAACACATATCCCCTAATATCACAAAAGACAGGGACATACTATCTTACTACCCCTCTAACACTTTTCAAAAATTTTGGGGGTTTACCACTATCTCACATCTTACACAAAAGACTGAGATTACAACAACATTTTAATAACACATAAATAAAAATACTACACTACTGAGTTTTTCCCTCTAGACTCAATCTAACATTCCACGCTCAAC
This sequence comes from Panax quinquefolius, assembly GCA_020205615.1. Taxonomy (NCBI): domain Eukaryota; kingdom Viridiplantae; phylum Streptophyta; class Magnoliopsida; order Apiales; family Araliaceae; genus Panax; species Panax quinquefolius. Next base: position 54,839,485 of record CM035161.1, on the reverse strand, counting down.
GGCGCTCTGATATTCCTTTTGTGTGATGTGCACCACTATGTCCCAACTTATGGTATGTCAGGTCTGTCCTTGCTCAGCTGGGTAATGATGTACCCCATCGATCAATCTCTCCATGGTCGTGCGAAGAGCATAGCCCATTTTATTCATCTTCCTCCTCTTGCACCGCACCTCATCCTCTAAATCATCTGCCCTATCATTAGCTTCCTCCCACTTCTCCTCGAAGTGAATCCTATCCATCACCTCCATTTCTAACTAAGCTCGGAGAGCCTCCTTCTCCGCCCTCTCACTCAAAACCTTCTGCTCTAATTCCTCCAGCTTTCCTGCCATCTCAACATTCCTCGGCACCGCTCGGTGAAACAAAGCTCCCATCTGGATCCCTTCTTCTTTACGGTGAACAATCTCCACCTCCATCTCCTGCATTACTAGTTGTCTCTGATGGTCCTCGTCCCTCAACTTCTGGAATGCAAACTCCCTCTCCCTAGCCTTCGCCTCTAGCTCCTCTACTCTACATCCCAACTCTAATATCTGCTCATCATACTCTCCTAACATCTGATCCTCAAAAGTAGCCTCGTCGAAGTCCTCCACAGGCTCGGGCTCCTCCTCCAAAGGCTCCTCATCAGGGTCAGACTCCACCTCTTACTCATCGTCATCATCAAAAGGGGCTACTACCGAAATAGGCTATGTGACAACCCGAGAATTTAGACAATTTAATAAAATCGTAAAAGATTGAATAGAGGTTAAATAATAAACCTAGACAGAAAATAAGTGTATGTATTTGACATTTTTGGGAATAAATTTTTGTGAATTTTAAAACTTTGGTGAAGGTTTACAGTGTTAAGAGTATCTGTATATATGGTCATATATGTGTACAGTATGTGGTTAAGGGTCAAGGGTTGACCAGATAAATTATATCACTCACAAACCCTAATAATATACTAAGAGCCTCGACGTTCAGTTAGAAACCCTATTGCCGGCTATGGAAACCCTAATTTTAGTTCCGGAGTCTGTAACCCTAATTCGGAATATTAAAACCCTAATTGGGAAGTTTGAAGATAAGTGTTAAGGTTTTTATGTTATTGATTTTATATTAATTAGGGATAGCCTTAATTGATTATTAGAAAACCCTAATTATTCAACTGGAAACCCTAATGTACAATTATGGAACCTAAATGCTAAATTAGCAATTTTAATTAAGGAAATATTAGCCTTAATTGACAAGCTTGAATGTGATTAGGAAATTTTAATGTAATTAGAAAAACCTAATTATAATCTTAATATTCTATTTTTAAAACCTAATTAATAAATACTAGATTATAAATTTGTGTAACCTTAGGGTCAAACCCTAAGGGTTAAAACTGAATGATTATGAGAAGTTACCAAGTTGTCATTCACTTTATAAGTCAAATGACCAAACTACCTTTTTTATTATTTTAATAAGGTGGAGTGTAGATCTAGCCCTAGTAAAGAGTTGGTAACCAACCCTAGGCTAGCCATGTGGTCTAAAAGTAACTTTAATCAGCCAACAACTGATCACATGATCAGCCATTGCATTTTATCATTTTATATATAGATCAAAGAGAGGGAAAGTCACCAAACCAAGTTCATTTGCATCCTTACACTCAACCAAACTTTTCTCTCTCCTTAACCACGAAAATATTAAGTGAATCAGTCACAAGTGTGATCATTAGCAAGCCAGAATCAAGATCATGGATCAGTAATCAAGTATGGAAGCATAATAGAGGTATAAACCCTGACTCAAGAAATCCTTAGATCTGATGTTTGATGTTGTGATTTGTTGTTTAGAAATGTATAATAAGGTGTCATTTAGTGATCTGGGTTGTTAAATCCCAGATCCATAACATCGAAGTGCATGAAATAGCTTTTTTGAAATCTGAAAATTGAAATTTTTGGCCTGACAGTCATATGTCAGAGCCTCTAGATTCTTCTGTGTTAGATGTTTATGGTGTTTTATGTTATTAATATATAGTATGTCATGTGATCTTTGTTCTGCAACTTGAATCAGGATCATAGCATGTATAGATCATAAGTTATGCATGGTCAAACCTAGTTGACCGATCACGAAACTGTTTTCTGCCCAGAATTTCCAGTTTCCGTCTGACAAGTTTTTGCAGTCTCTAGATCTTGTTGATTTTTATGTTTTTGGTCATTTTATTGGTTGAAGATTGTAGACTGGTATGAATACTACACAATAATGCTTCTAGGTTACACAGATCCATAACAGAACCCAAGATTTTATTGGTCAAACAACCGTTGACCAGACTGCTCAAGAACATTTTTCGGTTTTCCAGAAATGTTCAAGAACAGTCTTTCTGTCCTACTTTGACCGACTCAGATTGTACTTATGTGATGTTGTTAAGTTGATCTAGTGATTTTTTGTTATACCTTGACATAACGACTATAGATCTAAACCTTAACATCACATTAAACATAACCAGAACGTATATAAAATCAAGCCACAAGGTGGTCACTCGAAGCTGACTGGGTTTCTGGGAAACCTAGAAATCCCAGCAAGCCTCTGACATGCTTTTGTAAGGCTTATAATGATCAGATCTGTTATAGTGGCTAGGGAATTAGTTTCTAGTTGTAGTATTACATGCATACTACATCATCAATGTCTTAGAAAGCCCAGAAACGTTATAACCAAGAAATTAGAACCGGTCAAACCCACTAACTTGAACACTGTCTTGCATTTCTGGGCAGCTCAAGAACACCTATAACGACGGTTCTGTCGCTATAGGGCCCTTTAGCGACAGTTTATTTCCAAAATTATTATTTTTAATAAATAATTAGTATTAAATGGATTTTAATTATTAAAAATACATAATAAATTTCTAAAAATTATTTTAAAGCCTGAAAATTAGTTTTTAATTATTTTGAGTATATTTCATAAATATTTAATATTTTTGGAATATAAGTGGTATTTAATTTATTTAATTATAATATTAAATAAATTATTTAAAATTGATTTTAATACTTGAAAAATCATTTAAAATTATATTATGGTATAAGAAAATATTTGAAGTTATTTTTAATGACTTTTAATATTTTGTAATGAATTTTATTAATAAATTAATATTAATGGTAATTCATTTATTTAATAAATGTATTAAATAAATTATGAAAAATAGAATTAATGCTTTAAAATTATATAAAAATAATTTAAGTGTTATAAAAATATTTTAAGTTATAAAATATAACTTTTGATATTTGGTCATGAAGAATATTAATATTTTAATATTAATGGCGAGATAATTAATAATGGTTTTAATTACTTTAAAATCATTTAATGGTGATAATATAGTATTTAAAATACTTTGAGATATTATAAATATATTATAATATTATGTTAAGGATTTTATTAATATTTAATATTAAATTAATATTAATGATAATGGAATTAAGTGGTATTTAAATCATATTAATGATTGAAAAATCATGATAAATGATAATAATTATCTAAAAATTATTATGGGCCTATGAAAATTATGTTGACTGATTTATAAATTACTTAAGATAATTGTTAAGTGTTAAGGCAGAGTTTAATTGAACTTAAACTCGATAATTGTCTGACTAAGCCGTCGGGATGTAATATTAGTACCGAACTCAACTCAGACTGCAATAGTTTGACTTGATACTAGGTCTTGTGTGCTGAATAGACTGATAGGATTATGTGGTAATGTGTTTAGGTTATTTTATGTTGTGATGATATTATTCTAATATTTGAAGATCGGTATTATCTACATTAGGTCTTCGGATAAAGCTAAGTTATATTTTGTAACGGTAATCAACGGAACATGCAAGCTTTTCTTAACTCTACTAAGAGTTGTTTCATTCAGATAAGCTTATGGTTAACCATTGCTGATTTCCATGTAGAATTGTACTTTGTACATATTGTATGTATAAGTCAGGTATGAAAGGCTGATCACCTTCATTACCATTCGGTTCAGATATATTTGTTCATGTTTAATACTTGTTTAGTCAAAAGTTTGTTCGTGCTAATTCACAACTACATTGTTGAATTATAGCCAGCTTATTATTCAGACTCTTTCAATCATGATATATCCTTAAATAAAATTTAAACTTGTTGGGCAACTTTCATGCTCACCCTTGCTATATCATGAAAAAATATTGCAGATTAAGGCGAATGCGTCGATATAAGGAAAAGATAAAGCCAAGCTCAGCTTAGGACTATGTGTGCAACTAGATTTATAAAAGTAATTTATTATAATAACATTGTATGTTAGATAGGATATGGAATTGTGTATAAGTTATGGTTACTCGACCTTGGGGATAGTGTATAATGTTTAATGTATAAACAATTTATGTTTATATCTTCCGCAATAGTTATAGAAATAGTGCACCAGATCCGTGGTGATTTAGGACCCGGATTTGGGGGCGCTACATTTGGTATCAAAGTTGTTAGTTATAAACCTAGGGTAGAGTTACCTTAGACTAATAATCGCACTGATTAGGATAAGATCTAACTCACATAGAGTTAGTGTGTCGATAAGATTCAAAGATGAATCTCGGCGAGTTACAAAGATACGGAGTTCCCTAACTCTGATAATAACGGTGAACAGTAGTAATGAATATATAGAGTCTAAAAGACTAAAAGTACTGGGATAGGAGATCGTAAAACAAAATGATCATAGCATGGAAATAAATCGTAATATATACGATGAGATCACCCCGTGATCTGGTAAGGTTATAGTATGGAGAAGGATCAAGTAAATGATTGAAAAGTTACAGCAAGATTGCTGTGTGTGAATTGTACTACGAATTAGTACAGATTCAGGAAAGGATTATGAATACGAGTTGAATGAAATTTGTATTGAGAATGAAGTTAAGATTAGGTGGGGATTTCAATTGAGGACTCATGTCAGCAATCGAGTTGTGTGATTCCTTGTATGGGCGGGGAATTGTACTTGGTGTAAAAACCACTTAGTTTCTAACACTGATAATCATTGAAATGTTTGTGTCGCGTTGTTTGCTATATGCGTGTTGAGAGGGTGATTCCTTTCTCATGTGTATAACAGATAGATAGGTCATAGGTAGAGAATATAGGGTTAAGTATGAGTTCTTAAAACATATACTTATGTGACATTATTGACTCATAGTTATATGAAATGTTTATGAACCCCTCAGCGAATGGATGCCAAAGGTTTGACTAGGGTAAGTTCTTAAACTCATATGATTGTGGCAAGCTTATGAACTCATAAGTGTGGTTTAATGAACTGGGTATAGTTGTGTGTGAATGGAGAATTGAGGATTATAGGAATAGATAGATTGTTAAGCAAATGATTATTAGTGGAGACATAAGTTTTCCAAAACTCCTAGCTATGCTAGATTTCAAAATTTTGACATCAAGCTAAATACGCACTATGTGCTTTTTAAAAAAAATGTAGACTCGTAATCATTTTTGAAACGGTTTAAAGTATAGTCTATGCTACTTATTTCGGCTAGACGCAAATGATTTGAAATATCAAAATATATTTTTATTTATCACTCATGTACCATGTAACCTGGTGCAGAGATGATAAAAAGTTGATAGAGTTATAAATACAGGAATACATAGTGTGAATTCGATCTAAAAATCATTATTCCGCTATTGTATGATGTGTTATGACAAAGTCATACAATGACAACATCCTCAAATGGACTGTTAATACAGTACGGCATCATGACGTCATTCTCAAAAAAAAAATCAAGATTTTAATTTGCCAACGGGGTTTGGCTACACCTAAATAATTCGATTGAATTGAATTATTGATATGAGTCTAAGCTATTCGATTCAGCTAGACAAATGTTTATAAAACTCTAAGCATTCTTTGAAAATTTCCCGAACCAAATTGTTTTGGTGCGAAATCAGATAAAGACTGAGGTAAGAAATTTTGTGCGCCTAAGGCGGATGGGATAGAAGGAACGGGGAAAACTTGTTCCAACCAGCAATACTTAGCCAGTACAGGGCATATCGGGCTAATCACACTTTGTGTACGTAAGTTATGACGGTTTGCGGATGAATTTCCATAAAACCTTTGCGAAAATGACAGACAAATAGTCTATATGACTCCTCAGCACAATTTAAAAATTTTTACTCATAAGAGTAATGTATTGGGTAGCATGTGATGCTATGTATGCAAGGTATGACGTGTAAGTTGAATTTCGGGGACGAAATTCTTAGAAGAATGGGTGAATGTGACAACCCGAGAATTTAGACACACTACTACAAAACAGTAAATAGACAACGCGAAAAAAACGTTGTGGTTTCAGTCAGAAAAACGTCGTGGTTAAGGGTGTTATCTATTTGACACCCTTACACAACGTTTTTAAAACGTTGTAGTTAAGCACATTACACAACGTTTTTTAAAAAAAAACGTTGTAGATTTGTTTTCCATAAATTAACAAATACTTAAAAACGTTGTAGAAGGTATGATTCCACAACGTTTTCTGGATAAAAACGTTGTAGTTTAATATATCAAACAACATTTAAGCACATTTATACAACATTTTTAAAATGTTTTAGATTAAAAAAAAAAAAAAAAAATTGTAGTTCACCTACATTACCAATGCACCTGCAATTTGCTAATGCCATGATATATAGCTAAAAGGTCTAAATTCTCATTTAAATTTAAAGCCAAAATGTATCAACCATTCAAATACATTCCAATAATACCATTCGTGTAATTCAAATTACTACATCCACAAAATATATACCAAACTATCATATATGCTCTACATGTAGCTTCTCACATACGTTGTCCACTCATCCCGTACTTCATCAAAGTATCATATATGCCTTCAATACTATCATCTTTCATGCAAATCAGGAAGCAGCTACTGAACTGCCAAGAATATCAAGAGAGCTATATAGCAGGCTGTTAAAAATTATATCATATCAGTCCATGAACCACATAAGACAGTAAGGCAGAAAAACTCAATGGAGTAGAAAACATACTCCCTTCATTGCAGAAGATAATATCACTATGGACTTTTTAAAAGTAAATTTGACACTTTCAAAGTCAAAATTGATATGAATCTGCATAATTTTTGTCAATACGATTAATTTTATATCTTATATTTTGGAGAGGTGGGAGTATTATATTTGATATAACTCAAGAATAACTGGCTCTGACAGTCTGGATTGACAAATCATGGCTATGCTACCTCTCAAAGTACAGCATTTAAGTAGTTTATTATGGTTAACAATTACCTGTCAGTTTCATTCCAACAGTCTGGTGTGATCCCTGCTGAAACCTTAACAAACAGCTGCATTATGGACTTGATGCTTGTTTCAGCTGACAAATTCTGTACTTCAGGATCAAATGTTTCACCAACATGACCATTTGAAAAAGAACGTTTCTGATGATGTTCTCTTTCCAACCTAACAAATTCACTTCCTGCAATTACAGCACAAATGCACCTGCCAAATAAAACTTGGTTATTGGACTAGGAAAGTTAGTTAATCACGTAAGCTAGGCCTAATGGTCATTAACAGTTGAATGGAGAGCTATCAAACAGATGAACTATGAAGAAGCAGATATTAAACTGCACATTCGCATATTATTGAAACCTTTTCCCCCACTTTGAGAAAGTGTAATGGAGCCAACATTGGATAGCCGATATTCTGTCGATTTCTAACATATTTATGGGGGAAACAAAAAACAAAAAAAATAATAATAAAAAATGAACATGCCAACACAAAATGGAGATCTCGAAAGAGTATCAAGCTTGAATTTTCAGCACTCAGGTTGTAACAAGATATTGAGCATGAAACAACAACAGATCATTTCCGAGACATCTTGCTCAGCTCAATGAAAAGGAAGAAATTATATACAAACCTCCGAACTACACCTGGAAGTGCCGAGTCCAGAAATGGATCAGAGGGTTAGTAATTGAGCAAAACCCAACATGCATTCAGACAAAGCTATGGTAGAAGATCTTCATGTTCCTATCCCACGTTGCCCGAGGTCGATCGCCCCCAAAAAGAATCTGCACCTCTCCCTTTCGCGACCTGTCAGATGCGCTTGCTCATTTAGGGACTAAAACAAAAAAAAGAGTTAGGATTTCAAATCAGTTGTCCTCGTCCACAGAACCAATGTAGGTCAGGTCCATCCGTCTCACCCTAACAGCACCCTTCAGCAAGGTGGACGCCTTCAGATTAGCATGGTCGCTGCCGCCAATTACAGCAGTATTGCTTGAAGATGGGCCCGATTCTGCTCCGTCCTCCAAAAGGGTCCAGGGGTCTATCTCCATGTCAAGGTCCTGAAGTAATGGAGAAGGCTTGTTCTTTCTCGGTCCATTAGCAGCAGTTCGTAATGAAGTAGCTGGATTTCTCTGAGGCGAGTTTATATTTCCAGGATGGGGTCCAGTTATTGAGATACTGGGTTACAGAGAAGCAAGGACAGAAGGAGAGACAGATGGCAACTGGCAGGAGATCGAGCATCGGACGGAAGGGAAAAGAGCTGGCATTGCAGTTTAAATGCGGCGCCGAATTGTGCCAGACAATGGCATGGGATCCAAGTCATTCTGCATCCATTAACAATAGATAAGACATTCTGGCGATTTTGATCATTTTGGGAACATAAATGGGCAGGTGACATGAATATGTTCAAGGCGTGTCTCATATAAAAAGGAAACAAAGTTCAAACGCAATCCTGAAATGACTTCTTGTTACTTCATCTGATAATTGGTATCAAGGTTTCATGCCCACCATAATATTTTACCCCAAAGGTTAAGAGGAAAATGGAGGTACCATTCCTTAATAATTTTTTAAAACATAAAACATTCATTCAAAAACAGTAAAGTAACAAAGATAGTAAGTTAACAAATATCAAACCTGCAAACTCTCTGCCACTTCCCTATCAAAAATAGTAAAGCCCTTGATACATTCAGTGGTTGGTTTAGAGTTGGATTTCAACTTCAACCAACTTGGCTGGCAGCTGCTCAACAATCCATACAGCACTAATAATAAACGATCAAAGAGACTTTCGCCAGATAAATCTACCGAAACAGCAGAAGAAGCCTCTGTCAGCAACTCCACTTCCCTCTTCAATGGAGAACTCAATATTGGATTGAAGGACTGGTCTAGATCCTCATGCACAACCCTACTTCCCAGGAGACGGAGAATCATAGTGGCAAGGATGCACCTCATATTACGTCCAGATGGCTCCCTGATAAATATAATACATGAGTAAAACTAACAATATGTAGACCATCAAATTGTTAACTTATAAGACCATTCACAGCAACCAGCGCAAGCAAAGAACGAAACAAATTAAAAGAAGAGACTACCAGGCAAGAGTAAGATCTCTGCAGAAAACTATGATGTAAATGATTCATCATTCATAATGGATATTGACATTAATCAGGAACAATTACCAGCAAGTAACACATAAAAGATGATCCTAAACATAATTGTAGAAGCAACAAATAGTTTGTAAGATTACCCATCTGCACAGACAATAGGAAATAATCTGAGGAACTGCAACAAACAGTAAGGCAAAGCATTACTATCAATCTGCCAGTGCTTGGGTGGTATTCTTTGTTCTTGAGAGTGATGTTGATATTGCATTTTATAATGAATTATTTAAGGGACAAGCAGCGTGCTGCAGTGGCTAAATTAGATGAGAAGACCACCTTGTTTCTTGTACCTCCTTCAGAATTCTCGGAGAAAGTACTGAAGGTACCAGGGAAACTGATCATCTCCGGTGTTATTTTGAGCTACTCTGAAGTACAAATGCATACAGAAGTTTTGAGACATTTAGATTACTAAAAACATGAAATAGACTCTGCAAGATACAGTAAACTATTATTGTAGACTGATTTAGAGTTCCAATAACCACTTAAGCCTCAAGGTCACCCTCATCATGGAACATTTGTGAATATTGTGAAACCACAACTATGACGACGTAATAGTCAGTTATTTGCTGCCTTACTTTTAAATTAAATGGAGAACAAACAAACAACAGACGAGGGATAAAAGAAAAGTGAAGTCATACCTTGGATGAAAAGTAGAAACTAGACAAATGAGGTACATCTCCCAAGGTCACTGATATATAAGCAAGCATTACAAGATAGCTTATCTGATAAAGATTCACAATAAGAATGTAGATCAGTCAGAAGCAATTCACCTATCAGGATAGGATCTTAGTACTAAACCACAGAAATAAATCAATAATACATAATTTTGCAATGACTTACTAATATCGTTATGACATCTGCAAAAAAGTGGAAACGGCCAAAAATGTTTAACACATTCACCAATTCAAATACTTTTGACGAGGAAGCTTAAAAGAACAAAAAGTAAATAAAGTAAAGAACTTTATAGAAAGCAAATATGCAATTACTAAGAGCAAAATATAAACTTCCTTACGATTATGATTATCCTTGGAGAAGAGTGCAGATATATACTTTTTATATCCTTACTTGTATTGAGATAATAATTCAAATATTATGATTAGATCTTTAATTTCATCATGTAATTCAAAAGAAACCAATGAAGAGTGAAACCAAAACGAGGAGATACTATAGAAACAGATCAATGAAGAGTGAAACAGGATAAAATTTTGGGAGAAATTAATACAGTTCCTCATAAACCACACAGTATATTTTATCAAGCACCAAACAAGGAATGAATGAAAAAAAAAAAAAAAACTCCAAAATTCCTTAGAAATCATAGCCATAAACACTCAAATTTCACATCATCTTCATGTAAACCAGTCCTAAGACATCAAAATCTTCTTTACACATTAACTGATTTCTTAATAAAAAATTAGTGCAAATAATTTTTGAAGAAAAGCAAAATCTAGCTCCCAATTTATATAACAAAAGAAATTACTCGGTAGAAAACTACTTACACACATATATTAACAGAATACAATATAAGAATCAATGAAAAACATCAAGAAGGAAATTATTATTAGTAGAATAGGGTTTTGATTGTGTAAAAGAATAAATTATACCTGGATAGGAGTAATACCAGAGAATGAAGAGGCAGAGCAACACAATCAGAGGAATGATATGAATCCACTTCTGCGACCATGACTTGGAGCTCGAATTTTCTCTTTTCAGCTCGATGTCGCCGCTTCCGGATGTCAAAAGATCACCGGCGACGTTGATTTTCTTCCTTGAAAAAGACGACGAGGGTTTCCCCTGCTGCATCGGGTAGTGCTGTGACATATCAATCACGTGTTGGTCTTTGGAAATCAGATGCAAGCTTAGAGAGGTTCCGGTTCAATCGTCGAGCTTCTCTAGGTGCTAAGGTTGACTCTGTGCTTCGTTGAACCGACTGTCGATCGGTGTTAAAGGTGTTCCCTCCCCTTGTCTTTGCCATGGATCAAGATATTTAGGCAAACCCTAGCTTTTGTTTTTAAGATGGAACGAAAAGAGGCTAAAGATGAGAGGAAGACAGTCGGTGACAAAGGAAATTGAGTACTTGAACCCTCTCCGTGTTTTCATTTAACCCTTACTCCGTGTTTTTTTAGATACATAACGTTTAAAAAAAACATTATCTAATTAAAATTAAACATCTTTTTTCAATAGATAACGTTTTTCATACATATTTACAACGGTTTGTTAAAAAACGTTGTGGAAAAAAAATATCACAACGTTTTTATAAAAAACGTTGTGGTTTAAGTGTTATCAATTTACTGTTTTATAGTAGTGATAATTTAATAAAATCTTAAAAGATTGAATAGAGGTTAAATAATAAACCTAGACAGAAAATAAGTGTATGTATTTGACATTTTTAAGAATAAATTTTTGTGAATTTAAAAACTTTGGTGAAGGTTTACAAGGTTAAGAGTATCTGTATATATGGTCATATATGTGTACAGTATGTGGTTAAGGGTCAAGGGTTGACCGGGTAAATTATATCACTCACAAACCCTAATAATATACTAAGAGCCTCGACGTTTAGTTAAAAACCCTATTATCGGCTATGGAAACCTTAATTTCAGTTCCGGGAGTCCGTAACCCTAATTCAGAATATTAAAACCCTAATTAGGATGCTTGAAGATAAGTGTTAAGGTTTTTATGTTATTGATTTTATATTAATTAGGGATAGCCCTAATTGATTATTAAAAAACCCTAATTGTTCAACTGGAAACCCTAATGTACAATTATGGAACCTAAATGCTAAATTAGCAATTTTAATTAAGGAAATATTAGCCTTAATTGACAAGCTTGAATGTGATTAGAAAATTTTAATGTAATTAGAAAATCCTAATTATAATCTTAATTTTCTATTTTTAAAACCTAATTAATAAATACTAGATTATAAATTTGTGTAACCTTAGGATTAAACCCTAATGGTTAAAACCTAATGATTATGAGAAGTTACCAAGTTGTCATTCACATTATAAGTTAAATGACCAAACTACCCTTTTTATTATTTTAATAAGGTGGAGTGTAGATCTAGCCCTAGTAAAGAGTTGGTAACCAACCCTAGGCTAGCCATGCGGTCTATAAAGCAACTTTAATCAGCCAACAACTGATCACATGATCAGCCATTGCATTTTATCATTTTATATATAGATCAAAGAGAGGGAAAGTCACCAAACCAAACTCATTTGCATCCTTACACTCAACCAAACGTTTTTCTCTCCTTAGCCACAAAAATATTAAGTGAATCGGTCACTAGTGTGATCATTAGCAAGCCAGGATCAAGATCATGGATCAGAAATCAAGTATAGAAGCATAATAGAGGTATAAACCCTAATTCTAGAAATCCTTAGATCTGATGTTTGATGTTGTGATTTGTTGTTTAGAAATGTATAATAACGTGTCATTTAGTGATCTGGGTTGTTAAATCCCAGATCCATAACATCAAAGTGCACGAAATAGCTTTTTTTGAAACTGAAAATCGAAATTTTCGGGCTCGACGATCGTATGTCGAGCCTCTAGATTCTTCTGTGTTAGATGTTTATGGTGTTTTATGTTATTAATCTATAGTATGTCATGTGATCTTTGTTCTACAACTTGAATTAGGGTCATAGCATGTATAGATCGTAAGTTATGCATGGTCAAACCTAGTTGACCGATCACTAAACGCTTTTTTCGCCTGAATTTCAGTTTCGTCGACAAGTTTTTTGCAGGCTCTAGATCTTGTTGATTTTTATGTTTTTGGTCATGTTATTGGTTGAAGGTTGTAGACTGGTATGAATACTACACAATAATGCTTCTAGGTTACACAGATCCATAACAGAACCCAAGATTTTATTGGTCAAACAACCGTTGACCAAACTGCTCAAGAACATTTCTATGTTTTCCAGAAATGTTCAAGAACAGTCTTTCTGTCCTACTTTGACCGGCTCAGATTGTACTTGTGTGATGTTGTTAAGTTGATCTAGTGATTTTTTGTTGTACCTTCACATAACGACTATAGATCTGAACCTTAACATCACATTAAACATAACCAGAACGTATATAAAATCGAGCCACAATGTGGTCACTCGAAGCTGACTGGGTTTCTGGGAAACCCAGAAATCCTAGAAAGCCTCTGACAAGCTTTTGTAAGGCTTATAATGATCAGATCTGTTATAATTTGGCTAGGGAATTAGTTTCTAGTTGTAGTATTACATGCATACTACATCATCAATGTCTTTGAAAGCCCAAAATGTTATAACCAAGAAATTAGAACTGGTCAAACCCACTAACTTGAACACTGTCTTGCATTTTTTGGGCAGCTCAAGAACATGCTCAAGAACTCCTATAAGCGGACAGTTACGCCGCTTATATAGCCCTTTTAGATGATTTATTTCCAAAATTATTATTTTTAATAAATAATTAGTATTAAATGGATTTTAATTATTAAAAATATATAATAAATTCCTAAAAATTATTTTAAAGCCTGAAAATTAGTTTTTAATTATTTTGAGTATATTTCATAAATATTTAATATTTTTGGAATATAAGTGGTATTTAATTTATTTAATTATAATATTAAATAAATTATTTAAAATTAATTTTAATACTTGAAAAATCATTTAAAATTATATTATGGTATAAGAAAATATTTTATGTTATTTTTAATGAATTTTAATATTTTGTGATGAATTTCATTAATAAATTAATATTAATGGTAATTCATTTATTTAATAAATGTATTAAATAAATTATGAAAAAATAGAATTAATGCTTTAAAAATTATATAAAATAATTTAAGTGTTATAAAATATTTTAAGTTATAAAATATAACTTTTGATATTTGGTCATGAAGAATATTAATGGTAGATAATTAATAATGGATTTAATTACTTTAAAATCATTTAATGGTGATAATATAGTATTAAAAATACTTTGAGATATTATAAATATATTATAATATTATGTTAAGGATTTTATTAATATTTAATATTAAATTAATATTAATGATAATGGAATTAAGTGGTATTTAAATCATATTAATGATTGAAAAATCATGATAAATGATAATAATTATCTAAAAATTATTATGGGCCTATGAAAATTATGTTGACTAATTTATAAATTACCTAAGATAATTGTTAAGTGTTTAGGCAGAGTTTAATTGAACTTAAACTCGATAATTCACAACTACATTGTTGAATTATAGCCAGCTTATTATTCAGACTCTTTCAATCATGATATATCCTTAAATAAAATTTAAACTTGTTGGGCAACTTTCATGCTCGCCACCCTTATATATCATGAAAAAACATTGCATTAAAAGGCGAATGCGTCGATATAAGGAAAGATAAAGCCAAGCTCGACTTGGGACTATGTCTTGACTAGATTTGTAAAAGTAATTTATTATAATAACATCAGATGTTAGATAGGATATGGAATTGTGTATAAGTTATGGTTACTCGACCTTGGGGATAGTGTATAATGTTTAATGTATAAACAATTTATGTTTATATCTTCCGCAATAGTTATAAAAATAGTGCACCAGATTCGTGGTGATTTAGGACCCGGATTTGGGGGCGCTACAGGCTCTGCTGTCAAGGGTGTCTCAAATACTACGTGGATATCACGCGGCTCCTCCTCTACTACTCGGTTAGGTCCTCCCATGTCAGTCATCCTACAATCACCAACATAAGACAACACAAACAACAACTCCATTAGAATGTTAAACAAACATAAGTTCATTATATAGAATGAAGTTATATTTCATAACACGTTAAGTCTCTCAAGAAAAACTCTACATGAGTTTTATCTCCTTCCTAAATTCTAAGTTCCCCCGAGTTATAATCTAAGGACACTCGCTCCTAAGGTTTATAACTACGACTTTGATACCAACCTGTGACGCCCCCAAATTTGGACCTCCACTTGGTCACTCAAATTCGGTTCATCACGTTCTCATGGTAACACCATAAAAACTAAAATAACGCATACACAACGGAAAATCTATTTTAGAATAATATACAAAGATTTATTATAACTATTCCTCCAAGTCTCGCAACCTACAGTACTTAATAGATTACATAATAAAATCGAATAAAGACTATTACATAACCTTACTTAAGCTTAAACATAGTCTTAGTACAACATAATAGATTTTAAACATAAAGGAACAAGTTAGTCGGTAGCCTTGCCCTTGCCTTTGTCTGTTCCAGAGACACCACCCTGTTCCTCCTTAACTGAAAGGTTTTAAATAAGCAAGGATGAGCACAAATTGCCCAGCAAGTAATATACAACAAGGGTGTAGGATATAATATCACAAGGGTTGAAATATCGAAGTGTTATTTCTAGGATTGTTCAAAGTGTTAGAATAATATCATGGATAAGAAATATCAACGATTCTTTGAAAAGGAATGATAATTCAATATAATCGACAGATGTATATGAATTCAACGACTATCAAGGTATCCAACTGAATAACAATTTATACCGAGCAGTCACTAAGGACCATTGGACTTTCACTAGAGTTACCAATATTAAACTGATAACCAAAAATATCAAGTACTATAGATGATCACTCTACAATACTTCATGTTATGCATAACACCATAATAATATTTATTCATGTGTTGGGGTTTCCAACAATATACACTCCCCTTACCATAAGGGTTGTTCAACTCAGTTTTCAAGATTTTCGCACCAATCAATTAGTTTGGACAGTTTTATTATAAACACGCATATAGTCTAGTCGAATCAAATGGCATTGACCCTTTCACAATATTCAAGATCAATACTAAGTTTTACATGAATAATAACTTTCACAAGGGTTTAAGCATATTAGCTCTTTTGAACGAGAAGGTAATATAACTTCTACTCAAGAGATAAGCTTACGGTATTTGCAATGATATAGCACAACAGTAATAGTAGGGTTCGAATACTTGCCTCAAACGCAGTTTACCAAAATACCGCTTAAGAATACTCTTTTAAATCCTAACATAATGTAATATGTATATAAGATATTCATTAGCTAAATGTGTTCATGCTTGATATGTAAGTTTAAATGCATACTTAAACATCTAACTTAGTTGTATACTCATCACATACTTCATTTCATACCTTACGTACTTATAACACAAAATCAGTTTGTAAGTCACCATGAAAATCAATCAACATAGTCTTTAATCGTTGCTTTATAGTTTGCAAATACTTTTTGGACTTATCACTTGAAAGTCTATAATCACATCATTAAACATTCACTCATATTACCTAGTTTGCTTCTTAACACATTGGACATGTACTAGTCATATAATACATGCTAAAGTAATAATACAAGTATGCAACTTCTACAAATTAATAGCGGAAAACTGATCCTACAGTTAGATGGGTGGTACCGATGAGATTTACTATGGAGACGCTAGCGGCGGCACTGCCATTCCCCAAGCTCAAACCAAGACTGAGCAACTAATTGCTTGACCTAGCTTGCACATCCTTACATACATAACACATATTAACATGTTAAGGGTCCTTTTGCATTTTCCTAGTTTAATCTAGGTCCCGTTTCGCATGATATGGTCCTAAGTTAGACATTTCAACAACTAAGGCCATTTAAGGTTATGAAATCACAACGTCCAACATGCTTGATTCTTAAACATATAAAGTAGTCATATAACTCATATTAGACATGCTTGTGAGTATTCATATCATATATGTGTATTTAACATCGTTTTGTTTTGAAATATGCTTCGCTTATGATTTCCTTGAATTACGATACCTAAGCATGGTATATATACATTTATGATACATGAGTGCATCTAAGAGGTATCATCTAACATGCTCATAATCATCAGGTTCTAACTTTTAAAGTAGCACATCAACATTCACGTTCAAAGTTCGCATTTTCATTAGCAAAATTTACTAATAAGCCTAACACGCTCATGCTTCAATATAAAATTCATATACTTAAGTTAGTATGTTCGTCATGTATTTCAAAATCATACAAACATGCTTGCAAGATCAAAATATGCATTATTCAAGTTTACCATTTCTACCTTTTCCAAAACTTGAAGTCTTCTTGAAAACTTAGCTCAAATCATGCTAAAACAACATAACATGTTCAAAACAATATCTAACCATGTGATAGGGTCATTTATAGGCTTAACCTAACTATCATAGCATACTCAAAACAAATCAGAAACATCAACTCGGCATCTAAGAACAGCACCACGCGCGGCCGCATGGTATTAGCCTATGGAAGTAGCGCGGACACGCCACTTCGAATAGATTGAAAAAAAATGGCTCTGCAGAAGCAGAGCCTTGACACAAGAGATGCTACACCTGCAACCAGACCAGCTACCATGTTCTAAAACATGTGTGCCAACTCAAATAACATAATAGCATGCTATTCTACATCAATTAACAGAAAATTCAACAAATTCTAGAATTTGACAAACTTGAGAATTAAGAACATAGAAATAGAATTTTATACATCTTGAAGCTCAATTGAATTCCTTACAAATCTCAGACCCTCTCTTAACTGATAAGCAATTCTCCCTCTCAACTTGGACTTCATGAGATAATTCTCAAAGAACAAGAAATGAAGAAGTGTAATCGCTATTATGAAGAATACAAACCCGGATATTCAGATTTTTCCATTGAATCAAACTCATGTGTTAAAGGATTGCATGAGGGTTAACAAGGAGTGGTTGGATGGTGGTTGAAACTCATCATAACCACCACTCCCTACCATGATCATTGCCTAGCAATCTTGGAAGAAAATGAAGAACATAGGCTAGCCTTTTTGTTATTACACGTGACTGAGGTTTGAGGCAATTGGACACTCATTTTGGGACAATTTAAATGCTCAACACTCTAGCAACACTTAAACTATACTTATGCACAACCCTTCTTCTTATGTTATATCAACCATGCATTAATTATAAGTATATGTCACACTTTAATAATTAATGTTTCAGGGTAGTAGATGAAATATGGAAATATATAATATATATATATATATATATATATATATATATATAATCCATGTACATTTTATCACACTGATACACTTTAATAGTTTCATGGTATATTATTTTAATACCTACCCACATACATTTTGTCACATAGATAATGTATTTATAACATATAGTTACAACATATTTAATCATAATCCCCATACAATATAGTTTTATAAGACTTAATATATATAGCCACATAAATGTCACATCGCACCATATAGTATGGTTGTATATGCTCATATGCATATAATCATTTATGTAATATTATTATATTACTAAATTATTCATTTATGTGAAATAATTAAATCATGCACTTCCTTAATTAATTATCACCAATATTAATTAATCATTGATTAATATATTTATGGATTTCCATAATCATTACTTATCTATATAATAATCACCTATTATCAATTAATTACCAAGAAATCAATATTCCGCCATAACCATTATCAATTAAATAATATAACAATTAATAATCATCAATTAATCCTCATTATCAAATAATTAATATACCACACATCAATCAACAACTAATAGTATACTATAACAACAATTGATAATTAATATTACTTAATTTCTCATTTTATAATTAACATTACTATTAGTATTTCCCACCACTATGTCACACAAGGCTTTCAACGAGTTTACCACAAACCCACATATTCTCAATAATTCATTTATTTAATATAATTGAGTCGTCTCATTTCTTAACATGAACCTGTTCATATTCAAATAAATACTTATTTCCATTAATATATTTATTTATTAATACGCGGAAATTCTCGGGTATTACATCGACGTCATGAGCGAGGATGACATCACCATGAGACAAAGTAGCGGCGGCTATGGCGTGGGACCTTGGTTTATCCTCAGCCATGCTGCTTACGCTAGATTCGATATGTTGTAAGGTAGTCCACATCGCAACTGCGCCAAAGACACCAAAAATGTCCATTAAGCCCCTGGAAACTGGAAAAGATATGTAAAGCGTTGCATCATAAAAATTAAATATAATAAAAATGAAATATAATAAAAGCTAATTAAATCACCGAAAACAGGAAACATCTTAAGCCACAAAGGATCTGATTCGCAGGTATAAATCCCACTCATTACTAATTAGTGCGCATGGTAATTACATGACCCTATTTGGCCTTGATTTCATGAGAATCCTAAACTAAAGTCCCTAACATATTAGGTTGATCTTGAAGTGGTCATACAAGTATGTAAAAACCTTTAGAATGTATACATGTTAAGTGTAAGTGTCTAGGTATGTTAAAGATTAGACTGAAACCAGGAGAGCAAAAGCTCAACTCTAGTCAGGCTAGAGGACAGCGCAGCTGTGCTGTCCCTAAGCCAAACCAAGGCACAATTGTGCCATCCTGTAGTCAGTTCTGTATTCTGTTTGTAATCTGAGGTTCAAGGCATGCTTATATGGTTACTTAAACTTGTATTATATTACCAGTATACTATCCAATGTGTTAAGAAGCATGCTAAGTGATAGAATTGAATGTTTAATTATAAACTTCTAAATGATAAGTCCAAAAGATGCTTGCGAATTACAAATCAACGATTGGAAACTATGTTGATGACTTCATGGTGTCATGCAAACTGATTTGTGCTATAAGTACGCAAAAGTATATGATGAAGTATATGTAGAGTATACGACTAAGTTAGATGTTTATGTGTGCGTTTAAACTTACATATTATGTATGAGCATATGTAACTAATGAATATCCTATAGGCGTAACTATATTATGTTAGGATTCGAAAGAGTGTTGATAAGTTATACTTTGGTAACCTACGCTTGAGGCAAGTACTCGAACCCTACTCTTTATTGAGCATTACTTGAACTTGTGCTATTATTGACCGTACAAGTAGAACTTTGAAAATATAATACTTCGTAATCTAGAAATGAAATTGTTTACAAACCTTGATTTTGAACAATAATTGTTCATATATATACCGTGGAAGAAAATTGTCTAAACCATTGCTTCAGCTATACTATTGATATTTGATCAAAAGCTATCCAAACCAAATTAACTTGGTGCGAACTCTTATAACTAAGATGAACAACCCTCTTGGTAGGGGAATTATATATTTGTTGGGGAACATACGTGCGCACATGAGAAAGATTAAATGTTATGTGTGACGCCCCCAAAATAGGTATACATCACCCATCTTGAGTCGCCAAATACATGGTACAAAATTCAAATACAACTTAATTATACTGACGATTCGTGTCAAAAAATACGACAAAATATAATCTAAGAGTATTTAATAAGAATATTTCATCGGGCTAGCTCGATAGAGTCACCTTTCTTTCACCGTCTCTTCAGAAATAGAGAACGAGGACTACTAGACTATCATGGAACCGAGAGTTTAATAGACGATCTCATTAGTAGTCCCTCACTATTCGCTAAATAGTCCGACAATAAATGTAATGAGGACTCCATCGAGATGTGGATATTATCTAGATGAAAATATTCTTATTAAAACTCTTAGATTATGTTTTGTCACGTATTTTACACTTAATCGTCAGATAATTAAGTTGTATTTAAATTTTGTACCATGTATTTTACACAAGATGGGTGATGTATACCTATTTTGGGGGCAGCGCTTAATATCAAAGCTTAAGGATATGATCCCGGCCGAGATGTGAGACAAAAACTAGGAGGGAGAGAGACGGGAATTCCTTCGCTAGTATGACCTACCTAAGTTTATTTGGTATTTAATTGGCTCGGTCAGAGTATAGGGATAATATGTGATATATTAATTAACCCTTATTTTGTGGCAGTATTTGAAAATGGCTTCCGAAAATGTTGAGATAAACAATGAAGCACATGAGACCATTGAGTCACCACAAATTAATGCCCAGGATAATGTGCAACAGGAAGATAATAAGCCTCATTTAAATAATAACATCGATGAAATGGTGAACGATGGGATGTTCAGAGGCTTTATGCAATTCATGCAACATCAGGAGAAAGTGGCTCCTGTCCAAAATGCAGGTGGATACACTGACAACTCTCAAACGGTCACCACTAAGCAGTTCAAGGAGCTGGGACCACCGGAGTTTTTTGGAGAGCCAAAACCACTTAAGGCGGAGACATGGATAAAGTAGATCAATAAGATATTTGATGTCTTGGGATGCTCTGAGGAGCAAAAGGTTCCCTTTGCCACCTTCATGTTGCGAGTAGAGGTAGATTACTAGTGGGAATCTATAAAGCGTACTCAACCTGCCGCACTCAAAATGTCTTGGGAGAAGTTCCAAGAGTTGTTCAATGATAAGTACTTTCCTGAAAGTATTCGTCACATGAAGGAGGTAGAGTTCATCAAGCTTGAGCAAAACAATATGACTGTGGCACAGTACGAAGCTAAGTTTATCGAGTTGTCTCGGTTTACGTCCCACTTGGTTGATAATGAGGAGAGAATGACACGGATGTTTCTAAGAGGTTTGAAACCCGAGATACGTCAATACCTTATCTCTCATAAACTGTGTTTGTATTCAGATGTTGTGAATAGGGCTCAGTTATTGGAGCGCGATAATGAGTCAACCCAACCAAGAGAGAGCAACCGACAAGTCAATAATACTAGTGGTAGCGATCATCGAGCGGTGACAACAACAAACGTGGAGGAATCAATATTCCGAAATGATAATCACACCGGTGGTAATCATATACGACAATAAGAGTGGACATTTCAAGAAGAGGAGATTCAACAAGGATGGAAAGGCGTCAAACACCAAAGACTTTTGTTGTTAAGGAAGGAGAACGACCACCCGGTCGTCGTATGTTACAAATATGGAGGAAGGACACATAAGTCCAAAGCGCACGATGCACGATCAAAGCGTGTTATAATTGTGGAAAAAAAGGTCACCTAGCCTGATTTTGTCATGCACCAAAATCATGTCCAGCTGGGATGGAGGCATCAAAGGGTGTCCCAGACAAGACAAAACCGGTAGTTCAAGGGAGAGCGTTTGTCGTAACCTCCCAAAAAGCGAGGAATCCGAATGAGGTGATCACGTGTAAGCTAATCATAAACTCTAGCGAAGTTTATACTTTATTTGATACCGGTTCTACCCATTCCTTTATTTCCCCTACTTGCGCTCAACGTTTAAATTTGACTGCGGAGAAATTAGACTTTGACTTATCTGTTGAAACTTCGTTGGGAGAAACCTTCATTACATCCACGGTTTATAAGTCTTGTTTGATTCAAATCGGTAACCGCACGTTACCTATCGATCTTATTTCTTAGAAAATACTTACATTTGATGTGATTTTAGGGGTTGATTGGTTAACTACTCATCATGCTAAAATCGATTGTTTTCGTAAGGTTGTTAGCTTTCATATTCCTAACCAAACTATTATGCGAATTCAAGCAACCAAACCACTAAAATCAATCACTGTCATATCAAGTCATAAAGCTATCCGTTTATTGAAAAACGGATGTCAAGCTGTCTTAGCCCATGTCACGGATTTAAATAAAGATACGTCAGATTTGAATGATATTTCAATTGTTAATAAATTTCCTGACGTATTCCCTGAAGAACTTCCTGGCCTACCCCTAGAGCGTGAAATTAAATTTTGTATCGACCTTGAATCCGATACAAAACCCATTTCCAAAGCCCCATATTGAATGGCTCCTATTGAACTTCAGGAGTTAAAAACCCAACTACAGAAATTGTTAGACATTGGTTTCATTCGTCCTAGTACGTCTCCTTGGGGTGCTCCTGTTCTATTCATAAAGAAGAAAGATGGAAGTATGCGACTTTATATTGATTATCGGGAGTTGAATCATGTCACCATCAAAAATAGGTACCCGTTGCCTCGCATTGATGACTTATTTGACCAGTTGCAAGGAGCTCAATTCTTTTCAAAGATTGATCTTCGTTCTAGATATCATCAGTTGAAGATTAAAACTAATGATATTCCAAAGACTACGTTCAGAACTCGGTACGGGCATTATGAATTCCTAGTCATGTCTTTTGGATTGACTAATGCTCCTGCTGCCTTCATGGATATGATGAACCAAGTATTCAAGGAATATTTGGATCACTTTGTGGTCGTCTTTATTGATGACATCCTCATATACTCCAAAACCCGCGAAGACCATGAGCAACACTTGAGGCTGATACTCCAAAAGCTTTGTGAAAACAAGCTTTATGCCAAGTTGAAAAAATCTGAGCTCTGGCTTGAGGAAGTTGCATTCCTTGGGCACGTGATATCAAATCATGGAATATCTGTTGACCCGGCAAAGATTGAAGCAATTCAAAGCTAGGAGCAACCTAAGTCAGTGATCGAAGTACGTAGCTTTCTCGGCTTAGCTGGTTATTATCGGAGATTCGTAGAAGGGTTTTCTCGAATCGCTACTCCATTAACTCAGCTGAATCGAAAAGATACAAAATTCGGTTGGAGCGAGGAATGTGAAAAGAGTTTTCAAGAACTCAAGAAGAGACTCATTTCAAAGACTGCTCGACAATACCATCCGCGGAGGGATTTTTCATCTCTGATGATGCTTCGTGCAAAGGGTTAGGATGTGTTCTCATGCAACATGGGAAAGTCATAGCCTATGCCTCTCGACAACTCAAAGAATATGAGAGGAATTATCCTACTCATGATCTAGAGTTGGCAGCAGTTGTTTTTGCGCTTAAGATTTGGAGGCATTACCTATATGGAGAGAAGGTGGAGATCTATACGGATCATAAAAGCCTCAAATATTTCTTCACACAAAAGGAACTCAACATGCGGAAACGACGATGGCTTGAGTTGTTGAAAGATTATGATCATACCATCCAATACCATCCTGGAAAAGCGAAGGTAGTAGCTGACGCATTGAGTAGAAGATCATATGCGGGTACGAGTGCAATATTGTCAACACAAAGTCCCATTTTGTATGACTTGGAAAGGATGGAAATAGAGTTAAAGAATCCAGGGACCCATGTGATGATGGCGAATATATGAATGGAACCGACTTTAATCGATAAAGTTAAAGCTGCTCAAACTACAGACCTGGAGCTGATGCGTATGAAGAAGAAAGTGCAAGAAGGTGCTATTCCAGAAGCAAGAATTGATGAAGAAGGAATAATTCGAGTCAACTCCAGACTTTGTGTTCCTAACGATTCTGACTTGAAGTATAAAATCATGATGGAGGCGCACAACACACCATTTGCAATCCATCCTGGGAGTACCAAAATGTATCATGATCTTCGACATACATTTTGGTGGAGCAATATGAAGAGAGAGATAGAGGAGTTTATCTCAAGGTGTCTAATTTGTCAACGAGTCAAGGCGGAGCATCAAGTGCCAAAAGGTCCATTGCAACCGCTTGAAATTCTAGAATGGAAGTGGGAGCACATTACCATGGATTTCGTTACTGGTCTTCCCAAGGTTTCTCAAGGCATAGATGCGATTTAGGTCATTGTTGATAGATTGACCAATTAAGGCTGCTCATTTCTTACCGATATGAGAAACTTTTACACTTGAACGTCTTGCTAGTATGTACATAAACGAGATCGTAAGATTGCATGGTATACCAGTATCCATAGTTTCTGATCGAGACCCAAGATTCACTTCAAGATTTTGGGTTAGTTTGCAAAAAGTTATGGGCACGAATTTACGATTTAGTTCGGCATATCATCCTCAAACGGATGGGCAGTCGGAAAGGACTATTCAAACTCTTAAAGATTTATTAAGACTCTGTGTCCTTGACTTCAAGGGAAATTGGGACAAGTTCTTACCATTGGTGGAGTTTTCCTACAACAATAGTTATCAAGCAAGTATTGGCATGGCTCCATTTGAGGCGTTGTATGGAAGAAAGTGTCGATTCTACAAAGATCTTTGGGATGAGGTGGGTGAAGCAACGTTGTTGGGACCGGATTTGGTACGATATGACTATGGAAAAGATTCAAATGATCCAAATAACGTATAAAAACCTCACAAGATCGATATAAAAGAGTTATGCCGATCTTCATCGAAAAGACGTGGAACTCAATATTGGAGATCATGTGTTGTTACGTGTTGCTCCATGGAAAGGAGTTACAAGATTTAGAAAGAGAAGAAAGCTCAATACTCGATTCATTGGCCCATTTTTAATCCTCGATCGAGTAGGAACTCGTGGCCTATAGACTCGCTTTTATCGCCAAGTATGTCTCGTGTTCATAACATTTTTTCACATATCTATGTTACGTAAATATGTGAAAGACCGAACCATATTATTGAATTAGAACCAAAGAGATAGAGGAAGATTTAACGTATGAAGAGTTACCTATTAAAATCTTGGATAAGAAGGATCATATTCTACGCTCTAAAGTTATACCTCAAGTCAAAGTTTTGTGGAGAAACCACGATGTGGAGTAAATGACCTGGGAGTTAGAATCTAAGATGAAATCAAGGTATCCTCACCTCTTCGACATACCAGGTACGCACCCTAATTTTGAGGATGAAATTTCATAAGAAGGGGAGGTTGTAAGACCCCAACTTTTATGAATAAAGAATAATTTTCTCGAAATATATTTTTGAATATTATGGTGTGGATTTGATATAATGTTATAGTTGTGGGTAATATTTATAAATTTTGTAAAGTAAGCAAGTGGTTATATAATATTCGATTGGTCGGGGAATATTAATTTTAACAGGGAATATTCAAACGACGGCACAATCATTGGTGGACCCCACAACGGAAGTATTGTCATAGTTAGAAAATGAAATAATTATCTTTTTATAAAAATAACGGCAAAAGTTTTACCGTTGAACTACCCGATAGTAAAAGTACAGTAATACGTGTGGTTGCACACGGTATTGATTATTGATGCTTACGTGAGAAGTCACTCAGTTATACTCAATTATTGCTACAGTAATATCTACATCATATCTCTCATATTATTGATTCGATTATTGCCACAGTATCATCTGCATAATATGATATATTATTAAATTAATAATTGAGACGACAAAGTTATTCATATTATTAAATTGTAATATTTACAATGTCTAGAAGTTATGTCAAGGAGAGATTTGGTCATCTAATTGCGCGCCAATAAGGAGAAATCCTTATCAGAAAGCCCCCTCTTTCCTGGGAACGACCTGGTTGTTAAATATTGTGAGTTATAATATTAATGATGAATAAGTTCGTGTTCATTAAAGATGAAATTGATAGTTTTATTGTGTTGGAATTATTAGTGTTAGTGGAAATTGACATTTATTTCGATATTAATTGATGTCCTGGAGTTATATCGATTGACGGTCGGGTAATTAATCGGATAAATGAGCAATTAATTGCTATTAATTCACCTGATTATAACTATTTGTTCATATGTGTGTACTATTGATTTACATTCTTGTACTATTAGGGGAGTTGGTGCAAAATTGATAATACTTGCATGACTAAGTTAAAAATGGAGGTATAGATGGAGGTACTATACTGTAATTCGTATTTTCACATGATTATAACTATTGATTCACATGATTGAACTATTGATTCACATTATTTACTATTAGGGGAGGTGGTGCAAGTTTTATAATACTTGCAAGACTAAATTAAAAATGAAAGAAAAGTTGAAGGTATTGTACTGTAATATTTTGAGCCCCAAAACGTGCAATTATCGAAACTATATTTTCCTATAAATAGAAGCTCATTATTCCTTCATTTCTCACCAATTCACTAAATCTATAAAGCAATTATTATTTAGAGAAATTATAGAGAGAAAGAAGAAGAGAAGTCTGCTACCTCTCTACTCCAGTATCCAGTTTCTTTCTAAGGTAAGGGTATTATTTTTTTCGTATTCAGAGCTTACATTATTCCGTTCTTTATTATTATGTTGGAATAACTGTATGCACAATACCGCATACATAGTGAAATTCTTCTCGTTATTCCATTCTTTATTATTATGTTGGAATAACTTTGTTTGCGCTGAAGCACCGCATACATGGTTAAATTCTTCATTATTCCATTCTTTATTATTCTCGTTGGAATATCCTATCTCATGCAGTGATTACGCTAGACTGGTTCCATTCTTTATTATTACATTGGAATAACACATGCAGGCTATTACATCGCATTGCGTAGTGAATTCTTTATTATTCCATTCTTTATTATTCATTGGAATATCCTATATGTCATGCGGATTACGCCATTTAGACGTGGTTCCATTCTTTATTATTCATTGGAATAACACGTCTGTGCGATTCTATCGCATGCATGGTGAATTCTTCGCTTTTTTCATTCTTTATTATTCGTTAGAATATCCTTCGTCTATGTGGATTACGCATGACTGGTTCCATTCTTTATTATTCTATTGGAATAACATATCTATCACATCGCACGATGGTGAATGATCCTTCGTATTCATTCCTTATTAAATTGTGGAAATGATGATTCACGCGTGGATTACCGCATGGCGGGTGAAAATCCATTTGTTGTTTCATATATTCTATGATACTCATTTGGTTAAAGTTTTGGCTTCTATACCTCATAAAATTAGTATAATATCCTGGATATTTGCGCTTCATCAAGTATCTTTTCATGGAAATATTCTTCTGAGCATTCTTGAATTTTACTGCACAAAGCAGTGTCATGTTAACAATTTGGACGTAATTGATTTCAAGATAAATTAACTTATAAATCTTTAAAATTTATTCTTAAACTTATTTTATTGAATTATTATGTTATTGTCATCATCTTCATGCTTATATTGTGATGAAAGTCATCTTTGGCTTACGTACATAGATGGACTTGGTATGATTATGACCAGGGATTATTCGATATAATCATGACATGTAATGTTATAAATGATGTGGTAAAAGTCCTCAGTAGCTTGTAGTGCATTGATGGACAGTTTTTGGTATGATTATGACCAGGGATTATTCGGTATAGTCATGACCATTGATGATTTAATGAATATCCTTGGCGTGTAGTACGAGGATGACTTCGATGATGTGGTTTATTTATTGTCGAGTCTCAAATGATAAAAATTAATGAAAACATTTTAAATCATAGAAGATAGTAGATATCATGCTCTACTTGACTCTTCTAATGGATTGCTTATTATTCGCATGATTAAACTTGATGTCTATTGTATTTTATCGGTTTAACATTGTTGAAGACTAATGATAATTTATTACGCATTATCTTAGTCATAATATTTCATTGGGCTAATTGAGTTCACCCTTTCTTTCTTTGTTCTCTTGAGTGAAATGAGAACGTGGCGGACTAGTCGGGGAGCGGGTGGACCGGTGGGATGATAACATTAGTAGTCCTCACTATTTTGTTAAATAGTGTGACAATAAATATAATGAGGACTCCGTTGAGTGTGGATATTGTCTAGATGACAATATTCTTATTAAAACTCTTAGATTATGTTTTGTCGTATTTTACACGAGTGTTGTATGATTAAGTTGTATTTGAATTTTGTACCATGTATTTGGCGAGTCAAGATGGGTGATGTATACCTATTTTGGGGGCGTCACATTATGCATGACATAGGGTCTATTAGGCTGATCACTTGTTGTACTCATTTTGTAGAATTATTAGTTTATTACTTTAATTCTAAGAGAAGTTCATAGTCCTTAGTGACTACTCAATATTCATTACTTTGAAATCTTGAATTGATTAATCGTTGAATATTATTGATATTTTCTGTCCAGAGCGACTATTGTTGATAATCATCGATACTTCTTGCTATCTTGAACTATCATTATTGTTATACCCTTGAGAAATTTAAAATTGTAACGACCGAGAAATTCTGATCCTTTGTAAAATAATTTTATTTAATAAAATAATGAATAAAATTATATCACTTGTTATTATTATGTGTTAGTAAGAAGAATGTCGTTCTATAACCTAGAAACATCGGAACGTCGTAGTATTTTAACTACGTGAAGGAATTAAAAGTGTTTGAATTTCCAAGACGAAAATAAAAGTTTTCCGAGAAATTTTCTGAAAAATACTATTCATAGATTTCCGCTCGGGAATTATTTTTGAACTTTCGAAAAATACGTAACGTTATAATATCGAAGTGAGATGGATTATGTAATAATAATTCACGTATGGAAAACGTAATATTTCGCATGGGGACTTAGTTCAAGAACGTTAGGAAAATCAAGTATTAATAATCTAATATAATGATCGTATGATACGTATATATTGTACGAGGTAGTGTATACGAGTATGATACGAAGTATTATACGAGTATATGGGAATGATGGTATTTTGTATATTATGATTTAGTATATGAGTTAGAATACGAGAATTATACGTAGAGGATTTGTAATAAGGCTTTAAGCCATTTGTAAATGAACTTGTGAATTATGTAGGATGTACAAGTCCAATAAGAATTGGATGTGCAAGCCCAAAGTAAATTAATACAAGCCCAAATGAATAAGTTATTTTAAGTGGACCTAAGCCCAATTAATGATCCAATGGGTAAAGCATGATCCATAGAGCAACCCATGTTGATATAGGTGAACTTGGTGACGAAGAACTTTATGTGGTGGCCAAGTAATTAGTGTGGCTAGCAAGTTTACTTAGTTGTGAAGTATGGAATAGTAAGGAGGTTTGTTAAGGAGGTGAGATGACCTAATGTCCCTTATGCCCTCACATTGGAAGTCCTATAAATACCCAACTTGGATTTCATTATTGCTTGTTCATTTTCATCCAATACAAAACAACTTAAGTGTTAGAGAGAATAAGCCAAGAATAAGTCAAACTTTTATTGTTAGATTTCCAAGAAGAAGAAAGCTTATCATCAAAGGTAAATGATCATATGCCATTAGTCTTCTATCTCTACCATAATAGCTTGATAGAGAAGTGATGGTCATGTGTGCTAAGCAATCATAAGAAGTGACTAAGCAATGGACTTAAGCCGAATAAGTCATGTATAAGTAATTTGAACCTAAATAAGTTATGAACTTATGATGAACATATATGGACTTGTCATATGTTTACCTTAAGAAGTTAGTATAGTTGATAAGATGTAAAAATGTTGCTTAAAGGACTTAAACAAATAATAAGTTATAAGGAATGAAATCTTATAAATTATAATTTATTAAGTCATGAACTTATGAAGAATAAGCCAAAATATAACTTGAAAATAAGTTGTTGTAATATGTAAGTTGAAATGTTTATAGAATGAATTGAATCCATTTGGATTGATGAACAAATAGTTAGTAACGAAGTTTTGCCAGAATTCACACGATTGGACGATAATCGTCTAATTCGTGAAATTCTCGGAATGGAAGTCGTATTTTGTGCTTGAACTCAAAAACATTAGTTTTCGATGGAGACAATTATTATTTGGCATTATAGAGTTGCAGACTCAAAAATGACCGAATTTCGACTTAGAACGAAGAAACGAGCGTTGAACGTTCACGAACGTTTATCGTTTTCATTAAAAATGAACTAATAGGTGAATTTTGAGTAAACGAAGTCAAATAGATAAAATTCTTACATGAACACGTAGAGTATGTAATTTGTGAACCGTAGGCTCTTGAACGAGCCAATTCAGACTTATAACGAAGAAGTTACAAGCCCAGAAATCTCACAAACTCAAAAATCTATCAAATTTTTCTGAGGCACAGAGTCCGTACCGCGGTACGACTCAAGTAATAAAGGCCCGCATTTGCATCATGAGGCGAAACATGGTAATAATCGCTAATTGGCGATGTAGTGAAAACCATAGAAGGAGACTCAGACTGCATGTGCAATGAAGTCCGGACCATACACACTGCTAACTCACGCCGTGGCGTGACACAAAGGAGGAATGTCGGTGCCGCAACGCCAGCCTTAGGGTTTTGACATTGAAAAATGTTGGTAGAGAGAGCTTGAATTGTAACTCATTAGTAATGAACTAAAGCTTGATTATAATATTGTTAAGACATTGTTAAACATTAAGTATGATCACTTAGAGTTGAAGTAAGTCAACTGCATGTGAACGTAAGAACGACATAACAGAAAGCCGAGACCAATAGTAACAAATCTAATACGTAATTAGATTGAGAAGAAGGGTAAGATTCTTTAGGAACCATGTATGTTATTCATGACCTAATGTGTTATGTTGTGAGACCCCAGATTTTATGAATAAAGATTTAAATTTCTCGAAATATTTTTTTTGAATATTATGGTGTGGATTTGATATAATGTTATAGTTGTGGGTAATATTTACAAATTTTGCAAAGTAAGCAAGTGGTTATATAATATTCGATTGGTCGGGGAATATTCGTTTTAACAGGGAATATTCGTACAATGGCACAATCATTGGTGGATCCCACAACGGAATTATTGTCAGATTGAGAAAATGACCAAAAAAAATTATAAAAATAACGGCGGAAGTTTTACCGTTAATTGTTGAAACACCCGGTGTTAAAAGTACAGTAATACGCATGATTGCATAGTAGCACACGGTATTGATTATTGATGCTTACGTGAGAAGCCACTCAGTTTTGTTCAATTATTGCTATAGTAATTACTGCATAGTATCTCACGTTATTTGATTCAATTATTGTCAATATTTTATATATTATTAAATCAATAATTGAGATAACAAGTTATTCATATTATTATTTGCAATATTGACAATGTCTAGAAGTTTTGTCAAAGAGAGGTTTGGTCACCTAATCAATGGCATGATAGGAAGAAATCCTTATGGAAAGCCCTCTTTTCCTGGAGAACTAATTTGGTTGTTAAATATTGTGAATTATAATAATGATAATATATGTTGTTAAAAATATTGAGGTGATTTTTATGAAGTTTGGCTTATTTTATGGATCCCCATTTACCCATTTTTCAAAATAATTAGTAGAAATTTCTTAAAAGGTGGGCCCACATGTGGGGCCCACGAAAAAAAAATGGGGGGGAGAATCTGGGAAGTCACGGAAGTTTATATATATATATATATATATATATATAAATTTTATTTTATTATTATTATAAATGTAATAAAATGTAAAACTTTTTATATAAAAGCGAGAATACTTTTTATAAAGTTTTATTTTATTTGATTATAAATAGAATATATTATATTTTATTATGCATAGTATTTGCATAGTATTTGCATAGTAAAATCTTTTTATATAAAATAGAATACTTTTATAAAGTTATTTGTTTTATTAGATTTTAAATAATATATATATATATATTATAAATTTTGTTTTATTATATAATTATAAATAGTAATATATTATATTTTATCGCATAGTATCCTTTTCATTCTCATATAAATAGGATGCTTAGTTAGAATTAAAAACACACCGTCGAAATTCGAGAATTATTCTTTTTATAATCTTGGCGTATTTCTTTTAGAGTTTAAGAAAGCTTTGAGCGTAGAAAATAGTGCAAGTTTTCTTCAAGTATATCCCGCCTCTACCCATCGTAATACTCTCTTTTTAAGGTAAGGGTATTATTCTTTCGTATTCATGAAGAGAGTTATTTTCTTTCAATACTCGTAAGGGTTGTTATTCCATTCTTTATTATTATGTTGGAATAACCTCGTCTATACATGAAATCTTGCATACATGGTGAAATTCTTACGTTATTCCATTCTTTATTATTCGTTGGAATAACTCATACGTGGTGGTCTATCATGCCCGGTGAATTTCGTTGTTATTCCATTCTTTATTATTTTGTTGGAACATCCTGTTTGTGCGCGCATTCTGGCGTGACACGGTTCCATTCTTTATTATTCTATTGGAACATCCTGTTTGTGCGGATTACGCATGACTGGTTCCATTCTTTATTATTACATTGGAACATCCCGTCTGCATACGGATTACGCATGACTGGTTCCATTTTTATTATTCATTTGCTGAATATCCATCGTCATGCGTAATTACGCATGAACCGTTCCATTCTCGTGTTACTCTGTTGGAATAATCTAACTATGTGGATTACAGCATGCATGGTGAATGATCATTTGTATTCATTCCTTATTAACTTGTGGAAATGATCTCTCTACGTGGATTACCGCATGGCGGACGAAAATCCATTTGCAGTTTCATATATTCTATTATACTCAGTTGGTTAAAGTTTTCGCTTCTATACTCCATGAAATTAGTAGAATATCCTGGATATTTGTGTTTCATCCAAAGTATCTTTTCATGAAAATATTCTTCTGAGCATTCTTGAATTTTACTCCACAAAGCAAAGATCATGTTGAGAATTTGGGCGTTATTGGTTCCGGAATAAATTAATTTATAAATCTTTAAAATTTATTCTGAACTTGTTTTTATGAATTATTATGTCATTGTCATCATCCTCAAGTTTATATTATGTTGAAAGTCATCGTGGCTTTCGTAGTGCATAGATGGACTTGGTATGATTATGACCGAGGATTATTCGGTATAATCATGACCGTAATGTTATAATCGATGTGGTAAAAGTCCTCATTGGCCCGTAGTGCATTGATGGATGCTTATTGGCATGATCATGACCATTGATGAAAACACGAATATCCTTGGCCCGTAGTGCATGGATAATTTGTGGTTGTGATACTAATGAATATCATCGTCAGAAAGTAGTGCGGGGATGATGTGGATTATTTATTGAAATGAGTCTCAAATGATAAAAGTGATGAAAAACCTTTTAAATCATAGAAGATATAGTAGATTTTATTCTCTACTTGACTCTTCTAATGGATTGTTTGTTTACCCGCAGATTAAACTTGATGTTTGTTATATTGTATCAGTTTAACACTGTTGAAGGCTAACGATAATTTATTTTGCATTATCTTAGTCATAATATTTCTTACTAGGCTAGTTGAGCTCACCCTTTTGCTTTCATTGTTCTCTTCAGGAAATGAGAACGTAGAAGGGACTAGTCGGGTAATGGAGTGACGGTCCAGATGATAGCATTAGTAGTCCTCACTATTCTATGAAATAGTGTGATAATAAATATATTGAGTACTTATTTTGAGTTTGAATATTGTCTAGAAGACAATATTTGTATTAAAACTCACAGCTCATGTTGTATATTTAAGATTATATTTATATTCTATACCATGTATTTGGCGAATTCGTAATAGGTGATGTATACCTATTTTGGGGCGCCATGATTGGTATCAAAGCTTAGGGATATGATTCACGGCATTTGAGATGTGAGACAAGAACTAGGAGGGAGAGAGGGGAATTCCTTCGCTAGTATGACCTACCTAAGTTTATTTGGTATTTAATTGGCTAAATTCGGTCAGAGTATAGGGATAATATGTGATATGTTAATTAACCCTTGTTTTGTGGCAGTATTTGAAAATGGCAACTGAAAATGTTAACAATGGAGTGAATGAGATCGTGAAGACACCTTTAATCACCAACCAGGATAATGTGATGTCAGGCGAAGAAGGAATTAGAGATATCCATGTGGTGAGTGAAGAATTGATAGTTGCACCCAAGATAGTCGCAGAGGTTGCAGTTGAGAGTGAGGAAGAAGAGGAACCTGAGGAGAATTTATTAGAAGAATTTATGATCGAAATTTAGAATTGCAAAATCGTGTTCATGAGTTAGAAGAGCAGGCTGAAGAACGGCAGGCGGTTGTGGAACAAAAGGATCTAACAATGCAAGCTTATGTTACCCGATATGTGATGCTTGAACTGAAGCACTCTTTGGCAGAGTATAAGATTATAAAGCTAGAATCTGAGCTAAAAGAAGAAACAACTGAACGAGTGAGAATGAGTGATGCATGGGTAAAAGTCGCACGACGTGTTGATATTGTGGAAAGAGATGTCCGATCTAAGAAGGCTAAAATAGATGATATGTATTTCTCTTTTTGGACAGCAATTGAGAGAACCCAACATCGAGTTTTGAATTACCCGGTACATTGCGGTCAACCCCAATTTGATATGGATGGAAGATTAATCATTCAGATCATGAAATAGGAGTACGATGAAGCAGTTGAGGGTGGAATATGCCCTATAGAAAAGTTAATTTCAACGTTAGTGATGACACCAAATGCTTCCCTAGACAAGTTAAAGTTGGGTAGTTCAAGGGATAGCGGTTGTCATGACTTCCCAACAAGTGAGGAACCCAAATGAAGTTATCACGGGTTAGTTAATTAAAAATTCTTGCGAAGTCTATACCTTATTAGATACCGATCCTACCCATTCTTTTATCTCTCTTGCTTGCGCTCAACGTTTAAATTTGACTCCAAAGAGATTAGACTTTGATTTATCTGTTGAAACTCCGTTGGGAGAAACCTTCGTTACCTCCACTATGTATAAATCTTGTTTGATTCAAATCAACACTTTCACGTTACCTGTAGATCTTATCTCTTTGGAAATACTTGCCTTTGATGTGATTGTAGGAATCGATTGGTTAACTATTCATCATGCTTTTCGTAAGGTTGTTAGCTTTTATATTCCTAACCAACCTGTTATGCGAATTCAAGCAACCAAACCACTAAAGTCAATCACTGTCATATCAAGCCATAAGTAAAGAGCCCCGAGCCTTTCGCTGGTGACTTCCTTGTGTGGAAGGCACCGAAGCCAGACTATCCGTAGGGGACGTTGTGAATGACGATGGCAAGTTGGTAGGTATCAATGTGACGTACTATCTAAGTCTTGGATGAGAGTCACAGTTTTGAATGATATTTCTATTGTTATTAAATTTCTTGACGTATTCTTGAAGAACTTCTTAGCCTACCCCTAGAGCGTGAAATCTATTTTTTTGAATATTATGGTGTGGATTTGATATAATATTATAGTTGTGGGTAATATTTACAAATTTTGCAAAGTAAGCAAGTGGTTATATAGTATTCGATTGGTCGGGGAATATTCGTTTTAACAGGGAATATTCGTACAACGGCACAATCATTGGTGGACCCCACAACGGAATTATTGTCGGATTGAGAAAATGACAAAAATATTTTATGAAAATAACGGCGGAAGTTTTACCGTTAATTGTTGAAACACCCGGTGTTAAAAGTACAGTAATACGCGTGATTACATAGTAGCACACGATATTGATTATTTATGCTTATATGAGAAGGCACTCAGTTTTGTTTAATTATTGCTACAGTAATTGCTGCATAGTATCTCACGTTATTTGATTCAATTATTGTCAATATTTTATATATTATTAAATCAATAATTGAGATGACAAGTTATTCATATTATTATTTGCAATATTGACAATGTCTAGAAGTTCTCTCGAGGAGAGGTTTGGTCACCTAATCATGCGCATGATAGGAGAAATCGTTATTAGAAAGCCCTTCTTTCACAGGAACGCGACTGGTTGTTAAATATTGCGAATTATAATAATGATGATATATGTTGTTAAAAATATTGAGGTAATTTTTATAAAGTTTTACTTATTTTTTGGACCCCCATTTACCCATTTTTCAAAATAATGGTAGAAATTTCTTAAAAGGTGGGCCCACACAATGGGGCCCACGAAAAAAAAAAATGGGGGAATCTGGGAAGTCATTGAAAGTTTATATATATATATATATAAATTTTATTTTATTACTATTATAAATGTAATAAAACAGAAAACGTTTTATATAAAACACAATACTTTTTATAAAGTTTTATTTTATTTGATTATAAATAGAATATATTATATTTTATTATGCATAGTGTTTGCATAAGGTTCGCATAGTGTTTGCATAGTAAAATCTTTTTAATATAAAAGCAGAATGTTTTTTATAAAGTTTTGTTTTATTTGATTATAAATTGAATATATTATATTTTATTATGCATAGTGTTTCAGATAAAGTGCTGCGTAGTGTTTGCATAGTAAAATCTTTTATATAAAAAGAATACTTTATAAAGTTATTTGTTTTATTAGATTTTAAATAATATATATATATATATATATATATATATATCGTGCGCCCCAAAATAGGTATACATCACCTATTACGAGTAAATCAAATACGTGGTATGTAATACAAATACAATCTTAAATATCTGACATAAAAAGTGCGAGTTTTAATACAAATATTGTCTTCAGGCGGTATTCAAACTCAAAATAAGTCCTCAATACATTTATTATCACACTATTTCATAGAATAGTGAGTCTACTACTAATGCTATCATCCGGACCGTCACTCCATTTCCGACTAGTCCTCGCTACGTTCTCATTTTCAAGAGAACAATGAAAGCAAAAAGGTGAGCTCAACTAGCCTAGTAAGAAATATTATGGCTAAGATAATGCAAAATAAATTATCGTTAGCCTTCAACGATGTTAAAGCGATACTGATATAACAAACATCAAGTTTAGCTGCAATGAACAAACAATCCATTAGAAGAGTCAAGTAGAGAATAAAATCTACCATCTTCTATGATTTAAAAGGTTTTTAATCACTTTTATCGCTGAGACTCAGCTTATTAAATAAACCACGTCATCCCTGCACTATGGCCAGGATATTCATTAGTATCACGACCATAAATTATCCATGCACTACGGGCCAAGGATATTCGTGTTTTCATCAATGGTCTCATGCCCACAACTGTCCATCAATGCACTACAGGCCAATGAGGACTTTTACCACATCATTTGTAACATTACGGACATGACTAAACCGAATAATCCCTGGTCATAATTATATCAAGTCCATCTATGCACTACAGGCCACAGATGACTTTCAACATAATATAAACATGAGAATGATGACAATGGCATAATAATTCAATAAAAACAAGTTCAAGAATTAAATTTTAAAGATTTATACGTTAATTTATCCTGAACTCAAAAACGTCCAAATTGTCAACATGATACTGCTTTGTGGAGTAAAAATTCAAGAATGCTCAGAAGAATATATTTCCATGAAAAGATATTGGATGAAGCGAAAATATCCAGGATATTCTACTAATTTCATGGAGTATAGAAGCCAAAACTTTAACCAACTGAGTATAATAGAATATATGAATCTGCAAATGGATTTTGTCCGCCATGCGGTAATCCACGTAGACAGATCATTTCCACAAGTTAATAAGGAATGAATACAAATGATCATTCACCATGCATGTTGTAATCCACATAGTTAGATTATTCCAACAGAGTAACACAGAATGGAACCAGTTCATGCGTAATTCGCACAGACAGGATATTCCAACAGAATAATAAAAAAATGGAACGAGTCGCGCCAGAATCCGTATGCATGACGGGATGTTCCAACAGAATAATAAAGAATGGAATCAGTCATGCGAAATCCGCATGCATGTGATATTCCAATAGAATAATAAAGAATGGAATAACAACAGAATTCACCACCAAATACAATAGATCGCATGAGATAGGTTATTCCAATGTAATAATAAATAATGGATCCGATTAAATGCGTAATACGCACGTGCATGTGATATTCCAATGTAATAATAAAGAATGGAATAATGAAGAATTTCACCATGTATGCAGTACTTTGCATGAGAAAAGTTATTCCAACATTATAATAAGGAATGGAATAACAATAGCTCTCTTCATGAAAATGAAAGAAATAATACCCCTTACCTTAGAATAAAGTTGGATACTGGAATAGAGAGGTAGCAAACTTCTCTTCTTTTTTCTCTTTATAATTTCTCTCTATAATAATTGCTCTATAGCTTTAGTGAATTGATGAGAAATGAAGGAAGAATGAGCTTCTATTTATAGAAAAATATAGTTTCGATAATTGCATGTTTTGGGGCTCAAAAAATTATAGTACAATACCTTCAACTTTTCTTTCATTTTTAATTTAGTCATGCAAGTATTATCAAACTTGCACCACCTCCCCTAATTGTAAATAATGTGAATCAAAAGTACACACATGTGAACAAATAGTTATAATCATGTGAGTTAATAGCAATTAATTCCTCATTTATCCAATTAATTACCCGATTTATCAAAATAACCCCCAGACATCAATTAATATCGAAATAAATGTCGATTTCCACTAACACTAATAATTCTAACACAATGGAACTATCAATTTCATCTTTAATCAACACGAAATTATTCATCATTAATATTATAACTCACAATATTTAACAACCAGGTCGTTCCCAGGAAAGAGGGGACTTTCCGATAATGATTTCTTTTTATTGGCGCGTAATTAGATGATCAAACCTCTCCTTGACAGAACTTCTAGCCATTGTAAATATTGCAATTTAATAATATGAATAACTTTGTCGTCTCAATTATTTATTTAATAATATATCATATTATACAGATGATACTGTGTCAATAATTAAATCAATAATATGAGAGATATGATGCAGCAATTACTGTAGCAATAATTGAGTATAACTGAGTGACTTCTCACGTAAACATCAATAACCAATCGCAGTGCTACTACTTATGCACGCCAGACATATTCTTTGTACTTTTACTACCGGGTAGTTCAACAGTTTTAACGGTAACACTTCCGACGTTATTTTTATAAAAAGATAATTCTTTCATTTTCTTACTACGATAATACTTCCGTTGTGGGGTCCACCAATGATTGTGCCGTCGTACGAATATTACCTGTTAAAACGAATATTCCCCGACCAGTCGAATATTATATAACCACTTGCTTACTTTGCAAAATTTATAAATACTACCCACGACTATAACACTATCTCAAATCCACACCATAATATTCAAAAAAAATATTTTGAGAAAATTAAATCTTTATTCATAAAATTTGGGGTCATATAATATATATTATAAAAAAAATTATTATATAATTATAAAGAGAATATATTATATTTTATTGCATAGTATCCTTTTCATTCTCATGTAAATAGGATGTTTAGTTAGAATTGAAAAACACAACAGAAATTCAGAGAATTCTTCTTTTATAATCTTGAGCGTATTTCTTTAGAGTTTAGGAAAGCTTTGAGCGTAGAAAATAGTGCAAGTTTTCTTCAAGTATATTTCCGCCCTACCCGTCGGAATACTCTTCTTTTTAAGGTAAGGGGTATTATTCTTTCGTATTCATGAAGAGAGTTATTTTCTTTCAATACTCGTAAGTGTTGTTATTCCATTCTTTATTATTATGTTGGAATAACATATCTATGCGAAGTACCGCATACATGGTGAAATTCTTCTGTTATTCCATTCTTTATTATTTTGTTGGAATAACCTGTCTGTGTGGTCTATCGCATGCCTGGTGAATTCTGTTGTTATTCCATTCTTTATTATTTTGTTGGAACATCCTGTCTGTGCGCATTACGTATGACCTGGTTCCATTCTTTATTATTCTGTTGGAACATCCTGTTTGTGCGTATTATCATGACCTGGTTCCATTCTTTATTATTCTGTTGGAACATCTTGTCTGTGCAGATTACGCATGACCTGGTTCCATCCTTTATTATTACATTGGAATATCCGATGCATGCGGATTACGCATTTAACCGGGTTCCATTCTGTGTTACTCTGTTGGAATAATCTGTCTATGTGGATTACAGCATGCATGGTGAATGATCCTTTGTATTCATTCCTTATTAACTTGTTGAAATGATCTGTCTACGTGGATTATCGCATGGCGGGCGAAAATCCATTTGCAGATTCATATATTCTATTATACTCAGTTGGTTAAATTTTTGGCTTCTATACTCTATGAAATTAGTAGAATATCCTGGATATTTGCTTCATCCAGTGTCTTTTCATGAAAATATTCTTCTGAGCATTCTTGAATTTTTACTCCACAAAGCAGTATCATGTTGACAATTTGGACGTTAATGGTTCCGGGATAAATTAATTTATAAATCTTTAAAATTTATTTTTGAACTTGTTTTATTGAATTATTATGTCATTGTCATCATCTGTTTATATTATGTTAAAAGTCATCTGTGGCCTGTAGTGCATAGATGAACTTGGTATGATTATGACCAGGGATTATTCGGTATAATCATGACCGTAATGTTATAAATGATGTGGTAAAAGTCATCATTGGCCCGTAGTGCATTGATGGACAGTTATTGGCATGATCATGACCATTGATGAAAACACGAATATCCTTGGCCCGTAGTGAATGGATAATTTGTGGTTGTGATACTAATGAATATCCTTGGTCGTAGTGCAGGGATGATGTGGATTATTTATTGAGCTGAGTCTCAGCGATAAAAGTGTTGAAAAACCTTTTAAATCATAGAAGATAGTAGATTTTATTCTCTACTTTACTCTTCTAATGGATTGCTTGTTCCGCTGCAGTTAAACTTGATGTTTGCTATATTATATCAGTTTAACCTTTGTTGAAGGCTAACAATAATTTATTCGCATTATCTTAGTCGTAATATTTCTTCTTTGGGCTAGTTGAGCTCACCCTTTTGCTTTCATTGTTCTCTTGAGAAATGAGAACGAAGCGGGGGACTAGTCGGAAAGCGGAGTGGCGGTCCAAATGATAGCATTAGTAGTCCTCACTATTCTATGAAATAGTGTGATAATAAATGTATTGAGGACTTATTTTGAGTTTGAATACTGTCTAGAAGAAAATATTTGTATTAAAACTCTCAGCTTATGTTGTATATTTAAGATTGTATTTGTATTCTGTACCATGTATTTGGCGACTCAGAATAGGTGATGTATATCTATTTTGGGGGCGTCACATATGTGATGTTATCATCTACTGTAGAGACCTTAAGGACTAAAAGTGCACGTGTTATAACTATAGTAGATGCTAAAGGCAAGTATTCTAACCCTTGTTTCAGTTCAATCTGGACAAACTTTGTGATTCATGTATTCTTATGCATGAATTGTTGTATGATGAAGTCAAAGCCAATTCTTTCAGCTAGACTTATGCTATGTTGGATTTCTTACAATAAATCAATGTATGGTCAATGTTTTACCAAGTTATATTGGTATGGTTTTCAAATGAAGACTGAGTATGCTAAAATGTTTTGTCGTCAAAACGCGAAGCACGTGAGGGCGCACAACAACTTAAACGCATATATGTTTAATGAATGTAGTGTTGATCGATCACACAGAGTACTATAAGTTCGATCACCTATATCGTGCTTTCGTAAGAAATGTCAGACTTACGGACTTAGTGCCGGGATGTCCTTTTCAAATAAAATATGAAATGTTCAAGGTCTTGACCGAATTACTGTATTACTGAATATTGTTATTGTAAAATATTTTAAAGAAAAGAGAAGTGCTATTTTGAATTATCGATAGTACTTCATAACTATTGTTCAGTTATTGAAGATATATGTTTTATATGATTTAAGCATATTGTTAAATAGAATTGTTGTACTTGTTGAGCTAGTCATGCTCACTCTTGCTTGAACCATTTGAATACAGCTAAGATCGAACGGACCAAATGCTCCGACAAGGATAAGCGCAAGGCGAAGACAAACCCCTAGAATACTTATGTAATAGTATAGGTTTAATGTTGTAATATATTTGATATTATGACAAGAACGAATGTAATGGTTATAAAGAACCTGGGGAATGTTAATATTATTTTGAATATATAGAAGACATATTCGTTCCTTTGAGACTTTTCAATTGAATGTATGTGTGAATGGTAGTATCGTGTAGCACCATCTGTCGGGTTGGAAGATACCCGGATTTGGGGGTGCACAGGTTGGTGTCAAAGCATTAGGTTATAAAATATAAGGGGGGGAAATTAAAACCTTAAGTCATAACCTTAAGAGAAGTCAAAGAAGTAAAAGAAGAAAATAACCTTATAAAAAAGCATTATGAATATGTTATGTGTTTTTATTATTCTACTGACGTGTACTAATAAACTTAATTATTTTGTGTAGATGTCAGGTGTAAATGGAATGCAGTTAGATGTACAGGCAGTTAGTGAAGGATCGGTTAATCAGATAGAGATTATACTGAACCCCATAGCGGTAGAGCCCGAAGTTGTAGTGGTTGAGTCTGGAGACTCAGAGGACCCTGATCTCATGTTAGTATTTGATGGCATGATGGAGGAAGAAGTGGAGGTAATGTCCTTCAACCCAGTAGCAGTAGCAGTAGCAGTAGCAGTAGCAGCAGAGATGGCTCCGGGGGAGTCAATGATGTCACTTCTTATGTCAGTGTTGGATAGAAACATCCATTACTGTCAAAAGGTTAAGGAGCTAAAAGCAGAGCTCCAGGCTGTCATAGAGGATAAGATGGACGTGGAGTCCATGTGGGAGCAAGAGCGCGATGAGAGAGTTTTGGCTAAGGACAAGGTTCATGAGCTGAAACAGTAGGTCTTTGAGCTCAGGGGGGAGCTAAAGACCAAAAAGCAGAAGATAGATAGAATGTTCTATATTCATAAGAGTTCTCATGCGGACTTCCAGCAGCAGGTAGCTGGTTATCCCATAGAGGCAGGGCAGATGCGGCATACTATCAGCCGTGATATTATTGTCGGTCTTGGCAAGGTAAATTTTAATAATGCCTTAAGGCAGATGTAATCTAGTAGTAGCTAGAGTAGTTTAGATATGTAAATATTTTGTATCTAGTAGTGACGTAAAACCCTCTTTTATATAACAAAGGGTAGTCTTTTGTAAATCCCAATTTTTGGAAAGTAATTGCGGGAAAGTAATGTAATCAGCTTAAGCTGTGTAATGTAACCGATGTAGTATTATACTACAATGAAGAAATCAATATAAGCCTTTTTCAAAAAATATTGAGTAATGAATGTTGAAGTTATTGTTTAATCTTGAATAATAACTAACTAATAAGAAGAGAATAATAACGCGATGTGTTGTTTATTGTATCAGCAAAATGCCGCCAAGAAGAGAACAACGAAACGTGGGTAAAAGAAATCGAGAAGGCATTTGTGATAGAAATTGTCGACGAGGCCCAAACGGTTGCCTTTGTAACCTATATGATGAAGGGAGAGGCCAACTTTTAGTGGGAGGCCAATCAGGCTAGGGCCGGGATAGAGAATTTGACGTGGGTGAGGTTCAAGGAGATATTCTTCGAGA
This sequence comes from Panax quinquefolius, assembly GCA_020205615.1. Classification (NCBI taxonomy): domain Eukaryota; kingdom Viridiplantae; phylum Streptophyta; class Magnoliopsida; order Apiales; family Araliaceae; genus Panax; species Panax quinquefolius. The sequence continues at coordinate 54,795,286 of CM035161.1, read as the reverse complement.
ACTACTTTCCCACGAGTATGCAGGGGAGAATGGAGATGCGGTTTTTGAACTTGAAATAAGGGGACATGACGGTTCCCTAATACGCCGCCAAGTTTAATAAACTGGCGAGGTTTGCTCCACACCAAGTGGATATCGAGGTTAGAAAGGCGCGATGGTTCAAGCAGGGCTTGAAACCCTGGCTCTATAACCATATTTCTGTGTTCCAAAGTACATCGTTTGGGACCATTTTAGAGAAGGCGATAATCGCCAAAGGTGGTAGCGAGGCGTTGAGCCAATACCACAAAGATAAGAAGAACAAGGGGAAAGTGGATGGGGGATTGAAGATAGAAGGAGCCAGTGGGAGTGGCGAGGGACAGAAGAGGAAAGTGTTCAGCTCTGGGAATACCGGAGTGAAGCAAGAAGACCCGAAGAGGAGAATGGAGGCCTGTAAAACCTGTGGGAAGACTCATTTAGGAGTCTATCTCAAGGGGAAGGCCGTATGCTAAAACTGTGGACAGGAAGGGCCACGGATACTTTATGTGTGGGTCAACTGACCACATGGCAAAGAATTGCCCGAAGAATGGGACGGACGAACAAGGGAGCCGATAAGCGGTAAGTTAGCTATTAGTGGTCCGGTAGCAGTAGGGTAAGCCGATGGTAATTACACTTTAACATGATGATCCAAGATGCGGTTGCATCGAGGGACGTCGTCGCAGTATTATTCCGATCAATGACATAAATGCTTACGTCTTTGTTTGATTCGGTCTTTATTTGTTCGTTTATAGCATGTGATTTTGCTAGACGATTAGGATTACTTCCCGAAAGGTTGCCTATACCTTTAAATATTAAGGTAGCAAACGAAGAGATAATTCCTGTTGAAAATATTCATAGGAGTTATTGCGTAGACATACGAGGTTGTAAATTATTGGTAGATTTGCTACCGATAAAGTTAGGAAAATTCGATGTGATTCTCGGAATGGATTGGTTGGTAAACCATGGGGAAATTATAGATTGTCAGAAGAAATGTGTGAACCTTAGAACGTTAAAACAACCACAGATAGTATTTTACGGGAATAGATTGTCGGGACGTTCGTGTTGTCTAACCATGACACAAACGAGGAAATTATTAAGGAAGGGATGTGTAGGTTATCTGTGTCATGTTGTTGATACCCAGAGAGTGGTAGCAACCATGGAACAAATACCTATAGTTAGAGAATTCGCGGATGTATATCCAAGTGAACTGTCGGGTCTTCCACCGGATAGGGAGATCGAGTTTATAATAGACATTGTGCCAGGAGTGGCACCAATTTACAGGGCACCGTACCGTATGGCACCAGTGGAGATGAAGGAGGTAATGGTACAGTTACAAGAACTGTTGGACAGGAAGTACATATAGAAAGTGTTTCGGCCGTGGGGAGCAATTTATTACTATTTGTCAAGAAGAAGGACGGATCGTTAAGACTTTGTATCGACTATAGAGAGTTGAACAAGTTAACGATAAAGAATAAATACCCATTGCCCAGGATCGATGACCTTTTGATCGCTTAAAAGGGGCTAAGTATTTTTCTAAAATAGATTTAAGGGATTCGGTATCACCAATTGAAGGTTAGGAAGGAGGATGTACCAAAGATAAAGATTGGGACTCGTTATGGTCATTACGAGTTTCTGGTGATGTCATTTGGGTTGACTAATGCACCAGCTGTATTTATGGATATGATGAACAGAGTGTTCAAATAATATTTGGACAAGTTTGTCATAGTGTTTATCGATGATATTCTAGTCTATTCTAAGACACCAGGAGATCATGCTGAACACCTAAGAATAGTGTTGGAAACACTAAGGAAGGAGAAGTTGTATGTGAAGTTCACTAAGTGTGAATTTTGGTTAGAAAAGGTACAATTTTTAGGTCATGTCATTGACCATGAGGGGATTTCAGTAGATCCTGCAAAGGTGGAGGCTGTGATGAATTGGGAAGAACCGAAAATGCCGACTAAGGTGCGGAGTTTTCTAGGGTTAGCGGGATACTATCGGAGATTCATCCAGGATTTTTCAAAGATAGCTACTCCGTTGATTAACATAACAAGGAAGACGGTGAAATACGCGTGGATTGAGAAATGTGAAGATAGTTTTCAAGAACTGAAGAAGAGGTTGAGTGAAGCACCTGTTTTGTCACTACCCGATGACACGAGAAATTTTGTAGTTTATAGTGATGCTTCGTGTAAGACCCCAAATTATTAATAAATGAAATTTATTATCCTCTATTTATTATTTTAAAATAGTAAGGGTCGATTTGATTAATGTGGATAGTTATGGGTAAAATACGCAAATATTTCGAATAAGCAAGTGGTTATAAAATATTCATTATCGTCGGGGAATATTCGTTTGGTCGTGGAATATTAAATCTTGCTGGGGAATATTAAATTGACGAGCGCTTGATCTTTTGTGGGCCCCATGTGAAAGCGATTGGATGAAGAAAATGACAAATATAAGTTGTTTATAAATAGCAGGCGTAGTTATTACCTGAATTATCTTGTTGGAATACCCGTTGGTTAAAACACACTAATCTGGCGTTGTTGAACAAGAAGAGCACCAGTATTGCACCAATTATTGATTCTTACGTAAGAAGGCACTACTCAATAATGGTTACGTTAGATAATTCTTCAAAGATTTTATTGATTTAATAATTCTTTGCGTTGATATTTTATATTCTTTGTTATTTGATAATTGTCATTTTACAAGTATTTTTCATTATCGAAGCAATAATTCATATTATCCGAATAATATTATTAGATAACATTATTGGCAATGTCTAGAAAGTTACATCTAAGGAGAGGTTTGGTCACCTAATTGCTTGCGCCAAGAAGGAGAAATTCTTATGGAAAGCCCCTCTTTCCAGGAGGCGCACGGTCGGTTGTCAATAATGTGATTACGTAATATTATTTGTGAATAATTAATTATTGATTTATATGATGAGAAAATATTGATTTTATGTGGATATAGATGGAGAAATTTTTAAAATGACAATTGTTGAAAATTAATATTTTATCTTTTTACGATAAAATAATTCATTTAAATATATTATTTTAATAATATATTAACGGTGATATTTTTACAACGAATGTGGGATATATGAGTATACGAGGAGGAAGAGTATTTTTTGTTGCAATAAATGTTTAAAACATGTTAAACATGTCGGTGGACCCCATTTATTATTTGAAATTTGATTATAGCACGTAAAATCGTCTGTTTGTGGATTTGGTCAATTTCATTTTAGAATTTGGAAAAACTTTCTTCTCGCAAAGTTGTAGAGAATTGGATTTTCTATAAAAACTCGTGAGATTCAATTTTTCTGATAAAAGAGCTATTTATTATGAATTATTGAAGTTCCAAAGCTCAAAATAATTGATTTTGGAAGTTTTAATTATTTATATCAACAAAAGCGTTTTTATTGTTTTGGTTGCCCCCCCCCATGTGTTGTAAACATGCTGATTTGTGAGTCTTGGTTGGCATAGAAATATATATATAATATATTATTATTATATTAAATTTTCTCGCTTTGGTGTTCTAAGCAATTTCTATAAATAGGGTCTTTGAGGTTAGAATTGAAAATCACACCGTAAACTAAAGTTTTCTCTCTATATTATCGAGCGTATTCTTGTGAGTATTTTGAGTATACTTTGAGTATTGCTATCGGTGCAAGTTCAAGTCATAGCTTTATATCGTGTGTTTCAACTAGAAATCTTGTCTTTTCGAGGTAAGGGATGTTATTTTCTTCTCAAATGATATTGTTTCTTCAATATCATTATCTTTGAAATATTGGTTGGAACTTTTATCAAATTTGGAACTTTTTTCATATCCGGGTTACTATTCATGAGTTACTATTCACTTGTTACTATTCACGAGTTACTATTCACGAGTACTATTCACGTAAGCGTGAAGATGTTTTTTGTGAAATTTCTATCTTTTGGTGTCTGGAGTTACTATTCATGATATACAGTATTATTCACGTGATCACGACATTATTCACGAATACTAAGACTATTCACCGAAAAATGAAAATTTTTCTTTTCATCTAAAATATCTATTCTGGATACTAGCTTTGATTGTATCCATGTTTTGATCATTCTTGAATTTTACACCCTATGATTATTTTTGAGGTATTTTTGGACGTGGATAAAACAAAGTACGAATCCTTAATCCTTAATCCTTGTCATTTTGTTTCACTGGATTCGTTTCTTTAAAAATATTTTTCATCATTTTCAGGTCTTAAATGATGATATTATGGAATATCTTTGGCCTGTAGAAAAGATGAATGATTTTGAAGAATATCTTTGCCCGTGAAGTGCAAAAGATGAGCAGTGTTTAGATGAACATGATTAAGTGATGAATATCTTTGGCACGTAGTGCAAAGATGAATATTTGATTCGGATATATATTGATTGATGTTACAAGGATAAAATATTATTTCACTGCGAATATTGATTTAAAATTTGTTTTCTATTGATTCTATTAGATTTTTCCTGTTGAAGACTAACGATAATTTGTTGTATATTATCTTAGTCATAATATTCTTTCTTGGGCTAGTTGAGCTCACCCTTTTCCTTGTTGTTCCATTTTTCTTCTCGTGAGGCGAGAATGTAAGGTAGTACTAGTCGCGGTATGGAATGAAGGTTCTCTAGAGAGTTGTTTAGTAGTCCTCACCATTTTGTAAAATAATGTATCAATAATTATGATGGGGATTTATTTGCGTGTGGATATTGTCTCAGATGGCAATATCTCGTATTTAAACTCACAGTTTATATGTTGTAATAATAAAGTTGTAGTTATTTCGTACCATGTATTTGGCACTCGGAATGGGTTGGATGGAATGGACCTATTTTGGGGGCGTCACAGTTGGTATCAGAGCTTAGGGATATGATCTCTGGCGGAGATCGGGGAATTGAACTAGGAGGGGAGAGACGAGTAAATCCTTCGCTAGTGTGTCCTACCTAAACTTATTTGTTAGTTGGTTAGTATATAGGGATATTATGTGATATATTGATTTCCTTAATTGACCCTTATTTTATGATAGTATTTGAGAATGTCGTTGAGAATATTAATGATGGAGTAAATGAGACCGTGGAGATGCATGTACTTACCAACGAGGATAAACGCAACAGCAGTGGCAATGTACCTCCTGTGAACAACACCACCGAAAGCGAGATGATGAACGAGGGAATGTTTAGAAGTTTTTTGCGGTTCATGCAAAATCGCAGACGAGGAGACTCGTGTTCAAAATCTGAGGAGAAATGATAGCAATTCACGGTGGTCGCAATGCAAGCGGTTCAAAGAGTTGGGACCACCGAATTCTAGGGAAAGCGGATCCGATTAAAGGCGGAGACGTGGGTCAAACAAATTACTAAGATATTCGATGTCTTGGGATGCACGGAGGAACGAGAAAGTTCCATTCGCTACTTTTATGTTCCGTGGCGGCGATTCTTGGTGGGGAATCGTGAAGCGTACTCCATCCAATTTGCACTCAAGATGTCGTGGGAGACGTTTGAAGCAGTTCAATGACAAGTACTTCCCTAAAAGTATTCGCTATATGAAGGAAGTGGAGTTTATTAGGATGGAGCAGAATAACGTGGCGGTGTCCCAAAGTCGAGGTGAAGTTCGCGGAGTTATCCAGTTTGCACCTCATTTGGTGGAGAATGAGGAACGATTATGACGCGGATGTTTCGAGAGGTTTGAAACTTAAGATACGTCCAAGATCTCATTTCTCATAAATTTTTTCTCTATTCGAGATGTTGTCAATGAGGCTCGATTGTTAGAAGCGAGATAACGAAAGTACGTTCAACCGAGGGACCATAACTGAGGATCATATCAAGAAGATAGATAGCCATCGTAATAATGATAACCGGCGGAGAAAGAAGAATACGGACAAAGGCGGTAACCACTCTAGTGGTAATCATGGCCATGAAAATAGAAGAAGCGAGTCGGGAGGAGATTTTAAAAAGAGGAGATTCAACAACGACCATTTGAAGACGTCAGCGCCAGGAGCAACTAGTTCGAGGAGGAGAAAGACCACCCGGTCGTATGTTACAAATGCGGAAAGAGGGACATATCACCCAAACCGCCCACAACAGTTTAAGGTATGCTATAATTGTGGAAAAAGAAGGACATATCGCTCGAGATCAGACGATATCGAAACCCAATCAGCGGGAATGGTGACTCAAAAGGATGTCCCGGAAAAGTCAAAGTCAACGATTCTCGGAAGAGCGTTTGTCGTGGACCAAATTAAAAATGCGAGGAACCCGAACGGTTAGCAGGTTAGTTAATTAATTATAAATTCTGCGAAGTTTATACCTTACTAGATCTGGGTTCTACCCATTCTTTTATCTCTCTTTGCTTGCGCTCAGCGTTTGAACTTGACTACGGAGAAATTAGACTTTGACCTATTTATGGAGAATCCGTTAGAGAAACTTTCATTACATCCGTTGTTTAGAAATCTTGCTTGATTCGAGTTGGCACTATCACATTACTCGTTGACCTTATTTATTTAAAGATACTTGCTTTTGATGTGATTTTAGGGATTGATTGGTTAACTACTCATCATGCCAAATTGATTGCTTTTGTAAGGTTGTTAGTTTTCATATTCCTAAGCAACCGTTATTCAATTCAAGCAATCAAACCATTGTAGTCAAACATTTTCATATCAAGCCATGAAGTCATTCGTTTATTACGGATGTCAAGTTTTCTTAGTCCATGTTATGGATTTGAATAAAGACACGTCGATTTGAATAATATTCTGTTGTTATTGATTTTTCCGATGTATTTCTGAAGAATTTCTTCGCTTACTCCCAAAGATCGATATTAAATTTTGTATCGACTTTGAACCCCAGACAAAACTCATTTCTAAAATCTCATATCGAATGGCTCTATTGAACTTCGTGGAGTTAAAAATTCAACTATAGAATTTGGTACTTGAGCCTTTATCTTGTGACTTCCATTGTGGAATTCACCTAAACCAGACTCTCGTAGGGGACACCATATTCGCATGCGATAGTAAACCGACAGGTGTCATTGTAACGTCTTATCCAAGGTTGGGATATGAGTCACGATTGAGAACAACCTAAAAGTCAGTAATTGAAATACGTAGCTTTCAGGCTTAGTTGGTTATTATCTGGAGATTCGTTGAAGGATATTCTCGAATCGCTATTCCATTAACGGTGACTCGTAGAGATACAAAAATTCGAATGGAGCAAAGAATGGGAAGAGCTTCAAGAACTCAAGAGGAGACTCATTTCAAAGACATGTTCGACCATGCCATCCTCGAAAAGTTTAACGTGGTAGAAATGACGTGTTGAGTAGAAGATCGTATACAAGTACGAGTACGATATTGTCAAAGACTCATTTCGAATAATTTACAAATAATAGAGATGGAGATGAAAACTCTAGTTACCCACGTGATGATATACGAGTATAATCGACTTTAATCAATAAAGTTAAAGTTATTCAAGCTACACACCAGAGCTGATGAATTTGAAGAAGGAGGTGCAAGAAGTTGTTATTTCAAAAGCGAGAATCGGTAAGGTGAGGAAAGCTCAAACCTTCGATTTATTAATCCATTTGAAATTCTCGATCGAATAGGAACTGTGGCCTATAGACTCGTTTTATCGCCAAGTATAACGCGTGTTCATAACGTTTTTCACGTATCGATGTTACGTAAATATGTGGACGACCCGAACTACGTCATTGAGTTAGAACCGAACGAGATAGCCGAAGACTTAACGTATGAAGAGGTACCTATCAAGATTTTGGATAGTAAGGAGCATGTCCTACGTACGAAGGTCATACCACAAGTTAAAGTTTTGTGGAGAAACCATGCTATTGAGGAAATGACCTGGGAGTTGGAAACGGAAATGAAAGCGAGGTATTCTCATCTTTTCGAAACACCGGGTACGTACGTCAATTTCGAGGACGAAATTTCATAAGGAGGGGAGGTTGTAAGACCCCAAATTATTAATAAATGAAATTTATTTTCCTCTATTTATTATTTTGAAATAGTAAGGGTCGATTTGATTAATGTGGATAGTTATGGGTAAAATACATAAATATTTTGAATAAGCAAGTGGTTATAAAATATTCATTATCGTCGGGGAATATTCGTTTGGTCGTGGAATATTAAATCTTTGTTGGGAATATTCGTCTGACAGCCTTGATCTTTTGTGGGGCCCATAACTGAAAGCGATTGGATGAAGAAAATGACAAATATAAGTTGTTTATAAATAACTTGGCAGTAGTTGTTAAGCTATTATCTTGTTGGAATACCCGGTGGTTAAAACACACTAATACGCGTTGTTGAGCAAGAAGTACATGCAGATTGCACCAATTATTGATTCTTACGTAAGAAGGCACTACTCAATAATGGTTCTGTGAATTCTCGCTTCGATATTTTATTGATTTAATAATTCTTTGCGTTGATATTTTATATATCATTGTTGTTTTTCAATAATTGTCATTACACGATATTTTTCATTATCGAAGCAATAATTCATATTATCTGAATAATATTATTAGATAACATTATTGACAATGTCTAGAAAGTTACATCTAAGGAGAGGTTTGGTCACCTAATTGCACGCCAAGAAGTGAGAGAAATTTTATGGAAAGCCCCTTTCCCACAGGAAGCGCACGGTTGTCAATAATGTGATTCGTAATATTATTTGTGAATAATTAATTATTGATTTATATGATGAGGAAAATATTGATTTTATGTGGATATAGATGGAGAAAATTTTTAAAATGACAATTGTTGAAAATTAATATTTTATCTTTTCTCGATAAAATAATTCATTTAAATATATTATTTTAATAATATATTAACGGTGATATTTTTACAACGAATGTGGGATATATGAGTATCTGAGGAGGAAGAGTATTTTTGTTGCAATAAATGTTTAAAACATGTTAAACATGTCGGTGGACCCCATTTATTGATGAAATTTGATTATAACTTTATAAAATCGTCTGTTTGTGGATTTGGTCAATTTCGCATTTGGAATTTGGAAAAACTTTCTTCCGCAAAGTTGTAGAGAATTGGATTTTCTATAAAAACTCGTGATATTTGAATTTTTCTGATAAAAGAGCTATTTATTATGAATTATTGAAGTTCCAAAGCTCAAATAATTGATTTTGGAAGTTTTAATTATTTATATCAACAAAACGTTTTTATTGTTTTGGTTGCCCCCCCATGTGTTGTAAACATGCTGATTTCAGGAGTCTTGGTTGGCGAGAAATATATATATAATATATTATTATTATATTAAATTTTTCGCTTTGGTGTTCTAAGCAATTTCTATAAATAGGGTCTTTGAGGTTAGAATTGAAAATCACACCGTAAACTAAAGTTTTCTCTCTATATTATCGAGCGTATTCTTGTGAGTATTTTGAGTATACTTTGAGTATTGCTATACGGTGCGAGTTCAAGTCATAGCCTATATCCGGTGTTTCAACTAGAAGTACTGTCTTTCGAGGTAAGGGATGTTATTTTCTTCTCAAATGATATTATTTCTTCAATATCATTATGCTGAAATATTGGTTGGAACTTTTTATCAAATTTGGAACTTTTTTATGTCGGGGTTACTATTCATGAGTTACTATTCACTTGTTACTATTCATGAGTTACTATTCACGAGTTACTATTCACGAGTACTATTCACGAAGCGTGAAGATGTTTTTTGTGAAATTTCTATCTTTTGGTGTCTGAGTTACTATTCACGATACTAAGATTATTCACGATATACGACATTATTCACGAATCTAAGACTATTCAACCGAAAAATGAAAATTTTTCTTTTCATCTAAAATATCTATTCGGATACTAGCTTTGATTCTATCCATGTTTTGATCATTCTTGAATTTTACACCCCTATGATTATTTTTGAGGTATTTTGGACGTGGATAAAACAAAGTACGAATCCTTAATCCTTAATCCTTGTCATTTTGTTTCAATTGGATTCGTTTCTTTAAAAATATTTTTCATCATTTTCAGGTCTTAAATGATGATATTATGGAATATCTTTGGCTTGTAGTGCAAAAGATGAATGATTTTCAAGAATATCTTTGGCCCAGTAGTGCAAAGATGAGCAGTGTTTAGATGAACATGAATTAATGATGAATATCTTTGGCTCAGTAGTGCAAAGATGAATATTTGATTCCAGATATATATTGATTGATGTTACAGGATAAAATATCGATGATGAACTTTTAAATTCATATATAGAAGATAGTAGTTTGCATTCTCTACTTAACTCTTCTAATGAATTATTATTTCATTGCGAATATTGATTTAAAATTTGTTGTCTATTGTATTCTATTAGATTTTTCCTGTTGAAGACTAACGATAATTTGTTGTATATTATCTTAGTCATAATATTCTTTATTTGGGCTAGTTGAGCTCACCCTTTTCCTTGTTGTTCCATTTTTCTTCTCGTAAGGCGAGAATGTATGAGTACTACTTAGTGGGGTATGGAATGAAGGTTCTAGAGAGTTGTTTAGTAGTCCTCACCATTTTGTAAAATAATGTATCAATAATTATGATGGGGATTTATTTGCGTGTGGATATTGTCTCAGATGGAAATATCTCGTATTTAAACTCATGATTTATATGTTGTAATAATAAAGTTGTAGTTATTTACGTACCATGTATTTGGCGACTCAGAATGGGTTGGATGGAATGGACCTATTTTGGGGGCGTCACACTTCGCATAAAGGACTTGGTTGCGTGCTCATGCAGCATGGAAAGGTCATTGCGTATGCATCCAGGCAATTGAAGGATTATGAGAAAGTTTACCCTACTCATGATCTGGAACTGGCCGCAGTAGTTTTTGCCTTAAAGATATGGAGACATTATCTTTACGGAGAGAAATGTGAGATATACATGGACCACAAGAGTCTAAAATATATCTTCACATAAAAGGAGTTGAATATGAGACAAAGGAGATGGCTAGAGTTGATAAAGGATTACGACTGTGAAATCCTGTATCACCTTGGAAAAGCCAATGTAGTTGTCGATGCCTTAAGTAGGAAGGGTCGGGAGAAGTTGTCTATGTTAACGACTCAAATTGAGTTAATAACAGAGATGGCTATGATGGAATTAGAAGTGAAGTTGTCGAGTGAATCAGGACAAATAATGTTTGCGACGGAGATGCAATCTACCATCGTAGAGAGAGTCAAGGAGGTGCAGCTCAAAACTGATGAGTGTGACCAGATGAAGAAGAGGTTGACCAATGAAAAAGACATACAATTTAGTCTTGATAATGAGGGATTATTAAGATTTGAAGGAAGAATTTGGGTTCCGAATAAGACGGAATTAAAGGAGCAGGTATTATAAGAGGCTCATAGTTCGAGGTTTTTGATTCATACTGGTAGTACTAAGATGTATCAAGACCTTCGATAGAGTTTTTGGTGGCCAAACATGAAGAGAGAGATAGCTGAGTATGTGAGTAGGTGCTTGACTTGTCAGAAAGTTAAGGCCGAACATCAACGACCAAGTGGCTTGTTACAGTCATTAGAGATTCCGGAGTGGAAGTGGGAGCATATCACGATGGACTTTGTGGTGGGACTTCTGACTACAATGAAAAGGTATGATGAAATTTGGGTAATAATGGACCGGTTGACGAAGTCGGCTCACTTTTTGTCAATTAGGGCCAAGTATAACTTAGACCAGTTAGCTAAACTTTATGTTAAGGAAATAATTTACAAACATGGAGCACCAGTATCGAATGTGTCAAATCGTGATCCACGATTCACATCGAACTTTTGGAGGAGTCTACAAGAGCAGTTGGGAACACAGTTAAAGTTGAGTACGGAGTATCATCCACAAACTAATGGACAAAGCGAGAGAACAATTCAGATGTTAGAAGATATGTTATGATCTTACGTCATGGATTTCAAGGGTAGTTGGGATGATCATCTACCGTTAGTAGAGTTTGCGTATAACAATAGTTATCATGCAAGCATAGGTATGCCGCCTTACGAAGCTTTGTATGGGAGGAAGTGCAAAACACCATTGTATTGGGATGAAGTGGGAGAACGCCGAATGTTAGGGCCAGAATTGGTGCAGCAAACAGTGGATATGGTGAAGTTGATACGAATGCGTCTCATAGTAGCTCAAGACAGACAAAAGAAGTATGAGAACTTACATCGAGAAAATAGGGAGTTTGATGTAGGCTCTTACGTATTTCTAAAGGTATCTCCCTAGAAAGGAAAGATACGCTTTGGAAAGAAGGGAAAGTTAAGTCCACGGTTTATAAGACCTTTTGAAGTGTTAAAACGGGTAGGTAAAGTAGCTTATATGGTAGTGTTGCCTCCAGACCTAGAATGAATACATAACGTGTTTCATGTATCGGTATTGCGTCCTTATAAGCCGGATTATTAGCACAAAATAGAATATGAGCCTATTCATGTCGAGAAGGACTTAACGTACGAAGAGACGCCAATTCAAATTGTCGATAGAAAAGAACAAGTTCTGCGGAACAAAGTTATATCTTTCGTGAAGGTGATATGGAAGAACCACGATACAGAAGAAGCAATGTGGGAATTGGAAGAAAAGATAAGGAAGTATTACCCTCAGTTGTTTGTGTAATGTGAGATGAGATTCTGGGGACAGAATCTTTATAAAGGTTGAACAATGTAACGACCGAGAAATTCAGATCCTTTGTAAAATAATTTTATTTAATAAAATAATGAATAAAATTATATTACTTATTATTATTATGTGTTAGTAAGAAGAATGTCGTTCTATAACCTAGAAACTTCTAAACGTCGTAGTATTTTAACTACTTGAAGAAATTAAAGTGCTTGAATTTCCAAGACAAAAATAAAAGAATTTCGAGAAATTTTCTGAAAAACACTATTTATAGATTTCCGCTCGGGAATTATTTTTGAACTTCCGAGAAATATGTAACGTTATAATATCAAAGTGGGATGGATTATGTAATAATAATTCACGTATGGAAAACGTAATTTTTCGCATGCGGACTTAGTTCGAGAACGTTAGGAAAATCAAGTATTAAGAATCTAATGTAATGATCTTATGATACGTATATATTGTACGAGGTAGTGTATAAGAGTATGATACGAAGTATTATACGAGTATATGGGAATGATGGTATTTCGTATATTATGATTTAGTATACGAGTTAGAATATGAGAATTATACGTAGAGGATTTGTAATAAGGCTTTAAGCCATTTGTAAATGAACTTATGAATTATGTAGGATGTACAAGTCCAATAAGAATTGGATGTGCAAGCCCAAAGTAAATTAATACAAACCCAAAGGAATAAGTTAATCTAAGTGGACCTAAGCCCAATTAATGATCCAATGGGTAAAGCATGATCCATAGAGCAACCCATGTTGATATGGGTGAACTTGGTGACGAAGAACTTTAAGTGGTGGCCAAGTAATTAGTGTGGCTAGCAAGTTTATTTAGTTGTTAAGTATGGAATAGTAAGGAGGTTTGTTAAGGAGGTGGGATGACCTAATGTCCCTTATGCCCTCACATTGGAAGTCCTATAAATACCCAACTTGGATTTCATTATTGCTTGTTCATTTTCATCCAATACAAAACAACTTAAGTGTTAGAGAGAATAAGCCAAGAATAAGTCAAACTTTCATTGTTAGATTTCCAAGAAGAAGAAATCTTATCATCAAAGGTAAATGATCCTATGCCATTAGTCTTCTATCTCTACCATAATAGCTTGATAGAGAAGTGATGGCCACGTATGCTAAGCAATCATAAGAAGTGAATAAGCAATGGACTTAAGCTGAATAAGTCATGTATAAGTAATTTGAACCTAAATAAGTTATGAACTTATGATGAACATATATGGACTTGTCATATGTTTACCTTAAGAAGTTAGTATAGTTGATAAGATGTAAGAATGTTGCTTAAAGGACTTAAACCAATAATAAGTCATAAGGAATGAAATCTTGTAAATTATAATTTATTAAGTCATGAACTTATGAAGAATAAGCCAAAATATAACTTAAAAATAAGTTGTTATAATATGTAAGTTGAAATGTTTATATAATGAATTGAATCCATTTGGATTGATGAACAAATCGTTAATAACAAAGTTTTGCAGGAATTCACACGATTGGACGATAATCGTTGAATTCGTGAAATACTTGGAATGGAAGTCATATTTTTTGTTTGAACTCGGAAACATTGGTTTTCGATGGAGACAAGTCATATTTGGCATTATAGAGTTGCAGACTCAAAAATGACCGAATTTCAACTTAGAACGAAGAAACGAGCATTGAACGTTCACGAACGTTTATCGTTTTCATTAAAAATGAACTAATAGATGAATTTTGAGTAAACGAAGTCAAATAGATAAAATTCTTCTATGAACACGTAGAGTATGTAATTTGTGAACCGCAGGCTCTTGAACGAGCCAATTCGGACTTATAACGAAGAAGTTACGAGCCCGAAAATCTCACAAAGTCAAAAATTTGTCAAATTTTTCTGAGGCGCAGAGTCCGCACCGCAGCGCGACTCAAGGCACAAAGGCCCGCGCCGCAGCGCGAGGCTGAAACATGGTAAACTTCTAATTGGCGCCGCAACGTAGCCATAGCAAAGGAGACTCGCACCGCAGCGCCGAGTCCGGGCCATACACACTGCTAACTCACGTCGCAGCGTGACACAAAGGAGGAATGTCGGCGCCACAGCGCCAGCCTTAGGGTTTTGACATTGAAAAATGTTGGTAGAGAGAGCTTGAATGGTAACTCATTAGTAATGAACTAAAGCTTGATTATAATATTGTTAAGACATTGTTAAACCTTAAGTATGATCACTTAGAGTTGAAGTAAGTCAATTGCATGTGAACATAAGAACGACATAACAGAAAGCCGAGACCAATAGTAATAAATCTAATATGTAATTAGATTGAGAAGAAGGGTAAGATTCTTTAGGAACTATGTATGTTATTCATGACCTAATGTGTTATGTGATGTTATCATCTACTGTAGAGACCTTAAGGTTTGAAAGTGCACGTGTTATAACTATAGCAGACGCTAAAGGCAAGTATTCTAACCCTTGTTTCAGTTTAATCTGGACAAACTTTGTGATTCATGTATTCTTACACATGAATTATTGTATGATGAAGTCAAAGCCAATTCTTTCGGCTAGACTTATGTTATGTTGGATTTCTTACAATCTATCAATGTATGGTCAATGTTTTACCAAGTTATATTGGTATGGTTTTCAAATGAAGACTGAGTATGCTAAAATGTTTTGTCGTCAAACGACAGGCACGTGAGGTTGCCACAACTTAAACGTACATACGTTTAATGAATGTAGTGTTGATCAACATATAGTACTATAGGCTGATCACCTAGACGTGCTCGTAAGAAATGTCAGACTTATGGACTTAGTGCCGGGATGTCCTTTTCAAATAAAGTATGAAATGCTCAAGGTCTTCGACCGGAATTACTATTTTACTGAATATTGTTATTGTAAAAAGTTTTAAAGAAAAGAGAAGTGCTATTTTGAATTATCGATAGTACTTCATAATTATTGTTCAGTTATTGAAGATATATATCTTATATGATTCGATCATATTGTTAAATAGAATTGTTGTACTTTCTGAGCTAGTCATGCTCACTCTTGCTTGAACTATATGAATACAGCTAAGATTGAACGGACCAAAGGCTCTGGAAAGGATAAGGGCAAGGCGAAGACGAACCCGTAGAATACTTATGTAATAGTATATGTTTAATGTTGTAATATATTTGATATTATGACAAAATTGAATGTAATGGTTATAAAGAACCAGGGGAATGTTAATATTATTTTGAATATATAGAAGACATATTCGTTCCTTTGAGACTTTTCAATTGAATGTATGTGTGAATGGTAGTACCATTTAGCACCATCTATCGGGTTAGAAGATACCCGGATTTGGGGAAGTCACAAAAACTACATTGATTAGCCTTTTGCTATATAACTTTTTGGGCAAAATTGTTGCTCATCCTTGCTTCCCTTAAAACTTTCAGTTAAGGCAGAACGTGGTGAACCCTCGGGCAAAGACAGGGTAAAGAGAAAGCTTTGTAGTAAATAGTTTCATAGTACAAGGGATGTACTATTATTCTATTTTAGAAGAACTTAATTATATTAAGTTATGTTTAATTTAAGTTGTATTGTACTAGTAATGGTTGCGAGACTTTGGGACAAGAATAATTATGTTATAACAATGTAATTTATTATATTATTCCATTGTGTGAGATTTTGATTTATTATTAGAGTTAGTACGTGACAACCAAATTTTAGACAAGTGTGGTCTGAATTTAGGGGCGTCACAGGTTGGTATCAAAGCTATAGTTATAAACCTTAGGAGCACTTAGGAGAACTTAGAAGATAGAGAGGGATGAAGACTCATGTAGAGTTTTCTTAGAAAGAAATTTAGTGTGTTATGGAATATAACTTCATTATATTCAATGAACTTATGTTTATTTAACATTCTGATGGAGTTGTTGTTTGTTTGTCTTATGTTGGTGGTTGTAGGATGACTGACATGGGAGGACCTAGCCGAGTAGTAGAGGAGGAGCCGCTTGACATACACGTGGTATTTAAGGCACCATTGATAGCAGAACCTATATCAGCAGTGGCCCCTATCGATGATGATGACGATGAGGAGGAGATAGAGCCATTACCCAAGGAGTCTGATATAGATGAGGAGCCTATAGAGGAGGAGCCTGAGCCCATGGAGGACTCTGACGAGGCTACTTTTGAGGATCAGATGTTGGGGGAGTATAAGGAGCAGATTCTGGAGTTAGAATGCAGAGTTGAGGAGTTAGAGGCCGAGGCTAGAGAAAGGGAGTCCGAGTTCCAGAAACTAAGGGACGAGGACCATCAGAGAAAGTTAGTGATGCAGGAGATTGAGTTGGAGATTGCTCACCAAAAAGAGACAAGGATCCAGATGGGGACTTTGTTTCATAAGTCGGTGGCTAGGAATGTAGAGCTAGTAGGGAAGTTTAAGGAGATGGAACAGAGAGAGTTGAGCGAGAAGACAGAGAAGAAAGCACTTCGTACTCAGTTAAAGATGGAGGTGATGGATAGGATTCACTTCGAGGAGAAGTGGGAAGAAGCTAATGATCGGGCTAATGAATTAGAGGATGAGGTGAGATGTAAAAGAACGAAGATGAACAAGATGAGCTATGCCTTGTTCACGGCCATGGAGAGATTGATCGATGGGGTAAATCACTACCTGTGACTCCCCCAAATCCGGGTCCCTTCGAACCTCGGATTCGGTCCACCACGATACTACTATCGTCAAACTATTTATATTTTGTATTCATAACTTAATGAATATAACTTTAGTTATTACAATTTAGAGTATAAATTCTTTCCATTTCCAGGATCTGTGTAATGACCCCAAACTTTTATAAGTTTCTAATCTTGGTCATTTACCATTCCTGTCTAACATCATATTTGATGTTATAAAAATATGCGGAATAATTTAAACTTTTTCAATCTCCTTTGAAAAATAATCTTTTATTGATTTCTTAACTTGAATCAATTACAAATCCCTGAATCAATTTATGTTATGATTCACTCTATTCAATTACTGTATAATTTTTTACATCTCGATTTAAATTTCTCTATGTATCACATAGTACAACTTAACATGTATTACACATTATAAACTTCTATCATGTACATCTACTAGAATCTAAACATGGTTCAAGAGCATCTAGTTAAATAATAAATCAATCTCCTTTGATACTTTTGAACTTTATCAATCAAGTAGCACGTAACCTTTACCGTGTATCCTTAACCTACAAAAGTGGTTATTTGCAAGGGTGAGCTCGACAGCCCAGCAATTCTAACAGTTTTCATGCAGCACATAGCATATAATAACATATTCAGTTCATGCATTCATAACCGATTAATATTTACTACGCATGTTACTTCTCACATAACAGGCATAGAGGTTTATATTACAAGCATATCATCAAAGATCAACTTCCACATTTCATACATATCTCATGCATTTCATATATATACATCAACATTTGCATAGCATAATATAGCTCAACTAACAATTATCAAATTCGTATATCAAATAGGAACTGAAAGACTTGCCTGATTCGTAGTTTATGAACTACGACTTAACTGCTTAAAGCTTATCTGCACTTCGTGTATTCCTACACAGTTATATAATCATGGATTTATATCCATTAGTCACATATTTCATACCTTCTCAATGTAATAATAATGTTACATTGTTTCCTAACTAGGTTCGTAAAACCTACCCTTTGCTTTCTTAATAAACTCTTAGAATAGATATTATATATAGTACATCTTAGCTACACATGTTTCGTATCAACACTCATAAATATTTATCACACACTTGACTCGTTATGTATTCGACACATATTTAAAGTCTATAGGTACGCGATCTACATCGTTCTTACATTTTACAAATTATAACAAATTTGACAACTCGGTGTTTTATATAACCATTACATGATCTCATGCTTAAACATCATTTATGTCAAGCATTATAGTTTTAGACATTCATTACACATATGCTTTAAAGTTCAGATCAAGGTTAAAATAGTGGGGCATCATCGCTTCGCAATAGCATGCATTTATTTGTAGTTTCGCCTAGGATGGGGCAATTGCTGTAATCCCCTAGCTAGACCAAAATTGAGTATTTATTTTATGGTTTCATCGGAGTCCTTAGCATGCATGACTGTTAACACATAATTAACCCACATGTTAAGAGGTCTTAGCCCAAGCTTGGTGCCTCTTGCATTTACCTTAAGTTGTTTTACACTTTATAGCTTTATTGCCATTTATTTCATGGCTAAGTAAGCTCATGCAACAAGGGTCTAACTATATGACCACTAACGAGGTTGAACAACTTTCAATATGCATGCTTACATGTAATCATATGACTAGCACGGTTTATGACTTGAAATCTTACTTTAAGACATGTATAGTTCATTGTATGTCTATCTAGTAGGGTGCACTTACTTACCATGCCTAAAGGCATAAAAGTCCTATCATGTTGCACATAAGATCAGAACACAAGTACTTAATGTTCGTCCCTCTTAGTTTCAAAACTTTAAAACTTTATTCTCAAAGTCAATGTCATACTAAACTAATCATGCAAGGAAACTTCAAATCAAACGTCATACTTGTTTGTACAGGTTTCTACGTACGTTTTTAAGGTTAAAATATAACCACTTCATGTTTATAAAACTTTGTTTACAAATGATATATGAGCTTACCTTTGAAATCATTTTAACCAAATCAAAGTAATCTAACACACCTATGATACAACTTTGAATCTTACATCATGCGTACTTAGACCTCATATATATGTCATCAAGGTTAGAAGTAAAGGTACACAAGTTCGTCAATGTTTGTTTTCAAAATCATTATATATCTTCGGAAAATAACCATTTATGCAACTCATAGTATACAAAGTTACTCAAGGCCATGTGTCATGCCTATTTATATGCATGACTAAACCCCTTTACACAAGCTATAAATATCAGAATTCAAATGACTCAAGGTTCGTCTAACTTGTTTTTAAAATCTAAAGTTTCTTTAAAAATATACGAAATCATTCGCTACGAATTCGTTTCTAAACCAAATTGGTTCGTTTAACTTTCGTTGTTTTCATTTCTAACTATATTAACAGTATCTAGCAACAATTCATGGATTACAACAATATTTAGCCATCAATTTTTGGACTTAAAAGTGACTATTTCATGACATTTCTAAGAATTTACAAAACTTAGAACTCAAGAGCATTAAGGTTAGAATCATTACCTCTTGGTTGCTCCAATTTGCTATCTATAGCTCACCAAAACTCTGATTGCTCTCAATTCTATCAACCTCTTATAGCCAATTTCTCAGAGAAATTTTCCAACGGGAAAGAGAAGGAGTTGGCTTTATTTATAGAGGAACCATTGACCAAACAATGGCTTTGCCCAACAATTTAAACCAAAGGGAAGAAGAAGAAGCTAGTGGATGCTCAAGAGTTGGTCACTAACTCCACAATCAGCCATCATCAACTCTACTACTGAATGAAGAAGAAATAGGATAGGCCAATGGCCTATTTATACGGCAGTTGAAATAAAGTGACACTAATTTTGGGACATAGCTTAAATCCCAGCAATAGAGATTAGTTTGGTTCCTTTAATTCCCATAATGTAATATTAAGGTACAATTGTTACCATAGTAGGAATTTAAAGATAAATTTTATACTCACATCATATAATCCATGTACATTAAATACATGTAATAAAATATCGCAGTTAGGCATCATTGTCCGGGTATCCCCCATAATTATTTTTACTACTCACATAAACACATTATCATTATTTAATATTAATGTTTATTCAAACACTTAATTTCCTTCCCAGCTTCTAGAATACACATATATTTAATCATTTCTGCATTACAACTTCATATGATACCATGGTGCTACTAGGTACCTCATTTCATTTCCATATACTCCTATCATATGGTTTCATTTATGTCACACATATAACATTAATGTCCCAATTCATTTCCCATATTACACATAGTAATACCATTTAATGATAATGTCCACATTAATATTTTAATTGGGCTAAGTTTAATTCAATTGGCTATTCCCAAGCCATAATCACATTTTAATATCACAGCGATTAATTAGTATTAATCATTTATCTTTCAATTATCAACCCTTTAATATATTACAAAACTATGTAATATATTAAAATATCAAATATTAATTAACATATTTCTTTCCTCCTCTTATGCTAAACACATATGTTAATTCACCATCTTATACAAGTGAACTAATCCTTTTTAATCAATTTAATATCATGCCACTACCACACAAGACTTTAATACTCAAATTCTATTATTCCATAATATAATTTTAATTAACCAATATTTATTCTTGTTTAGTTAATTTCCATAACTAACTCTCATTAAATTCATGCTTTGCCATCCTACTCCATTCATGGACAACTTAGTCACCAAATATGACCCTTATAAGATTTATCAGTATCTATTTCTTGGAATCAAAAGTTCATAACTTACTCAAAATTTTCTATAGATCGGTTTTGCTTCTTTGGTCATAAAGCTTAGTAATAAGCGGCAATTGCGCCATACCAAATTCCAAATCTAGTGCACAAGTTACGCATTAGCGTAAGCCCGAAACCTTACACTTCTAAACACTTTACACATTCTCCTTAAGCGTTAACTCGACTAACATCAATTCTCTATTTGGTTTCACATCATCGATTACTATTTTCCTTAACAATTCAAGGATTACGCTTCGAGTTTTAAAACTCTATCTCCCTTATTAGTTTAACCAATTATACATCTTCTTTACAGTTTCATACCACCAATAACACCACACTCGAATATAACACATACATGCATACCTTAAATCTTCGCTTCTCGTCGTGTATCAATTTACTCAATAATTCTCTAACCACTTTAAAGGTATATCGATTCTCTTCTCTCGTCAACAACGTACATATATACAAGTCCAAACCTAACACACCTCGAGTCTTTAATCGTATTTAATATAGTACACTGAGTGGTTTCCCACAAACAACCAACAAATTAGTTTCCGTCTCATCTACACTGTTTTCACAGTGAGTTAGATCGGTTACCAATTCGTATATACCTCCGCTCTCTGAAGGAATCGTTTAGCCCAGCTCCTATACATCAACCATTAAAGAGTACGGTTGCACCACCTTAAACTTGATACATACTCGTACAAATACTCAAGAAATTGGTGATTATCAAAAATATATAATGTCACCAACTTACTATAATAATTTCACATAAATTATTTAACATCAATAGATAAATTTTTATCTGTCTTCTTACTAATTCATCTCTACAATTTATAACAAATATATAATAAGGATATATATTTATTAAACACAACATCACTTATTACATAGTTTATATCACCCATACAACCCACATCATATACCTCACAACGCATTATATATTTTTATTTGAACCCTTCACATGCCTTAAGAATTTTATCTACTAAATTCTTATTTTAATATTTTCTAAAAATTCGGGTTCTTACACTACCTGGCAGAGTAGGGACAGACCCGGCACACCATAATTCAAGATTTGGTGGTGCACGTTACTCAGAAGGAGTACCAAAGTGTTGTAGAGCGTGGAATGCTAAATTGAGTCTAGATGTAAAAGCTTAGTAGTTGTAGTATTTTATTTATATGATGTATAATCTGTTGTAATGAAATCTCAGTCTTTTGTGTAAGATGTGAGATAAAGGTGAGCCCCAAACTTTTGAAAAATGTTAGAGGTGTAGTATGTTGGTGTTATCCCCGTCTTTTGTGATAAGAGGGGATATATTGTTGTCATTTATAGAAGTATGCTAGAAAGGATCATGTATTGTAACAATTTGGCATATGAATATAAATAATCTTATTCCAGAAATGTGTTATAAAATGTTATTCTTATTTAAGAAATGTTTAAATAATATAATAAGATAATAGTAAAAAAAATGAAAACTTTGTGATGCAGAAAAATGTTGCCCAAGTGTAGAATAGCTACACCGAAAGAGTCAGTTAATGATGAGAGAGGACTAGTAGACCCAATACAGAGGCTTGTAGATTTGTTAGGGGAAGCTCTTACGGGAAGAAATGAACATGTACAACTCATTCCCCAAGCAGCTCCAGTTACAAACTTTGAGGACTTTAAGAGTGTAGGACCTCCGGAATTCATAGGAACTACCAATCCTATCGTAACTCAGACGTGGATCAAAGAGATAGAGAAGGCTTTCACCATCACTCGTGTGGGTGAAGACCAGAAGACGGCATACGACCTACATGATGAGAGGTGAAGCGAACTACTGGTGGGAGACGAATCAGCAGAGAGTAGGAGAAGGGATAGTAACTTGGGAGAGATTTAAGACTCTGTCCTTTGAGAATTATTTCCCGAAGAGCATGAAAAATAGGATGGAGGTGAAGTTCTTAGAACTTAAGCAGGGAGATATGACGGTGGCACAATACGTGGCTAAGTTCAATGAACTAGCTCTTTTTGCAGAACACCAAGTAGTAAGTGAAGAGAGGAAAGCTAGGCATTTCGAACAAGGACTGAAGCCTTGGTTGTTTAACAAGGTATTGGTTCTTCAAATTGATTCTTTTGCAACATTGTTGGAAAAGGCTATTATTGCAGAGGGAGGAAGTGAAACTTTGAGTTTATATAACAAAGAGAATAAGAGTAAAAATACAGGCAGAGATAGTCGTGGAGTAAGCAGTAGCGGGTGAGTAATTTAGGAAAGAGAAAATGGGAGAACAACAACAACAAAAAGAATTTCAACAATCAAGTGGGGAAGTTTCGAGGAGAGTTTAAGAAGAAGGCAGAAGGGTTCCCAAAGTGTGGAAGGTATCACCAGGGTAAATGTTGGAAGGGGCGCAGTGTTTGTTACAACTGTGGCCAAGAGAGGCATATTGCATCAAACTGCCCGAAGCCGAAGAAGATCAAAGGATGTTTCGCTTGTGGTTCGGCGGACCACCTAATCTAAGATTGCCCGAAGAAAGGAAGTCGCGGAGGAAGCAGTCAGCAAGGGGGAAACAGAAAATTGATGATTGGCGGACCGATGCCATC
The DNA here is from genome assembly GCA_020205615.1 of Panax quinquefolius. Classification (NCBI taxonomy): domain Eukaryota; kingdom Viridiplantae; phylum Streptophyta; class Magnoliopsida; order Apiales; family Araliaceae; genus Panax; species Panax quinquefolius. Next base: position 54,771,652 of record CM035161.1, on the reverse strand, counting down.
CAACCGTCCAACTGCCAGAATGTTTAATATGACCATCCAAGACGCAGTAGCTGCAAAGGATGTTGTGCTAGGTATCATTCCGATCAATGATATAAATGCCTATGTATTATTTGATTCGGGTGCCACCTATTCTTTTATGTTTGAGAAATTTGCTAGTCGACTAAATTTACCCTGAGAACGATTAGGAAATCCCTTGAACATAGAAGTTGCTAATAAGGAAGTAATCCTTGTAGAGTATATTTACCGAAATTATCGCGTAAATATTAGAGATCATGAACTAAGCGTAGACTTGATCCCGATAAGATTGGGAGAGTTTGATGTAATATTGGGAATGGATTGGTTGTATAACCATGTTGCGATAATTGACTGTCAGAATAAAAGTGTGAACCTTCAGACTCCGAATAAGTCTAAGGTGGTGTTTTATGGTAGCTCATCGCTTAAGCAATCGTGTTGCCTTACGATGATGCAGGCCAAGAAATTGATAAGAAAAGGATGTGTAGGTTACTTAGCATACATTGTTGATACTCGGAAAAAGGGAGTAGAAATTCAGGATATATAAGTAATAAGGGAATTTTAAGATGTATTTTTGAACGATCCACCAGACAGAGAAATCGAATTCGTAATAGATTTAGCACCGGGAACTGCACCGATTTCGAAAGCCCCATACCGTATGGCGCCAGTAGAAATGAAGGAATTGATGATATAATTATAAGAGTTACTGGATAAGGGTTACATACGACCGAGTGTGTCTCCTTGGGGAGCACCAGTGTTGTTTATAAAGAAGAATGATGGATCGATGAGGCTTTGTATCGATTATCGAGAATTGAACAAAGTAACAATTAAGAATAGATATCTATTACCAAGGATAAAAGACCTTTTCGATCAACTGAAGGGATCGTAGTGTTTCTCGAAGATAGATTTATGAACGGGTTATCACTAGTTGAAGGTACAGGAGGAGGATGTATCAAAGACGACATTTTGAACTCGTTATGGACATTTCAAATTTTTGGTAATATCATTCGGGTTGACAAATGCTCTGGCAGCATTTATGGACCTGATGAACCAAGTCTTCAAGCCATTCTTAGATAAATTCGTAGTAGTTTTCATTAACGATATCATGATATACTTAAAGATGGAGGAAGAACACGTCGAACATCTAAAGATGGTTTTGGAGGCACTAAAAAAAGAGAAGTTGTATGCGAAATTTTTTAAGTGTGAATTTTGGATGGAGAAAGTTTAATTCTTAGGGCACATGGTGGATAAGGATGGAATTTCAGTAGACCTTGCAAAATCAGAAGCAGTGAGTAATTGGGAACAACCGAAGACGCCAACTGAAGTAAGAAGTTTCTTAGGGTTATTTGGGTACTATCAAAGATTTATCCATGATTTTTCTAAGATAGCAACCCCGTTGACCAATCTAACAAGGAAGACGGTGAAGTTTGTGTGGACGGACAAGTGCGAAGAGAGTTTTTAGGAGCTGAAAAAGAGATTGAGTGAAGCGCATGTATTATCATTACCAAATAATACGGGAGGATTTGTGGTGTATAGTGATGCATCACATAGAGGACTAGGTTGTGTGCTAATGCAACATGGCAAAGTCATTGCGTATACGTTACATCAATTGAAGGATTACAAAAAACGATACCCTACTCATGACTTAGAGTTAGCGACAGTAGTTTTTACATTGAAAATTTGGAGACACTATTTGTACGGAGAAAAATGTGAGATATACACAGACCATAAGAGTCTAAAATATATCTTCACATAGAAGGAGTTGAACATGTGTCAAATAAGGTGGTTAGAATTAATCAAGGATTATGACTGCGATATTCTTTATCACCCAGGGAAGGCAAATGTAGTGGTCGACGCGCTAAGTAGGAAAGGAAGGGAGAGGTTATTTCGATTCACAACTCAGGAGGAGTTAATAAGGGATATAGAGAAATTGAAAATAGAAGTAAATTGACCAGAGAGGTCTAAGGAAAAATTGTTTGCAGTCGAAGCTCGTCCAACCTTGTTGGATAGAATAAAAGAATCACAAGAAAAGGATGAAGAGTGCGAGAAAATCAGGAAGAGGATCGCAGAAAATGAGGAGGAGAGATTCAAAATGGATAAAGACGGTATTTTGAGATTCGAAGGAAGAGTGTGGGTGCCAATGATAACTGAGTTGAGGGAAGAAATTTTACACGAAGCACACAATACGACGTATTTCGTTCATCCAAGAGGCACAAAGATGTACCGGGATTTGAGGCAACATTTTTGATGACCTAATCTGAAACGAGAAATTGCAGAGTACGTTAGTAGATGTCTTACATGTCAATTGGTCAAAGCAAAGCACCAGTGGTTGAGTGGTCTACTCCAACCGTTGGAAATACCAGAGTGGAAATGGGAGCACATTACGATGTATTTTGTGGTGGGGCTTTCAGTCACGCAAAAAGGTTTTGATGCCATTTGGGCTATCGTAGATCGACTAATGAAGGCGGCTCATTTTCTACCGATCAAGATCCAATATAGTTTGAATCAACTAGCGAATTTGTACGCACTAGTACAAAACAGTAAATAGACAACACTTAAACAACAACATTTTTATAAAAAATGTTGGAATATTTTTTTCACAAAGTTTTTTAACAAAACGTTGTAGATACATATAAAAAAACGTTATCTATTTATAAGGATAATTTTTTTATTTTAAATAGATAACATTTAAAAAAAAAAAAACGTTGCGGAAGTGAAAAGTTAAAATTAAAAATGCTCCCCTTGCCTCCCAGCCTTCCAACAACCGAAACAGCTCTCCCAAATACCAATAATCTACACCCTCCCCTAGCTAATTTCACCAGCATCAATACGTTAAACCCTAAATCCTCTACTCCACCCTTCACTTCTCAATGGACGACTCACGAACGCCAGAAAAACTAACTTGTTCGATCGGCTTGGCATTTATAGTTTTATCATCAAGCAGAGTAGCATTGCTAGGTAGTGTGCTGATAGTTGTTTTCTTGGATTTAAAGGAGAATTTATTTTTGGGTATGACTTAGGAAGTGATAATATCTAATGTTTGTTTGAGTTCAGAGATGGATTTGAGGGATGCACGGAGTTCATAGGAGGGTAAGAAGTATTTTTGTGCGATGAGATTTTTGAGGTCGAAGATGGAGAGAGAGATTTTGTCGAGATCGCATTTAGGATTGGAGGATTGGGAGATGAGAGAGAGGTGGGATTTGATGGAGAGCTTGGAATTGGAGAAGGTAGAGAGAAAGGATTGGGTGGATTCGAATGAGGGGGCGTCGGAAGGGTTGTTGGATTTGGAAGAGTTGCGAGATTGGTGCAGGCGAGAAAGGCGCTCCAGCATTTCAGCGTGCTTCCGTTCAGTGGTTGGGTCTACCATTTCCAAGTTGATGGCGGCGGTCGAGCTCGCTTCTTCCTCCATTAGAGAGAGAAGATTTACTTATTGAATAGAGTTTTGAGCTTCTGCTGTCGGAGGAGGAAACAAAAAATCGGGTATTTTACAAATCAAAAATCAGGACAATAAAACAATGAATTCGAACTCAGTTAAAAGGTATGTAGACAAGCTTTTTGCAATTTAAAGATCTAGCTAAATAAAAAAATTGATTTGGTAGATGGAGTATTAACGTAACCCAACATAGTCTCACATTGGTCTTTGAGTATGAACTTGAAGGCTTAATATATGAGATTGAGCCTTACTGGTCAAGTTGGGTTCAACAGGTGTATTAGGGCCCTTTTTATGCAGTCCCGATTCCAAAACATGGAAGATAGTCTTTGCAACAATGGCTAGGTTACCATGTCTTTGCAACAATGGCTGGGCAAATTATGCAAGTCGTATTTGTCATTCGTGTAGACCTAATTGTGAAGCAAAGTAAGTTTCTCCATCCTCGACCTCGAAAATATATACTCATGTACTCATTTTTTGAAATTATCCTCTTATTAATTCTCTCAAAGATATATGGTAATTATCCTCGGCCACGTTAGCTTGCAATTACTAAAATACATGACAGGTGCTACATATTAGACTTGTGTTTTGCTATTATGCTCAATCGCTAGTATTTTGTGTGTTATTTTGGGGGTTCTAGACTAAGATTAATGCTCAACTTTTTACAGATAACTATGTATCTTTGGCTTTCTTGCAAGATAGGATCTTTTTTCTATTGCTTCTTTATGGTCCTCTGCCCTAGGTGCCTATAGGGGTATCTCTGAGTTTGATTTTTGTAGAGTTTGGAGAGGTGTCTCTGAATGTATTTATTTTATTTTCGCTGGTTATAGAGTTTGGATTTGTGCTCAACTTTTTACACAGAACTATTTATCTTTCTCTTTCTTGCATCTTTTATCTGTTGCTTCTTAATGGATCTCTGATGTGGGTGCGTATAGGGGAATTTCTGTGTTTATCTTTGTAGAGATTGGAGAGCTGTCCTATTTTGAATATATTTATAGAGTTTGTGGATACCTTGTCCCCCCCCCACGTGATTATATTATCTGTTTTCATTTAATAAAGTATTTCTATCTTAAAAAAATAAACAGTTGTCATGATCTACTGTTTACTTTGTACACCAGTAATTTTGATGGATTGAAACTGTAACAAGTGTTTATTACATCATTTGCCTATACAATTGTTGTACACTTAAACTGAGATTTCTTCATAGCATGGCATTATTATTTATCAGTTATTTTTATGGTTTAAGGTTAACTGTCACTATCATTCTTTTTATTTTTATTGTGCAACTTATAATATCAGCATATTGTCAATCTTAGGGTGGAACTTCTTTCAGTGAAAAATTACCTTTAATTAACTTCTGAATTGGAAGAGTATTTTGTTGTATCAGTAATGAGTAATCTTCTACGACACATTCTTCAATTCACTGTTTGCGGATAATTTTTTTTAAAGTAAACTTACTTTTGACTACTGGTGGGATGTCCATGATGCATATGGTATGCTAAGCACAAGATACTTTTAGTGGTTTTAACTTCTTCCCAATATGGTTTGTGGCCTTTAAAATTCAAATCTAAGACTTGTTCTCCTGGTGCCATGTGCGTCTTGACAAAGATTTTACACCAATACTATATCAAGTTACATTAACCTTGCTAGTTCCATTTCATAGTAGAATAATTGTTGGACATTGCCCCACCAAAGACAAGTGGAGAAGTAATGTTTGGCAGGTTAGCCTTGTGCAAGTTGATATTTTGACTTCTGATGAGTATAGCTTTATAGGAATGCTAATGCTATGGTAGGTTCTGTTTAGGGCCTTAATAATTGTGATATCTGCATTTTCTTAATTATTTTATTTTGAATAATCTTTTGGGTTCAATTCCAAAGAGTAAGTCCTTTGTATTTGCCAATCTAGTTGAACTGAAAAAGTTTGAATTCCAAACAGAGTGGTGGATTTCTCTTAATAATAATTTGTACCTTTAGCATTCTACCGAAAATCTCATCTAAGTTCCTTACAGTGGGCTGTAGTGGTGCCAACTTTTCAGAGTAGGTGCATTGCAACACTAGGTAATTCTGGTGAATCGGTTTCATAAGATACTGATCCCGTCTCTGATATAGCTCCCCGCATCAAGTTTAAGAGACTTGATAAAACAGCCAGGAATATAATGTAGGCATGGGCATTTTAGTTGTACTTTGTTTTACTTTAACTTATGCTCTTATTGGAACAATAGATGTCGACTGTTCCTAGATTGGAATATAAATTTTTTATGTACATTGCAATCCTATCACAGGAAACACCGAGAACCGTATTTCAACTATAAAAGGCATTGTTATGCAATGCTGGTCTAAATACACTATTAGGTTAAGATGGCTGATAATAATTGGGGTTGAACATTCATTCTATCTTCAAAACGCTACATCAAAATGTCTATGAAACGACATCAAAATTCTTATTATTCTTATTACATTATAATATTACATCCCGTTCCCGTGTTCTAAAACCATTACATTCTTTGTTCATCATACTATAATATATACAACTTACTAGTTTATTACAAGGTAAACTAATCGTTCATCTTCGTCTTGCCTTTATCTTGTCGGATCCCTCGGTTCATTCGGTCCTAGTCGCATTCATATGGTTCAAGCAAGAGTGAGTATAACAAGTTCAGCAAGTACAACAATTTCTTTCAAACAACATGCTTAAAACATAGGAATCGTATATCTTCAATAAATCGAACAATAGTTACGTAAGTACTATCAATAATTCAAAATAACATTTCTTTTCCTTCAAAACGTTTTACAATAACAATATTCAAGAAACATCAATTCGCTCAAGACCATGAGCATTTCATAATTTCTTTGAAAAGGACAACCCAAGCACTAAGTCCGTAAGTCCTAGATATCTTACGAGCACTTACGGGTGATCATGACCCATAGTACTCTATGTTGATCAACACTACATCCATTAAACGATGTACGTTTAAGTTTTGGCAACCTCGCGTGCCCATCGAATAATCGATGAAAAAATATTTTTTTATTCATACTCAAAGCTTACCTTGAATCCGCATCAAACAATTGGCGTAGGATAGCGTTAATCAATTCTATATTGAAAGACTTGTAAATAAATCAATCAACTCTTCAAGATTAGTCTAATGAGGTAAAACCGGCATCGACCCTTTAGTAAAACAGTTCATGATCTCATAACATGAATCACGTAAAACTTGGCTAACACGAAGGTTAGACAAGCGTTTAAGAAAAACTTGCCTTCAACATCGCTACAAGATAATAATTTTTCCTTCGAAGTCTTTATGGTCTCTACAACACATAACCACATAACATACCACATTAGGTCATGAATGAACATACATGGTTCCTAATGAATCTTACCCTTCTTCTCAATCTAATCTCGTATTAGATTTGTTATTTATTGGTTCCGACTTATCATTATAACTTACATCATTCTTACCAACTTCTTTCTCTTCTATGTCTTACTTGGATTTATTTTATTAATACAACTCGTTTGAAAGTTAATCATCCTTCCTCACGACTTACTAACTTTCTTACGTTATTAATCAAAACTTGATCGTCATTGGTTAAGTACACTTACATCGCATATCGTTCACATTCAATTACTTATCTTCAACCCTAAGTGATCATACTTAAGGTTTAAGAATATCTTAATGCCACCACCTTATATGTTTGTTAAGGTTTGTTACTTCATTCATTCTTTTCCTTTTATCTTCATAATCATTCATCTCTATGCAATCCCTAAAGTCGTCAAGCGTCATGGCTACCGACATTTCTTCTTTATGTCACGTCATGGACTTGACTTTAGCAAGTGTATGTCCTTGACTCCAAGTGTCATGTGCACGAGTCTCCTTTTATTATATATGCCAGCATGGCAATTAATTAGTAATGTACCTGTCATCGCCATTCTAGCCATGACACACGGCCTTCATTGCCTTGAGTCGAGTCGCAATGCGCTACGGACTCTGTGCCTCGAAAAAATTTTGATGATTTTTTTTTTTGTGAGATTCTCTGACGCATAACTTCTTCGTTATAAGTCCGAATTGGCTCGCTCAAAAGCCTACGGTTCACAAATTACATACTCTACGCGTTCATGCAAGAATTTTATCTATTTGACTTTCGTTTGCTAAAAATTCACCTATTAGTCCATTTTTAACGAAAAACGGTAAACGTTCGTGAACGTTCAACGCTTTTTCTTCGTTTCTAAGTCGGAATTTGGTCATTTTCGAGTCCGCAACTCTATAATGCCAAATAAGACTTGTTTCCATTGAAAACCAATGTTTCCAAGCTCAATATCAAAATTGACTTCCATTCCGAGAATTTCATTTAATTCGACGATTATCGCCCAAACTCGTGAATTTCGCCTTAACTTCATTTCTTATGATTTGTTCATCATTTCAAATGGATTCAATCCATCATACTAACATCTTGACATACATATTTCATTAACTTATAAACATGATAAGTTATTACTTGTTTTTCATGAGTTTATAACTTATAAAAGTATAAACTACTTATGACTTCCTTTCTCTTGACTTATTATAGTTTAAGTCTTTTAACCACCATTCTTGCTTCTTATTATCATACAATCTTATTAAAGTAAACATAAAAGTAGTTCATATAAGCTTCATATAAGTTCATAACTTAATTAAGTTTGAATTACTTATTCATGACTTATATACGGCTTAAGTCCATTGATTAATCATTCTTATCATTCCTTAGCATACATGTTCTACCACTACCCACTTCTCTAACAATGGAAGAGAAAGAGAATTATGGTTTAAGTTCTTACCTGAAGATCACTTGGTTAATCTTTTTAATCTTCTTCGCTTCTTGAATTATAAAAGACTAACTTTCTAGCTTTTCTAGCTTATTCTCACTTATTCTCTCTCTAACAAATAAGCTCTCAACTTGTTGGATGAAATGAACAACCAACAAAATGAATACCAAGCTTGCTATTTATAGAAAGTCTAAGTTAGGGTATAATGGTCATAAAGCCACTCCACCTCCTTAATCACCTCCTTACTATTCATTACCTAACTATTAAGTAAACTTGGCCACCACACTTACTTAGCTCTTAAGTATACTTGCTTAGCACATAGCTTATCCTTTGCTTGCTCATCAAATTAATTACTTGGCCATCACAACACTTAGCCATTAAGTTTACTTAATCATCACATATAAGCACTTTGCTTTGTTTCATCACACATAAGCACTTTTACTTAGCCTTTTAAGTTACTTAACTTATCCTTTGCTTAACCCTTAAGTTTACTTGCTCATCACACAAAGTTCTTGATCACCAATTCACCCATATGATCATGGGTTGCCCCATGGATCCTCCTAATCCATTGGATTCTTACTTTGGGCTTAAGGTTTAATTAACCTAACTTATACATTGGGCTTGCAATTAAACAATTCTTTGGGCTTGTTCATTAATTTACATTGGCTTAACATTTTATTGGGCTTTAACATTAATTCATATTGGGCTTTATTATTATCCCAATTGGACATTACAATCTCCTACACATTCCTACAAGTCCATTACATTTAGCTTAAAGTCTTATAACGTATAATCTACGATAATTCTCGTATTCAACTCGTATACTTATTTAATATACACACATTCCATCATTCATACATACTCGTATAATACCTGTATTATACTTATTATTCATTACTCGCATAATACTTACGTATTATACAATCATTGCTTTAATTCATTATATGCATTTAAATTCCTTCTCGAACTCACTTTTCCTAATCGTTAGGTTTTAAGTCCGCAGTAAAAAATCATGTTTTGCTATAACTCGAAATATTATTGGATATTCTATCTCACCTCGATATTCTATCATTACGTATTTTTGAAGTTCAAAATAATTCCGAAAGTAGTAAATGCGTGAATAGTGTTTTTCGGAAAATTTCGAAAAGCTTTTATTTTCGTCTTGGAAATTCAAACACTTTAATTCTACCACGTAGCCAAAATACTACGACATTATTTCGATATGTCTAGGTCATAGAATCCACCTTCAATTAGCTTACTCCCATAATTAATTAATTAAATTCATTAAATCCACATAATCAAATAAAAATTTAATTCTCAAAAATTCAATTTTTTCTGGGGCGTTACACTCTTCCCCCTTATAAGGCTTCTGTCTCCAGAATCCCGCTAATAATACATACATCATTGAGGAATTTTTTTTTATTTTAATCTCAAATTCCCACAATGCTTCTTTGACATTGTGGTTCTTTCATTTCACCTTCAACGAAGGTATTATCTTATTTTTCATGACTTGTCACTTCCTATCAATAATTTGAGTTGGAAGTTTAAATACTTATTAACATATTACGTTATCTTCCTCTCGATTAATTCTTTCTTTTAACTTTAAAATTATTTGGAACTCAAATTCCTCCTTCAAAACAAGATTATACTTGATCTTCTCTTTATCCTCGCATCCTCTTCTTCATTTCGCTTGCATTCCTCATTACCTAGTTGTATTTAATTAACTGCTCCATTATCGTGGATCGAGTCTACATTGTGGAATAACATTTCTACCACTTCATTCCGTAATTTAACTTCTAGCTTCGCTTTTCGCCATCTTCGTTATTAACTCATTCTCGAGTTGTTAACATCGATAGCTTTTCCTACCCTTCCTACTTAACGCGTCGGCTTCTACGTTTACTTTCCATGTATGATATAACATATCACAGTCGTAACCTCTTATCCATTCTAATCACCTTCTCTACTTCATATTCAACTTCTTTCTGTGGAGATATATTTCAAACTCTTAGAGTCCGTGTATATCTCACACTTCTCCTCGTATATAAATACTATCTTTTGATTTTTAATTCAAAAACTACAAACCGCCAATTCTAGATCATAAGTAGGATAGCCTCCTCATAATTCTTTAATCGGCGTGATGCATACGTAATAACATTGCCATGCTACATGAGCACGCAAAACCCTCATCATCTATGTGAAACATCGAGATACACTATAAAATCCCCGTATCACCTGATAAAGACAATACAGATGCCTCACTTAACCTTCCTTTTAGCTCCTGAAAACTATTTTCTCCCTTCTCATTCCCAACATACTTCTCAATAACAAATTTTGTCTATCTCTTTAAGCTACAATTCACACGTAGTGAATTTCATATCCAACTTCTCCCTCCGTAGTGTTTCTCACACTATCTTCAAATGTTCAACGTGATCTTCTTCGACGCCTTAAATTAGACTAGAATATCACCAATGATCATTACGACACCCTCATCCAAATATTATTTGAAACACTCATGACGCTTAATGGTACTTTCAACCATAGCACCTCACAAGAGTACCTATCAATTTGCCATCGACTTGCTTCGACACCCATTATGGAAAGTCTAACTTCCGCACATTAGTTAACCCAAACGACATAACCGTAAACTTGTCATAACTATAACAAGTTTCGAACGTCACCTTAGGTACCTCCTCCTCCTTCTTCCTTACTTTCAACCGACTATACCTCGCGACATAAATCTATCTTAGAAAAATTCTTTTGCCTCTTCAATCGATCAAATAGATCATCGATCCTGGGCCATGGGTATTTATTCTCAACCGCTAACTTACTCCTATTACGATAGTCGATACGTTAAACCGTAACGACTCATCCTCTTCCTTAACATCCTCCTAACTTCAAGTCATGATTAGACAACAAGAGCGTCGCGATATTTTATTACCATAAAATACTACTTGGGTTTTCTTAGAAAACCCAAGATTCATACTTTTATTCTAACAATTTATTAAAGTTCTATGATTAATCAACTCATTCATACCGAGAATTACTTCAAATTCTCTCAACTTTTATGTAGATTTATCTACCGATACTTGCTTACATTCCTTATTCATGAAGCCATTTCCATTAATATAATTAACGAAAGTTATTTCCCCATTCTCTACCTTAACGATAAAGGTATTTATAATCCCTTCCGAGAATGAACTTAATCACTTAGCAAACTCTCATGCTATAAAAGAAAAGTAGCACTCCAATCAAAAAACAAGACACATAAGCATTCATGTATTGACTTCGTAATGATACCGCTATTAAATCCACGACGCAACCGTCCGCATCATGGCTAACTTACCACTACTAACACCTTTACTTTCCTCCGACCACTTCTTTGGGTAATTTTTGCCATGTGGTCCAACGACCCACATATACAAAAAAAAACAACCATGGTTTTTTTAGGATTTAGACAATTGGGTAATATATGACCCTCCCGTCCACAGTTATAATAAACCGATTTCCTTTCGATAGACTACTAGATGAGTCTTTCCACATGTCTTACATACCTCGATCCTACGCTTAGATCCCTTGTTCCCCCCTCCAAAGATTCCCGGAGTTAAAATTCTTTTTTTTTTGGCATACTATCACTACCACCTGGCACTCTCTCGCCTTGGTTCCTCCCTCTCCTTGCTCTTATTCTTCTCTCTTTGTGTATTGAGTCAACGCCTCACTACCACCCTCGGCTATAATCACCTTTTCCAGAATGGTCCCATAGGAAACACTCTGGAACACCAAAATCCTACTATAGAGCCAGGGTTTCAGGCCCTGCTCAAACCTACGAGCCTTCCTCTCCTCAGTGTCCACTTGATGTGGAGCAAACTTTGCCAATTCATTGAATCTGGCCGCAGCATCGGGAACCGCCATGTGTCCCCTAGTTTAAGTTCTAAGAAATTAATCTCCTCCTCTCCCTTACATACTTGTAGGGAAATAATTCTCAAGAAAACCTTCTTGAATTGTTCCCATGTTATCACATCCGTTTCTAGCCCCACCCCGGTGAGCCTCCCACCAAAAGTTGGTTTCCACTTTCATCATGTAAGTCACAAAAGAAGTCTTTTTTGCGCCTCACCCACATTTTTTGTAATAACAAACGCCTTCTCTATTTCTTTACCCATGTCCGGGCTTCTAATGGGTCCGCTGTTTTTTTGAACTCCCATGGACCTACGCTTTTAAATTCTTTAAAGGTAGTCATTTCGCTAACCTAGGTTTGGGTGGTACTCTACCCCGGTTTAGTTAAATGTACCGTTAATAAATTAACGAACTCTTACATAGGGTTGTTTTGACCCCTTGATTTTCATTACGTGATTCCGCTCGATTACGTTGTCTTCTTCTTCTCGAAGGCATTTTTCGATTAAATAAATAAAATTTCATTATTATCTATTTACTTGCTTCGTTATTATTCGCCATACATAACAACTCATACCATAACAAAGCATATTAAATGAAAACTTCATTATATTCATACGCTTCTTCATAGTTCAAAACTATTTACAATTTGCTTCTTACATAGCCAAAGGCTATTACATTTCTATCCCGCAATTGAACTTCTCAAAAGTTGGGATTTAAAAAAGACTACCCTTTTATACAAAAGAGGGTTTTACGTCACTACTACACATATATTTATAACTCTAGACTTCTAATAATGCATAATACGTCCTCGTGTTTCTCATTCGCAATCTTCGCTACAAGATCCCGACTAATAGTATGTCGAGTCCGCGCCCCGACTCTATGGAATAACAAGCAACTTTAAGCTTGAAATCCTTATGAGCACTCTTATGGATGTAAGACATCCGTGCTATCTTTCTGGTCCTTCTTCTTCCAGCTTTTTACAAAGCTCATCCACCTCTTCTTTCATATAATCCCTAGCCTTATTTATCATAATCACCTTCTTCATCATGCTCGACTCGACTCAAAATCTGCTTCTCATAGACTCTTAGCTTCATATAAAGAGCACTAATCTCTTCATTCGATTCTCGCACAAACTGCTTTCAATTGCACATTTCTGTCAAGCAATCGCCAGATACAATGATCTCATTGATCCGGAGGTGATGACTGATGTAGGTACCACCAGATTAACCGATGTTACCTCCATTTCCTCCTCCTCATCATTCATCATATTAAGATACGACGCTATATCCATATCTCCTGAGGAGTAGTCCTCTCGAAAAAAGTACTCACCGCCTCCCTCTCTCTAAGAATCACTAATGGTACCTCCGCCACCCACGGCATAGCATGTGCTCTACTGCTCTCATCATAATTTCTTCGCTCACCGTGTATATCTATATACATCAAGCTATCGATCGACATCTACAATAACACATATGTTGATTAGTACATAACACACAATAGTATAAGCACAAATCACATTTAATTTATTTAGGTTACTTTCCATCTTTTAAATCTTTCTAAGATCGAAGTTTCCTCAATACCTTATTAACTCATTCAACTTAAGTAAAGCTCGAGTTTACTTCCTTCGGATTTTTTCTTCCTTAACGAGGTTATTAGCCCAAGGTTCTTCCCCCTTAAGTTTTATAACCTAATGCTTTGATACCAACCTGTGACGCCCCAAATCGGGTATCTTCCAACCCGATGTATGATGGTGCTACACGGTACTCATAATCGTACATTCATTCTATTGAAACGACATCAAAATGTGTGTATCAACGACATTCTTATTACATTAATAATATTACATCCCGCTCCTGTGTTCTAAAACCATTACATTCTTTGTTCATCATACTATAATATATACAACTTACTAGTTTATTACAAGGTAAACTAATCGTTCATCTTCGTCTTGCTTGCTTTTTATCCTCGTTGGATCCCCTCGGTTCATTTGGTCCTAATGCATTCATATGGTTCAAGCAAGAGTGAGCATAACAAGCTCAAACAAGTACAACAATTTCTTTTTAAACAACATGCTTGAAACATAGGAATCAGATATCTTCAATAATCGGATAATAGTTATAAGTACTATCAATAATTCAAAATAGCACTTCTTTTCCTTCAAAACGTTTTACAATAACAATATTCAGTAAAACATCAATTCTGGCTCAAGACCATGAGCATTTCATAATTTTTTTGAAAAGGACAACCCGACACTAAGTCCGTAAGTCCGGCATATCTTACGAGCACTTTTGGGTGATCAGCCCATAGTACTCTATGTTGATCAACACTACATCCATTAAACGTATGTACGTTTAAGTTTTGGCAACCTCGCGTGCCCATCGAATAATCGATGAAAAATACATTTGTTTATTCATACCAAAGCTTACCTTGAATCCGTACATCAAACAATTGGCGTAGGATAAGCGTTATCAATTCTATATTGAAAGACTTGTAAATAAATCAATCAACTCTTCAAGATTAGTCTAGCCGAGGTAAACCGGCATCGACATTTTTAGTAAAATAGTTCATGATCTCATAACATGAATCACGAAAACTGGCTAACACGAAGGTTAGACATGACGTTTAAGAAAAACTTGCCTTCAATATCCGCTAAAGATAATATAACTTTTCCTTCAGTCTTTTACGGTCTCTACAACACATAACCACATAACATACCACATTAGGTCATGAATGAACATACATGGTTCCTAATGAATCTTACCCTTCTTCTCAATCTAATCATGTATTAGATTTGTTATTTATTGGTTCCTACTTATCATTATAACTTTTACATCATTCTTACCAACTTCTTTCTCTTCTATGTCTTACTGGATTTACTTTATTAATACAACTCGTTTCGAAAGTTAATCATCCTTCTCACGACTTACTAAACGTTCTTACGTTATTAATCAAAACTTGATCGTCATTGGTTAAGTACTACATTGCATACCGCATACGTTCACATTCAATTACTTATCTTCAACCCTAAGTGATCATACTTAAGGTTTATAACATATCTTAATAATGCCACCTTATGTTTGTTAAGGATATTATTCATTATCATTAATTTGTTTTTCCTTTTATCTTCATAATCATTCATCTCTATGTCTTCCCCTAAAGTCGGCAACTGCTGGCACCGACATTTCTTCTTTATGTCACGTCATGCACGTGACTTTAAAGCAGGTGTGTGTATGCTTGACTTTCCAAGGTCATGCTGCACGAGTCTCCTTTTTATACACAATGTTAGTGCATAATTAGCAATTAGCAATGTACCTTATCTCTCGGCCTCATTGCTGGCAGGCGCCTTTTTTTGTTACTCGAGAGTCGCATTGCACACGGACGACTGTGCCTCGTAAAATTTTGACAGATTTTTTATTTTTTATGAGATTCCCTGACGCATAACTTCTTCGTTATAAGTCCGAATTGGCTCGCTCAAAAGCCTACGGTTCACAAATTACATACTCTACGCTGTTCATGCAAGAATTTTATCTATTTGATTTTGTTTGCTAAAAATTCACCTATTAGTCCATTTTTAACGAAAAACCATAAACGCTCGTGAACGTTCAACGCTCGTTTCTTCGTTCTAAGTCGGAATTTGGTCATTTTTGAGTCCGCAACTCTATAATGCCAAATAAGACTTGTCTCCATTGAAAACCAATGTTTCCAAGCTCAATATCAAAATTTGACTTCCATTCCGAGAATTTCACTTAATTCGACGATTATCGTCCAAACTCGTAAATTTCGCCTTTAACTTCATTTCTTATGATTTGTTCATCGTTTCAAATGGATTCAATCCATCATACTAACATCTTGACATACATATTTCATTAACTTATAAACATGATAAGTTATTACTTGTTCTTTGTGAGTTTATAACTTATAAAAGTATAAACTACTTATGACTTCCTTTCTCTTGACTTATTATAGTTTAAGTCTTTTAACCACCATTCTTGCTTCTTATTATCATACAATCTTATTAAAGTAAACATAAAGTAGTTCATATAAGTTCTTCATAAATTCATAACTTAATTAAGTTTGAATTACTTATTCATGACTTATATAAGACTTAAGTCCATTGATTAATCATTCTTATCATTCCTTAGCATACATGTTCTACCACTACCCACTTCTCTAACAATGGAAGAGAAAGAGATTCATGGTTTAAGTTCTTACCTTGAAGATCACTTGTTTAATCTTTAATCTTCTTCTCGCTTCTTGAATTATCAAAACTAACTTTCTAGCTTTTCTAGCTTATTCTCACTTATTCTCTCTAACAAATAAGCTCTCAACTTGTTGGATGAAATGAACAACCAACAAAATGAATACCAAGCTTGCTATTTATAGAAAGTCTAAGTTAGGGTATAATGGTCATAAAGCCACCCACCTCCTTAATCACCTCCTTACTATTCATTACCTAGCTATTAAGTAAACTTGGCCACCACATTTATTTAACTCTTAAGTATACTTGCTTAGCACATAGCTTATCCTTTACTTGCTCATCAAATTAATTACTGGCCATCACAACACTTAGCCATTAAGTTTACTTAATCATCACATATAAGCACTTTGCTTGTTCATCACACATAAGCACTTTACTTAGCCTTTAAGTTACTTAACTTATCCTTTGCTTAACCCTTAAGTCTACTTGCTCATCACACAAAGTTCTTGATCACCAATTCACCCATATGATCATCATGGTTGCCCCATGGATCCTCCTAATCCATTGGATTCTTACTTTGGGCTTAAGGTTTAATTAACCTAACTTATACATTGGGCTTGCATTAAACAATTCTTTGGGCTTGTTCATTAAATTACATTAATATTGGGCTTTAACATTAATTCACATTGGGCTTTATTATTATCCCAATTGGACATTACAATCTCCTACACATTCCTACAAGTCCATTACATTTGGCTTAAAAGTCTTATAACGTATAATCTACGATAATCTTTCGTATTCCAACTCGTATACTTATTTAATATACGACATTCCATCATTCATACATACTCAGATAATACCTCGTATTATACTTGTATTCATTACCTCCTTCGCATAATACTTACGTATTATACAATCATTGCTTTAATTCATTATACGCATTTAAATTCCTTCTCGAAATAATTCACTTTCCCTAATCGTTAGGTTTTAAGTCATAAAGCAGTAAAAATGAATAGTGTTTGCCATAATTGAAATATTATTGGATATTCTATCTCACCTCGATATTCTATCATTACGTTTCTGAAGTTCAAAAATAATTAATTAAAGCGTAAATGCGTGAATAAAATTTTTTCAAAAATTTTTCTGAAAGCTTTTTATTTTTTTCATCTTACAAAAGAAATTCAAAACACTTTAATTCTACCACGTAGCCAAAATACTTTTTATAGTTTCTTTACCTTATTTACATTCGATATGTCACTTCTTAGTCATAGAAATTCATTTAAGAATGATCCTTCAAATTAGCTTACTCTCCATAAATAATTAATTAAATTCATTTAATCCACATAATCTTGGGTATTGCTAGAATCATATCTCTAATACTAGGGAACTGTCTAAGGACTATTTTTGTAGTCCAGGATGTCTGCATCATCACTATATGCTCTCTTAAAAATTTAATTCTCAAAATCCAATTTTTTGTTTTGTGCTATCATGTTTTCTTTTGGGTTTGGGTTGTTTTATGGTTTAATGTAATATCAAAATTAGCTTGTGTAATTGTTGCAGAACTGTTTTGTCTTTGCCACCAATTATTAATGGTGCACATTCAGCCATTACTTTAAAGACGAAGAATGTGTTCATTGAATGCACAGCCACTGATTTGACAAAGGCAAAAATTGTTCATATAGCCTTTAAGAATTCTATTGCATTATATTGGTTATTCATATAGCCTTCACAAACTGCTAGATAACGTTTGTATGTTTATCTTTGCTTCTACGGGTGACCATGTTTTCTATGTACTGTGAACAAAAGTTTGAGGTGGAACCAGTTGAAGCTATTAACCCTGATGGAAAATCATGTGTGTATCCCGACATATCACCATACCATATAGAGGTGCCATTATCATATATCAACGGCATAGTGGGAGTCTCATTGGAGGCTAATAAGGTTTTTCCTTTTATCTGTTGTCTATAAACCTTGGTGCTTCTTGATGCTTTATATATCCCTTTATATTATGTTTTATCATTTATTTTGTCATCTACTTTTACAATAATTGAGTAAATATATCAATAGTTGCTTGTTTGGAGGGGTATAGTCCTTATAGTGTGTTCGAGAGGGACGGCAAAATCCTGTAGGTGGGGATGTTTGCCGTTCCTTAAGGTATTTGTACAAAGAGGATTGTCTGTCTTTATGGACTTTCGCATAGGTGCATCTAGGGGGATTTCTGTGGCTAATGATTGGTGGGCAACTTTGTTGTAGGATTTTGTTCTTTTACCTAAAAGAATAGAACAAAAAATTCTTGGTTACCTTAGTGGAACTGCATTATTTGCTTTATTGGTATTTTGTTATGTAGTCAAACTACTTTTTCTATAGGATGTCTGATTATAAGGACCTGGAATTTTTCAAAAATATTTTACATCTTATATTGTAATGTCCATTTTTCGGGAATTGGGGGAGGGGATAAAATTTAAGACTCCGAATTTTGTGAATAAAGATTAATTTTCTCAAAATATTTTTTTTAAGTATTATGGTGTGGATTTGAGATAATGTTATAGTTGTGGGTACTATTTATAAATTTTGCAAAGTATGCAAGTTGTTATATTATATTCGATTGGTCAGGGAATATTCGTACAACGCCGCAATCATTGGTGGACCTCACAACGGATTTATTGTTGGAATGAGAAAATGACAAAAATATTTTTTTATAAAAATAATGGCGGAAGTTTTACCGTTAAATTGTTGAAATACCCGGTGGTAAAAGAAATAATACGCGGGTTAGATAGTAGAAGACATGATATTTATTATTGATCTTTTTACGTGAGAAGTCACTCAGTTTTGTTCAATTATTACTACAGTAATTACTGCATAGTATCTCACATTATTTGATTCAATTATTGTCGATATTTTATATATTATTAAATCAATAATTGAGACGATATAATTATTCATATTATTATTTACAATATTGACGATGTCTAGAAAGTTATGTCGAGAAGAGGTTTGGTCACCTAATTGTGCGTCAATAGGGAGAAATCCTTATTGGAAAGCCCTCTCTTTTCTGGAAATGATCTGGTTGTTAAATATTACGAATAATAATAATAATAATGATGAATAAATGTTGTTTAGAATAAATGTTGTTTAAAATATTGAGAGCGTTTTTATGAAGTATTTTTTGTAAATTTTGATTATTATTTGGACCTTCATTTACTCATTTTTCAAAATAATCGGTAGAAGAATATTCAGTATATATATAATGGGACCCACCTGTGATGGTAAAATGTTGGTGGGAGGGAAACACGTGGGGCCCACGTGTGGAAGAAAAAATGGGGGTGGGGGGAGTTTACGTAAATGGAGGGTAATTATATATATATATATATATATGATAATGACATGTGGGGTAGGGTCCACATGTTGGAAGAAGGAATTGGGGGGAATCCTGAAAGTTGTCACGGGTGGGAAGAATTGTTATATAACATGTGTTTATATATATATTTATATTATTAAAATTTGTTTTATATGACATTATTGAAAATTAGGCGTCTGAATTCAGCCCGTGAGTTATTTAACTGTTGATCCGTGAATTTTTTTTTAAATAGTATCCTTCCATTCTCCTATAAATTGGATGCTTAGTTAGAATTGAAAATCACACCAGAATCAGAGAATTTTTCTTTTATAGTATTAAGCGTATTTCTTTCGAGTTTTAGAAAGCTTTGAACATAGAAAACAGTGAAAGTTTTCTTCAAGAATATCCCTGCCCTACCAGTCGAAATATTCACCTTTTTAAGGTAAAGGGTATTATTTATTTCATATTCGCTTACGATATTATTTTTCATATTCGTAAGAAATTTTATATCGTTCAATATTCGCAAGAAATATTATATTCGTTTAATATTCGCAAGGAATATTATATTCGTTTAATATTCGTAAGGAATATTATATTCATTTAATATTCGTAAGGAATATTATATTTGTTTAATATTCGTAAGGAATATTATATTTGTTTAATATTCGTAAGAAATATTATTTTCGTTCAACAGTTGTAAGGGATATTATTTTTGTTCAGTATTCATATGAAATAATATTTGCTTACATACTCTGTAGTATGTAAGTAATATTATTTCGTTTCAGATTTCGAATTCTATACTCATTTTGTTAAAGTTTTGGCTTCTATACTCCATGAAATTAGTAAAATATCCTTAATATTTGTGCTTCATCCAATATCTTTTCATGAAAATATTATTCCGAGCATTTTTGATAAGTTTTACCTTTTTCATGCCGGAGTACTAGTCACGGGGTTACTATTCCTGAAGTACTATTTACGGGGTACTATTCACTCGATTACTATTCATCCGGGATACTATTCATGACAAAAAATTGATTTCTTTTTTGTCCAAATTATTTTTGATACAATATTATTCTTGAATTTTACTCCACAAAGTAGTATTATGTTGACTGTAAGACCCCGAAATTTTTTTAAATAAAAAGGAATTTCCTTTATTTATTATTTTGAAATAGTAAGGGTTGATTTGATTAATGTGGATAGTTAAGGGTTAAATACGCAAATATTTCAAAATAAGCAAGTGGTTATAAAATATTCATTTTTGTCTGGGAATATTCGTTTGGTCGTGGAATATTAAATCTTTGTCTTGGGAATATTGGTTTGGTCGTGGAATATTCAGCATTTGTTGGGAATATTCGTATGACGGCAAGTAGCGACATGTAATGGGCCCCATGTGAAAAGCGATTGGATGAGGAAAACGACAAAGTTTGGGTGGTTATAAATAACTGGCGTAGTTATTACCAATTAAGACCTGTTGGAATACTTTTGGTTAAAATATAGTAATACGCGTGGTTCGCACAAAGCGATAGATTACCAGATTGCATGCATTGTTGAATTATTGATCCTTACGTAAAAAGGCACTACTCAATAATTATTACATGAGTTCTTGCTCAATAGTTTATTTTATTGATTCGATAATTCTTTGCGTTGGTATTTTATATTATTCTTTGCTTCAATAATTGTCACGCGACAAGATTTCCCATTATCGGATCAATAATTCATATTATTTGAATAATATTATTAGATAACATTATTGGCAATGTCTAGAAAGTTTCATCTCAAGGAGAGGTTTGGTCACCTAATGCATACGCAAAGAAGGAGAGATCCTTATGGAAAGCCCCTCTTCCTAGGAACTACTTTGGTCATAATTGTGTGATTCCGTAATATTATTTGTGAATAATTAATTATTGATTCATATGATAAGGAAATATTTATTTTATATGAATATAAATGATGGATTTATTTATGTGGTTATTAATGAAGGAATTAATGTTGAGGTGTTTTATCAAGATTCTATCGATTTTCCCTGTTGGAGACTAACGATAATTTGTTGTATATTATCTTAGTCATAATATTCTTTCTTGGGCTAGTTGAGCTCACCCTTTTCCTTGTTGTTCCATTTTTCTTCTCGGGAGGCGAGAATGTAATGAAAGTACTAGTGGGTATGGAATGAAGGTTCTAGAGAGTTGTTTAGTAGTCCTCACCATTTTTGTAAAATATTGTATCAATAAATGTGATGAGGATTTATGTGAGTACTAGATATTGCCTGTAAGATAATATTTGTATTTAAACTCATTAAGATATATTGTCGTATTTCACACGACATTGGTATTATTGAAGTTGTAGTTTGCTTCTTGTACCGTGTATTTGGCGACTCTGAATGGGTGTTGTGTATACCTATTTTGGGGGCGTCACGGTTAATATCGAGCTTAGGGATATGATCTCCGGCGGAGATCGGGGAATAGAACTAGGAGGAGAGGCGAGTAAATCCTTCGCTAGTGTGTCCTACCTAAGCTTATTTGTTAGTTAGTCAAGATATAGGATATTATGTGATTGATTTCCTTAATTAACCCTTGTTTTATAGCGGTGATTTGAGAATGTCGATTGAGAATATTAATAGTGGAGTAAATGAGACCGTGGAGATGCCCGTGCTTACCAACGAGGAGAACGCGCAACAGACGGGCAATGTTCCTCTCTGTGAACAACACCATTGAAAGCGAGATGATGAAGCGAGGGATGTTTAGAAGTTTCATGCAAAATCGACGAGAGAGACTCGTGTTCAAAATACTGGGAGGAAATGATAGCAATTCACGGGTGGTCACAACTAAGCGATTCAAAGAGTTGGGACCACCGAATTTAAGGAAAGCCGATCCGATCATGGCGAAAACATGGGGTCAAACAAATGACCAAGATATTCGATGTCTTGGGATGCACGGAGGAAACGAAGGTTCCATTCGCTACTTTTATGTTCCGTGGCGAAGGCGCACTCTTGGGAGGGAATCCGTCATGGCGTACTCCATCCAAATTGCACTCAAAGATGTCATAGGAGATGTTTGAAGCAGTTCAATGACAAGTACTTCCGAAAGTATTCGTCGTATGAAGGAAGTGGAGTTTATTAGACTAGAGAGAATAACATGACGGTGTCCCAAAGACGCGAGGCGAAGTTCGCGGAGTTGTCGAGTTTGCACCTCATTTGGTGGAGAATGAGGAACGTATGACGCGGATGTTTCGAGAGAGGTTTGAAACCGAGATACGCCAAGATCTCATTTCTCATAAATTTTTCTCTATTCGGATGTTGTCAGCGCGGAGCTCGATTGTTAGGCGAGATAACGAGTACGTTAAACCGAGGGACCATAACCGAGGATCATCTCAAGATAAGCATCATCGAATAACGATAACCGGCGGAGAAAGAAGAATACAGACAAAGCGGTAACCACTCCGGTGGTAATCGTGGTCATGAAAATAGAAGAAGCGAGTCGGGAGTAGATTTTAAAAAGAGGAGATTCAACAACGACCGTGGGAAGACGTCGTCACGGCAAGAAGAATCGGTTTTAAGGGAGGAGAACGACCATCGGTCAGATATGTTTATCAAATGCGGAAAGAGGGACATATCATCATTGGCGCCTTACAAAAGTTTAAGGTATGCTATAATTGTGGAAAAGAAGGACATATCGCCGAGATTATGCGATATCGAAACCCAAATCCAATGAGAATGGTGACTCGAAAGGATGTCCGGAAAAGTCAAAGTCAATCGGTTCTTGGAAGAGCGTTTGTCGTGGACCCAATAAAATGCGAGGAACACCGAACGAAGTTAGCGCAGGTTAGTTAATTATAAATTCTTGCGAAGTTTATACCTTATTAGATACCGATTCTACCCATTCTTTTATCTCTCTTACTTACGCTTTCAACGTTTGAACTTGACTACGGAGAAATTAAACTTTGACTTATCTCATGGAGACTCCATTAGGAGAAACTTTCATTACATCCGTTGTTTAAAAATCTTGCTTGATTCAGTTGGCACTATCACATTACCTCGTTAACCTTATTTCTATAGAGATATTTGCTTTTGATGTGATTTTAAGGTTAACTACTCATTACGCCAAAATTGATTGTTTTCGTAAGGTTGTTAGTTTTCATATTCTAAGCAAACTCGTTATTCAATTCAAGCAATCAAACCATTGTAGTCAAACATTTTCATGAAGTCATTCGTTTATTACGGATGTCAAGTTTTCTTAGTCCATGTTATGGATTTGAATAAAGACACGCCGATTTGAATAATATTCTTGTTGTTATTGATTTTCCCGACGTATTTTTGAAGAATTTTTCGCTTACTCCCAAAGCTTCGATATTAAATTTTGTATCGAATTTGAACCCGATGACAAAACTCATTTCTAAAATCTCATATCGAATGGCTCTATTGAACTTGAGTTAAAAATTCAACTATAGAATTTGGTACTGAGCCTTTATCTGGTGACTTTCTTTGTGGAATGCACGAAGCCGGACTCTCCGTGGGGACACCATATTCATGCGATAGTAAACCGATAGTGTGTCAGTAACGTGTTATCCAAGGTTGGGATATGAGTCGCAGTTGAGAACAACCTAAGTTTCAGAATCGAAATACGTAGCTTTCAGGCTTAGTTGGTTATTATCGGAGGATATTCTCGAATCGCTATTCCATTAACGTAGGTGACTCATAGAGATACAAAATTCAAATGGAGCAAGGAATGTGAAGAGCTTCAAGAACTTCGAGAGAGACTCATTTCAAAGATATGTTTCGACCATACCATCCTCGAAAAAGCGAACGTGGTAGTGGACGTGTTGAGTAGAAGATCGATACAAGAAATGAGTACAATATTGTCAAAGACTCATTTCAGTATAATATACAAATAATAGAGATGGAGATGAAAACTCTAGGTACCCACATTGATGATATACTGAGTACGTGATGATATACTGAGTATAATCGACTTTAATCGATAAAGTTAAAGTCATTCAAGCTACACACCGAGGTGATGAATTTGAAGAAGGAGGTGCAAGAAGTTGTTATTTCAAAAGCGAGAATCGGTGAGGTGAGGAAAGCTCAAACCTTCGATTTATTAATCCATTTGAAATTCTCGATCGAATAGAATCGTGGCCTATAGACTCGCTTTTACCGCCAAGTATGCACGCGTGTTCATAACGTTTTTCACGTATCGATGTTACGTAAATATGTGGACGATTCGAACCACGTCATCGAAGTTAGAACCGAACGAGATAGCCAAGACTTAACGATAAGGAGGTACCTGTCAAGATTTTGGATAGGAAGGAGCATGTCTACGCCGAGAAAGGTCATACCACAAGTTAAAGTTTTGTGGAGGAATCATGCTTTATAGAGGAAATGACACAGGGAATTGGAAAGCGGAAATGAAAGCGAGGTATCCTCACCATTTGAAACACCAGTATCGTCACGCCAATTTCGAGGACGAAATTTCATAAGGAGGGAGGTTGTAAGACCTCAAATTTTTTAAATAAAAAGGAATTTCCTTTATTTATTATTTTGAAATAGTAAGGGTTGATTTGATTAATGTGGATAGTTAAGGGTTAAATACATAAATATTTCAAAATAAGCAAGTGGTTATAAAATATTCATTTTTGTGGGGAATATTCGTTTGGTCGTGGAATATTCAGATCGCGTCGGGAATATTGGTTTGGTCGTGGAATATTAAATCTTGTTGGGAATATTAAATGCGACGGGCCAATGGTAGCGACCATGTGTGGGCCCCATGTGAAAGCGATTGGATGAGGAAACGACAAAGTTTGGGTGGTTATAAATAACACAGTAGTTATTACCAATTAAGACTGTTGGAATACCCTTGGTTAAAATATATGAATACGGCGTGGTTGACAAAGAGCTTTACGGTAGACAGTGCGATATTGTTGAATTATTGATCCTTACGTAAAAAAAGCACTACTCAATAATTATTACGATGAGTTAATCGCTCAATAGTTTATTTTATTGATTCAATAATTAACTGCGTTGGTATTTTATATTATTCTTTGCTTCAATAATTGTCAACCGCATGATATTTCCCATTATCGGATCAATAATTCATATTATTTGAATAATATTATTAGATAACATTATTGGCAATGTCTAGAAAGTTCATCTAAGGAGAGGTTTGGTCACCTAATTGCGGCGCCAAGAAGGAGAGATCCTTATCGAAAGCCTCTTTCTGAAGGAACCACTGGTTGTCATAATTGTGATTACGTAATATTATTTGTGAATAATTAATTATTGATTCATATGATAAGGAAATATTTATTTTATATGAATATAAATGATGGATTTATTTATGTGGTTATTAATGAAGGAATTAATGTTGAGGTGTTTTATCAAGATTCTATCGATTTTTTTCCTGTTGGAGACTAACGATAATTTGTTGTATATTATCTTAGTCATAATATTCTTTATTGGGCTAGTTGAGCTCACCCTTTTCCTTGTTGTTCCATTTTTCTTCTCGGGAGGCGAGAATGTAGCGAAAGTCTTAGTCTGGGTATGGAATGAAGGTTCTAGAGAGAGTTGTTTAGTAGTCCTCACCATTTTTGAAAAATATTGTATCAATAAATGTGATGAGGATTTATGTGAGTATAGATATTGTCTAGAAGATAATATTTGTATTTAAACTCACAGTATATATTGTCGTATTTCACACGACATTGGTATTATTGAAGTTGTAGTTTGCTTCTTGTACCATGTATTTGGCGACTCAGAATGGGTGTTGTGTATACCTATTTTGGGGGCGTCACATTGACAATATGGATATTATTGAATTCTGGATAAATTAAATTATTAAAGTCTTTAAAATTTATCATTGATCTCGTTTGATTGAATTATTATATCATTGTCATCATCCTCATGTTTATATTGTTATGAAAGTCATCTTTGGCCCGTAATGCATAGATGGACTTGGTATGATTATGACCAGGTATTATTCGATATAATCATGACCGTAATGTTACAAATGATGTGGTAAAAGTCCTCATTGGCCCGTAGTGCATTGATGGACAGTTTTTGGTATAATCATGACCATGGGTTCTCTTCGGCCAAGGGTGCAAAGATGAATTGTTTTATGGCGTGATCATGACTGTTGATGAAAACACGAATATCTTTGACTCGTAGTACATGGATAATTCGTGGTTGTGATACTAATTAATATCATTGGCCGTAGTGCAGGGATGATTCGATGATGTGGATTATTTATTAAGCTGAGTGTCAGCAATAAAATTGATGATAAACTTTTTAAATCATTGAAGATGGTAGATATTATGCTCTACTTGACTCTTCTAATGGATTGCTTATTCCGCTGCAGTTGTTGATCTAAAACTTGTTGTCTATTGTATTCTATCAGTTGTTATATTGTTGAAGGCTAACGATAATTTATTTTGCATTATCTTAGTCATAATATTTCTTATTGGGCTAGTTGAGCTCACCCTTTGCTTTCATTGTTCTCTTCAGGAAATGAGAATATAGTTGGGACTAGTCGAGGAACGGAGTGACGGTCCAGATGTTTGCATTAGTAGTCATCACTATTCTGTGAAATAGTGTGATAATAAATGTATTGAGGACATATTTGAGTTTGAATATTATCTAGAAAACAATATTTGTATTAAAACTCACAGCTCATGTTGTATATTTAAGTTTGTATTTGTATTATGTACCATGTATTTGGTGACTCATAATGAGTGATGTATACCTATTTTGGGGGCGTCACATAAAATGTAATTTCATCTCACAAATTTATTCTTTGCAATGTTCACTGGGTTCATCGTTTTCTTTTTTTGGAGATATTGTTCATATTCTTTTTTAACTTAAATCTCATCCTGCAGAACCTCCATCCCAGCAGTGCACAATGGTAGAGGGAGAGACAGAGGTTGGTGTGCAGAACCTCCATCTCGGAGGATGTTGGTGTGAAGCTTGAGAGGGCCGGTTGATGAAACAATGGTAGAGGGAGAGACAAAGATTGTTGGAGCTTAGAAGAGATAGTTTTATTAAATCACCGAGTTAGTTTTATTAAATCACACCTGTGCTGGATGTAATGCCGCGGATTGGAATTTTAGTTTTGTTATTTAGATTAAAAGCAACTTTAAGATATATACTTTTGGAACCTGGTTTTGTGCTTTAATTGGATTAACCTGCATTTTCTAATATATAATTATGCATTCTATATTGTGCATTGGAGTTATTAGTTTAAACTCAAATATAGGTGAACCACAACTATTACAACATCATGTATTACAACATTTTAAATTCAAACCACAATATTTTAAAAACATTGTATAAAGTAGTCTAAATAGATGACTTTTTATAAACGTTGTATAAATGAGTCTAAACGTTGTCTGATGTACCAAACCACAACATTTTAAGCCAGAAAACGTTGTGGAATCATATCATCTACAACATTTTCGAGCATCCAAGAATTTATGAAAAACAAATACACAATGTTTTTAAAGAAAAAACGTTGTGTAATGTGTCAAACTACAATGTTTTAAAAACGTTGTATAAAGGTGTCAAATAGATGACACCTTTAACCACGACGTTTCTGTAAGACCTTCTACAACGTATTTTACGCATTATCTATTTACTGTTTTGTATTAGTGACGTGAAGGAAATTATTTCGCGACATGGAGTGTCGGTATCGATTGTCTCAAACCGAGATCTGTGCTTCACGTCAAAATTCTGGAAGAGCTTGCAAGAAAGGATAGGAACACAGCTGATGTTAAGTACCGCTTATCATCCATAGATAGACGGATAAAGTGAGCAAACGATACCAAACTACAACATTTTATGCCAGAAAATGATGTGGAATCATATTATCCACAACGTTTTCAAGCATCCAAGAATTTATGGAAAACAAATATACAATGTTTTTAAAGAAAAAAACGTTGTGTAATGTGTCGAACTACAACGTTTTAAAAACGTTGTATAAAGGTGTCAAATAGATGACACCTTTAACCACAACGTTTCTGTAAGACCTTCTACAACGTTTTTTACGCATTATCTATTTACTGTTTTGTATTAGTGACGTGAAGAAAATTGTTTCGCGACATGGAGTGTCGGTATCGATTGTCTCAAACTGAGATCCGTGCTTCACGTCAAAATTCTGGAAGAGCTTGCAAGAAAGGATAGAAACACAGCTGAGATTAAGTACCACTTATCATCCGTAGATAGACGGACAAAGTGAGCAAACGATACAAATGTTAGAGGACATGCTTAGAACTTACGTGATGGACTTCAAAGGAAGTTGGGACAATCATCTACCCCTAGTGGAATTTGCATATAATAATAGTTATCATGCGAGTATAGGCATGCCACCGTACGAAGCTCTTTACAGGTGAAAATGTAGGGCACCGTTATGTTGGGATGAAGTTGAAGAGCGAAAGATGCTAGGACCGGAATTAGTTCAACAAACCGCAAATGTGGTGACATTGATAAGAGCTAGATTAGTAGCTGCACAAGATCGCCGGAAGAAATATGCAGACTTGCATCGATAGGACCGTGACTTTGAAGTCGGAAGTCACGTTTTCTTAAAAGTATCTCACTGGAAAGGGAAAATACGATTCGGCAAGAAAGGAAAATTGAGTCTAAGGTTCATAGGACCATTCGAGATACTGAAGCGAGTGGGCGAAGTGGCGTATAAATTTGCATTACCACTTGAGTTGGAGCACATCCATAACGTGTTTCACATCTCCGTGTTGCGTTCGTACAAGCCTGACTACAAACACGTGATTTCTTACGAGCCCATTCAAGTAGAGAAGAATCTGGCATATGAAGAAATTCTTGTCCAGATAATAGATAGGAAAGAACAGACATTAAGAAATAAAAGTATATCTTCTGTGAAAGTACTTTGGCGAAACCATGATGCCGAGGAGGCCACGTGGGAATTAGAAGATAAGATGCGAAGGGATTATCCCCATTTATTTGTATAACCTTGTACCAATTCCGAGGACAGAATTTTTATAAGGGGGGAGAATGTAAAAACCATAAATTTCATAAATAAATAATTATTTTGATATAATCAGAAAATGAATATTTATTTGAATATAAATATTGATGTTGTTATAAGATGAGTAATTCAATTAGTGTAAATTGAATTTATATGAGGATTGAGAATTTTGGAATGCCTTGTGTGGCATGAGAATGGAAGTTAAGTGAGTTAATTTAATTAAGAGATGAATAAATTAAAGTGAAGAGAATAATTAGTTAATATTATATTATTTATTAATTGTTATTGTGAGTAATAGAATATTATTGAATGACGTAATTTATATAATTGTCTAATATGGCAAGATAATAAATGAGGGTATTATCTATTAAGTAAAATGGATTAATTAATTGAGAATAAGAATTTATTGTAACAGTAACTAAGTTAGAGAAATTTCCAAAGTGGCTAGTTATTGCCACTCTTAGATCATAAACCAGTAAGAATTGCTACTTAGAGTAGTAAAACTTGGAAAAATATTTTCACGGAGTGCATGAGTTATAAAGATGGTGTATTGACAACAATGAAAAGGATAATGGATCAATTACCATTATTATTAATGTGAATATTATTATTAAATATTATTTCACGCCACTATGTGTAATATGGGAAAATGTGAGTAGTAGTATCATATAATTACTCATAAGATTAAATGAGGTGTGATATTTAATTGGGATTAATGCTATACAAAAATAATATGGTAAAAATAAGTAAATCATAAAGTTGATTTAAATAAGTTTTGTTATCTCATCCTATGTGATGAGACAATTGTGTACTCTAAAGTATGGGAGTAAATAAATATGTATTATTAAAATATTTATTTCAATACCAAATGTGAGTAAATAATAAAAGGAGATATTAAATTATTAGTGACCATTTAAATTGAGACCATACATATTATACATATTATAAATATTAAATTATGTGACCAGGTAAAGAGAAAGCTTTGGAGTAGATAGTTTCATAATACTAAGGATGTACTATTATTCTGTTGTAAAAGAACTTAATTATATTAAGCTATGTTTAATTTAAGTTGTATTGTATTAGTAACGGTTGCGAGACTTTGGGACAAGAATAATTATGTTATGACAGTGTAATTTATTCTATTATTCCGTTGTGTGAGATTTTGATTTATTATTAGAGTTAGTACGTGACAACCAAATTTGAGATAAGTGTGGTCTGAATTTGGGGGCGTCACATCAATACATGGCTCGATGGGTGTATGAAGCCGGTATTCCTTTTAATGCTATCGACTATAACAGCTTCAAGAGGTTTTGTGAGGCGGTTGGTCAATATGGCTCGGGTTACCAACCTCCAAGCCAATACCAACTAAGGGAGCTGTTATTGATAGAGAAGGTAGAGAGGACTAAGAAGTCACTTAAGAAGCAAGAAGAGGAATGGTCTTTCAATGATTTTTCTATCATAATCGATGCTTGGACCGATAAAAAAAGAAGTGTCATGAATTTGTGTGTGAATTGCAAAGAGGGCACAACTTTTCTTTCTTCTAAAGAAGATTCTGAGGAAGCACATACTAGAGAATATATTTTCAAATATGTTGATGATTTCATTGAACAAGTTGGGCCACAAAATGTTGTGCAAGTTGTTACTGATAGTCTGATAATGCTTCCAACAACATGGTCGCGGCGGACTTGTTAATGATAAAGATGTTAGGTTTGTAATATTCATGTGCGCAATCAAATTGCAAAATTAATGCGGAAGCGTGTAAAATCAGAGTTTAAAAAAATTTACAAACCATATACCCGGATCACCCTTTATGCACAATTATTAATTAAACGAAAAGATAAAGAATAAAATCATACCCTTGAAGATCGAGCTTCCTCAGGTACAAGTTCACCTCCAATCCTTTTCTCGTTCAACTTGAATCCACCGGGTTTGGTTCCTTCCTTTGATCAACATTAGCCACCCAAGCGTTTGGCCTCTAGAGGTGATCCACCAAGGAAGAAGAAAATTCAAGAAGATGGGTGTTTATGGCTCAAACCCTAGTTTTTCCTATCTCTATAGAAAAAGGGCACTCTCCAACAAATTGGAATTATTACGTTGTAAAAGTCAACAACCCATTTCATCCATAATAAGACTCCTCTTATTTATAGATGTGGGCAACCCACCTTAACAATTAAGGAATTGGGTTTTAATTAATTAAAATTCTTTTAATTAATTAAGCTCCCTAATCTTATTAGGGATAATTAATTAAACTCCTTTAACTAATTTTCCTCCTAATCCCATTAGGAATAAATGAGAGTACTTATATTAAATTAATTCCTAAACTCTTTAGAAATTAAAATAATAATAATTGTAATAATATTAATAAGACTCCTCTTATTAATTTATATTTAATATTTCTAAAATATTAAATAATAAATATTAAGCTATTTAATTTATTCTATCACCATAGATTAAATTAAATGTACTTAAATATATTATTACGATTATGCCATTAACTTCTTAAATAATTATTCTTCCTTTTATGGTGTGACCCTTTAAGTTCTCCATATTAAACTAGGTTGTGAATAAATCAATTAGAACAATTCTAATCTTATTTAAATAAATAAATTAAACAATTAATTTATTTAAATAATATTTATTCTACAATAGGGATAAGCCTCCCAAGCGATCAACGACTTTCCAGATAATATAGATTTCAACATTAATCATTAAAGAACCTTTGAGTAAATAGTTCTGCGACAATTCAATCCTTCCACCATACAATGTCCCAATTAAATATAAGGCATGGAATTCTTGTCAAGTCTTATTTTATTTAATTATATGTATTTCGACTCTTAAATGCACAACTCAAATAATGCAAATTAGAAACTCCTTTCTAATTTCATTACACTTGCCCGAGGACTCTTTGGGTTGTCATTTATCGAATCACATAGGACATTTCTTCTTTTATTAGAAGTGGTAGATTCTTTATCGATCCTACATTATCTCCATGTACAACTTATTATACCCAAGCATACCCTTTGATATACCCTAAGGGTCTTAAGGAATAAGTCAAAGTATAACTCATCATACACAAGATACTATGATGATCTCAAGTCCAAGGATCACTTCAGACTACTATCACTACTGTGAATTCCTATTGACAGCAAATAAAACTCCATTAGGTATTCCTTAGCGAGCCAACGTTCAAATTGAACTTATTCTCTAATAAGCACCTACATACTTGCTTTAGTGTCTCCACACAAATGATCGTGAGATCAATCATCCTCATCCAATGAGCAAGCAACGTATGTATTCAATCTATCCGGATTCACTAATCCCCAATTTAGTAATCCAATGATTGAGAACTATTTTAGTTTTAAGCTTTCTAAGAATTTAGATCTCATTAGAATGATCATCATCATTATTTTAAAAGCATTGCTTAAAACTATGGGTTTATCACATATTATAAAACAAAGATCATGTAGATAATTAAAAGCCTTTAATAAATTAATACTTTTTATTAATAAATGAATAAGATTGTTACAAAGTATATACTTTATCATCAAACATGATTGGCTTGTGTGCATACTACTTTTAATCTCCCACTTGCACTAAAGCCAATCGTCATGGTATCTTATACTCTTCTTCTCTAAGTGACGATTATCCTGCTGTTGGATAAGCTTTAGTTAATGGATATGTAATGTTGTTCTTGAGAGTCCACTATCTCTATAGTGATTTCCCATCTTTCAATGATTCTAGTAATCAAATGAAAATGCCACAACACATGTTTAGATCCAAGATGAGACTTAGGAACTATTCCTAGTTCTGTAATGAACTTTTAATCCAAACAATCAACTTGCGACTTCATTTATAGCTATATACTTTGTCTTTATCACTAAACCAAAGAACTCTTTTCTTTGTTTGGAACCTTTCAATTCAATCGCACCATTGCTCAAGAGTAACCCTTTACCTTAAAGTGAATTTTTCGTCGTCTGCTTTGGTGCATTCGAAAAACTTGAGTGCATTAAGCCCTCTAGTTTTAATTAAGACCCACCATGAATATGATCACATCCTTAGTGCCGATTAAGAACTTTAAGATGTTTTTCACCGCCTTACGATGATCTTCTCCGAATATGACCGATCAACATCGTGTCTCAGTATATTTCATTGCATACATGATAGTCACTCATGCGACCTCTCTTTTCGTGAGTCTGTGGGGACTATTAGAGAGATACACTCCATAGCTCATCGACATGAGACATCTCTTGGAGTTTGCCATGCTAAGCGACTTTAGCATCAAATGAATATACGTTCCTTGGGTTAAGTCGAGCATCCTCTTAAATCTATCTATATAGATTTATATCCCCAATTAAGATACTCTTCCAAATCATTCATGGAGGAATGTTTAGACAACTTTATCTTCTTGATTGTAGCATTGGTATGTCATTCCTTATCCGTAGTATATCAACATGTAGTACTAGAAATGTCACGATGCTCCCACTGACCCTTTTGTATGTAACTGGAACTCTTACCTCATCGTATGTAACTCTGGATCATCATCTTCTATAGTCGTACCTCATCATCATCATCCATGATGAACCCATACCTCCTAGGTATCTTGATTATTCCGGACTTACGATTTGATTTGTGGTACAATAGTTCATCTACTGAGTTCCTCTTATTTGACTTATAGTGTTTTGTGGTTCTTGAACTTTTCAAGATCTATAATCCTCCCACTAGCCCTTTCAATGATAAACACTTTTATCTTAGAAGGCGCGTGTTTTCGCAACAAACACCTTTTGCTAAGTAGGATTATAGAACACATGCCCTAAACTTACTTTAGGATGTCCCACAAATCAGACATGTCAAATCTTGTCCCAAGCTTATCCTTTTGAAACCTTTTCACATAAGTTGGAACCCCTTATCTTAACAAACTTAAGATTAGGAATCCTCCCATCCATAACTTTTATGGAGTCTTGGGGTAGGATTTAGAGGTTACCTTTTCGTAGATATGCGACCATTTCTAGGACATGACCTAGAAGGATCTTTGGAATGTCGGTAAAATAATTATGGATCGTATCATGTCCAACAAGGTACGATCTTTCCTTTCAGATACATCAATCAATTATTGCAGTCGGGATGTGTCCATTATGAGAAAACCATTTGAGATGATCTAGAAACTTATTGCACAAGTATTCCTTCCTTGATCCGATCAAAGAATCCTAATACTTAGCCAATTTGTTTCACTTTTGAATTCTTTGAACCTTTCAAATAATTCACACTTGTATTTCAAAGACAAATACACACATTCAACTCTTTGAATAATCATCTCCTTTTCTTATACTAGTTTGTTCAATTTGTAAAATTATTTTCACGTAAGTCAAGTATACAAAATCCATTAAGTAATATTCCGATTCTATACAAAACATTATTATTATAAATGAACAACAATTGTTCTTAATTATAATACCAAAGATTTCATTGTCCAACAATAAAATGGAAATAATATTTTTTAACAAGAATGGAATACAATAACAACTTATCGACTCAATAGATTTGCCAGTAGGCATTCTTTGAACTATAAGTTTCTATGGCTAATATGCAGCAACCTTTGCTTCATTTCCCACACATAGGATTACTTACCTTGTTTAACTTTCTACTTCTGCTTGGTCCCTTCATAAATCTATATTTATGATAACCAAAGTCGGTATCCAATACCTAAGTAGAACCTTGACTTAAAGAAAAATTTATTTTAATCATGAACAAAATTTGTATTTATAACCGAAACTTCACTAAGCTTCCTTGGTTAGCCACTGCAAGGTGCTTCTCGCAGTTTCTTTCCAGTGTCCATGCTTATTGCAGTGGAAGCAAACTCCTTTGCTATCCAGTATCGCTTTTGTTCTTATTATCCTTTTTTTTGCCTTTCTATTTACCTTCTTTGAATCGTTCTTCTTTTTCGGAAGATCCTTTGGCCCCTACCAAAGAAAACTTGATCTTTCTAGGTTGGAAAGTGACTCTCAACATTTTTCAATATGTTAAGCAAATCAAATGAGGTCGATATCTAGCTTGTTTATATGAAAAATTCACAAAGAATTAATGAAAGGAGTCAGGAAGTGAGTGCAAGATCAAATCTTCGCTCAACTCTCCATCCATGACAAAACCGGTTGTCCTAATTGATCAATCAAATTGATTATGTTAAGAACTTTTTGTCTGCATTTATAGTGCCATTAGCCATTCTAGATCGGAAGAGCTCCTTAGATATCTCGATATCTATCACCCCACTTTCCTCACCATCAACTACTTGATGTGCGGGAATATAGTAGGAGCATCCATAGTTTCATCTTGTGGCCAAGCTCGTTACTCATGGATGCGAGCATGATGCATTGAGCTAATGTGCATCATCTTGCCACTTTCTAAAAGTAGCAATCTCTTCCTCGGAGGCATTATCTCGCAACCATTGCGAGGATAGGCGTATTAAGGACATAAGATAGCTTTTCACCATGAGAACTATTCTCAAATTCTTTAACCAATCCGTTTAATTGATTCGATTAATTTAGCATCTAATATGCTTCAAGTGATAGTAATTTTAGACATTGTAAAATTTCGTAAATGAATTTGTAATTAACAACATTTTAACATACATTCTATTATTAATTACCAAAATAAATTAGGTCTTGTTTTAAATTGGTATCTCCCACTATTTTCTTCAAACTATATTACCCTCACTTATATAGTTAAATGAAAATCTAATTAAAGATTTGCTAGTGAGAATAAGGATCCCATTTCAAATGTATATAGCCTTGTGGTGACACAACAAACTATATATAAATAAATAGGTAGACAACTTTTGTCAATTACATCAACTATGCAACTCCTTTTCTTTTGCCTCTTAGATTATTTTGATCAAGTGGTGGCACATCCGAATCAAAATTATCCAAGTTAAGTCCGACCTAGCACTCCATATATTCAAAAAGAAAAATATCATCCTTGTGGTGACACAACAAAACAATATTGTTCAATTTTCTTTATAAGCATCAAATGTGATAAATTAACATCTTAAATACTTAATACTTGCCTTGTGGTGACACAACAAACTCATATTAAATATTTAATACTCTATTAATTTTATCATGCTAGAAAGCTAACGTTCGATATTCCAAATATCTTTGAACGCTTAGGACTTAATATAAAAATTGAGGGGTTTGTTATTAATTTGTCTCATCTTGTTTTTAGCAGCATTTGCACATATATATATAAAATACGCGTTATATTAATGAACATGCGAAGCATGTTTGCATAATATATAATATATATATATTATAGCATGCACATATAGAATACTATATTCTACCCGGATTGATTATGGACTTTTATTCTAGTTTGGTTCACTAGAGCCACCAAGTGAACCAAAAGGTCAAACCCTAGGGGTGCAAGAAATAATATTTAAATATAACTATTACATTTAAACCCGGGCTCCATTACAAACGGGTCTTCAAGCGCTCCTTGCTCCTTGATCTCCAATTTTTCAAAATTAATTCTAAATATTCCTATTACAAAACTATTTAAAATAAATAGAAACCTTGATCAGCAGTCAAGGGGAAGTACATAGGAGGGTGATAGAATTTACATTCAGAAAAATTAGAGAAGACGAGGTACGCAGACCCCATTTAATAAAACCCATACATTCATGCATCCAACTAAAATAAAATCCAATCGCATTGGTCAATAGTTCATAATCAATCCCATTTATTATCATACACATCACCATATGCATCAATAAATAATATTCATCTTATGAATAATAAACATTTAATATATATATTGATATCATTTAATGGGCAAATTTAGTTAGTATAAAATCTAATTTTGAATCAAAATAAACTCCTTTATTTTAATCCAAATTTAAATCAAAATAAAACTATTTTATTTTAATTTATCCAATTTTGAATAAAATAAACTATTTTATTTTAATCAAAATTTTAATCAAAATAAACTCCTTTATTTTAATTAATTATGGAATCCAATTCCATATATAAAAAAAATCTTTAATTAAAATAAACTCTTTTATTTTAATTAATTATGGAATCCAATTCCATGTATAAAAAAAAAAATCTTTTATTAAAGGAAACACGGATATTCTTTCCTATTCACAAATAAACTCCTTTTATTTTGAATAATATGAAATCTTATTTCATATTTAAATAAACTCCTTTATTTAAGGAAACATGGATTCTCTTTCCTATTCACAAATAAACTCTTTTATTTTGAATAATATGAAATCTTATTTCATATCTAAACAAACTCCTTTATTTAAGGAAAGATGGATTTACTTCCTATTCACAAATAAACTCCTTTATTTTAGGAAAAATAAAATCCAATTTCAACTCCAATTAGTTATCATGGAATCCAATTCCAACTCTAATTAGTTAGAATGAAATTTAATTAAAATAAATCTTTTATTTTAATATTAAAATAAACCTTTATTTTAAGATTAAAATAAACCTTTTTATTTTAATTATAAAATTATTAAAATTAAAATAAAACTTTATATTTTAATATTAAAATAAACCTTTTATTTTAAAATTAAAATAAACTTTTATTTTAATTATATAATAATTAAGAATAATATATATATATATATATTCGTAATATATATATATATATATATATATATATATATAACCGTTCTCGATTTCCGTGCCATGCTTACAAAAAAAAAATGTGATGCTTTCTTATTTTCCGTGCACAGCCAATATATATATATATATATATATATATATATATATAAAATGATTATACAATCATTAGATAATCATTAGCAATCATTACTTCTTGATTTCCGTGCGCATGCTTCATGTAACCTGACTTGATTTCCGGCTAACTTTTAGTTGCTTTGTCCGGTTTTGAATTTGCAGCAGGTCACGGTTTTCAAAAAATTTGCAACGGTTTTTTTTTTTTTTTTATTATTATTAAATTTTATACAATAAAATTATGCCCAATTAAATTGTTCTAAACACATATCAATATAATATCAAATTAAAATAATTAATAATTAGCATAAAAGTTTGGCTCTGATGCCACTGTTAAGTTTGTAATATTCATGTGCGCAATCAAATTGCAAAATTAATGCGGAAGCGTGTAAAATCAGAGTTTAAAAAATTTTACAAATCATATACCCGGATCACCCT
Source organism: Panax quinquefolius (assembly GCA_020205615.1). Classification (NCBI taxonomy): domain Eukaryota; kingdom Viridiplantae; phylum Streptophyta; class Magnoliopsida; order Apiales; family Araliaceae; genus Panax; species Panax quinquefolius. The sequence goes on along the minus strand of CM035161.1, from coordinate 54,732,836 downwards.
TTATGCACAATTATTAATTAAACGAAAAGATAAAGAATAAAATCATACTCTTGAAGATCGAGCTTCCTCAGGTACAAGTTCACCTCCAATCCTTTTCGCGTTCAACTTGAATCCACCGGGTTTGGTTCCTTCCTTTGATCAACATTAGCCACCCAAGCGTTTGGCCTCTAGAGGTGATCCACCAAGGAAGAAGAAAATTCAAGAAGATGGGTGTTTATGGCTCAAACCCTAGTTTTTCCTATCTCTATAGAAAAAGGGTACTCTCCAACAAATTGGAATTATTACGTTGTAAAAGTCAACAACCCATTTCATCCATAATAAGACTCCTCTTATTTATAGATGTGGGCAACCCACCTTAACAATTAAGGAATTGGGTTTTAATTAATTAAAATTCTTTTAATTAATTAAGCTCCCTAATCTTATTAGGGATAATTAATTAAACTCCTTTAACTAATTTTCCCTCCTAATCCCATTAGGAATAAATGAGAGTACTTATATTAAATTAATTCCTAAACTCTTTTAGAAATTAAAATAATAATAATTGTAATAATATTAATAAGACTCCTCTTATTAATTTATATTTAATATTTCTAAAATATTAAATAATAAATATTAAGCTATTTAATTTATTCTATCACCATAGATTAAATTAAATGTACTTAACTTTATATTATTACGATTATGCCATTAACTTCTTAAATAATTATTCTTCCTTTTATGGTGTGACCCTTTAGGTTCTCCATATTAAACAGGTTGTGAATAAATCAATTAGAACAATTCTAATCTTATTTAAATAAATAAATTAAACAATTAATTTATTTAAATAATATTTATTCTACAATAGGATAAGCCTCCCTAGCGATCAAACGACTTTCAGATAATATAGATTTCAACATTAATCATTAAAGAACCTTTGAGTAAATAGTTACTGCAGACAATTCAATCCTTCCACCATACAATGTCCCAATTAAATATAAGACATGGAATTATCATCAAGTCTTATTTTATTTAATTATATGTATTTCGACTCTTAAATGCACAACTCCAAATAATGCAAATTAGAAACTCCTTTCTAATTTCATTACGCCGCCAAGGACTCTTTGGGTTGTCATTTATCGAATCACATAGGACATTTCTCTTCTTTTATTAGAAGTGGTAGATTCTTTATTGATCATACATTATCTCCATGTACAACTTATTATACCCAAGCATACCCTTTGATATACCCTAAGGGTCTTAAGGAATAAGTCAAAGTATAACTCATCATACACAAGATACTATGATGATCTCAAGTCCAAGGATCACTTGACTACTATCACTACAGAATTCCTATTGACAGCAAATAAAACTCCATTAGGTATTCCTTAGCGAGCCAACGCTCAAATGAACTTATTCTCTAATAAGCACCTACATACTTGCTTTAGTGTCTCCACACAAATGATCATGAGATCAATCATCCTCATCCAATGAGCAAGCAACGTATGTACCAATCTATCCGGATTCACTAATCCCCAATTTAGTAATCCAATGATTGGGAACTATTTTAGTTTTAAGCTTTCTAAGAATTTAGATCTCATTAGAATGATCATCATCATTATTCTAAAAGCATTGCTTAAAACTATGGGTTTATCACATATTATAAAACAGCATCATGTAGATAATTAAAAGCCTTTAATAAATTAATACTTTTTATTAATAAATGAATAAGATTGTTACAAAGTATATACTTTATCATCAAACATGATTGGCTTGTGTGCATACTACTTTCAAAAGAGGCCACATATGTTTTGGACTTCTTGTGCCACTCACACTTTGAACCTCATGCTTGAAGGAATTGGCAAGCTACTAAAGTTCAAGGGAGTGATTGACAAAGCAAAGGCATTTTTACTATCTTTATTTATGCACATCATAAGACATTGACATTGATGAGGAAGCATACAAAAAGGAGAGACGTAGTGAGGCCCGGCGCTACTAGATTTGCAACTTCTTTCTTGACTTTGCAAAGTTTGATGTAAAAGAAAGAGAAGTTGAGGTATATGTTTACTAGTAGTGAATGGGATCAATGCAAATGGTCAAAAAATACTAAGGAAAAAATGGCATATGCTACTGTCTTGAGTTTGAGTTTTTGGAATGGAGTAACACTATGCTTGAAAGTGTTTGCTCCATTGGTAAAGGTGTTTCGCCTTGTTGATGGAAATAGAAAGCTATCAATGGATTTTTTATATGGAGAACTCAAAAAAGCAATGGAAGAGATCAAAGAGGCATTCAAAAATAATGGAACTAACTATCGTCCTATTCTCGTGATTATCGATGCTAAAGCCAAAGATCGGCTTGATAGTCCATTGCATTTGACGACCTACCTATTGAACCCTTATTACTTCTTTAAAGATCCTAGAATACAAAGTGATCCTCTTATCATGGATGTGATGTTTACTTGTGTTGAGAATTTATTTCCCGATGACTTCGATATGCAAAGTCTTGTCATAAATACAGAGTTGTTGAAGTATAAGAAAAAAAAAGGGTGGGTTTAGAAGACCTTTAATGGCAGCGCGATGTGCAACAAATGATGATAATTATGATCCAGGTATAAATATTTATTTTTTAATCTTTCTTTACTATTTATACTTGTTAAAATATTTGTTAATAATTTACAATCTTTAATGACTAGTTGGATGGTGGTCCAATTATGGCAATAGTACACCCAACTTGCAAAGGATGGCAACAAGGATTCTTTCGTTGATTACTAGTTCATCCTGGTGTGAGAGAAATTAGAGCAGTTTTGAGGGGGTATGTATCAACTATCAAGTATATAGTAACTAGTAAGTGGTTGTGGTTTATTAAGTAAAATCTAATATAAATATATAATTTTTTGATTTTTTTTTTAAAATTAATTTTTTTGTAGATTCATACAAAGAAAATAAATAGACTAGACACAACAAGGTTGAACAATCTAGTCTATGTCCAATTTAATGCAAGGCTTAACAACAAAAAGAAACGGGGAGAAAGATAGGAAAGTAGATGTGCTACGAGCAAGTGATGCTTCAAAAGCGCAAGGATGGATTGTTGAAGGTGGTTATGACGCCCCCAAAATAGGTATACATCACCCATCTTGAGTCGCCAAATACATGGTACTGAATACAAATATAAACTTAATTATACAACATGAGCTGAGAGTTTTTACACGAATATTGTCTCATAGACATTATCCAAACTCAAATTCAATCCTCATTATATTTATTATCTCATTAAATAGTGAGGATTACTAAAATAACCATCTCGGACCGTCACTCCATTTTCTGACTAGTCCCGGCTACGTTCTCATTCATGGAGAGAACAATAAAAGCAAAAGGGTGAGCTCAACTAGCCCAATAAAAAATATTATAACTAAGATAATGCAGAATAATTTATCGTTAGCCTTCAACAGTGTTAAACTGATAAAATACAATAAACATCAAGTTTAACTGCAGCGGAATAAGCAATCCATTAGAAGAGTCAAGTAGAGCATGATATCTACTATCTTTTATGATTTAAAAAGGTTATCATCAATTTTATCGCTGAGACTCAGCTTAATAAATAATCCACATCATCGAATCATCCTTGCAGACACTACGCCAAGGATATTCATTAAATATCACGTCCACGAATTATCCATGCACTACGGGCCTAAGATATTCGTGTAATCATCAATAGTCATGATCATGCCAACAACTATCCATCAATGCACTACGGGCCAATAAGGACTTTTACCATATCATTTGTAACATTATAGGTCATGATTATACCGAATGATCCCTGGTCATAATCATACCGATCAACAGTCCATCTATGCACTACGGGTTAAAGATGACTTTCATAACAATATAAGCATGAGGATGATGACAATGATATAAGAATTCAATTAAATGAAAGCAAATGATAAATTTTTAAAGATTTATAATTTAATTTATCCAGAATTCAAAAACGTCCAAATTTTCAACATGATTTGTGGAGTAAAATTCAAGAATAATATTGCATCAAAAATGATTTGGACAGAAAAGAAATCAATTTTTATCCTGAATAGTACCCCGGGTGAATAGTACCCGAGTGAATAGTACTTCGAGAATAGTACCCCGTGAATAGTACTCTGACATAAAAAAGTTAAAACTTATCAAGAATGCTCAGAATAATATTTTCATGAAAAGATACTGGATGAAGCGCAAATATAAAGGATATTTTACTAATTTCATGGAGTATAGAAGCCAAAACTTAACAAAATGAGTGTAGAATTCGAAATCTGAAATGAAATAATATTACTTACATACTACAGAGTATGGAAAAAAATATTATTTCTTACGAATATTGAACAAAAATAATACTCATTACCTTAAAAAGGAGAGTATTCCAACTGGTATAGCAGGAATATTCTTGAAGAAAACTTTCACTGTTTTCTACACTCAAAGTTTCCTAAAACTCGAAAAAAATACGCTCAATATTATAGAAGAAGAATTCTCTGATTCTGGTGTGATTTTCAATTTTAAACTAAGCATCCTATTTATAGGATAATGGAATGATACTATTTGAATTTAGAAAATCACTGAATCGCATAAATGGCATCACTGGTAGCGAAATTAATTTTAGGTGATTTACGAAAAATTTGATTTACTATGCAGTACTATGCAATAAAATTTTCTAATAAAACGAAAACTTTTAAAATATATATAATATATTATATTTATAATCTAATAAAAAAAACTTATATAATATATATATATATATATATATATATATATATATATGATACTAATGCAACATATATGAATATGTAAATAACTACTATGTATTATGCAAACTAAATGCAACACAATCCTAACACAAAAATAAAAAACTACCATGCAGATAACTAACTATATGCCACATGACACTAAAATGCCTCCAAACTTAAACTAGACATTGTCCTCAATGGCTGAAGTAGGAAAAAGTAAAGCAGAAGACTTCCCTGAAAATATAACATCTTCCTCATTGTCCACTAAGTTTGGAGAGTAGGATAAGCATATTGGAACAAATTGGGCACCACACTTGAATTTGACTTAAATAACCTGTAAACTTAAAATTGAAGCAATTTTATTAAATCCCAAATAAATGCAAATTTACTAATATAAAACCTAATAAAATAAATAAAAACAAAAACTAAAAATTGAACTTGGGTTGCCTCCCAAAAAGCGCTTGTTTTATAGTCTCAGCATGACTTCTTGAATGTCTTCTATTCAATTTCCTTCAAAAATTGAGGAATCCTATATCCATCAGTAGCAATGTATCTTTTAAGAGATTCTCAACATAAAGGGCCATTGATTCAAATTTACCGAGCATGCTCTTTTTAGATAGGATCCCTCATAAGAACTTCAAGCAGCTAGGCTTTTGTCCAATTGTGTCTTTGAATAGATTGTGGCATTTAAGCGTGTCAACCACAACTAACTCTTCTTCTATCTTTCCCTTCTCATCCCACCATGGCTCCAAAATAATACTAGCTCTCATGTTACAAAGAGCTTTGCCGACGACATGATTACCAATTGGGGCGGTCTTGCAAAACAGCCCAAATCCTTGAATTTTGGTGGAGAAGGCACATAGGACACTATCAAAATCGGCTCATCTTCGGTGGAACTCACAGTTAGATCTTTGCTGACCTCCTTTTCCTGATCCCCAACTGTATCCTCTCTTTCAACATTGACATCATTTGGCACATCCAGTTGCAGATTTGGTTCGACCTCTCCATCAATCTTGGGATCCATGTCATGGGCCAAGTGTATTGAGGACAAATGTTTCGAGGCATTGAATAGTTTTTCCATCTGCTTCGCAAAATTTTGACTCGATATCTCCTGACTAATCCTCCTCTCCTCACTTGAAGCTATGAACTTGGACATAATCTCCTCCAAATTTCAATTTTCTTCATGCTGTAGTGGAGGTGGAAACGAGAACTCCGGTGGGAATGTTGAACTTGGAGCATAGAATTGATCTTGTTGAGTATGGCTCCATGAAAACTTCGAGTGATACCCTCAATCCTGATGATTGTTATTGGGATAGGCATAATTATTGGGGTAATCACAGCCATACAGTGAGTTTCACATAATCCTCTCTCACATGAGCATACAGTGGGTCTCACCACATGAAGAAACCATGTAAAAATATCAAAAGCACATATGAAAATAGTGCTCCCCTATTAAATAATCCTCTATATTAAGCCATTTTATAATCTCTAAATTAATAGTTCTTAAGTCCAAATTTGAAAACAAACAAGATATTTGAGATTAATATTTATATCCCAAATATAATCATTACAAACGAACATAACCTTATGATTATAATCCGAGATTATAATCCTTGCAAACAAACATAGATCAAGTGTTTTGTTTATTTTTAAATTTAGACTTGAGACTATTAATTCGAGAATTATAAAATGGCATAATATAGGGAATTATTTAATACAATGTTCAACCAGGTATTATAATTCCAGGAATAGTCTTGACATTATAATCCCATGAATTATAATCCCGAGATTATAGGCTATTAATAGTCAAGAATAATGCTAGAGACATAAATTATTCTATAAACTATTGATGTGACATACTTCACCTCAACATATTGTGTGGGACCGAAGACTATATTAAAATAATTTGTTGATCAATATGCTGAGGTAGAATACGTCACATTAATAATTTGTAAAATAATTTGTATATGTAGTAGCATTACTTTAATAATCATATCTAAGTGTAATCCTTGCAAACAAATATAACTTCAAGGACATGCAGCGGACATAAAATAATATGCATGCCAAAGAGCATATCCCTTTGACAAGCACAAAACTGTGTAAACGTTTTTTTCTTGGCCCTGCAGAACCATCACAAAACTTCAGAGTCCCGAGTAATACCGCCAAAAAATAAAAAATAATAAGAACTAAGAAAAAAATCAACAAAAATTATCCGGTTAAAATATAGTTTGATTATAAAGTTTCACATCCAAACACACAAAAAATTAAGTACATGCTCTAATGAACCAACACCTTAGTCACAAGATAACCTTTTGAGTGGTTCCAAATGATGTATATGAGCCTTGCGATATTCTCAACTCCTCTGGATTTACGATTCGACCATGCAAAAGAGAGAACCATTAATCTATTTCTGCCTGACTATTTGATGACAGCGAAATTTCACTTATGTTGTTTGATGGCAAAAAGAAACACGAATAATGAAATGCCAAAATGGAACTGAAGTATGCAAATCTATTTCTGCAGACACTAACAGGCTCAACAATGAGGGTAAGCTAATCAGATAGTTAAATTGCAATTAACTAATGCTATTTTCTTGTTTAAACTAACAAAGTTAGGCACATCGACTGGAGGCTCTCTTACTGTGACATTGATGTGCAGATTTGGCTTGAGAATACATGTACATTTCAGCAGAAAATTGTCTCTATAACTAGTTCTGATTTATAAACGAAACCCATATATGAGCTAGAAAAATTACACACTTCTTTAATCTTTACAACCACTTCAGTCAGTTTTCGCAAGCTCCAAAGTTTGTCAACTAGCATGCAAACATGCAATCTGCTCCAAAACCTGTTGTAACTTGCAAGTAAAGCAAAAGGTCAAAAAAGATGTGGTTCATAATCAAATTCCCACATGATATACGTAAATACATACACGCGCACATTTATAATGTACTTGTCAAATTTAGTTTATGTTAGCATAAGCCTCGCAAATGCTACTCATTAAATACAAATGAAATCTCTCTTGACTTGATTATCAAAAAGAGCTATTTCCTACAAGCTAACAACTTTTCATAATAAGAGCTATTCTAATTTCCTAGATTTCTATTGACAATAAAAATTGGCAACTAAAACAACCAAATTGCAACATATATTAGCAAAATTTTGACAGAAAACAAAAGTAAATGGTAAAGGAAAATTTGAAGCCATTGCTAATGGACACACTAACCAGAGATAAAATGAAGTTACCCGAATTAAGGTGACTGATTAAGACTCCACTTGTTTGTTCTCCTTGCCCTTTTCCACGACTTGTGCATTCTTCAGTAATCTATTATTTACAGTGTGAAAATATGAAGAATCGACCATCTCTATTTATAGAAATTCAAATAATCTCGCAGAATCTAGAAAGAGCAGATTGTTTTCATCCAATGATGCACAGATGTGATCAGCTAAGGTTCTTATTCTAGAGATTCCTCAATTACTGAATTTTGGACAGATAAGCCATCAAGAATATCACTTTCTGAATCTATCTGAATCTCTTTAAACATGGTCATCACCTGAATCATAGTTGGCCTCCGGAAAGCTTTGTCATCCAAGCACTCAAAGGCAATCTTTAGATAATGGTACAATTCAGCTTCACCAGATTTATGCATTAGTAATTCAGGATCCAGTATCCCATGAACTCTATTCTCTTTATGCAACTGTTTTGCCCAACCAACAAGATTGTTGTCATCACCAAACTCGGATGGGTCTATTGGCCTCTTGCCCGAGAGAAGCTCTAGTAGAACAACGCCATAGCTATAGACATCCCCTTTTGCCGTGCACCTAAAACTCTGGTAATACTCTGGGGGGACATAGCCTGGAGTTCCCGCAAGAGTACTCACACTGAGATGAGTTTCGAGAGCATTCACTAGTCTTGCCATTCCAAAATCAGAAACCCGAGCCTCAAAGTTTTCATCTAAAAGGACATTACTAGACTTCATATCACGGTGGATAATGTGAGGTATGCAACTGTGGTGAAGAAATGCTAGTCCCCTAGCTGATCCTATGGCAATTTTCTTTCTAGCTGCCCAATCAATCTTTAAAATCCCGCCTTTGGTCCTCTCATGAAGAACAGACTCTAGACTTCCCCATTTCATGAACTCGTACACTAAAAGCCTCTCCTCTCCAATCTTGCAGTAACCCAACAAGGGAACGAGGTTTCTATGTTTGATCTTCCCTATAGTTTCCATTTCAGCCATAAATTCTCGGTCTCCCTGGCCAGTAACATGTATGAGTTTCTTGATTGCAACAACAACGCCGTCTCCTAATTGGGCCTTGTAGACATCACCAAATCCTCCAGACCCGATTAAGCTATTTGCACTGAAACCATTGGTAGCTTCGAGCAAATGGGAAAAAGTCAGTTTCCGCAAAGGTTTCTCAAATGTGGCAACATTGATGCTTAGAGGCTCAGGAACGCTGGAGAGTTTCCAGCTGCTGGTACCAGAGGTAGGAAGGCTTTCAATGTACTTGTCTCTTTGTTCCTCCTTTCGTTGATACTTCTTTATCCTATAAAGTACACATGTGAGAACGAGAATACAGAAAAGAGAGACCGCAATGCCAATGATCACCCCTGTTGCCACTGATGACTTCTTGCCTCGGTTATTAGATCCTGATGGGCGTAGTCCATTTTTTGAGGCACAAGGGGGCAATGGAACTCCACAAAGGCCAGAATTATTCTCATATCTTGAAGCGGGGAAAGTAGTCAGCTGACCTCCTGAAGGGACAAGACCGGTGAGATTGTTGTTCGACACATCAAGATCACTGAGAAATGATAGACCTACTAATGATCCTGGGATGTATCCTTGAAGATTATTATGAGACAGATCAAGAACTCCAATTATTTTTAAACCGCCAAAGCTGAAGGGGATATTTCCAGTTAGATAGTTGTGTCCCAAATTCAACACTTGCAAAAAGCTCAAAAAACCAAGGCTTTGAGGTATAGTTCCAGACAAGGAATTGTAGGAAAGGTCAAGGTAGATCATGCTGCCTTTGCTTGCAAAAGTATAAACCGTCCGCCCAGAGTATATTCTTGTTGATGGGCAAGAGTGAACCATAGAAAAATTTTCTAGCCTTTCTGCCCGAATACCTTCGAATTCAACTAACCCTCCAGCACCTCTACACGCAGTCCCACCCTCATTTCTCACAAATACAAACTGCTTTCCAGAAACAGGTCCAGGGGCAATAAGTCCAGACTGAGAGGCAAGCTCCGGGGGGATGGAGCCCGTTAAGTTATTGCTATTCAAGTCAAGCCAAATGAGGCTCTTACACTTACCTAGCCCTGGCGGAATTGCCCCAGTAAGTGAATTGCTTCCCAATTGAAGGATAGCGAGATTAAGGAGATTCCCTATATCAGCAGGGATTTGCCCTGATAGCTGATTGCTGGATAGAGAAACCCAAATCAAACTAGTACAATTGACAAAGGACCTTGGAATGTTTCCAGTGATAAGATTGTTGTTCAGAATCAAGGTCTGAAGATTTCCACCATTGATGCAAATTCCTTCTGGGATTTTGCCTGTGAGATTGTTAGCCCACATAACTATATCTGTAATATATGGCAAGGTCCAAATTTCCGTGGGAATCGAACCAGTAAGGTTGTTGAAACTAAGATCAATAGACTTCAAATTCTTGCAATTTCCAAGCTCTGATGGTATTGTCCCTGTGAGATAATTACTGGCAAAAAGAAATTTTTCCAGGGAGGATGATTTTGGTGAGCAAAAGCCAGAAGGTATTGTTCCTGTAAAAGCATTAGAGCTTAGGTCTAGGACTTGAAGCTGAGTAGCATTGGTTAGAGACATAGGTACATGGCCAGTAATGTTGTTAAATGGTACATACAAATACTTCAAACTTGGGAGAGAACTTATAACTGTACTTAGAAAATCTCCAGAAAGCTGATTGTTACCAAGATTAAGGCTCGCAAGTGAAGTACACAATGCAAATGTGGAAGGTAGCTGCTCAGTTAACTGATTCCAAGATAAATCAAGCACCTCAAGAGTCCTGCAAGTGTTTCCCAACTCCAATGGAATCTCCCCGAAAAACTGATTTTGAGCTAAAGAAAGCTGCCTAATCTCCTTGAGATTCCCTAACAAGACCCCTGGAATCTTCAAATGGATGGCATTGTGGCCGAGGTCTAATGTCTTGAGAAACTGGCAATTTAGCAATCTAGCTGGAAACCCAGTTCCTAATAGCCTATTATGAGAAAGATTGAGGACAGCAAGTTTGTGGCAAGTTCCAAAATCAAGATTAAAGAGGTTCCCAGTAAAGTTGTTGTGTGAGAGATCAAGAAATTTGAGGGTAGACGGTGAATTTGCCACAAAACTCAGAGGTATTTCAGCAGACAATAAGTTATAAGAGAGATCAAAGGTGGAAAGATTTTTGCAAGAAGAGAGAGAGCTACTTAACTTTCCAGTTAGCTTATTGTCTGAAAAATTAAGAAGATTCAAGTTCTGGCAGTAGTTCAGAGAATCAGTCAACAAACCTAAATCCGAAATCTGATTTCTAGATAAATCAAGCTGCAATAAAGATGAACCAAATTTTAAACTACCACTTGGGATTGAATTCTTAGACAGATTAACAGAAATGAGGCTACTACAAGAGAGTAACAATGACTTCAAATCAATTGGCTCAGAGAAATTATTGGCAGACAAATCAAGAATCTCAAAGCTGCAAGAACTAGCACTAGATGAAAGATTACCGGAAAAGAAGTTGCCACTAAAATAAAGATGAGAAAGACTAGGCAAACCCATTAGCTGAGAAAGCTGGAGATGACCAATGAGCCCTTTGTTGATGAGATTCAGCTCTGTGACTCTGCCATCTAATGAGCAAAAAATGCCATTCCATGAACATGGAGTTGAAGAAGAAGAAACCCAACTGGTCAAATACCCATTTGGATCATAATCAACTGAGGATTTCTTAAAAGCAATTAGTCCCATAACTTCATTTTCACTACTTTTTGGCTCTGTTGACAACTTTCTTGCCTCACAAGAGATACAGACTGAACAGAACACCATTATAAGGAATCCAACCAATCCCATCACTTGCTTGTGCATCTTGATAGTGTAGTGATTATTGGATGCTAGTAAAAAAACTCTACATTTGTTATTGCTAGGCCTCCCTTTCTACTTTTGCATTCCATATCTACAAATTTCTGAATGACCTTGCATAGAACTTATCCTGATATTTCAAAATCAAAAAATTAAATAAATTAACCCATAAAAAAGTGGGTATTGAAAATATTGATAGATTTAACAACCCAAATTAGAACTAAGATAAAAAAAAAGTACAACAAATAGAAACTTCAAAAAGATTGTAAGAAGAGAGAAATATAGTAGCACCTTCAGGTCCTTCACCCCCTTTTAAGACCAAACTCTAGCTCTGCTCTACTGAAAAGATTGATAGATTTAACAACACAAATTAGAACTAAGATTAAAAAAAAAGTACAACAAATAGAAACTTCAAAAAGATTGCAAGGAGAGAAATATAGTAGCACCTTTAGGTCCTTCACCCCCTTTTAAGACCAAATTCTAGCTCTGCTCCGTCAAGGAAGGATGCCTTAAAATGAGATATGGGTACAAAACTACAAAATATCATAACTTTTGCTGCTTGGATTTAGTACCATGTTCAGAATTGTCTGTTGTCACAAGAAATGGATGATTTGAAAAATTTTATACTCATATAATAATCACACTATTTTAAATATATATATATATATATATATATATATACATATAGACAGAAATCTCTAGAAACAAATGGGTCTTTTTATTTTCCATGAAAAGGGATCTTTAGGTTCTGCTAACAGAGAATTACTCAGATTAGAGAAATACCCAGTTGAGTTGAGTAAAGGGAGCTGAAAATAGTAGCTAAATTAAGGTGGTATACTCAGAATAGAGGGGGAGGAGGTAGCAGAAGAAGACAATTGGGTGATATTAGAGAAAGAATGAAGAATAAGAGAAAGTGTATAATTTTGCGTAGTCTTGAAGAAAAAGAAAGAGAGTGCGTGTGGTATAATTTTGGCTTTTCTATGGGAAAGAGAGAGGAAAAAGGGGCTACTAAGATCCCGTTTGGCTGAGCTGCGTCTGTTTGGCTCAAACCGCTCAACGGTGTTGTGTCTCAGTGTAATCTAATGAGATAAAATACATAAAATGTTAATTATTATTATAATATAATTAAGACGGTTAATAATGTAAGGGTAAGATATTTATGTTTTCTACATTTTTACATTTGTCTTAACATACTTTAAATTATAAATAATACTTATTGCTCTCATAATATTTTCTTATATTATTAAGTCATAAATAATGTTGGCTGCATACTGCCATACTTATTGCCTTGCATCATCATCAACAATCATAAATAATATTTTTAGAGTATAAATATATGTATCGACACTTTTATAATTATTTTAATGACACTTAACACTTTAAATTACATTTATTATTTATTATGACAATATCGATTATCAATTTTTTAATAAAAGTATTGTATAAGAAAGTTGAAATAATATTTAGTTACATACTTATAATAATACTTTGGAACGTATTAATAACAAATTTAAGTTAATTGTGTGGTATGAGATATTATTTGTTTTTAATTATTTAAGAATAATTTTATATTTGTTTTATGAAAATGCTTTAGCTTAAAATACAAAATTTTGGCTTCAACTAAAAGTATTATAAAAGTTCTACCTCAATTAAAAATGCTTTTGAACCCTAAACTCTAGAGTTTTCGGAAAGTTATTGAACACCAAAATATTTTTATTTTTAATTTAAAAATAATTGTAATTCACTCAAAAATCTCCTAACTTCTAGATTTTAGTATTTAGTGACCTTCCAAAAGTATTTTTAATGAATAGTTTTTTCCTAAAAGTACTTCAGACATAAACAAAATATTTCTAATTTTAAATAAAATACTTTTGATCAAAAACACAATCTATAAATTTGTTGTTAAATTGTTGAAATAAATTAAAAGTCTATACCATATATTTTTTGCTTAATTTTCCATTTTATTTATTTAATATAACTTTTATAATTGTATACTTAAATATCATTTTAATTTCTTATAAAAATATTTTTATCAGAAATTCTAAATATAAAAATATTTTATTTCTCGCGGTAACAACTTTGGCAGGCAGCCCACACCAACGTGTCTTTTTCTTAATTAAATTTGGTGGGGTCCAGTCAAAGCTGTGTAATTTGATGCTTGATTTTCCTACGGGATTTGCGGGGAATTTACGTATTACTATTTCCATGGAGTTTCCATATATGACTACTTGTTTTTTGAGTGCACGAGAGGCAATTAACTACCCTTTTCCCTCCTCCAATAAGCATCATAAATTCAACAATTGAATAATTCTCTTGCATCCATCGCTTTAGTTTGATGGTTGGTTCATATTAGAGGAATTTATCATGTTGTGCCAAATTCATTTTTTTGATTTACTTTTTAGAAATTGAAATTTGTGTATTTTTATAGTATGCCATTTTTAAATTTCAAAAAATCATTAATATATGTCGTCTTAATTTCTCATATTATTCGTACATAAAATACAAATCTATTCCTATTTCATTTTATATCAACTTGGATCATTTAGATAAATCATGAATTATATTTTTAATATTTTTATTTTCCCTGAAACATTAATTAAGAAAGAAATGTAGGAGTATTAGATTAAACAGATCAATATTAAAATTACGTGTTTAATACTCCTTTCGTTCATTTTTATTTGTCTTTTATATTCAATTTTTTCCTTTTTTATCTATCACTTGTATATTCCAAGTAACAATTTATAATTTAGTTTCCTATGGATTTACCGACTAAAAAACTATAGAACACTTTTCCAACTATCAAAAATATGTAAACTATTTTTGTTGCACTAAAATTATTCAACTTTTAAAAATATTAAAAATAATTAAAATTTGATTATATAATGTGACGTGTACATCTATCATACCAACATATTTTATTAGGGTTAAATGTAAGACCTCAACTTTTTATGAATAAAGATTTAATTTTCTATAAATATTATTTTGAATAATAAGGTGTGATTTGATATAATGCTATAGTTATGGATGATATGTTTAAATTTTATAAAAAAAATAAGTTGTCATAAAATATTTGTTTGATCGGGGAATATTTTTTTTGTCGGGAAATATCCGTACGACGACACAATCATTAGTGGACCCCACAACAGAATAACTGTCGAATATAGAAAACGACATAAATAACTTTTTTATAAAAATAACGACGAAATTTTTACCGTTAAACTGTTGAAATATCCGGTGATAAAAGTACAGTAATACGCGTTGTTTCACAGTAGCACACGGTATTGCACGGTATCTCTGATTATTGATGCTTACTTAATAAGTCACTCAGTTTTATTCAATTATTATAACGATGAATTCTTTAAGATATCATATTATTGATTCAATTATTATCACAAGATCATCGTATAATATTTTATATTATTAAATCAATAATTGAGACAACACATTTATTCATATTATTATTTGTATTATCGACAATGTCTAGAAAGTTACATCGAGGAAAGGGTTAGGTATTTAATTGCTTACGATATAAGACAATAAGGAGAAATCCTTATTGAAAAGCCCCTTTTTTGGAAATAATCTGGTTGTCAATATTATGAGTTATAATAATAATAATGAATAATTGTTGAAAGATTAAAAATGTGTTTATTGAAGATATGTGAATTGTGGTAAATATTTATTCAATTTTTGATATAAATAAAAGGGTTTGTCATGAGGCGTGTAGACATTCGAAATTTTCTTTTCCTGTTACTAACTATGCAGGAGGACAAAAACATCTTTTTCACACTCCAGAGATAATCCTGGAGGACCACAACATCAATTCCAACCTCAGAGATAACCCTGAGTACATTCAGAGTCAACAGCATGACCATCTCAGAGATAACCCTCGGAAAAACCCTTCTAATTTGTATAATATCTGAGATAACCAGGAGGGGCAAAATAGTCATTTTACCAACTCAACTTCACTTCAAATCAAATACACTCATGTCAACTCAAATTGATTCAAAAGTAGTCCGACAAGACACATATCTTAACTTCGAAGCGAAAACTACGCAAAACGGCTCACCGGATTGTTTGACGAAAACTCAGGAATGCTATTTCGGTCATGGACCCATCTTCCTGGAATCAAAAAGGGTAAATCATATGTCATTTTTTAGCTCTTGGAAAGAGCTTTCCAGAATGGTATGGCACGCTTCCATCGAACTCCCGGATTGAAAGTTATGAACGACCGAGCGAACAACGCGTTGTCCATGTGTACGTACTGCGACACGGTGGGACCCACACCACCCTGGGCAGCTTGGGCAGCCCGGTCAGCTGTAGGTATACCTACGACAATCAGTTCTATAAATATGGGGCTTGGTCTAGCCATTTTGGAGAGAGAAATAGCGAGAAAACCCTGTCCAATTGGCTTTGTACCCCATAAACTGAGTGTTGTCTTGTTTCAAACACTTTTGAGCTTATATTTTGTCATATTTTTACCTGTGGGAGCCAAGTATTCATCTATCTAGAGTCATAGAAGCTTGCTTTGGCAACCCACTGTAAGCCTTCTTACACTCTATAAAGCCTTTCCCTTCCTCTTTGCACACACTGTTCTTCACATTGAGAGTCGTGTTATGTGTGTATGCCCGAATTTTGGTCCGTAGTTTTCATTTCTGCTTGTATATATATACTTTTATATGTATATATTAATGTATATTGACTAACATTATCGAGTTATGCCTCGATTGAGCCTAGACTTCGGTCTGGAGCGTTTATTTGCTTATATATATATATAATTGTTGTCGGACATATCCGATGAGCCTGGATTTACATCCGGTGCGTTTACTACTTTTATATATATATATATATATATATATATGTACATATATATATATTTACATTTCTGTCAGCCTTGGAGTTTACTTCGTGGCCTTTTACGATTTTATTTACATTTCATTCCACTGGAGTTTACTTCATGGCGGTTGATTGCTTTTTACTGACTTTATTTACGTTTCGTCCCACCTGGAGTTTACTTCGTGGTGGTTGATCATGTCCATATATATATATATATTTATCGCTTTTATATATTTACATTTTTGATCCCCCATGGAGTTGCTTCGTGGTGGTTGATCATGTCTGTATATATATATTTACAACTTTTATATATATAAGCGCCATCGCTTTTCCATACAAATTGCAGATCATGTGAGCCTAGGAATCATGTGATCACAGATTGATCTCATTGAATCTAGATTCCGCTTCCGTGATGGACCTTTTTCAAATTTGTAAGCGACTTGTACATTATTTGCGATGTCGAATTTCCTTGGACGATCATCATGCCCATGAGGAGTTAAGCACTATCAGATATTATTTTCTCAAAGATGCCTCGCATCTTGAAAATAAAAGCAAACAAGCCAAACATTTAATAATAAAATGGAAGTATCAAAGGCCTCAATTACTATTGAGCACAGGGTTTGAAAAACATGTTTTTACAAAACATCATTGATATATCTGGTTAAAACTGAATTTTTCTATAAATTCAAACCCTTTGTATATAGGTGCGAACGAGGCATAACTCTATTTCTAAATAATTGCACATTGATCCACACACACACACACACATATTCATATAACAGTTTCTTAAAAAGTGGCGGTCACCGTGGCAACACGGATGTCGGGGGTGCCTAACACCTTCCCTCCGCATAATCAAGCCCCTGAACTCAAATGAATCTCGGTTTCACTGCACTGCTTAGCGATTGTCATATAAGCGGGTCAATGTGCAAACCTTTTTTGATTATTCGTTGGTGCAACCAATTAAATACACCAACCGGCGACTCTTAAAGTCAAATCGATGCGACATTACATGTCGGACCTTTTCACTTGTTTTTCAAATAAATCTCACATTAACATGAGAACACCAAAGAACAAGTAATGAAAAAGGACATTAAAAAAAATTCCGGCGTCGACGGTGGTGGCGCACTCATTGGGACTCCAAAGAAGAGGGCTTAAGCCGCTATTACAATCTTTTCAAAACTATTATATGCTTTTGTGTGAATGTTGCATTTATATTTATGATGAATGTGTACGAATGCATTTTACTTACTGCACTATACTATATCTATCTGTGATATTAGTGCTTCGCACATGTCATCATTTTCATAAACGGTGAGACACGTTGTATGTGAATGTATGTTGTGTGGTTCCTCCACCAGGAGGCTATCCTGTCGGTGTTTGATTACTAGACTCGTAGAGAGACTAATTCCAACAAGGCTCAAGAAAGGCACCACCCAGATTCGCTCCAGTTGAAAGACCGGATTAACTTCCCGTCAATTAGATTACGATGATCTAGGAACCTTCATGCCAAAAAACTGCGAGAGTAAACCTAAGATAGGCCAGCCTCTGATAAACCAAACGCGAAGGGAAGTCTCTTCATACTTTCCCATTTAAATTACTTGTAATTTCAATTACTTATCAATCTCAATGTAATGGAAAATATGAAGAAATATGTGTACATGCATATTAAAAACTGACATGCTATAAACCGCTTGCATCCGTTTTACAGGATAATATTCCTACAATGGATACATCACATAGCATATAACATTTATACATTCCCTAAGGCTAAACTACGTAAGTCTTTTTGTAGGGAAGCAATTGATCCCGTTTCCCGTTCAAAGACCAAAAGGGCATTAAGCCCACAGTCAGACATGGATAAAAGTGCCCAACCTGATCCAACTTCTGTCTCTCGTGAAGAGTTCAAAAAATTAAGCTATCAAATGACAGAGTTGACTGTTATGCTCAAAGAACTACACCAATCTATTCAGGGTCCACAAATACCCATCCACACAGAATCCTCTGTACATGAAAGAATCCAGCGCCAAACAATGCCTACTCAACCAGAGTCATCCACACCAGGGGCAGTCAAGGTATTGGTAAAAAGATGGAAACCTAGATACCTAAACCTCATTCCAATAAAGAAATCACAAATCTCAGGGATGATCGAGAAACTGGGGATATAAGAAAGAAAGTCCAACAAATGGAGGAGACCATCCGGTCAATCAAAGGGACCGGAAATTATCGAGTGTCACCTATTCGGATCTTTGCATATTCCTGTGGCTCATTATCCCGCCAAATTCAAAGTCCTAGAGTTTGAAAAGTATTAATGGGGAAGGCAATCCCTATACGCACTTTGAAAGTGTACATTGGCGAACTGGGATCTTATGCTGAAGTTGAAAGCCTCAGAATGCATCTTTTCCAAAAGAGTCTCACTGGATAGGCTAAATCCTTGTATACCCGACTTGACAATGCCAAAATCCACAACTGGGAAGAATTGGCCCACGTCTTTCTAAATCAGTACAGTTTTCAGTCACAAATGGCACCTGATCGATACCAAGTGGCTAAAGTCAAAAAGAAAAGTACTGAATCTTTCCGAGAATATGCCCAAAGGTGGAGACATCTAGCAGCACAAGTCATTCCATCAATGACAGAAGCTGAGATGGTAATGACGTTTATTGATATCCAAGAGGCTTCGTACTACGTGAGGATCCTAGAAGGCATAGGAAAGCCATTCTCGGAAATGATCAAACACGACGAAATGGCAGAGATGGGCCTGAAGGCAAGCAAGATTAAAGACTTCACTGCCTTGAAAGCAGTCGCCAATCATATACAGACTGGCAAGTATGCGAGCGATCCCAAGGGTGTACCTGATAAAGGCAATGAAGATGTATCCCTTGTTGTACAGGGGCATGTTAGGAGACCAACCTACATTCCCCCCATTCAAAAAATACAAAACAATTTGCTAGCTCAACAGCAGGCTGCATTCAAACAATACCCAGATAGGAAAAGAAAATTTGAAAGAACGGAAAATCGGGTGTTCACTCCACTAAGCGATTCCCTTGAACATGTATTGGCGATATTAATGGATCACAAGAAAATTACCGAACTGGATCCACCTCTAGAACCAGGGAGCAAAAGATATAATCCAAGCCAAAGATGTGCTTACCACTTAGGGTCTCCAGGACACGATACGGAACATTTCATAAACCTATCATAATTCTCCACATCTTATCAATTATAAAAGTTCAATTTTAATTCAATTGAGTTACGCACCTCATGCCATGTAAGCATTTATAAAATAAATAATCACAGGCTCTATTTATAAATATTAATATTAAATCATAAAATTTACGGGTATTACAGGAATAGTGAGGTAGCAAACTTCTCTTCTTCTTTTTCTCTATAATTTATCTCTATAATAATTGATCTATAGCTTTAGTGAATTGGTGAGAAATGAAGGAAGAATGAGCTTCTATTTATAGGAAAATATAGTTTCGATAATTGCACATTTTGGGGCTCGAAATATTATAGTACAATACCTTCAACTTTTCTTTCATTTTTAATTTAGTCCTGCAAGTATTATCAAACTTGCACCATCTCCCTAATAGTAAATCATGTGAATCAATAGTAAATCATGTGAATCAATAGTTCTAGACATGTGAAAATACAAATTTACAGTATAGTACCTCCATCTATACCTCCATTTTTAACTTAGTCATGGAAGTATATCAATCTTGCACCAACTCCCCTAATAGTAAATGAATGTGAATCAATAGTACACATGTGAACAAATAGTTATAATCATGTGAATCAATAGCAATTAATTGCTCATTTATCGATTAATTAACCGATAACTTCTAGACATCAATTATTATCGAAATAAATCGTTGATTTCCACTAACACTAATAATTCCCACACAATGGAACTATCAATTTCATCTTTAATCAACACGAACTTATTCATCATTAATATTATAATTCATAATATTTAACAACCGTGTCGTTCACGGGGAAAAGGGGCTTTCAGATAAGGATTTCTCCTTATTAGGGCGCCATGCAATTAGGTGACCAAACCTCGCCTTGATGAACTTCTAGACATTGTCAATATTGCAAATAATAATATGAATAACTTTGCCATCTCAATTATTGATTTAATAATATATAATGCAGATGATACTGTGACAATAATTGAATCTATAATATGAGAGATATGATACAGCAATTACTGTAGCAATAATTGAGTATAACTGAGTGACTTCTTACGTAAGCATCAATAATCAATACCATGTGCTACTATGCAAACCACGCCAGACATATTCTTTTTACTTTTACTACCGAGTAGTTCAACAGTTTTAACGGTAACACTTTCGCCGTTATTTTTATAAAAAGATAATTCTGTCATTTTCTAACGATGATAATACTTCCGTTTTGGGGTCCACCAATGATTGTACCGTCGTACGAATATTCTCTGTTAAAATTAATATTCCCCGACCAATCAAATATTATATAACAACTTGCATACTTTACAAAATTTATAAATATTACCCACAACTATAACATTATATCAAATCCACACCATAATATTCAAAAAATATTTCAAGAAATTTAAATCTTTATTCATAAAATTTGGGGTCTCATATGAAGGGTGCTAGATATTTCTCAAAAATAGATTTGAGAATTGTGACACCCCCAAATCCAGGTACTTCATTCCCACAAGATTTGGTGTTCACTGTCTGTTAGGCCATGATATTTCACCTATTGAGCTGAATGGGTTGGGCCTAGTTATTTGGTTACTCTATCGGGTCATTTTAGTTGGGCCCGGTCAGTTGGGTCATCCTTGTTGGATCTTTAGAGTATTGGGCCTAGTCATTAGACAGACCCATTAGATAATTAAATATCTTCCTTTGGGTTTTGACCGATAATGATAGCAAAGGATGACAGTTGACTGTGATCTCTGCCAAGCATTAATATGGATGGGATTCTTAGTCGGCCGGCGATGGGAACAATGATAAGAGGTAGTGGGTGAGCTGCATGCAGTTGGCTGAGATCGTCAAAGATAGGGGGCTGTGTCAGATAGTAGTAGGTGGCATGGAAAACCGGACTTGGGAGTATATGTTAGCAAATGCATCATGGAAGAAAAGGTAACTAATATTTTATCTCTCTCAATACACTAGATATTTTTATCCTCCATTGTTAACCTTATGATTGCCTTCACTGACTCTCACGCCGGAGCTATCCCCCGACGGCCGAAGCCGTCAAGCTTTTGGTGTTGTCATGTTTATTGTGCAGGATTTGGACGAGCTTTATGCGATTGGAGTTCATGGAAAGATCTTGGCGTTAACATTGGCGCTAGAAGGAGGGGTGTGTTCTAGTGTTCTTGAGTTCTCAATCACCAAACTTTCAGTTGTTCTACGTCGGAAGATGGTGAAGAGTAAAACTGTTACACCAGAAGGACAGTCGATGGCTGTGAGTTTGTCTTTGCAGCGTATTTCTGTCAAGGATCATCTGGGTCCTTCAAAGAGTGCTCATGACAGCACGGCTTTCAAACATGATTCAGGGGGTTCTTGTTCGAGAGCCCATTGTGAAGCCCGAAGAAGGTCTTTGCTACTTACAAGGAGCGTGATCATGGTCGAAAGCAGGTAGAAGGCACACCACCTAGAACTCGGCACCAAAGTGGTCAAGATGACAAGGCTGCCAAGCTGGCAAAGATGGCAGATGAAGCAGATAAAGCTTTGGAGGTTCTTCTAAAGTAGAGGGAGGATATAGCTGAGCAGATGCTTCGGATGGCCGAGTTGAAGGATGAGGTGTCCAGTTATGTTCAGTCTGAAAGGCGTAGCAAGCCCAAGGACGTATAAAAAAGAGAAGGGAAGGAGCTTGTGCACTTTATTCATGCTTCTCGGGGTCGACCTCAAGATCGAAGGAGATCAAGAAGTTGAACTCCTGAGGTATCAAAGAAAGCACTTTACCTTATCGGTTCTCGAGATCATAATGGCAGTAGGCAAAGGAGTAGGTCTAGAGAGTATATACCGGAGACTACAAAGAAGGAACATCATCTCGAATATTCTCATCATGGTGACAGGGCCCCATGCCAAAGTAGATCCAGAAGTCCATCGAGAGTGAGAGGTTCTGATAGAGGAGGTCGATCCACTCATAAGAAGAGGATTTCTCCTGAGAAAGAAGTCTCCTCATAGCCGAAAGGGGTGGAGTTTCTGGTTAAGGAGTTGAAAGAGCTTCGGAAGTAGTTGGCCGAAGTTCAGCAGGTTAAGGATACTCTGGGGAAGAAGGCGTCTCCTTTTTCTTCGGATATTTTGAAAGAGAAGGCAGACCCCACCAAAAAGTTTCCCCACATGGAGAGTTATGATGGATCAGGGGATCCGTATGATCATAGCTAGGCATTCGACAGGCTGATGGATTACAATGATTTCACTGACGCTACAAAGTGTCATACGTTTGTGACAACGTTTAAGAAGGATGCAAGACAGTGGATGTGGACTTTGCCTGCAGATTCAATCTCATCATGGTCTGAGCTGTGAAACAAATTTCATACTTGTTTTGGGAGCAATCGAAGAAGGGGAAAGCCTACGGGTTCTTTGGCTTAAGTTTGACAATTTTTGAACGAGTCCCTGGGTCAGTATGTGAAGCGCTTCAGGGAAACGGTTGGCCAGGTGACCGATCTTAACGATCTTCAGGCTGTCGGTTTGTTTCAGAATGGATTGGATTTGGTGAAGTCTGAGAAGTTGGTGAAGAAGTTGATGTTTCACCATCCGAAGAGTTTGGCCGAAGCTTTTCATAAAGATGAGGGCTATATTGTGGTGGAGGAAGCTATGAATAGCTTGAAGCATCCTTCTTTGAATAGAATGAAAGAGATAGATACCAAAGTAGAAGGCGATCAGAGGAAGAATGGAGGGAATAATAATCGGCCAGAAGGAAGTTCAAAGAAGTACAACAACAACTGGCGTCAGGGAGGTAATCGCCCACCTGCTCCCACCCAGAAGGTGAATAAGGTATACACCAAACTGAATACGGATAGGGCTACTATATTGGATCAGATCAGGAATTAACCATAATATGAACCACCTCGTTACAATATTAAGCCTGGACAGGGAAATACTAGGAAATTTTGTGGCTATCATCAAGCCGCAGGTCATGATACGAATGAATGTTGTAGTCTGAAGGACTTTGTAGAAAGGAAGGTTCAGAGTAGAAAGGAAGGGATCATCAGCAAGATCAACCAAACGATGATCGAACTGTTCAAGTAGTTCAACTGGTTCAACCTGTACAACCTGCTCCAAATCAGCCACCAAGGCACATCATTGATGTAATTACTGGTGGGACGACAAGAAAATTAGTAGGGAAGAAGAGGCGGGGATATCTGGATTCAGTTATATCCGTGGCGGAAGTTCTCCCAAAGGCTGATAGACCATATCCAGGAACGATCATATTCTTTACTGATGAAGATTATCCTTCAGAGCCTATCGAACCCCATGAAGGGGCACTGGTGATAACTGCATAAGTCGGTTCGGTGGACATGAAGCGGATGATGATTGATAACGGGTCTTCTGTTGACATTTTATATGCCCACGCTTATCAGAGGATGCATCTGGATGGACAAAAGATAGAAGTGGGACAAGAGGCTCCCTTATATGGCTTCATCAAAGATCCAGTCAAAGTGGCAGGAACTATTGAGCTACCGGTTATCTTCGGTACTGCTCCACAACAGGTTGAAATAACGTGTAAATTTTATGTTATGCATGTAGATTCGGCATACAACGCCATACTGGGTAAACCTACTTTGACAGCTCTGCAAGCTGTGACATCCATTCCTCATTTTAAAATCAAATTCCCAATATAACATAGAGTGGGAGAGGTGGCTGGGGATTTGGATCTGGCCAAAGGATGTTATCAGAATGCAATGATTTCTTCGGGAGTTGGGGTCAGCAAACAGAAGCAGGCTATGACGATAAAGATCGAGCCCTTTACCAAAAGCAGTTCAGAGCCATTGGTTATGCCAGCAGGAGAAACGGAGGAGTTCGAGCTGATTCCTTGCAAGAAGGATAAAACGGTGAAGATAGGTTTGGGTCTGCCGGAACCTCTCCGGACAAACCTTATAGAGCTTCTTCGATGTTATGCAGACATCTTTACCTGGGAGCCTAAGGATATGCCTGGAGTGAGCCGAGGGATAGCAAAGCATAGGCTGGATGTAGATCCCTCAAAGAAGCCAGTTCAGCAGAAGAGACGAATCTTTGCACCAGAGCGTCAGAGGATTATTAATGATGAGATTGCAAAGTTGCTGGCTGCCAATTTCATCTTTGAAATAGATTACCCAGAGTGGATGGCTAATGTGGTGCTGGTCCAGAAGCAGAATGGGAAGTGACGAGTTTGCATTGACTATACGGACCTGAATAAATCTTTCCCGAAGGACTTCTATCCTCTACCCCACATTGATCAACTCATCGATGCTACTTCGGGGTATGCACTACTAAGCTTTATGGATGCTTTTTCAGGTTACCACCAGATTTTTATGTGCAAAGAGGATATTCCGAAGACAACATTCATCACACACCGTTCGGTGTATGCCTACAAGAAGATGACATTCTGATAAGTGGATTTTATATACGCGAATCAATGTCTATTTAATGCATAATTATTGCCAATTTCTTGTGATCATGTTCATTTTTACTTATTTTATGTTATTTCATGTGTAGGATGGTTTATGTGGTACTTAACTTGTATTTGGAGTTATTCGGGATGATTTGAAGTCGTTTGGTGCGAGTTTGGAAACAATCTTGAAATACTGACATGTCGAGCAAAAGCGAGAATAGAGAGGCTCACTGGGGCGGGCATTTAGGTATCTTATGTACCCCATGGGGGTGGGGGTCTTATTTGTTAGTTAACAGAAAGGAAGCCCACTGGGGAGGGTGTATTGTGCCTATACACCCCCGCTGGGGCGGGGGGTGTTGATCCTGAAGTGTCCTGCTATGATTGTAATTCTTTTTGGGCACGAATTTTAACTATTTGCATGGTAATGGAACTCTAATTGAAGCGAATTTCGCCTGAAACTTGTGTGTTGGACATCATATACTCAGTTAACAACAAATTAAAGAACACACAAGGATTATTACGAAGATCTAAGCTCTGTTTTTCCTAGCAAGCGTGGAGGAGTATTTCGAAGAGATTTTCGAGACGATTGCGATTCTAGGCTACGTGAAGGGTGTTTTTCAATATTTTTCGTGTTAGACTATTAATTGTAATTGGAAGAATGATTTCTATGATTTATTCAGTGTTTAATTCGGTTATCATGAACTAATTCACTTTTTAGGCTTGTGTTGGATCTTTGAGTGAATCGATGATTTTGTAAACTTTAATTTCCAATTTAATAATCTATTTCCAGTTTATCTATATTGATTTGAGCTTGAATCTATGAATTGCCTGGTCAACAATTCTTTGTGGAATTGGATGGAATCGAGAGAGGATATTCAAATCTAGACCTAGTTGATATAGCATGTGTTCATGAATAGTGTGAATAACATATTCTTGATGAATGTTAAGGTAGAGATATGCTTGACATCACATGTAATCGGATAGAGAACTTATTTTAAAACCTTCTTTAATTGTTATTCATATAAAGATATAGTGAATTAGTTGATTAAGGTGTTTAACATGTTTCTATCTTAATTGTGGATTTACGTTAATACAGTATTAGAGCATCGAGAGGTGGTTAATACTACATTCGTGTTCTTGATTAATAAACTGGGATAGTGCATTGAATTGGAATAAAGGTGTTAAAATCAGAGTGAAGCTTAGGGTGAAATCATAAGTCTAATTCTCCATTGATTGATTGAAATTCTAGGTTTTGATACTTGTGGTTGGGTTGTGGTAGTTTATATTTTTCTTTAATTTAGAATTTTTAATTATAATCATTGAGTTGAATAGTTTAATAAAATTAGGATTAATAGAAAATTAGTAATTGTAAGTTAGAATTATTGCTAGTTAATCTCTGTGGGAACGATACTTTACTTATCACTTTATTACTTGTTGACCACGTATACTTGTGTGTATTGCGTATATAGATTTTACTCAACAAATTTTTGGCGCCGTTGCCGGGGATTATTTAGTATAGTTCTTAATACTTTTACAATATCTGTTTAATTAATCCAGTTTTACTTAGACATTTTTAATTTTGTTTTGTTTCTTCTATTTCAGGTGTTGAAGGCAGTTTATGCAAACTCGGTCCAAAATCCAGACTTGCTGCCTTTAGAGGACAACATTGAGAAAAGATTCCAGAGGTTAAGTAACTGGATAAAGGAAACGAGGCAAGAATTTGAAACATCTGAGAAGGAAGAGGAAATGGCAGCCAAAGATCGAAAAGCGTTAAGGGACTTCGCCACACCAAGGTGGTGAAGCTGCGATCGAAGCATCACCGGCATTCGCAATAGCAGCAAATACATTTGAAATTAAGCTTGGGACGATTCAAATGATTCAAAATTCAGTTCAGTTTGGGGGATTGGCAAATGATGATCCGAACGAGCATTTAGTCAGTTTTCTGGAAATATGCGACACCTTTAGGTATAATGGGGTGTTAGATGAGGCGGTGAGACTTCGCTTGTTCCCATTCACTTTACGGGACAAGGTGAAGAGTTGGTTGCATTCTCTACTGTCCGGTTCGATAACTATAATGGGAGGATTTAGCTCAGAAATTCCTCGCCAAATTCTTTCCACCGGCGAAAATTGCAAAGATGAGGAACGAGATAACGATGTTTGAACAGCAACATGGGGAGTCATTATATGAGGCATGGGAGAGATACAAAGAATTGCTCAGAAAATGCCCACATCATGGATTGCCCAAGTGGTTACAAATGAACAACTTTTACAATGGACTACATACGAATCTCAGAACGAGTATTGATGCAGCGTCGGGCGGAGCATTTATGGCCAAGAGTTACGAGGAAGCCTACGATTTGATTGAAACCATGGCGGCTAATAACTACCAAAGGGCCCACAAATGAACGACATGACAGTGCAAAGGTGGGGTGTTAGAAGTAGATGGTGTGACAGCTATACAAGCACAGATTTCTGCACTTTCAAAGAAGTTGGATTCGATGACAGAGGCACAAGCACAACAAGCACAACAAGTGGCAATAATATGCGAGTTGTGCACCGGAGAGCACCCAACGGATCAATGTACGATTAATCCAGCATCTGTACAGTTTGTGGGCAATTATAATAGAATTCCGCAGAACACATACTAGAACACATACAATCAAGGAAATAAGAATCATTCACATTTCTCGTGGAGCAACAACCAGCAAAGTCAAGCTCCACGACTGTCATATCCCCCAGGTTTTCAGAATCACCAACAACCGGTTCAACATCAAAAAAGGAAATCAGATTTTGAGGAAGTGGTATCGAGGTACATGACTAGTAATGAAGCAGCGATGAAAAATCAAGCAATAGAAATCAAGAACTTGGAGAATCAGATAGGGAAAATTGCCTTAGCACTAAATAACAGGCCACAAGGGACCCTACCAAGCAATACAGAGAGAAATTTGAAAGGTAACCATGAACAGTGTCAGGCAATTACATTGTGGAGTGGAAAACATCTCGAGGGCACTAATGCAAAAAATTCAGCAACTCCAGATGAAAAAGTTGATGATAATAACGTGATTGAAGGAAGTAAGGGTGAGGATAAACAGAGTGAGGAAACAAAGCTAAACAAGAAGCCAATTATTTATCCACCACCACCATTTTAGCAAAGGGTCCAAAAACAGAAATTAGACAAGAAATTCTCAAGGTTTTTGGAAGTGTTCAAGAAACTTCAGATTAATATTCCATTTGTAGAAGCCCTGAGCAGATGTTGACCTACGCAAAATTTATCAAAGGGATTCTGTCAAGGAAGAAGAAATGGGAAGATTTTGAGATAGTTGCACTAACAGAGGAGTGTAGTGCAGTATTACAGCAGAAATTACCACCAAAACTCAAGGACCCGGGGAGTTTCACTATCCCACGCACAATCAAGAATATGTATTTCAGCAAGTGTCTATGTGATTTGGGGGCGAGTGTAAACCTCATGCCATTGTCAGTATACACTGAATTCGGTTTTCTCGTGCCAAGACCTACGAATATTTCATTACAGTTGGCAGATAGGTCAGTCACCTATCCGAGAGGCATAGTAGAGGACATTTTAGTAAAAGTGGATAAGTTTATATTTCCTGCAGACTTTATCATTCTGGATTTTGAGGAGGACAAGAACATCCCAATTATCTTAGGGAGACCATTCTTGGCCACGGATAGGACGCTTATAGACGTACAAAAAGGAGAACTCACTATGAGGGTCCAAGATCAAGAAGTAAAATTTATTGTGTTTAAGGCCATGAAATTCCCTACGGATGAGGAAGAATGTTTTCGAATGGATTTAATTGAGCAAATCATCAGTGATAATATGAGCAAGAGTTTGGTCAACGATCCGTTAGAAATAACTTTATTGGGGGATGAAGAGGTCGATGATCCAAAATTGGTGGATTACTTACAAATGCTAGACTCATTGCTAAGAGTGTCCGAATTCAGAACACCGTTTGAACCATTACACACGGAGGAGGTAACCGCAGAAAAACTGAAACCATCATTGGAAGAGCCACCAAAGTTGGAACTTAAGCCACTCCCTAAACACCTCAGGTATGCATATTTAGGCAATTCAAATTCTCTACCTGTTATTATTTCTGCTGCACTTAACGAATTGCAGGAAGAAAAATTGCTGAGGGTACTTAGGGAACACAAATCAGCTATTGGGTGGAAGATCGCGGACATAAAAGGAATCAGCCCTTCATTTTATATGCACAAGATATTGATGGAAGATGAGGCAAAACCGATGGTGGAACAACAACGGCGACTTAACCCAATCATGAAGAAAGTTGTGAAGAATGAAATTTTGAAATGGTTGGATGCCGGTATCATCTACCCGATTTCCGATAGTAAATGGGTTAGTCCAGTTCAGTGCATGCCGAAGAAAGGAAGAATGACGCTGGTGCAGAATGAGGACAACGAGTTGATACCAACTAGAACAGTGATAGGTTGGAGAGTTTGCATGGATTACAGAAAATTGAATAAGGCAACCCGGAAAGACCATTTCCCGTTGCCCTTTATTGATCAAATGTTGGATAGATATGCGGGACATCAATATTATTGTTTGTTGGATGGGTACTCGGGATATAAACAGATAGTCATCGCTCCGAACGATCAAGAAAAGACGACATTCATGTGCCCTTATGGCACATTTGCATTTCGGAGGATGTCATTTGGTTTATGCAATGCACCGGGAACCTTCCAACGGTGTATGATGGCAATTTTCTTAGATATGGTGGAGAAAAATGTTGAAGTCTTCATGGATGATTTTTCGGTTTACGGAGACAACTTTGATACTTTCTTAGGAAATCTAGTCATGGTGTTGCAACGATGTATGGATACAAACCTCGTACTCAATTGGGAAAAATGCCACTTCATGGTTGAAGAGGGCATAATTTTGGGCCATAAGGTATCGACTCAAGGATTGGAGGTTGACAAAGCAAAGCTGGAAACAATCGAAAAACTGCCTCCACCAAGCTCAGTGAAGGGTATTAGGAGTTTTCTAGGACATGCTGGGTTCTACCGGAGGTTCATACAGGGCTTCTCTAAAATTGTAAAACCTCTATACAGTCTTTTAGAGAAGGATGCAATTTTCAGTTTTGATAAGGATTGCAAGTCAGCGTTTGAATTATTAAAGAAGAAGTTTACTACAGCCCCCGTGATAATCACACCGAATTGGAGCATGCCATTCAAGCTTATATGTGATGCAAGTGACTATGTGGTTGGGGCTGTTTTGGGCCAACGTCGAGACAAGGTGTTTCACGCCATATACTATGCAAGCAAAACACTCACAGAGACTCAAATGAATTACACAACTACAAAAAAAGAATTGCTTGTAGTGGTGTATGCGTTCGACAAATTTTGGGCTTACTTGATCGGGACTAAGGTGATAGTTTACACAAACCATGCAGCGATTTGATACCTGATAGCGAAAAAGGATGCTAAGACGCGCCTTATCCGATGAATCCTCCTACTTTAAGAGTTTGACTTAGAAATAAAGGATAGAAAGGGGACGGAGAATCAAGTAGCCAATCACTTGTCTAGACTAGAAAACCAAGGGAAAGCAAAAGAAGATAAATGCGAAATTAATGAATCATTCCCAGATGAACAACTATTTTGGATTTCTGCGGAGATTCCTTGGTATGGGGATTATGCGAATTTCCTTGTGAGCAATATTTTACCACCTGCCCTCACAAGACAACAGAAAAGAAAATTTCTTCATGATGTGAAATGGTATATGTGGGATGAACCGTACTTGTTCAAGCAGTGCACTGACAAAATGATTCAACGGTGCATCCCCTATAGTGAAGTGAAGAACATTCTGCATGAATGTCACTCATCTGCGTATGGCGGACATTATGGGAGTGAGAGGACAGCAACAAAGGTGTTGCAATCTGGTTTTTATTGGTCTACGTTATTCAAAGATGCCCACCATTTTGTCAAGCAATGTGATAGGTGTCAAAGGGTGGGCAACATTTCGAAACGGAATGAAATGCCTCCGCAAACGATTCTTGAAGTGGAAATCTTTGACGTATGGGGTATCAATTTCATGGGGCCATTCCTTTCATCCTTGAATAATCAGTATATTCTACTTGTAGTGGATTACGTATCGAATTGGTTGAAGCTGTGACGCCCCCAAAATAGGTTTACATCACCCATCTTGAGTCGCCAAATACATGGTACTAAATTCAAATACAACTTGATTATACAACAGTCATGTAAAATACGACAAAATACATGATGTGAGTTTTAATATAAATATTGTCATCTAGACAATATCCACACTCAATTTAGTCCTCATTACATTTATTATCACACTATTTAACAGAATAGTGAGGACTACTAAGACACCATCTCGGACCATCAATCCGTTCCCCGACTAGTCCCGGCTACGTTCTCATTTCCTAAAGAGAACAGTGAAAGAAAGGGTGAGCTCAACTAGCCCAGTAAGAAATATTATGACTAAGATAATGCAGAATAAATTATCATTAGTCCTCAACAGTGTTAAACTGATAAAATACAATAGACATCTGGTTTAACTGCAGCGGAACATGCAATCCATTAAAAGAGTCAAGTAGAGAATAAAATCTACTATCTTTTATAATTTAAAAAGGTTTTTCATCACTTTTATCACTGAGACTCAGTTTAATAAATAATCCACATCATCCCTGCACTACGACCAAGGATATTCATTAGGGTCACGACCACAAATTATCCATGTACTACGGGCCAAGGATATTTGTGTATTCATCAATGGTCATGATCATGCCAACAACTGTCCATCAATGCACTTCGAGCCAATGAGGACTTTTACCACATCATTTGTAACATTACGGTCATGATTACACCGAATAATCCCTGGTCAAAATCATACCAAGTCCAACTATGCACTACAGGCCACATATGACTTTCAAAAATAATATAAACATGAGGATGATGACAATGATATAAAAATTCAATAAAATAAGTTCAAGAATTAATTTATTCAAGAACTAATAACGTCCAAATTGTCAACATGATACTTCTTTGTAAAGTAAAATTCAAGAATGCTCAGAAGAATATTTCCATGAAAAGATATTGGATGAAGCGCAAATATCAAGAATATTCCACTAATTTCATGAAGTGTAGAAGTCAAAACTTTAACCAACTGAGTATAATAAAGAATGGAATAATAAAAGAAATCACCATTCATGCGGTACTTTCAGATAAGCAAAAGTTATTCCATCGTGAATAATAATAAATAACGGAACCAGTCAGGCGTAATACTGACCTAGCGAGGATATTCCAATGAATAATAAAGAATGGAATACAAATGAAATCACCATACATGCGGTACTTGCATGATGTAAAAAGTTATTCCAACGAGAATACTAAATGGCGGAACCAAGTCGGTGAAATTCACACCAACAAGGATGTTCCAATGAATAATAAAGAGGCGAAACCGGAATTAACAGAAAAGCATGGATATGATATTCTAATGTAATAATAAAAAGGCGGAACCAGGTCGGCGTAAAGCATGCATGAGGATATTCCAACGAGAATAATAAAGAATGGAATACAAAAGAATTTCACCAAGTATAGGGTAGCCCGCGTATACAGGTTATTCTAACAAAATAATAAAAACGGAATAACAGATGTTCTCCTCATGAATATAAAAGAAAATAATACCCCTTACCGTAAAAGAAACTTGATATCGGAGTAGTGAAGTAGCAGAATGCTTTTCTTCTTTCTCTCTATAGTTTCTCTCTCTATAGTTTCTCTCTCTAGATTTTCAGTGAATTCGTAAGAAATAATGAAGGAATGAGCTTCTATTTATAGAAGAATGGAATGAATAGTAACCAATCCATGAACGGTCCAGATTGATTTACTTTAATCGGATGATTATATTTAAAGCAAAATCTTTTAAATAAAATATAATATATTCTATTTATAATCTAATAAAACGAATAACTTTTAAAAAGATTTTACTATGCAAACACTATGCAAGCACTATGCATAATAAAATATAATATATTCTAATTATTGTCTAATAAAACAGATAACTTTATAAAAGTATTCTATTTTATATAAAAAGATTTTAGTATTAATTTAATAAAAGCGAATAATTTTATAAAAGTATTACATTTTTATATAAAGTTTTTACGCATTTTATTACGTTAATAATACGAATAAAACAAAACGTCATCATCATTATTATTATTCACACTATTAATTGACCAGGTCGTTCCCAGGAAAGAGGGGGCTTTCCAATAAGGATTTCTCCCTATTGGCGTGCAATAGGTGACCAAACCTCTCCTTGGCAGAACTTCTAGACATCGTTAATAATGCAAATAATAATATTAACAACTTCGTCATCTCAATTATTGATTTAATAACATATAAAATATCGACAATAATTGAATCAAACTGAGTGACTTCTCACATAAACATTAATAATCAATATCGTGTGCTACTATGCAACCACGCGCATTACTGTACTTTTACTACCGAGTAGTTCAACAGTATCAACGATAAAACTTCCGCCGTTATTTTCATAAAAATATTTTTGTCATTTTTTCAATCCAATAATAATTCTGTTGTGGGGTCCACCAAAGATTGTGCCGTCGTATGAATATTCCCTGACCAATTGAATATTATATAACAACTTGCGTACTTTGAAAAATTTATAAATATTACCCACAACTATAACATTATATAAAATTTATTCCATAATATTCAAAAATGATATTTATAGAAAATTCATTTTTATTTATAAAAGTTGGGGTCTTACAATCTCCCCTTCTTATAAAATTTCGCCCTCGAAATTAGGGTATGTATCTGGTATGTCGAAGAGGTAAGGATACCTTAATTTCATTTCAGATTCTAACTCCCAGGTCATTTCCTCAACATCGTGGTTCCTCCATAACACTTTGACTTGAGGTATAACCTTGGAGCGTAGAATATGTTCCTTCTTATCCAAGATTTGAACAGGAACCTCTTCATACATTAAATCTTCCGCTATTTTGTCTGGTTCTAACTCAATAATATGGTTTGGGTCTTTCACATATTTACATAACATGGATATATGAAAAAGGTTATGAACACGAGACATACTTGGCGGTAAAGCAAGTCTATAGGCTACAGTCCCTACTCGATCGAGGATTAAAAATGGGCCAATGAATCGAGGATTGAGCTTTCCTCTCTTTCCAAATCTCGTAACTCCTTTCCATGGAGCAACACGTAACAACACATGATCTCCAATATCGAATTCCATGTCCTTTCGATGAAGATCAACATAACTCTTTTGTCGGTCTTGTGAGGTTTTTATACGTTGTCAGATCGTTTGAATATTTTCTGTAGTCATACGTACCAACTCCGGTCCCAATAACGTTGCTTCACCCACCTCATCCCAGCATACTGGAGAATGACACTTTCTTCCATACAACGCCTTGAATAGAGCCATGCCAATACTTGCTTGATAACTGTTGTTGTAGGAAAACTCCACCAATGGTAATGTGACGCCCCCAAATTCAGGTACTTGAAACCCGAACTCAGTGCTTCACGATACCATTTCTATGAGCGGAATAATACTAATAATAATTGTTAGGTTTGTAATATTCATAACGCAATCAAATTGCAAAATTAATGCGGAAGCGTGTAAAATCAGAGTTTTAAAAAATTTACAAACCATATACCCGGATCACCCTTTATGCACAATTATTAATTAAACGAAAAGATAAAGAATAAATCATACCCTTGAAGATCGAGCTTCCTCAGGTACAAGTTCACCTCCAAATCCTTTCGCATTCAGTCTTGAATCCACCGGGTTTGGTTCCTTCCTTTGATCAACGTTAGCCACCCAAATGTTTGGCCTCTAGAGGTGATCCACCAAGGAAGAAGAAAATTCAAGAAGAAGGGATGGTTGGCTAAACCCTAGTTTTTCTATCTCTATAGAAAAAGGTGTACTCCCAACAACTTGGAATTATTACGTACTTTGTTAAAGTCAACAACCCATTCCACCCATAATAAGACTCCTCTTATTTATAGATGTGGGCAACCCACCTTAACAATTAAGGAATTGGGTTTTAATTAATTAATTCTTTTAATTAATTAAGCTCCCTAATCTTATTAGGGATAATTAATTAAACTCCTTTAACTAATTTTCCTTCCTAATCCAATTAGGAATAAATGAGAGTACTTATATTAAATTAATTCCTAAACTCTTTTAGAAATTAAAATAATAATAATTGTAATAATATTAATAAGACTCCTCTTATTAATTTATATTTAATATTTCTAAAATATTAAATAATAAATATTAAGCTATTTAATTTATTCTATCACCATAGATTAAATTAAATATACATAACATATTATTACGATTATGCCATTAACTTCTTAAAAAATTATTCTTCCTTTTATGGTGTGACCCTTTAGGTTCTCCATATTAAACCGGTTGTGAATAAATCAATTAGAACAATTCTAATCTTATTTAAATAAATAAATTAAACAATTAATTTATTTAAATAATATTTATTCTACAATAGGATAAGCCTCCCCTAGCGATCAACGACTTTCCGGATAATATAGATTTCAACATTAATCATTAAAGAACCTTTGAGTAAAT
Source organism: Panax quinquefolius (assembly GCA_020205615.1). Lineage (NCBI taxonomy): Eukaryota > Viridiplantae > Streptophyta > Magnoliopsida > Apiales > Araliaceae > Panax > Panax quinquefolius. The sequence goes on along the minus strand of CM035161.1, from coordinate 54,696,977 downwards.
AGTTACCGCACAATTCAATCCTTCCACCATACAATGTCCCAATTAAATATAAGACATGGAATTATCACAAGTCTTATTTTATTTAATTATATATATTTCGATCCTTAAATGCACAACTCCAAATAATGCAAATTAGAAACTCCTTTCTAATTTCATTACGCCGCCAAGGACTCTTTGGGTTGTCATTTATCGTATCACATAGGACATTTCTCTTCTTTTATTAGAAGTGGTAGATTCTTTATTGATCATACATTATCTCCATGTACAACTTATTATACCCAAGCATACCCTTTGATATACCCTAAGGGTCTTAAGGAATAAGTCAAAGTATAATTCATCATACACAAGATACTATGATGATCTCAAGTCCAAGGATTACTTGTACTACTATTGTGACGCCCCCAAAATAGGTATACATCACCCATTCTGAGTTGTCAATACATGGTACAGAAACAACTACAACTTTATTATTACAACAGTAAAACTGTGAGTTTAAATACAAATATTATCTTCTAGACAATATTTATACTCAAATAAATCCTCATCACATTTATTGATACATTATTTTACAAAAATGGTGAGGACTACTAAACAATCCTTTCTAAAACCTTCATTCCATATCCCGACTCGTACTCGCTATATTCTCGCCTCCTGAGAAGAATGGAACAAAAGGAAAAGGGTGAGCTCAACTAGCTCAGTAAAGAATATTATGACTAAGATAATATACAACAAATTATCGTTAGTCTTCAACAGGGAAAATTTTAATAGAATACAATAGACAACAAGTTTCAGATCAATATTCATAATGAAATAATAATTCATAGAAGAGTTACGTAGAGAATGAAATCTACTATAATCTATGAATTTAATAGTCCATCATCAATATTTTATCCTCAGTAACATCAATCAATATTCATCTCAAATCAAATATTCATCTTTGCACTACAGCCAAAGATATTCATCGATCGGCCATGTTCATCTCAACACCTGTTCATCTTTGCACTAAAGGCCAAAGATATTCATCAGTCGGTCATGTTCATTTAAACACCTATTCATCTTTGCACTACAGGCCAAAGATATTCATCAGTCGGTCATGTTCATTTAAACACCTGCTCATCTTTGCACTATAGGCCAAAGATATTCTTCAGAAATCATTCATCTTTGCACTACAGGCCAAAGATATTCAATAATATCATCATTTAAGACTGAAGATGATGAAAAATATTTTTAAAGAACGAATCCAGTGAAACAAAATGACAAGGATTAAGGATTAAGGATTCGTACTTTGTTTTATCCATGTCCAACAATACCTCAAAAAAATAATCATAGTGGTGTAAAATTCAAGAATGATCAAAACATGGATACAATCGAGCTAGTATCCGAATAAATATTTTGGACGAAAAGAAGAAATTTTATTTTTTCTATGAATAGTGCGTGATACGTGAATAGTGTCAGATATCGTGAATAGTGTCGATACACGTGAATAGTAACTCCGACACCAAAAGATAGAAATTCACAAAAAAACATCTTCACGCTTCATGAATAGTACTCGTGAATAGTAAACTCGTGAATAGTAACTCATGAATAGTAACTCGTGAATAGTAACTCATGAATAGTAACCCCGACATGAAAAGTTCCAAATTTGATAAAACTTCAGATCAACATTTCAAAGATAATGATATTGAAGAAATAATATCATTACGAAAAAAAAATATCCCTTACCTCAAAGAATCAAGCCGGAAGGAAAGGCTCAAGTGATGTTGAATGAAACTTGTAATCGAAACAAAGAACTCTCAAAGTATCTAAATACTCACAAAATACGCTCAATAATATAGAGAGAGAAAGAGAGAAAAACTGTTTTTCGTGTGATTTTCAATTCTAACTTAGCCTCTATTTATAGGAAAATGTTAGCCCTACCAAGGCGGACTTGACTGCCACCGATGGCTTTACTCGCTACTATTGCCACCCACCACATTTGAAATAAAATTCAGCACATTTTCTCCACCAACCACAAGTGGGGCCTACTCAATTCTAGAATTTTCCACCAAAATCAATTATAACCCTAATTTCCGAATCAGACACCTCTTAAAATTCATAACAAATCATTCGTGAATTTTTAACGGTTCAAAATTTGTGGACATATACTCAACTTATGTATGTATAACATACCCAAAAATTACCATTAATCCAACGGTCGGGTTAAAAATTATAACCCCCGCAATATATCTCAAAACCCCTGATTTAATTTTTAATACCTCCAATCTAATAAAATACTGATAAAACACCTCAACAATAATTTCTTCATTTATAACCACATAAATAAATCCATCATTTATATCCACATAAAATAAATATTTCTTTATCATATGAATCAATAATTAATTATTCACAAATAATATTACGTAATCACAATTATGACAACCAGTCGCTCTCAGGAAAGAGGGGCTTTCAATAAGGATCTCTCCTCATCGGGCGCCGCAATTAGGTGACCAAACCTCTCCTTAGACGTAACTTTCTAGACATTGCCAATAATGTTATCTAATAATATTATTCAAATAATATGAATTATTGATCCGATAATGGAGATAATGTGCGTTGACAATTATTGAACAACAATAATATAAAATATCAACGCAAAGCAATTATTGAATCAATAAAATAAAATATTGAACAAGAATTCATCGTGAAAATTATTGAGTAGTGCCTTCACGTAAGGATCAATAATTCAACAACAATGTGCAATACCGTAAAGCATCGCGCAACCACGCCAGACATCGCATTTTAACCAACCGGTATTCCAATGCCTTTAATTGCAGTAATAACTACGCCGCTATTTTTAACCAACTTATATTTTCGCTTTCCTCATCAAATCGCTTTCAGTTATGGGGCCCACACACGGTCGCTACCGTCGCATTTAATATTCCCGACAAAGATAATAATATTCCACGACCAAACGAATATTCCCGACAACAATGAATATTTTATAACCACTTGCTTATTTTGAAATATTTTGATTTTACCCATAACTAACCACATTAATCAAATCCACCCTTACTATTTCAAAATAATAAATAAAGGAAATTCCTTTTATTTAAAAAATTTTTGGTCTTACAACCTCCTCCTTATGAAATTTCGTCCTCTAAATTGACATACGTACTCGGTGTTTCAAAAGGTGAGGATACCTCGCTTTCATTTCCGCTTCCAATTCCGTGTCATTTCCTCTATATAGCATGATTCCTCCACAAAACTTTAACTTGTGGTATGACCTTTCTTGGCGTAGGACATGCTCCTTCCTATCCAAGATCTTGACAGGTACCTCCTCATACGTTAAGTCTTGGCTATCTCGTCCGGTTCTAACTCAATAACGTGGTTCGGGTCTTTCACATATTTATTTAAGCACCGATATGTGAAACACATTATGAACACGATACATACTGGAGGTAACGCAAGTCTATAGGCTACATTTCCTACTCGATCAAGAATTTGAAATGGACCAATAAATCGTGGATTGAGCTTTCCTCTCTTCCCAAATCTTGTAACTCCCTTCCATGGAGCAACTCGCAACAATACATGATCCCTACATTAAATTCCACGCCCTTTCGATGAAGATCCGCATAACTCTTTTGTCGATCTTGTGCCGCTTGTATACGTTGTCGAATCATTTGGATCTTTTCGGTAGTCATACGTATTTAACTCGGGTCCCAACAATGTTGCTTCACCCACCTCATCCCAACATATTGGAGAACGACATTTTCGCCCATATAATGCTTCGAATGGAGCCACACCTATACTTGCTCGATAATCGTTTGTTGTAGGAGAATTCCACCAATGGTAAATACTTATCCCAACCGCCTCTTTGAAGTCTAGGACACGTAGTCTTAATAAATCTTCAAGAGTTTGAATAGTCCTCTCTCGATTGTCCGTCCGTTTTGGGATGGTATGTCAACTAAATCGCAAATCCGTGCCCATAGCTTTTTTTGCAAGCTAACCCAAAATCTTGAAGTGAATCTTGGGTCACGATCCAAACTATGGATACAGCATGCCATGCAACCTCACGATCTCATTTACGCATACATACTAGCAAGACGCTCAAGGAATAAGTCTCCGTATCGGCAAGAAATGAGCGACTTGGTTAATCTATCAACAATAACCCAAATAGCATTGATGCCTTGAGAAACCGTAGGAAGACCCGAAACTAAATCCATGGTAATGTGTTCCCACTTCCATTCCGAATCTCAAGTGGTTGCAACGGACCCTTAGGTACTAGATGCTCCACCTTTACACGCTAAGCCAAGTTAAACACATCGAGATAAACTTTGCAATCTCTCTCTTCATATTATTCCACCAAAATGTATGTCAAGATCACGATACATTTTAGTACTTCCAGGATGGATTGCAAATGGTGTATTGTGTGCCTCCATCATAATCTTGTACTTCAAATCGAGTTGTTAGGAACACAAAGTCTAGAGTGGACTCAAGTATTCCTTCTTCATCAATTCTCGCTCCTAATAGCTCCTTCTTGTACTTTCTTCTTCATACGCATCGCCTCCGCCTCGGTGGCTTGAGCAACCTTAACTTTTTCTATTAAAGTTGGCTCTACGCGTATACTTGGCATCATCGCACTCGCTCGTTCCGCAAGATATGATCTTCTACTCAACGCGTCGCCTACCACGCTCGCTTTTACCGGGATGGTATTGAATAGTGTGGTCGTAGTCTTTCAATAGCTCGAGCCAACGTCGCCGCCAAGATGTTGAGTTCTTTTTGAGTGAAGAAATATTTAAGGCTTTTATGATCCGAATATATCTCCACTTTCTCCCCATATAGATAGTGCCTCCATATCTTTAGCTATAAAACGATCGGGCCGCTAACTCTAGATCATGAGTAGGATAATTCCTCTCATACTCTTTAAGTTGTCGCGAGGCATAGGCTATGACTTTCCCACGTTGCATGAGAACACATCCTAACCCTTTCCCTCAAGCATCGTCTGCCAGAGATAACAAATCCATCCGAACCAGATGGTATTGTTAGAACAGCCGAAATAAGTCTCCTCTTAAGCTCTTGGAAACTTTTCTCGCATTCTTCATTCCAAACGAATTTTGTATCCTTCCGAAAGTTAATTTGAGTTAATGGAGTAGCGATTCGAGAAAACCCTTCCACTAATCTCCGATAATAACCAAACTAAGCCCAAAAGCTACGTACTTCATCCACCGACTTTGGTTGCTCCTAACTTTGTATTGCTTCAATCTTCACGGATCAACAGATACTCCATGTTTTGACACCACATGCCCAAGAAATGCTACTTCCTCAAGCCGTAACTCGCATTTCTTCAATTTGGCATATAGTTGGTTTTCACGAAGCCTTTGGAGTACCAAACTTCAAATGGTGCTCATGATCTTCACGACTTTTGGAATATATAAGGATGTCATCAATAAAGACAACAACGAACCGATCCAAATATTCCTTGAATACTCGGTTCATCATATCCATGAAGTCGCAGGAGCATTAGTTAGTCCGAAAGACATGACTAAAAATTCATAATGCCCATACCGAAGTTTCAAGGCGTCTTTGGAATATCCTCGATTCTAATCTTCATTGATGATATCCGTAATCTAAGATCGATTTTTGAAAAGAATTGTGCCCCTTGCAATCGGGTCAAACAAATCATCAATGCGAGGTAGAGGATACCTATTCTTGATGGTGACATGGTTCAATTCCCGATAGTCAATACAAAGTCGCGATACTCCCCGCTCTTTCTTTTACAAATAAAACAGAGCACCCCAAGGAGATGTACTAGACGAATGAAACCGATGTCCAACAATTCTCGTAGTTGGACCTTTAACTCCCGAAGTTCAATAGGAGCCATTCGATATGGGGTTTTAGAAATGGGCTTTGTACTGGGTTCAAGATCAATAAAGAATTCAACTTCACGCTCGGGGTAGACCGGAAGTTCTTCAGAAATACGCCGGAAAGTCAATAACAACAGAATATTATTCAAATTTGACGTGTCTTTATTCAAATCCATAACATGGGCTAAGAAAGCTTGACATCCGCTTTTTCAATAAACGAATAGCTTTATGATTAGATATGACAAATGATTGATTTTAATGGTTTAGTTGCTTGAATTGCATACAACAGTTGGTTAGGAATATGAAAACTAACAACCTTATTTAAAACAATCAATTTTGGCATGATGAGTAGTTAACCAATCAATCCCTAAAATCACATCAAAAGCAAGTATCTTTAAAGAGATAAAGGTCACAGTGTAAGGTGATGGTGCCAACTTGAATCAAACAAGATTTATAAACAAGTGGATGTGATGAAAGTTTCTCCTAACTGAGTTTCCACAGATAGATCAAAGTCTAATTTCTCCTGAGTCAAGTTTAAACGTTGAGCACATGCAGAGAGATAAATGAATGGGTAGCACTTTGGTATCAAGTAAGGTATAAACTTCGCAAGAATTTATAAATAGCTTACCCGTGATCACCTCGTTTGGGTTCCTCGATTATGACCGATCACAACAAACGCTCTTCCTAATCGTTGACTTTGACTTTTTTCGGGACGAGTTTTTGAGTCACCGCCATTGAACTAGGTTTCGCTCATCGCACAATCTCGAAGCGATATGTCCTTCCTTTCCACAACTATAGCATACCTTGAACTGTTGTCAGGGGCGTTTGACCGATATGTCCCTCTTTTCCGCATTTGTAGAGATATATGACCGGTGGTCGTTCTCCTCCCTTAGAACCGATTCTTTGCTTAAGACCTTTGCCGTCTTCACATAGTCGTTATTAAATCTCCTCTTTTAAAATCTCCTCTCGACTCGCTTCTTTACTTTTTCATGACCATGATTACCACCCGAGTGGTTACCATTTCTGTCGCTCTATTTCTTTCTCCGCAGTTATCATTATTCATTGATCGCTATCTCCGTACGATCCTCGGTTATGGTCCTCGTTGACCGTACTCGTTATCTCGCTTCTAATAATTGAGCCTCATTTACAACATCCGAATAAAGAGAAAGTTTATGAGAAATGAGATATCGACGATGCCGGGTTTCAAACCTCTAAGAAACATCCGCGTCATACGTTCCTCATTCTCCACCAAATGAGGTGCAAACTCGGATAACTCGCAAACTTTGCCTCGCATCGAGACACCGCCATGTTGTTTTGCTCTAATCGATGAACTCCACTTCCTTCATACGATTGAACACTTTCGTGAAAGTATTTGTCATTAAATAGTCTCAAACGTCTCCCAAGACATGCCGAAAAGTACTGGATGGGTACGCTTCACGAGACTCCCACCGAAGAGTCTCCGCCTCGCCACGTAACATAAAGGTGGCGAATGGAACCTCTGTTCCTCCGTGCATCCCAAGACATCGAATATCTTGGTAATTTGTTTGACCCATGTTTCCGCCATGATCGGATCCGCTTTCCTTAAATTCGTGGTCCCAACTCTTTGAATCGCTTGGTTGTGACAACCCGTGAATTGCTATCATTTTCTCCCGTATTTTGAACACGAGTCTCCTCGTCCGATTTTGCATGAATCGCAAAAAGCTTCTAAACATCCCTCGCTCATCATCGCTTTCGGTGGTGTTGTTCACAGGAGGAACATTGCCCGACTGTTGACGTTCTCCTCGTTGGTAAAGCACAGCATCTCCACGGCCTCATTTACTCCATGTTAATATTCTCAACGACATTCTCAAATACTTGTCAAAAAAACAAGGGTTAATTAAGGAAATCAATATATCACATAATATCCCTATATACTAACCAACTAACAAATAAGCTTAGGTAGGACACACTAGCGAAGGATTTACTCGTCTCTCCCCTCCTAGTTCTAATTCCCGATCTCCGCCAGAGATCATATAACCTAGCTCTGATACCAACTGTGACGCCCCCAAAATAGGTATACATCACCCATTCTGAGTTGTCAATACATGGTACAGAAACAACTACAACTTTATTATTACAACAGCAAAACTGTGAGTTTAAATACAAATATTATCTTCTAGACAATATTTATACTCAAATAAATCCTCATCACATTTATTGATACATTATTTTACAAAAATGGTGAGGACTACTAAACAATCCTTTCTAAAACCTTCATTCCATACCCAGACTGCGTACTCGCTATATTCTCGCCTCCCGAGAAGAATGGAACAAAAAGGAAAAGGGTGAGCTCAACTAGCTCAAGAAGAATATTATGACTAAGATAATATACAACAAATTATCGTTAGTCTTCAACAGGAAAAATTTAATAGAATACAATAGACAACAAGTTTCGGATCAATATTTCGCAATGAAATAATAATTCATAGAAGAGTTACGTAGAGAATGAAATCTACTATAATCTATGAATTTAATAGTCCATCATCAATATTTTATCCTGTAACATCAATCAATATTCATCTCAAATCAAATATTCATCTTTGCACTATGAGCCAAAGATATTCATCATCGGTCATGTTCATCTCAACACTGTTCATCTTTGCACTCTGGTGCCAAAGATATTCATCATTAGTCATGTTCATTTAAACACTGCTCATCTTTGCACTACAAAGCCAAAGATATTCATCACTGGTCATGTTCATTTAAACACTGCTCATCTTTGCACTCTGTGCCAAAGATATTCTTCGAAATCATTCATCTTTGCACTACAGCCAAAGATATTCAATAATATCATCATTTAAGATCGAAGATGATGAAAATATTTTTAAAGAACGAATCCAGTGAAACAAAATGACAAGGATTAAGGATTAAGGATTCGTACTTTGTTTTATCCATGTCCAACAATACCTCAAAAATAATCATAGTGGTGTAAAATTCAAGAATGATCAAAACATGGATACAATCAAAGCTAGTATCCAGAATAGATATTTTGGACGAAAAGAAGAAATTTTATTTTTCGGTGAATAGTGCCATATACGTGAATAGTGCCGTATACGTGAATAGTGCCGTATACGTGAATAGTAACTCCGACACCAAAAGATAGAAATTCCACAAAAAAACATCTTCACGCTTCATGAATAGTACTCGTGAATAGTAACTCGTGAATAGTAACTCATGAATAGTAACTCGTGAATAGTAACTCATGAATAGTAACCCCGACATGAAAAGTTCCAAATTTGATAAAAACTTCAGATCAACATTTCAAAGATAATGATATGAAGAAATAATATCATTACGAAAAAAAAATATCCCTTACCTCAAAGAATCAAGATGGAAGAAGGAAAGGCTCAAGTGATCTTTGAATGAAACTTGTATTGAACAAAGAACTCTCAAAGTATCTAAATACTCACAAAATACGCTCAATAATATAGAGAGAAAGAGAGAAAACTTTGTTTTTCGTGTGATTTTCAATTCTAACTTAGCCCTCTATTTATAGGAAAATGTTAGCCCACCAAGCAGACTTGACTGCTACCGATGGCTTTTACTCGCTACTATTGCCACCCACCACATTTGAAATAAAATTCAGCACATTTCTCCACCAACCACAAGTGGGGCCTACTCAATTCTAGAATTTTCCACCAAAATCAATTATAACCCTAATTTCCTAAATGGACACCTCTTAAAATTCATAACAAATCATTCGTGAATTTTTAACGGTTCAAAATTTGTGGACATATACTCAACTTATGTATGTATAACATACCCAAAAAATTACCATTAATCCAACTATTCGGGTTAAAAATTATAACCCCGCAATATATCTCAAAACCCCGATTTAATTTTTAATACCTCCAATCTAATAAAATATCGATAAAACACCTCAACAATAATTTCTTCATTTATAACCACATAAATAAATCCATCATTTATATCCACATAAAATAAATATTTCTTTATCATATGAATCAATAATTAATTATTCACAAATAATATTACGAGAATCACAATTATGACAACCCAGTCGTTCCTCGGAAAGAGGGGGCTTTCAATAAGGATCTCTCTCATCTTTGGCGCGCAATTAGGTGACCAAACCTCTCCTTAGATGTAACTTTCTAGACATTGCCAATAATGTTATCTAATAATATTATTCAAATAATATGAATTATTGATCCGATAATGGAGATAATGCGGTGACAATTATTGAACAACAATAATATAAAATATCAACGCAAAGAATTATTGAATCAATAAAATAAAATATTGAAGCAAGAACTCACTGTGAAAATTATTGAGTAGTGCCTTTCACGTAAGGATCAATAATTCAACAATATCAGCAATACCGTGTAGCATCTTTGTGCAACCACGCCAGACATCGTGCATTTTAACCACCGGGTATTCCAACGATCTTAACTTAATAACAACGCCAAGTTATTTTTAACCAACTTATATTTGTCGTTTTCCTCATCAAATCGCTTTTTCCGTTATGGGGCCCACACATGGTCGCTACTGTAAGCATTTAATATTCCCCGATGCGATTTAATATTCCATGACCAAACGAATATTCCCAAACAACAATGAATATTTTATAACCACTTGCTTATTTTGAAATATTTGCGCATTTTACCCATAACTAACCACATTAATCAAATCCACCCTTACTATTTCAAAATAATAAATAAAGGAAATTCCTTTTTATTTAAAAAATTTCGGGGTCTTACAACTATCACTACAGGAATTCCTATTGACAGGCAAATAAAACTCCATTAGGTATTCCTTAGCGAGCCACGTTCAGTGAACTTATTCTCTAATAAGCACCTACATACTTGCTTTAGTGTCTCCACACAAATGATCATGAGATCAATCATCCTCATCCAATGAGCAAGCAACGTATGTACCAATCTATCCGAATTCACTAATCCCCAATTTAGTAATCCAATGATTGGAAACTATTTTAGTTTTAAGCTTTCTAAGAATTTAGATCTCATTAGAATGATCATCATCATTATTCTAAAAGCATTGCTTAAAACTATGGGTTTATCACATATTGTAAAACAGCATCATGCAGATAATTAAAAGCCTTTAATAAATTAATACTTTTTATTAATAAATGAATAAGATTGTTACAAAGTATATGCTTTATCATCAAACATGATTGGCTTGTGTGCATACTACTTTCAATCTCCCACTTGCACTAAAGCCAATCGTCATGGTATCTTAATATCTTCTTCTCTATGTGACGATTATCCTGCTGTTGGATAAGCTTTAGTTAATGGATATGTAATATTGTTCTTGAGAGTCCACTATCTCTATAGTGATTTCCCATCTTTCAATGATTCTAATAATCAAATGAAAGTGCCACAACACATGTTTAGATCCAAGATGAGACTTAGGAACTATTTCTAGTTCTGTAATGAACTTTTAATCCAAACAATCAACTTGCGACTTCATTTATAGCTATATACTTTGTCTTTATTACTAAACCAAAGAACTCTTTCTTTGTTTTGGAACCTTTCCAATTCATCGCACCTTTGTTCAAGGTAACCCTTTACCTTAAAGTGGATTTTTTACGTCGTCTTGGTGCGTTCGAAAAACTTGAGTCATTAAGCCCTCTAGTTTTAATTTAGACCCACCATGAATATGATCACATCCTTAGTGCCGTTTAAGCACTTTAAGATGTTTTTCAACGACTCATAGTGAACTTTTTCCATAATATGACCGATCAACATCGTGTCTCGTACATTTCATTGCATACATGAATGTCATTCATGCGACCTCTCTTTTCAGGAGTCTGTGGGGACTATTAAGAGAGATACACTCCATAGCTCATCGACATGAGACATCTCTTGGAGTTTGCCATGCTAAACGACTTTAGCATCAAATCAATATACGTTCCTTGGGTTAAGTCGAGCATCCTTTTGTATCTATCTATATAGATTTTATCCCCAATTAAGATACTCTTCCCAATCATTCATGGAGGATTGTTTAGACAACTTTATCTTTACTGATTGTAGCATTGGTATGTAATTCCTCATCCGTAGTATATCAACATATAATACTAGAAATTTCACGACGCTCCCACTGACCCTTTTGTACACACTAGAAGTCTTACCTCATCGAATGTAACTCTGGATCATCATCTTCTATGATGTGTACCTCATCATCATCATCCATAATGAATCCATACCTCCTAGGTATCTTCGGTACTATTTCAGATTTATGATTCAGTTGTTGTACAATAGGTCTATCTACAGGTTCCTCTTATTTGACTTATTGTGTTTTGTGGTTCTTGAACTCTTCAAGATCTATTATCCTCCCACTAGCCCCTTCAATGATAAACACCTTTATCTTAGAAGGCAGCGTGTTTTACAATAAACACCTTTTGCTATGTAGGATTATAGAACATTTACCCTAAACTTACTTTAGGATGTCCCACAAATTTGTATTTGTCAAATCTTGTCCCAAGCTTATCCTTTGAAACCGTTTCACATAAGTTGGACAACCCTTTATCTTAACATACTTAAGATTAGGAATCCTCCCTGTCCATAACTTTTATGGAGTCTTGGGGCCGGATTTAGAGATTACTATTTTCGTAGATATGCAGCCATTTCTAGGACATTATCCCAGAAGGATACTGGAATGTCGATAAAATCATTATGGATCGCACCATGTCCAACAAGGTACGATTTTTCCATTCAAATACATCAATCAATTATTGTGTATCAGGAGGTGTCCATTATGAGAAAAACCATTTGAGATGATCTAGAAACTTATTGCACAAGTATTTATCCCTTGATCTAATCAAAGAATCTTAATACTTTGCCAATTTGTTTCACTTTTGAATTCTTTGAACCTTTCAAATAATTCACACTTGTATTTCAGCAAATACACACATTCAACTCTTTGAATGATCATCTCCTTTTCTTATACTAATTTGTTCAATATGCAAAATTATTTTCATGTAAGTCAAGTATACAAAATTTATTAAGTAATATTCGATTCTATATAAAACATTATTATTATAAATAGAACAACAATTGTTCTTAATTATAATACCAAAGTTTTCATTGTCCAACAATAAAATGGAAATAATATTTTTAACAAGGCTGGAATACAATAACAACTTATTGACTTAATAGATTTGCCGTCAGTAGGCGATGCTAAACTATAAGTTTCTATAGCTAATGCAAGCAACCTTTGCTTCATTTTCCACACATAGGATTACTTATCTTTGTTTAACTTTCTACTTACGCTTGGTCCTTCATAAATCTATATTTATGATAACCAAAGTCGGTATCCAATACCCAAGTAGAACCTTGACTTAAAGAAAAATTTATTTCAATCATGAACAAAAGCGTATTATGAACCGAAACTTCACTAAGCTTCTTTGGTTAGCCTCCGCAAGATGCTTCTTGCGATTTCTTTTCGATGTCGAGCTTATTGTAGTGGAAGCAAACTCCTTTGCTATCCGTATCGATTTTGTTCTTATTATCCTTTGTTTACGCCTTTCTATTTACCTTCTTTGAATCGTTCTTCTTTTCGGAAGATCCTTTGGCCCCTACCAAGAAGACTTGATCTTTCTTGGTTGGAAAGTGACTCTCAACTTTTTTCAACATGTTAAGCAAATCGCAAAAAGGCGATATCCAACTTGTTCATATGAAAAATTCACAATAATTGTGAAAGGAGTTAAGGGAGTGAGTGCAAGATCAAATCTTGGCTCAAATCTCCATCCATGACAAAACCGGTTGTCCTAATTGATCAATCAAATTGATTATGTTAAGAACTTTTTATGCATACTATAGTGCCATTGGCCATTCTAGATCGGAAGAGCTCCTTAGATATCTCGATATCTATCGGTCCTATTTTCCTCACCATCAACTACTTGATGTGCGGGAATATAGTAGGAGCATCCATAGTTTCATCCGATTTGAAGCTCGTTACTCGTGGATGCGAGCATGATGCGTTGAAATAATTGTGCATCATCTTGCCACTTTCTAAAAGTAGCAATCTCTTCCTCGGAGGTATTATGCGCAACCATTGCGAGGATAGGCGTATTAAGGACATAAGATAGCTTTTCAACTATGAGAACTATTCTCAAATTCCTTAACCAATCCGTTTAAATCGATGGCAGTTAATTTAGCATCTAATATGCTTCGCAGATGATAGTAATTTTAGACATTGTAAAATTACGTAAATGAATTTGTAATTAACAACATTTTAACATACATTCTTTTATTAATTACCAAAATAATTTAGGTCTTGTTTTAAATTGGTATCTCCCACTATTTTCTTTCAAACTATATTACCCTCACTTATATAGTTCGGCAAAATCTAATTAAAGATTTGCTAGTGAGAATAAGGATCCCATTTCAAATGTATATAGCCTTGTGGTGACACAACAAACTATATATAAATAAATAGGTAGACAACTTTTTGTCAATTACATCAACTATGTAACTCCTTGTATTTTGCCTCTTAGATTATTTTGATCAAGTGGTGGCACATCCGAATCAAAATTATCCAAGTTAAGTCCGACCTAGCACTCCATATATTCAAAAAGAAAAATATCATCCTTGTGGTGACACAACAAAACAATATTGTTCAATTTTCTTTATAAGCATCAAATGTGATAAATTAACATCTTAAATACTTAATACTTGCCTTGTGGTGACACAACAAACTCATATTAAATATTTAATACTCTATTAATTTTATCATGCTAGAAAGGCGACGTTCGATATTCCAAATATCTTTGAACGCTTAGGACTTAATATAAAAATTGAGGGTTTGTTATTAATTTGTCTCATCTTGTTTAGCGCATGCACACATATATATATATAAAATACGCGTCATATTAATAAACATGCGAAGCATGTTTGCATAATATATAATATATATAGTATAAGCATGCACATATAGAATACTATATTCTACCCGGATTGATTATGGACTTTTATTCTAGTTTGGTTCACTAGAGCCACCAAGTGAACCAAAAGGTCAAACCCTAGGGGTGCAAGAAATAATATTTAAATATAACTATTACATTTAAACCCGGGCTCCATTACAAACGGGTCTTCAAGCGCTCCTTGCTCCTTGATCTCCAATTTTTCAAAATTAATTCTAACTATTCCTATTACAAAACTATTTAAAATAAATAGAAACCTTGATCGTGATCGAGGGAAGTACATAGGAGGAGATAGAATTTACATTAAGAAAAAATTAGAGAAGGCGAGGTACGTGAGACCCCATTTAATAAAACCCACACATTCATGCATCCAACTAAAATAAAATCCAATCAAATGGTCAATGATAATTCATAATCAATCCCATTTATTATCATACACATCACCATACGCATCAATAAATAACATTCATCTCATGAATAATAAACATTTAATATATATATTGATATCATTTAATGGGCAAATTTAGTTAGTATAAAATCTATTTTTGAATAAAAATAAACTCCTTTATTTAAATCCAAATTTAAATCAAAATAAAACTATTTTATTTTAATTTATCCATTTTGAATAAAATAAACTATTTTATTTTAATCAAAATCTTTAATTAAAATAAACTCCTTTATTTTAATTAATTATGGAATCCAATTCATATATATATAAAAAAAAATAAAAAATCTTTAATTAAAATAAACTCTTTTATTTTAATTAATTATGGAATCAATTCCATGTAAAAAAAATATTAAAGGAAACACGGATTATATTTCCTATTCACAAATAAACTCTTTTATTTTGAATAATATGAAATCTATTTCATATCTAAATAAACTCCTTTATTTAAGGAAACATGATTCTCTTTCCTATTCACAAATAAACTCTTTTTATTTTGAATAATATGAAATCTATTTCATATCTAAATAAACTCCTTTATTTAAGGAAACACTTGGATTCTCTTTCCTATTCACAAATAAACTCTTTTATTTTGAATAATATGAAATCTATTTCATATCTAAATAAACTCCTTTATTTAAGGAAAAATAAAATCCAATTTTAACTCCAATTAGTTATTATGGAATCTAATTCCAACTCTAATTAGTTAGCATGAAATTTAATTTTAAAATTAAAATAAACTCTTTTATTTTAATATTAAAATAAACCTTTTATTTTAAGATTAAAATAAACTTTTTATTTTAATTATAAAATTATTAAGATTAAAATAAAACTTTATATTTTAATATTAAAATAAACCTTTTATTTTAAAATTAAAATAAACCTTTTTATTTTAATTATATAATAATTAAGAATATATATATATATATATATATATATTCGTAATATATATATATATATATATATATATATATTTTATTTGCTAATCCTTTAATTTTTTCAAAAAAAAAAACCGTGGCAATTATTTCAAAACTTGTTAATCCACAGGAGTTGATATAGTCCTTGATTTGCGTGCGTACCTTCATTTTTATTTTATTTTATTTTATTAAACCGTAATCGCTTTCTTCTTGTTTATTTAGTACCTTATTTTAATTTGCCTCGATTTACGTTTTATTATCTTAGAAATCGTGCATGTTAATTTTTTTTTTTTTTTAATAACCAATCCTGTTCATTCCAATATGAAGCTACGTATATCTTGAATATACAAAGCAACAATATATATAACAAGAAGCGCATGAAAAATTGCAGGCTGTTTTGCATAAAAAAATGCAGGCGGTTTTGCAGGCGGTTTATATATATATATATATATATATATATATTTTATTTAAATTTTATACAATAAAATTATGCCCAATTAAATTGTTCTAAACACATATCAATATATAAATTAAAACAATTAATAATTTACATAAAGGTTTGGCTCTGATGCCACTGTTAGGTTTGTAATATTCATAACGCAATCAAATTTCAAAATTAATGCTAAGCGTGTAAAATCGAGTTTAAAAAATTTACAAACCATATATACCCGGATCACCCTTTATGCACAATTATTAATTAAACGAAAAAGATAAAGAATAAATCATACCTTGAAGATCGAGCTTCCTCGTACAAGTTCACCTCCAAATCCTTTCGCGTCAGATCTTGAATCCACCGGGTTTGGTTCCTTCCTTTGATCAACGTTAGCCACCCAAATGTTTGGCCTCTAGAGGTGATCCACCAAGGAAGAAGAAAATTCAAGAAGAAGGGGTGGTTGGCTAAACCCTAGTTTTTCTATCTCTATAGAAAAGGTGTACTCCCAACAACTTGGAATTATTACGTACTTTGTTAAAGTCAACAACCCATTCCACCCATAATAAGACTCCTCTTATTTATAGATGTGGGCAACCCACCTTAACAATTAAGGAATTGGGTTTTAATTAATTAATTCTTTTAATTAATTAAGCTCCCTAATCTTATTAGGGATAATTAATTAAACTCCTTTAACTAATTTTCCTTCCTAATCCAATTAGGAATAAATGAGAGTACTTATATTAAATTAATTCCTAAACTCTTTTAGAAATTAAAATAATAATAATTATAATAATATTAATAAGACTCCTCTTATTAATTTATATTTAATATTTCTAAAATATTAAATAATAAATATTAAGCTATTTAATTTATTCTATCACCATAGATTAAATTAAATATACATAATATATTATTACGATTATGCCATTAACTTCTTAAAAATTATTCTTCCTTTTATGGTGTGACCCTTTAGGTTCTCCATATTAAAAGGTTGTGAATAAATCAATTAGAACAATTCTAATCTTATTTAAATAAATAAATTAAACAATTAATTTATTTAAATAATATTTATTCTACAAATAGGATAAGCCTCCCTAGCGATCAGCGACTTTCCAGATAATATAGATTTCAACATTAATCATTAAAGAACCTTTGAGTAAATAGTTACTTGCATAATTCAATCCTTCCACCATACAATGTCCCAATTAAATATAAGACATGGAATTATTGTCAAGTCTTATTTTATTTAATTATATATATTTCGATCCTTAAATGCACAACTCAAATAATGCAAATTAGAAACTCCTTTCTAATTTCATTCTCGCCTTGCCAAGGACTCTTTGGGTTGTCATTTATCGAATCACATAGGACATTCTCTTCTTTTATTAGAAGTGGTAGATTCTTTATTGATCATACATTATCTCCACGTATACAACTTATTATACCCAAGCATACCCTTTGATATACCCTAAGGGTCTTAAGGAATAAGTCAAAGTATAATTCATCATACACAAGATACTATGATGATCTCAAGTCCAAGGATTACTTGTTACTACTATCACTCTGAGAATTCCTATTGACAAGCAAATAAAACTCCATTAGGTATTCCTTAGCGAGCCCACGTTCGTTGAACTTATTCTCTAATAAGCACCTACATACTTGCTTTAGTGTCTCCACACAAATGATCATGAGATCAATCATCCTCATCCAATGAGCAAGCAACGTATGTACCAATCTATCCGGATTCACTAATCCCCAATTTAGTAATCCAATGATTGGAAACTATTTTAGTTTTAAGCTTTCTAAGAATTTAGATCTCATTAGAATGATCATCATCATTATTCTAAAAGCATTGCTTAAAACTATGGGTTTATCACATATTGTAAAACAGCATCATGTAGATAATTAAAAGCCTTTAATAAATTAATACTTTTTATTAATAAATGAATAAGATTGTTACAAAGTATATGCTTTATCATCAAACATGATTGGCTTGTGTGCATACTACTTTCAATAATAACAATAATATACATTATCAAATTTAATTTACATATTATCAGAGTTTAGTTCCCAAGTATGGAACCTTTAAACATTCGTTACATGATAATAATATTATATATCATCCTTAACCTAAAGTCAAACTATTACAATAAGATAGCATAAACTTTTATTCTGCGACCTTCCCTTTTCCCTTGTTCTTGGCGGATCCTTCAGGTTGTTCACACTTAGCTGAAAACATTTAAGTTAAGCAAGGTTGAGCATTTGAGTGCCCAGCAAGTAATAGCAACAATAACAGTTAACTGAATGAATTAAATGTTTTCTTTAAACGATACTTCTACAACGAATCAACAGTTGTGAAGTAAGCTGAACCAATAATCAACAACATATCATTTCGATTTCAAATTTTTGAAACTACGTACTAACTATAAATGAGGATCAGTTGATAGACTATGAACATTGTTTTCTATTTTTGAAAAGGTTAAACATAACTTTATCTGTAATCCGTCATAACTTACGGGCATGGGGGTGATCAGCCCACTATGCCCTGTAAATACTACATTGCTAGAACGATATTATCGTTCATCCTTTGTCCACCTTAGCGCATAAAAATTTCCCATAATTGGGATGTTCATAACAGTCTTGAATCCAAACCAAAATAATTTGGTTGGATAAGTTTTATCTTGTTCAACAACAACTTTAAATTTATGTCTAGCTGGATCAAATAGCTTAGACGACTTTTAATTCAACTTATACATACTTGACACCGATAAGTATGTATCAACATGTGATAAAATATAATGATTATCCAAGTGAGGACACTTGTATAACCATGTTTTAGAAATTAACGAACATAATATATATCTTTATCATTAATAACAGAATAAAGGAATTTGTACAACAATTATAATTTAATAACCTACTTATACAGAATCATTGCATAAGTATATACAAAGGTTGGAATATTTGAACAATTGAAATGAGCATTCGAGATATTATCTTTTACATGTGTCAGTTGCATAAAGTAAATGCAAAGGGTTAGATACTTGCCTTGTCTGCTGCTTACACAACTTAGATTTATCTTTTATATCAATCCCTATCATTAAATAGATCATTCGTTTGATTAGAATAACATATTATATCATATTGTACTGCTATTTGCAATCAGCACATAACCTAATCACATCGTCACGTAAGTTTAACAACCATTGAATCACAAATAAACATTTATCAAATCAATCTATCTAAGTCCAGATCAATTTCTGAAATATGTCTAGGTACTGACAACTTTATCGGGTATTTATCGAGTCTAAGACTCTATACATTAGTTCAATATACATAACTATCAGTCAGATTATTTTCAAATGACTTATACTAATTTTAAAACATTTATCATAATTTATCATGAACTTTCAAACACCAAAATAATTATTAAATGATTTAAATATTAAACAATTCTATTATCATTAATATTTAATTAATATTACATTATTAATGAAACCATTGCTAAAAAAATATTAAGTTATTTAAAATAACTTAAAATATTTTTAAAGTATTTATTTTACCTTTAAATGATTTTTAAAAACATTAAAATTATTTTTAAATAATTACCATTAATATTAAAATATTAATGTACTATTTATCTAACTATTAAAAGTCATTAATTATAACTTAAAATATTTTTAATTCATTTATATCCCTTTTAAATGATTTTTAAATATTTTTCAACTATTTATTTAATATAATTATTAAATAAATTTAATATCATTAATGTTAAATTAATATCATTAATATGAAATTATCCTTTAAATATTAAAAGTTATATTTTATAACTTAAAATATCTTTAAACACTTTATTTTCATTTAAAATGATTTTAATAATATTAAAATCATTTTTAAACTAATTTATTTAATATAATTATCAAATAACTTTAATATTATTAATAATAATTAATTAATGAATTTTACCTTTAAATATTGAAAGTTATATTTTATAACTTCAAATATTTTTAAATACCTTAAAATGATTTTTAATATAATAAAATCATTTTTAATTAATTTATTTAATTCATTTATTAAATAACTTAATTATCATTAATATTAAATTATTAATGAAATTTATCACAAAATATTAAAAGTCATTAAAAATAAATTAAAATATTTTCTTATATGATAATATGATTTTTCAAATATAAAAATCATTTTTAAATAATTTATTTAATAATATAATTAAATAAATTAAATACTTTTAATATTCCAAAAATATTAAATATTTATGAAATATATTCAAAATAATTAAAATATAATTTTTGGACTTTAAAATAATTTTTAATAATTTATTTTGTATTTTTTTTAGAATTAAAAACCAATTAATACTAATTATTTAATAAAAATAATTAATTTTTGTAAATAACTGTCGCTAAAGGGCCCTATAGCGACCAAACTGTCGCTATAGGTGTTCTTGAGGTGTTCTTGAGCTGCCCAGAAAATCTTGTCAGAAAACGAGTTGGCAAGTTTGACCACAAATCATTTCTCACCTGAGAGTGTTTACGAGCTTGTTGTTGATCCTAATATGTAGTAAAAATACACCACTATAAGGCCCAATAACAACCAAATATACACAAAATGCATAACATAGAAGATCTAAGAGCCTAAAGTAGGTGTCGAGAGGTCGTTCTTCATTTCGAAACCCGAAATGAAGAAACGATTCAATAAAGTACTTTTGGGCTTCCATAACTTGTGATTTATGTGATGTTTAAGTGATCTAAGGGTACCAGATTGTCGAAAACATGTAATACTACACATCTATTACTTAACATCAACAAAAAACAAATGAATAGCTAGATTCAACTTGGTTAAATCATGTCGACGACATGTTCAAGCGTTTTCTAGGTTACCCGTAAAAATGACTTTTCATTCTCGTCCGGCTTGGTTTGACCATCGATTACTATTTGCACGATTGATAAAAAGAAGATTTTAAGGCATAATATTGGAGATCATATACAAGACTACAACATAGATGCAACAAAAACAACAAACAACTAACAACCGGAAAGATCAAGGGCCCACGAACTTCTTGTCGAACGATGCGGGCATGTTCTTGATCGCCAGATTACTTCCGGCAAATGCCGGTCAAGTATGTATTTGACCGTTAATAACTTCTATTATAGACATCAAATGACCCCGATCCTTTTGCGGACTAAAGAACACATTACAAGCTACCAATAACAACTTAAAAACAACTAAAAACATAATCGAGGAAGGATCTATAAAGATCCGACATTCGTTGTTAGACCTCAAGAAATTTTTTCAGATTTTCTTAAAAATCTAATTTGAAGACTTAGATGATATGGATCTATGTAATACCAACCCAGATCATCACAACAAACTAAAAACAACATATTCTAACACTTAAACACAAGATCTAACAATGATTATGGACAAAAATCAAGCTAGGGTTTTATACCTTTTCTTTTGAAATTTTTAATTCTATATTCTTGATTTAATAAGGGTGATCGTGGGGCTAGGTTTAAGACCGATATATCTTGATATTTTTGGAGGTGTGGGGTTTGAGAGAATTAGTTTGATTGTTGTGCAAAATGGCTAGCAAAATGACTTTCTCTCTCCTTCAATCTATTTATAGAACATAAGATGCATGAATTGGGCGATATCTGAGGCTTGTCTTTGTCAATTTTGTGTCACAAAGAGTTGGTATGAGTTGGTAAACAACTTCCTCAAATGTCAAAACCTATAAACTAGCCAAAATAATACACTAGGGGCAAAATGGTCAAATTATAAATCATTTTAATGGCAATCAAGTAATTTGCCAAACCCTTAGGGTTTAACCCTAAGGTTTTAGCACAAAGCATTTTTTTGAATTTAGCAACTAGGGTTTGTGAAATAAAATTTTAGTTTCTAAAATTTGTAATTAGAGTTTCGTTAATTAAGTTTCTAATTACGTTATACAGGAATATTAGGGTTTAATATCCCTAATTATAATTAACCTTGCAAATAAAGTAATTAGAGTTTAGGATTTTGATAATTAGGGTTACTAATACGCAATTAGGGTTTTTAATAATTAACTTAGGGTTATAATCATTAGGGTTTTAATTTACTAATTAGGTTTACCTTAATTAGCAATTAAAGTCTATCATACATGTTATTAATCACAGTAACACAATTTTTTGACTGATCACAAATTCCTGTTTAGGTTTCAAAGTAGGGTTATAATTATTAGAAATTCAAATATAACTTAGGGTTTTAAATTTACAACTAGGGTTTCCTAATTAGCATATTGTTATGTAACACTTAACATAAATCATATAACACAGTTATATAACAGTCTTAAATTTCCCATTAAAATTGAAAAACAGGGTCAAACCAATTAATGTTATGGTTTGGTCAATATACACCATAATTGACCAACCATCAACAGTACGTACATACAGTACATATTTATAGCACTAAAAAATTAAAATATTATAATATTATTACCATTTCTTGATCAAAACCCAGAATTAGGGTTTGGATTCCATATCTGATTTATCTGTCGTAATTAACCTTATTAATTAAGTTAAAATAATTAACTTAATAACCTGAACAATTCATATAATAAAATTATTATAATTATTCTAAAAATTATATCATATATTATTTTAATAAATAAATAAAAAATTTATACGCAAAATTTATGATTTATTTATATAGAAAATATCGGGTTATTACAGGTAAGAACTTGTCCCAACTTCCCTTGAAGTCAAGGACACAAAGTCTTAATAAATCTTCAAGAGTTTGAATAGTCCTCTCACGATTGTCATAAAAATCTCGAGGATGATAAAGTAGAACTAAATTGTAAATCTGTGCCCATAGCTTTTTGCAAACTAACCCAAAATCGTAAAGTGAATCTTGGGTCTAGATCAGAAACTATGGATACTGGCATACCATGCAGTCTTACAATCTCGTTTATGCACATACGAGAAAGACGTTCAAGTGTATAAGTTTCTCGTATTGGTAAGAAATGAGCAGACTTGGTCGATCTATCAACAATGACCCAAATTGCATCTATGCCTTGAGAAACCTTGGGAAGACCAGTAACGAAATCCATAGTAATGTGCTCCCACTTCCATTCTGGAATTTCAAGTGGTTGCAATGGACCTTTTGGTACTTGATTCTCTGCTTTGACTCGTTGACAAGTTAGACACCTTGAGATAAAAATAGCTCTCTCTCTCTTATATTGCTCCACCAAAATGTATGGCGAAGATCATAATACATTTTGGTACTCCCAGGATGGATTTCAACGGTGTGTTGTGCGCCTCCATCATGATTTTATACTTTAAATCAGGGTCGTTAGGAGCACAAAGTCTGGAGTTGACTCGAAGTATTCCTTCTTCATCGATTCTTGCTTCCGGCATAGCACCTTCTTGTACTTTCTTCCTCATATGCATCAGCTCCAGGTCTGTAGCTTGAGCAACTTTAACTTTATCGATTAAAGTCAGTTCTACTCGTATATTCGCCATCATCACATGGGTCGCTGGAGTCTTTAATTCTATCTCCATCCTTTGCAAGTTATACAAGATGGGCCTTTGCGTTGACAATATCGCACTTGTACAAGATATGATCTTTTTACTCAATAAATAAAACGTCGCCTACCACGTTTGCTTTTCCAAGATGGTATTGGATGGTATGATCATAATCTTTCAACAATTCAAACCAACGTCGATGTCGCATGTTGAGTTCCTTTTGAGTGAAGAAATATTTGAGGCTTTTATGATCCGTAAAGATCTCCACTTTCTCCCCATACAAGTAATGCCTCCAAATTTTAAGTGCGAAGACAACAGCTGCCAACTCTAGATCATGAGTAGGATAATTCCTCTCATATTCTTTGAGTTGTCGAGAGGCATAGGCTATGACTTTCCCATGTTCCATGAGAACACATCCTAACCCCTTACCTGAAGCATCACTGTAGATGACAAATCCCTCCGAGCCAGATGGTATTGTCAGAACAGGTGCTGAAATGAGTCTTCTTTTGACTTCTTGAAAACTCTTCTCACATTCCTCGTTCCAACCGAATTTTGTATCTTTCCGAGTCAGCTGAGTTAAGGGAGTATCGATTCGAGAAAACCCTTCTACGAATCTCCGAGAATAACCAGCTAAGCCGAGAAAGCTACGTACTTTGGTCACTGATTTAGGTTGCTCCCAGCTTTGAATGGCTTCAATCTTTGCCGGGTCAACAGATATTCCATGACTTAATACCACGTGCCCAAGGAATGCTACTTCCTCAAGCCAGAACTCGCATTTCTTCAACTTGGCATAAAGCTTATATTCACGAAGCTTTTGGAGTATCAGCCTCAAGTGTTGCTCATGATCTTCACGGCTTTTGGAATAAATAAGGATGTCATCAATAAAGATGACCATAAAGTGATCTAAATATTCCTTGAATACTCGGTTCATCATATCTATGAAGGCAGCAGGAGCATTAGTCAATCCAAAAGACATGACTAGGAATTCATAATGCCCATATCGAGTTCTGAAAGCCGTCTTTGGAATGTCATTGGTTCTAATCTTCAATTGGTGATATCCGAAACGAAGATCAATCTTTGAAAAGAATTTGGCGCCTTGCAACTGGTCAAACAGGTCATCAATACGTGGCAATGGATACCTATTTTGATGGTGACATGATTCAACTCCGATAATCAATACAAAGTCGCATACTCCCATCTTTCTTCTTCACGAATAGAACGAGGAGCACCCCAAGGAGAAGTACTAGGGACGAATAAAGCCAATGTCTAACAATTCCTGCAGTTGAGTCTTTAACTCACGAAGTTCAATATGAGCCATTCGACATGGGGCTTTGGAAATAGGTTTTGTACCGAGTTCAAGGTCGATACAAAATTCAATTTCACGCCTCGGGGTAAAGGGGAAGTTCTTGGGAATACATCAGAAATTTATTAACAATAGAAATATCATTCAAAACTGAAGTATTTTTGTTTAGATCCGTGACATGAGCTAAGAAAGCTTGACATCCATTTTTTAATAAATGAATAGCTTTATGGGTTGAGATTACAGTGATTGATTTTAATGGTTTGGTTGCTTGAATTCGCATAATAGGTTGATTAGGAATATGAAAGCTAACAACCTTACGAAAATAATTAATTTTTGCATAATGAGTAGTTAACCAATCAATCCCTAGAATTACGTCAAATGCAAGTATTTTCAATGAAATAAGGTCGACAGGTAATGTGAGGGTACCGATTTGAACCAAACAAGACTTATAAACAGTGGATGTAATGAAGGTTTCTCCCAATGGAGTTTCAACAAATAAGTTAAAGTCTAATTTCTCCGGAGTCATATTTAAACGTTGAGCGCAAGTAGGAGAAATAAAAGAATGGGTAGAACCGGTATCAAATAAGGTATATACTTCACTAGAATTTATGATAAGCTTACCCGTGATGACCTCGTTCGGGATCCTTGCTTTCTAGGAGGTCACGAAAAATGCTCTCCCTTGAATAACCGGTTTTGTCTTATCTGGGACGGCCTTTGCTGCCTCCATCCCAGCTGGACTTGTCTTCGGTGCACGACAAAATTGAGCCAGTTGTTCTTCTCTTCCATAATTATAACATGCTTTGGAGGGCATCGCATAGTTTGGACTGATGTGTCCCTCCCCTCCACATTTGAAGCATATGATAGGTGGTCGTTCTCCTTCCTTAATGACAGGTGCTGATGCTGACATCTTTCCATCATTGTTGAATCTTCTTTTCTTGAAATGTCCATTCTTATTGTTTTGGCCATGATTACCACCGAAGTGGTTACCATTTCTGGCATGTTGATTCCCTCCACGCTTATTATCACCGCTTCGATGACTGCTATCACTGGTATTATCATTTTGCCGGCTGCTCTCTTTTGGTTGGGTTAGCTCATTATCGCGCTCCAATAACTGAGCCCTATTAACAACATCTGAATACAAACACAGTTTATGAGAGATAAGATATTGACGTATCTCTGGTTTCAAACCTCTTAGAAATATTCACGTCATTCTCTCCTCATTATCAACCAAATGGGACACAAACCGGATGATTTCGGCAAACTTGGCCCCGTGTTGTGACACGGTCATGTTGTTTTGTTCAGTTTAATGAACTCTACCTCTTTCATGTATGGCCGAATACTTTCGGAAAGTACTTGTCGTTGAACAGTTCTTGGAACTTCTCCCAAGACATCTTGATGCGGCGCAGTTGAGTACGCTTTATGATTCCACCAAGAATCCGCCTCGCCCACAACATAAAAGTGGCAAAGGGAACCTTTTTCTCCTCGGAGTAACCCAAGACATCAAATATCTTGTTGATCTGCTTTATCCACGTCTCCACCTTAAGTGGTTTTGGCTCTCCAAAAAACTCTGGTGGTCCCAGCTCCTTGAACTGTTTGGCGGTGACCGTCCGAGAGTTTCCAGTGTTTCCACCTGCATTTTGGACAAGAGCCGCTCTCGCCTGATGTTGCATGAATTGCATGAAGCCTCGGAACATTCCATCGTTCATCATTTGGTCAGTGTTGTTGTTTGCATTAGGATTGTCGCCTTCCTGATGCACATTATCCTGATTATTGATCTGTGGAGACTCAACGGTCTCCTGTGCTCCATTGATGTTCTCAACATTCTCGGATGCCATTTTCAAATACTGCCACAAAACAAGGGTTAATTAACATATTACATATTATCCCTATACTTTGACCGACCAATTAAATACCAAATAAACTTAGGTAGGTCATACTAGCGAAGGAATTCTCCATCTCTCCCCTCCTAGTTCTTATCTCACATCTCAGCCAGGGATCATATCCCTAAGCTTTGATACCAACTGTGACGCCCCCAAAATAGGTATACATCACCCATCTTGAGTCTCCAAATACATGGTACTAAATTCAAATATAACTTGATTATACAACAGTCGTGTAAAATACGACAAAATACATGATGTGAGTTTTAATACAAATATTGTCATCTAGATAATATCCACACTCAATTTAGTCCTCATTACATTTATTATCACGCTATTTAACAGAATAGTGAGGACTACTAAGACACCATCTCGGACCATCACTCCGTTCCCCGACTAGTCCTGAGCACGTTCTCATTTCCTGAAGAGAATAGTGAAAGAAAGGGTGAGCTCAACTAGCCCAAAGAAGAAATATTATGACTAAGATAATGCGAATAAATTATCATTAGTCCTCAACAATCATGTAAAACCGATAAAATACAATAGACATCAAGTTTAAGCTGCAATGAACATGCAATCCATTAAAAGAGTCAAGTAGAGAATAAAATCTACTATCTTTTATGATTTAAAAGGTTTTCATCACTTTTATCATTTGAGACTCGACTTAATAAATAATCCACATCATCCTCGCACTACGACCAAGGATATTCATTAGGTCACGACCACAAATTATCCATGCACTACGGCCGAGGATATTTGTGTATTCATTAATGGTCATGATCATGCCAACAATTTGTCCATCAATGCACTTTGGGCCAATGAGGACTTTTACCACATCATTTGTAACATTACGGTCATGATTACATCGAATAATCCTTGGTCATAATCATACCAAGTCCATCTATGCACTACAGGCCACAGATGACTTTCAAAAATAATATAAACATGAAGATGATGACAATGATATAAGAATTCAATAAAACAAGTTCAAGAATTAATTTATTCAGGAACTAATAATGTCAAAATTGTCAACATGATACTTGTTTGTAAAGTAAAATTCAAGAATGCTCAGAAGAATATTTCCATGAAAAGATACTGGATGAAGCGCAAATATCAAGAATATTCCACTAATTTCATGAAGTGTAGAAGTTAAAACTTTAACCAACTGAGTATGATAAAGAATGGAATAACAAAAGAAATCACCATGCATGCGGGACTTCGCATAGACAGGTTATTCCATCAGAATAATAAATAACAGAACCAGGTCAGGTGTAATACGCACCGATAGGATATTCCAATAGAATAACAAAGAATGGAATACAACAGAAATCACCATGCATGCGGTACCAGCATGACGAGTTATTCCAACAGAATACTAAATGACGGAACCAGGTCAGGTGAAATTCACACCAACAGGATGTTCCAACAGAATAATAAAGACGGAACCAGGTCCGGCGTAAAGCACAGACAGGATATTCCAACAGAATAATAAAGACGGAACCAGGTCCGGCGTAAAGCACAGACAGGATATTCCAACAGAATAATAAAGAATGGAATACAAAAGAATTTCACCAAGTATAGGGTAGCCCGCGTATACAGGTTATTCCAACAGAATAATAAAGATGGAATAACAGAAGTTCTCCTCGTGAATATAAAAATAATAATACCCCTTAACTACCGTAAAAGAAACTTGATATCGAGAGTAGTGAAGTAGCGAGAATACTTTTCTTCTTTCTCTCTATAGTTTCTCTCTCTAGAGTTTCAAATTGAATTAAGTAAGAAATAATGAAGGAATGAGCTTCTATTTATAGAAGAATGGAATGAATAAGTAACCAATCCATGAACGGTCCAAATTGATTTACTTTAATCGGACAAATCCATATTTAAAGCAAAATCTTTTAAATAAAATATAATATATTCTATTTATAATCTAATAAAATGAATAACTTTTAAAAGATTTTACTATGCAAACACTATGCATAATAAAATATAATATATTCTAATTATTATCTAATAAAATAGATAACTTTATAAAAGTATTACATTTTATATAAAAGATTTTACTAATAGCCTAATAAAAGCGAATAACTTTATAAAAGTATTCCGTTTTATATAAAAAGTTTTTCTGTTTTATTACGTTAATAATCTGAATAAAACAAAGCGTCATCATTATTATTATTATTCACACTATTAATCGACCGGTCGTGGATTCTAGGAAAGAGGGGCTTTCAATAAGGATTTCTCTCTATTGGCGCATGATTAGGTGACCAAACCTCTCCTTGGCGAACTTCAGACATCGTTAATAATGCAAATAATAATATTAACAACTTCGTCATCTCAATTATTGATTTAATAACATATAAAATATCGACAATAATTGAATCAAACTGAGTGACTTCTCACATAAGCATTAATAATCAATACTGGTGTGCTACTATGCAACCATGCATATTCTTGTAATTTTACTCTGAGAGTAGTTCAACAAGATCAACGGTAAAACTTCCATAGATTATTTTCATAAAATATTTTTGTCATTTTTAAATCCGAAACAATTATTACATTATGGGTCCACCAATGATTGTCTTGGTTATGCGAATATTTCCTGACCAATCGAATATTATATAACAACTTGCGTACTTTACAAAATTTATAAATATTACCCACAACTATAACATTATATCAAATTTATTCCATAATATTCAAAAATGATATTTATAGAAAATTCATTTTTATTCATAAAAGTTGGGGTCTTACAGAAGCTGCAGCATTACCATCAAACGATGCCAAGGTGGTCCTCAAGTTCCTACAAAAGAACATCTTCACGAGGTTTGGCACACCAAGAGCAATAATTAGTGATGAAGGTAGTCACTTCTATAATAAATCGTTTACAGCTCTTTTGGCCAAGTATGGGGTAAATCATAAGGTGGCTATAACGTATCACCCACAAACCAGTGGACAGGCTGAGGTATCAAACAGAGAAGTTAAGAAGATATTAGAGAAAGTGGTGAATCCGAGTCAGAATGATTGGTCGCTGAGATTGGACGGTGCACTATGGGCATACCGGACGGCATACAAGACACCAATCGGGATGTCACCATACCAACTACTGTATGGAAAGGCGTGTCACTTACCGGTTGAGCTACAACATAAGGCGTATTGGGCGGTGCAAAAACTCAATTTTGATCAAGCAGCTGTAGGGGAGAAGAGACTGCATTAATTAAGTGAACTCGACGAATTTTGCCTGCAAGCCTATGAGAACGCCAAACTATACAAAGAAAAGGTAAAAAGATGGCACAACCAGAAAATTTTGCGTCAAACATTCAAGCTGGGTCAATCAGTACTCTTGTTCAGCTCACGGCTACGATTGTTCCCCGGAAAGCTTAAATCGAGATGGTCGGGACCATTCACTATCACGCGGGTATTCTCTCATGGTGCAGTCGAACTCTATAGTCGCAATCCACTAGATACGTTCAAGGTCAATGGACAACGTTTAAAGCATTATTGGGGTGGAGAAGCCAACACCGACTTGATCGCCATCACATTGACCGACATAACATGAGCAGGAAGTAGTCAGGCTGAACGACTTAAAATCAAGCGCTAATTGGGAGGCAACCCAATCTTTAGTTCTTTATCATAATTTCAATTCATAATTGCTTAATCATAGTTTTCATTAAATTATTAGGTAGAAGAATAAAATAAAAATCTCGTTCATCTCTCCATAATACATCACATATAAACAACTCACTAATCTTCATGCTTTATGTCACGCATGATTGAAAATGGAGCATTAAGTGAGTAAAAATGAAGCAAAAGTGAACTACAGTGAAGCAAAAGAAAGAGTCTGACAGTAGGCATGCCCGCTGGGGCGGGCCCATTTTGTACTATAACCCCTCCCGGGGCGGGGGGTCACCAAACATGTTAGACAGAAAGCATGCCCACCGAGGTGGGCCTCAGAAGCTCTACAACCCCCGCTGGGGCAGGGGTTCCTAAATCCAGATGACAGTAGCATAGCCCGCTGGGGCATGCCTTTCTAGTACTATACCCCCCACTGGGGCGGGGGTCCTAAAAATCAACCACCTTGTGGCAGTTACACATAGACTTCCCCCATTCCCAATAATACACCACTTTCCCCACTTCCCACTACAACTATTAAATCCCATAACCACCACCCACTATCACCACTTCTACTTCCCATTAATTCCTTAACTTCATTAATCACCCCACCTCTCCACTCCACCAATAGTAGACATTCTTCCACCTCTATATAAATCCTCACATCTCATACCAAATCTCCCACAACAATTGATATAGAGCAAACATAGAGTATACTTGAGAGCTAGAGAGGATAAAATTAAAAAGTTTGGGGGAGAGCTAAGGCAAGTCCAGCAGTAGAGAGAAACCATGGCTTCACAATCATCTTCTAAACGCCAAAGGGGGGAGAGTTCATGACCATCTCAACCAACCCGCACCTTCGATCGCCAGAAATTCACAAGTGCCGCCGCCGCTGACTGGTATGACTACATGCTAACCAAAGCACTTACACCGGAGCGGGGGTTGGCACCAGATCCTAACGATGGGGAGATGATGCCTCAAATTTATCAAAAGGGATGGACAAAATTCACTGAAGAGCCGGAACCCACAGTTGTCAATATTGTCAAGGAATTCTATGCAAACTCTGAGGACAAAGAACCATTCCATGCGTTTGTTCGAGGTCGGTTGGTTCCATTCAGTGCCGATGCGATCAACACCTACTATCAACTGCGGGTACCTCGCCACTGCCAATATGCTCACCTACAAAACTCTGATCCGGACTATGATGCTATTATCTTAGAGATGACAAAGTCGGGAATGCCATGGATAAAAGGTCGGAAGGGAGGCACCATTTTCCATAGTAAGGACCTTAGCCGGTATGGAAAAATCTGGTACGTCTTCCTATGCGCTAAATTACTTCCGTCCCAACATACCTCCGACGTCACCAAAGAGAAGGTGTTACTGTTATACGCCATTGTGCAAGATTTCATTGTCGACGTCGGGGCAATTATTTGCTCCTCCATTCGCCGGTGTTTATGTGGTAATTTTTCGGGCGGCTTGCCACACCCAGCACTTATATGTGGGTTGTGCCGTCAAGTAGGGGTGAGATGGTCCAATGGCGAGCCTACACAAATGCTGCTTGTGTTGCTTGATTTGAGAATGATAGCGCGGTATTTTGTATGGGTTGGTGGCGAGTCATATCCACGTGGTGTGGGTTTTATTTTTCCGTCAGATTCGAAAGACGATGTGGATGCTACAGAGACATCGAGGGATGATGATGAAATAATGGGTGATTAAGGGGTAGAGCAGGTACCGCAGGCCGAGGCCATATCCAGTCCTCCGTTCCTTGATTTCCAAAATCAACTGAATGTACACAACAAGCCAACACGTCAGGATATGCAGCGTTTGGCAATGAGGCAAGATCACATGTTTGATGCTATGAATGAATCTTTCGCCTCTCTGAACACAACTCTACAAATCTTCAACCCGACAACACAATTTCCTTATCAATAGCCCGGACCAATGCCGAGGTTTCCACCAAGTGACTTTGATGAAGAAGAGCAACAACCACCTCCTCAGACTTAAGCGATAGCAGGGAAGTCCTCACGTACTTATTTCTATTCATCCAATGAGGACATTGTATTACTTAAGTTTGGGGGATTTTTATTACATGTTTGCATGCATAAGGAGTACTTAGATTGGCATTTTGTCATTTTTATATCAGTATTGCATCTTTATTTAAGTATTGCATGATAGCTTAGGTGCATACATAGTAGCTTAGGTTAATGTTCATCATTGCATATTTTGTAAATAGTTCATTTTATTATCTATATCTAAAAAATAAAAAAAAAATTAGTTAGTTAAATATTGTGTTTGCATAAATCTAGCAATGTTGTAGTTCATATTGTTTGTGGGCCAATGATGAGATTGATAATAAGTTAACCAATACAGCGTTGATTACTAGAACTGTGATACAATTTCTGCTATGAATCGAACCTTGAGCTTGTTTGAAACTGGTATAAAAAGGATTGCACGAATACTAACATCGTTGTCGACTGATAAGTGCAAATTGATACATAAATAGTCTCTAAAGGATAATGCTAAGTAAATGAGAAATCGACAAGGATAGACAGTAAAGGCGAAAATTAGGCAAGAACTTAAGTTTGGGGGATTGTATGTGGGGTATATAAGCTTTATTTTTTTTTCAAAAAAAGTACACATCTCGTGACTAGTCTTGTTTCGGGGCCTTTGTTACTTGAGCAAGTACGCCTGAGGGAATTGTCTTTACACCTAGCGCCCTAAGGTCTTTTATGGTCTGGGAGTCGTTAATTGAAAGCTCGCTAAGGGGTAGCACTGTCAGCCTAATGGGATAAGACATTGCACAGTCATGTAGGAATGTATACGAAAAAAAAATATGACTAAACGGGAAAAGAGCAAAAAGCCCCCGTATGTGAAAGAGAAAGAAAAGAAAGAAAAGAAAGAAAGATACATATATTAATAAGGTATAAATACCCTGTGTGAACCCCTGGAATTAGTAATTGCTTAGTTTTCGTTGGAACTTGTCTTTCGTTAGAAATTTTCAAGTGAACATTGTATGATTTCTTCGAAGATATTAGTTATATGTTGAATTTGAGTTTGTAGCAGTTGTCATGGACGTTGATCACACACACACTAAACCAGTGATGATGGCTTGAGATTTGAGGATTAAAGTGGAATTGTAGATTAGTTTTTGGTAGTTGATATTGTATAGTTGCTTATTTTCGCTGAGGCAGTTAAAATAATTTTGATTCTATGGTCTTGATGGATTAGAAAGTATATAGCTAGATCATATTCATTTCATCTCATCTCATTGCATTGTATGTGGTTATTTTGTGCTCGAGGACTAGCATGATTTAACTTTGGGGGATTTTGATAAGTGGATTTTATATACGCGAATCAATGTCTATTTCATGCATAATTGTTGCTAATTTATTGTGATCAAGTTTGTTTTTACTTTTTTATGTTATTTCATGTGTAGGATGGTTGTTGTGGCACTTAACGTGTATTTGGAGTTATTCGGGATGATTTGAAGTCGTTTGGTGCGAGTTTGGAAACAATCTTGAAATACATCATGTCAGCGTGAGAATAGAGGCCATCACGGGAAATGCATTTGTATCTTATGTACCCCGGTGGGGTCTTATTTGTCGATTATCGAGAAGGAAGCCCGCTTGTATGGGCGAGTGTGTGCCTATACCCCCCCACCGGGGTGGGGGGTCTTCATGAGGAACTAATAGAAGGGTAGCCCACCGGGGTGGGCTTTGTTAACTATACACCCCACCAAGGAAGGGTGTCGATCTCAAGTGTGTCGCCTTATGATTGTAATTCTTTTTGGGCATGGATTTTAGCTATTTGCATGGCAATGGAACTCTAATTGAAGCGAATTTCGGTTGGGACTTGTGTGTTGGACATCATATACTCAGTTAATAACAAATTAAAGAACACACAAGGCACATTATGAAGATCTAAGCTCTATTTTTCATAGCAAGCGTGGAGGAGTATTTCAAAGAGATTTTAGAGATGATTACGATTCTAGGCTACGTGAAGGGTGTTTTTCAATATTCTTGGTGTTAGGCTATTAATTGTAATTGGAAGAATGATTTCTATGATTTATTCAGTGTTTAATTCGGTTATCATGAACTAATTTAGTTTTTAGGCTTGTGATGGATCCTTCAGTGAATCGATGATTTTGTAAACTTTAATTTCCAATTTAATAATCTATTTCTAGTTTATCTATATTGATTTGAGCTTGAATCTATGAATTGCCTGATCAACAATTCTTTGTGGAATTGGATGAAATCGAGAGAGGATATTCAAATCTAGACCTAATTGATATAGCATGTGTTCATGAATAGTGTGAATAACATATTCTTGATGAATGTTAAGGTAGAGATATGCTTGACATCGCATGTAATCGGATAGAGAACTTATTTTAAAACTTTCTTTAATTATAATTCACATAGAGATATAGTGAATTAGTTGATTAAGGTGTTTAACGTGTTTCTATCTTAATTGTGGATTTACGTTAGTACGGTATTAATGCATTGAGAGGTGGTTAATACTACATTCGTGTTCTTGATTAATAAACTGGGATAGTGCATTGAATTGGAATAAAGGTGTTAAAATCAGAGTGAAGCTTAGGGTGAAATCATAAGTCTAATTCTCCATTGATTGTTTAAAATTCTAGGTTTTGATACTTGTGGTTGGGTTGTGGTAGTTTATATTTTTCTTTAATTTAGATTTTTTAATTATAATCATTGAGTTAAATAGTTTAATAAAATTAGGATTAATAGGAAATTGGTAATTGTAAGTTAGAATTATTGCTAGTTAATCTCTGTGGGAACGATACTTTACTTATCACTTTATTACTTGTTGACCACGTATACTTGCGTGTATTGCGTATATAGATTTTACTCAACACATTCGGCTTGATAAATGCTGGAGCCACCTACCAGAGAATGATGAACTTCGTCTTCCAAAAGCAGTTGGGTAGGAATATGGAGGTTTATGTTGATGACATGATAGTGAAGAGCATGATCGTTCAGAAACACTTGGACGATTTAGAAGAATGCTTTCAGACGGTCCGTCATCACAACTTGAGGCTAAATCCCACCAAGTGTACCTTTGGGCTCGGTGCAGGGAAGTTCCTGGGCTATCTGGTTAGTTAGAGGGGCATTGAAGCCAATCCAGAGAAGATTCAGGCCATTCTAGACATGAAGACTCCTCAATCATTTAAAGATGTTCAACGTCTAACTGGGAGGATTGTAACTTTAAGGAGATTCATGTCCAAATTGGCAGAAAGATGTTTGCCGTTCTTCGACACACTGAAAGGACCGAAGAATGCAAAGACGTTTCAATGGACTTCGGAGTATGAAGACGCCTTTCAGGGAATAAAGACGTATCTGTCTTCTGCACCTTTGCTGGTGAAGCCAATTCCTGCTGAGCCATTATACCTATATCTGGCAGCTAGTTTGTTGGTGTAACGCCCCAAAATTTGGTCTATCTTCACACCCGGATTCCGTACGTCGCGATCCCATCATCTTCCAAACATACATTATATACTGAAATATAACAACATACACTCTCAAATCCCAGGTTCTAAAAACCATATAACCTTTTTCATTATAAATAATGATAAATACATTATTAATTCCATCTTACAAGAGTGACTTTCATCCGCCACTAAGGATACATAATAGTTCATTAAACTAATCTAAAGTTCATTTAACTTATTTTATATTACAAGTCTTCACTTGATCTTCTCGCTCATCCACATTCTGAATGACACTTCATCTGGATACCGCCAGCTTGATCTTTACGAGATCCTTAAGTTCTTCTAACATTGTTCTCTGAAAATGTTTTTCATTTAAAGAAAGTGTGAGCATTCAATTTCCCAGCAAGTCATAACAGTTGAACAAACATCTTCAAGAATTCAAACATTCTTTTAAGACTTCAATAACCGAATAAAGGTTATGAAGCAGCTTGAATAATAGGAATAATCTTGATTCCTATCATTTTAAAACAATATTCACTTTAATTTAATACACTTTCATTCTTCTACCTTTTTCATACACATTTTGTCTGGCTAGAATCATTAACACAGACTTAACAATAACGGATCATGTATGAACAGAGCATTCTCTTATTGAACAGTTAAAGCACAGAACAATTCATCTCATAGAAACACCAAAGTGTTCACATTGTGGCACAAGGCCACATATGTTCTACCACTTTACATAAATATCGCACATTAGCACATAGACAAAACTTCTCAAGTTCAACATCTAAGAAGTTTAAGAAACTAGCATTCATTTGAAATATGAATGAAGTTAGGAAACTTGCCTTACACACACCTACAACTTACGTTGAACTACTCATTCCAGTTCCTATGTAGCACATAAGAAAAACAACATATACACTAATTAGTCATGTATATTTGACTTATACATTAGTTTGCTTAACTTTACTTCTTAGGGTTCGTGTTCTTGTAACCTAAGTTTACGCGACCACTTTTATTACCGTTCTATGGCTTCATGACATACAGAGATGTCTTAATTTTATGTTCATCATCTTTGATGTTTTACATTTTATCTTCTTTTTATTACTTTTCTAAGACTCAGCACACATCGCTTCTCTGCTAGTAGTCCATATGGTACTCTGAGTGATTTCCCACAAACAACCAACAAATAAGTTCCCGTCTCATCTACACTGCCCATAACAGTGAGTTAGATCTGTTGCCAGTTTTGTATATACCTTCGCTCTCTGAAGGAATTGTTTAGCCCAGCTCCCATATGTCAACCATCAAAGGTTACGATTGTACTACAACTTAACTTATACAAACTATTAAACTATATGTTCGTTAAGTTAATTTCTCATTCCTTATGGCTTCCTGGCAACTAAATTCCACACCTCAGTATTCACTCTTTATCGTCTAAGTCATACAGTCTTTTGTATACTCAGAGCGATCATTCCCTTTAATCCTTAACTCGACTTCGTTATGTTAAACGTTATTATCTTTAATTCAACTTCTTTACCGCTCACGGTTTAATCATTGATTTTCACCATCTTACGCTTAAATCATACACGGGGTGTAGGTTCTATCCGTTTCATATTTTCGTACCCTCAACCTTCACGTCGGTTAAAGTGTTCAAAACATACATTTTATTCTAACGTTCTCATCTGACTCACATTCGGCTTCCATTAATCTTATTATCGTTCATTACGACTTTCTTAATACCATTCATATCTTACTTATTACTTTCGTTATCCATTACTTGAACCCCATGTTCATTAGTCATTCTTAATGTCAAAGCCATACCGATCGTTGTATGCTAAGACCACTCGTTTATCGCAACAACGTTGCATTTGCAGCATCTATACTCTTTACACATATCTCTCACTATCATGACATAATATCAAAATGTTATTCATTACCCTCATCGCTCAACGTTTAAGGAATCACAACTATAACAATCCTCCACGTTCATTTATCGTAACTACGGTCCCTGGATATCGGTTCTGTAATCCGCATTTACATTCTTTCTCTTATACTCTCATTTAATCTTTTTGTTCGACCTTCATTAAAGGTTTAATTCACTTGTTTAAGAGTTATATTAGTTGAACATTATGTTCTTTATCTTCCCGTACGTTTCCCCCAAGAGTTGAGCAGTTAAAAGCTCTTCTCTGGATTTTTTTCCTACTTTCAGCCAAGGCTGTATTTCCTCCTTTTTATCTCTCACACCACGGCGTGAGTTTTTGATGCAGACTCACAGTGCAGTGCATTGTATTTCACCTTTCAAAGCATGGTTGGTAGCTGCGGCCAATCCCTAACCCTAGAAAATTTCTCTAAGTGTTAAATCCAATATGAGACGCTTACTTCCCGCTTCCATAACTTATTCGTTATAACTCGGAAAGAGTCATTCCAAAGCCATTCTCTTCCTTATCTTACGTACTTCAATACCCCTGGACAGAACTTCATTTTGAATCTGTTAGCGTGCCATTCGATTGGCTTGATCTTCACTATTCATTCATTTTATGTTTTTAATGCTCTTCATTTGTTCGTTCGTAATTCGGTCATCTGAACTCGGAATTTGTTCGTTCTTGAGTCCACGACTCACGTTTTCTACATTCTCTTATATTCTTATTAAACCCTACACTATCGGGTTCATTTACTAACTTTCTAATTCTCGTTTGTCTTTTACAAATTTTTTTTGCCATAACTTCGTTATAGCTAAGTTTTAATCCGTTCTTCATGAACGTTTCTACCGTTCCTAACCAAGAAATATGCATCTAACTTATACGTGATGGTTTTAAACTTGCCCATCAACAACAATTATCCTACGATGGTTTTAAATTTGTCCATTAACAACGTTCTTCGCATGTTCTTCGTGTTCTTCGTTCGTTCTTCATTTGAATCGATATTTTAGATTACAATTTCACTTTTTTTTGGAATTTGATGTTATAGAACATCCTTCCTTACTTATTACACCTACTTATTGATATAATCCACTCAGATCATTCTAATTCATTACGAATATTATACTTCCTTAAGAAATTTATAAACTAAACTTTTAATTCTTATTTTCTTTATTTCTCATGATTTCAACCATATGAAATCATCCCTAACATCATATACTTCTTATTCTCATTAAGTTATGTTTTAAACATATAAAACTTAAAGAAAATCTAACATAGAAGTTAGGTTTTAATACATTTCCTCTTTATTTTTCTTCCGCTAGACAAAATCGGCGACTTGCTAGCTTTTCTATTTCACGAACATTTTTGATCCGATCAATCATGCTCATGTTCTTCCTTCTCCCTCTCCATCTGAATTCTCTCTCTCTCTCTCTAGTGTAGGATTTTCAAAATCCCATTTAAATAAAATAAGCTTCTTATTTATAGATTTTCCAAAGCTAGGGCAAAATAGTCATTTCACCCCTAACCTCCTTACTATTCACACCTCCTTACTATTCATAACTTAAGTGTTAAGTTAACTTAGCCCTTA
Organism: Panax quinquefolius; assembly: GCA_020205615.1. Classification (NCBI taxonomy): domain Eukaryota; kingdom Viridiplantae; phylum Streptophyta; class Magnoliopsida; order Apiales; family Araliaceae; genus Panax; species Panax quinquefolius. The sequence goes on along the minus strand of CM035161.1, from coordinate 54,657,124 downwards.
AGTCTACTTAGCCTTTAAGTTACGTGGTTCCGTCTTTCGGGTTTTCGTCCGACAGTTTTAAAAACTACGATTCTCGGAATCCAAATATTTTTGGATATTTCATCTTTCCTTTACCGATTAAATTTTACGTATTCTTCGGATTTTCGAAAAACTAAAAAACACTTTTTGGTGTTAAGCGATTTCCTTCACGTTTTACCCTAACGTAGCTAAATTAATGAAAAGTACATAACAGTACTTTTTGTCATTTTTATTTCGTCCGATTTCTGCACGTTTTTCAAGAAATTTTTTCATTGGCTTACTTAACTTTTCATGATATTTTATCATCAAATCTTTCGATGGAATATCATTTTGACATACCGAACTCTCAGAATGGCTTAGGTTATTCAAACCCTAACCCTTAGGTTTCGTCGGGTGAATAGTGCCTAATTCGTCTTTTTCCCCAAAAATATTTTTCTTCCCGAAAAATTTTCATTTTTGTCTTGAAAATTTTTAATCGCTTAGTTTAGCTCATAGCCAGATTCCTCCTGACTTATAATCATCCTAGGTTCTAGAACGATTAATAAACACATAGCACATGATATTATTAATAAAAATTCATTTTATTAATAACTAATTCTTTAAACTTAAATTCTGGACGATCCGAATTTTCGGGTAAATTCTGATTTAGCGATGGGAGCGGTCTTTGGTTCAGGAGGTTGGGAAAGCGACATCCGATTTACTATGTCGGCCCATATTTCGAGGGATCTTTGAAACCAGGTACCCAAATATTAAGAAATTTGCCTTTGCTTTAATGATAGCTAGTCGAAAGCTTAGGCAATATTTCCAAGGTCGGCTCTTGGTTGTTTACACGGATCAGCCTTTGAAGATGGTAATGAGCAAACCTGAAGTTTCGGGGAGATTGGCTGCTTGGACAATGGAATTATCTTAATTTTTCATCGAGTACTATCCACGAACTGCTATAAAGGGTTAAGCTTTGACCGATTTTATGGTGGAGTGTTCGTTTTGGTTGATTAAGATTTGGCGAAGCTACGATGTCCAAACCGAAAGCGATTTGCGATCCTTGTAACAATCGAGTTCGTGGATCAGATGCGAATGGATCTTCTACTTCGGACGTCAGTGGAGCGAGGATTATCTTGATAAGTTCGGAGGGATTCAAAGTGCAGCAGGCCATCAGATTTGGGTTCAGAGCGACAAACAACGTGGTAGAGTACGAAGCAGTGCTGGCAGGAGTCCGATTGGTGAAGAGTCTAGAAGTTCAGAAGTTGATCATTTATAGTGACTCTCAGTTGGTCGTTAAGCAAGTCTCGGGGGAGTATGAAGCTTGAGGTTCGAGAATGATCAAGTACTTGGCAGAGTTGAAAGATCGGCTTCAGTATTTCATCTCCTATGAGTTTCAGAGAATAGAGTGAAATGATAATTTTATTGCTGATGCATTGTCAAAACTGGCTACTACGGATGCTAACAACTTTGATGGTTCAATTTACTTGGAGATTCTGCAGCAGCCTAGTATCCAGCATGAAGCGTCCTTCCTTCGGATTAGATGTTGGCCAAGAAGATCAAGTACAAAAGTGCCAATTTTGTTCTCATTGATGGGGATCTCTATCGAAGGGCTTTTTCGTCACCATTATTGAAGTGTTTAGTTCTATCCGAATCTGAATATGCTCTTCGAGAGATTCACGAGGGTATTTGTGGCGACCATATAACTGCTAAGTCATTAGCCTACAAAGTACTTTGGTAGGGGTTCTACTGGCCTACCATCTTTAAGGAGGCTACCGAGTACATAAAGAAGTGCCCAAAGTGTCAGTTGAATAGTCCCATCCCACATCAGCCACCAGAAGAGCTATATTCGATTCTATCTCCTATACCCTTTGCTGTCTGGGGGTAGATATACTGGGTCCATTGTCGAAAGCTAAAGGTCAGGTCAGTTTAGTTATTGTGACACCCCCAAATTCGGTTACTTCCATTTCCGCAGGATTTGGTGTTCATTGTACAAATATCATCTATCTATCTACCCATAAATAAATGCAAAGCATGCAATAGATAGAAATAATAAATAAATCTTCCCCTTATGGGGTTACACCATCTGCATAATAAATACAATCCCAGGTCACTCTAACCTTAAACCTTAAACATCTGTGCGGAATCATAAACAAATAACAAGTCTTAAATAACATCAAGTCTGAAAATAAATACACAATAACAACAAGTCCTCCTCATTTGTTAACCTTGCCCATGCCTTTACTAGTGGAAGACTTGTTTGATCTTTCGTTCTTAATTGCAATGTTATTTTTACGCAAGAGTGAGCATGATTGCCCACAAGTATAACAATATAAAAAATGAATAATAACATGCGAATAATCAAAGACTTTTGAAATAAGAAACTCAGCTTTTGAATCAAGAAATGAATAGCAAGAGACAAAAGAACTTCTGAGGGTCATAAGACCTTGAACTATGTCCTAGGTTGTCAAGTGTTTATACTTGAAACCTTTAATAGTCATAAGACTATGGACTCTTCTTCTCGTACTTAGGGGGATCAACCCTTAGTACCATACTGTGCACAATATCTTAACACTAACGCATAAGTAATCCCCTATACAGGGTTGTTCATCTCAGTTTGACATTAGAGTCCGCACGAAAGGAAGTTTGGTTTGGATAATTCATCAAGGGTTCTGAAATTTAGAACGCTCATCAACTATGGGCTAGTCGAATCATTAAGGGTTCGCTAGTCTAACAAGGTTCACCAGTAACTGATATTTAAATCGAATAACAATCTCAAGAGATATACAATAGAATAGATATTATATAACAGAATCATACTTTGAAAGATTAATATACTTTGGACTTGATCAATAATTTGCTCAATGTAAAGAGATAGATTTATAATAAACTTATATAATGATAACGAGTAGGATTAGGAAACTTGCCTCGTGCGTAGATTACACGTTAATTATACTCGTTCTTTGATTTAAATCCTACATATCATTTACGTTCACAATACCAGTCAATTATAACGTACTAGTCATCACAAGTTCATTCTTTTTGTCTAACTCGAATTATGACTATACTTAGTCAAACTACTACACTCATTGTCACATAATTTACACTTCATGAACAATAAGCTAACTATACGTTCAATCATTCAGTTTACACATAAATGTGTTATTGACATGTTAAGAATTTATTTTAACATCTCATTATACGTCTAACATGTTTTTATGTTCATTAGATTAAGTTACTATCACATTGCTAGACTTGAGCATTTAAAAAAATTCATTTCTGGACAATTTGCTAAGTGGTATACATATTTCATCATTATACTGTTCTTATGCTGTGTGCTGGCACCATGGCGCTGCTACTTAAGTCTCTGGTCTTTGTGGTAGCGGTAGCCTTCTTGGCCTTGGTCTTAGGCATGGAGTTGGTAGCCATTGAGACTCGATTTCGATTTGCAATTCGCGAAAATTGTAGAACATAGCCAAAAACCTCCAATTAACTTATTTTTACACGAATTTAGACATACCCAAATATTGTAATACACAAATAACTAATACTCAACCCTTCTAGCATGATTTTAACAAGTTAAAACAAATAATTTATGAAATCAACACATGAAATTTCACTATTCTTGATGTTCTTGAAGGTTTTGAACATAAAACGTAAAATTAACACTACGGATTCGTTATAACACCAAATCCATCCATTTAAGTTTTGTTTCCTTCGTTTTAACATGCATAATTATATACGAGTGTGAATTTTATAAAACAATGTATGTTTGACATATTAATTTCATGTATAAGGGCCATATGGCCATACTCTATACTCTGTAACTTTTGAAGCAATAACATACGTTATAATATTATGAAATAGATGATATGGAACCATACAATATATAGGAAAACACATTATAACAACATCTTAACACATATACACACATAATCCTTATTCTTTCCAATTGTTGATTTTAACAGAACATTGAAAACCATATTCATGAAACCTTAATGACGTAAATAAACTGGGTTTGAAGAGATTACCCTCAATCAATCCTTTTGATTCTTTAACAACACAATTTCCTGTAACTCTCTCTGAAATCTCTCTGAATTCTCTGACTCTCAGGTTGAACACTTAATTGAAAAATACGTAAAACAAAATGGATTGATCATTTATTCGCACAGTTGAGGTCAGTTAATCCATACGTGGTTTAACTGCCCCCAACTCCTCATAAGGCCTCGTTTGGCTTGAAACATAAATAACCCTTCCAATTATTTTAATTAATCTCATATACTATAGTTTAATAATGTCACACCCAATTAAATAATAAATCAAATATCTTGTTTAATTTATTTTAAATAAAATATAATAATTTCTCATTAATTCACATAGTCGTATAATTAAATTTCTAATTTATTAATTATGTCAAATTATTAAATCTCTAATTAATTATTAAATTAATTAAAATAACATTAGGCTTATTAAATATTTCTTTTAATTCAGTATGCTCACATAAATACATACTTCGAATAATAAAAATTCTCCACATTAATTTAATGAATATAACACATATAATTAAATTAATCTACCACAACTTTATCAATTAATTATCTAATCAAATAATTAATTCATCGAAAAATATTTATTAAATCCAATAAATATAAAAATTAAATTACAAAATCTCGGTTGTCACATCTTTCCCCCCTTAAAAGGATTCTGTCCTCAGAATCACAACTCAAACAATTCGTCCCGTTACATTCTCCCCCCCCCCTTACAAAGATTCTGTCCCCAGAATCACTTATAATAATCTAAGTAAATAAATGAGGATAATTCTTCATCATATTGTCTTTGAGTTCCCACGTAGCTTCTTCAGCGTTATGGTTCCTCCAAATTATCTTAACCTAAGGTATTACTTTATTTGTTAGAACTTGCTCTTTTCGATCGATAATCTGAATAGGAATTTCTTCGTAAGTTAAGTCTTTTTCAAAATGTAGGGGTTCATATTCAATCACGTGCTTGTAATCGGGTTTGTAGGGTCATAGGACTGAGACATGGAAAACTTGGTGGACATTCTCTAGAGCTGGAGGTAAGGCTACCTCATAAGCAACTTCTTCGACCCTTCGCAGAACTTCAAAGGGTCCAATGAATCTTGGGCTTAATTTCCCTTTCTTTTCGAACCCGATCTTTACCTTCCAGGGAGAGAACTTTAAGAACACATAACTACCCGATTCAAACTCAACATTTTTACGGTGTAGATCGGCGTATTTCTTCTGTCTATATTGAGCTGCTATCAATCTTGTTCGTATCACTTTGACTATTTCTGCTATTTGTTATACCAATTCTGGGCCTAGTAATTGTCTTTCGCCAACTTCATCCTAGTAGAGCAGAGTTCTGTACTTTCTGCCGTATAACGCTTCATAAGGTGGCATGCCAATACTAGCGTGGTAATTGTTGTTGTAACCGAACTCTACGAACGGTAGATGGTCATCCCAATTTCCTTTAAAGTCCATTATACAAGCTCTTAACATGTCTAAATTGTTCTTTCACTCATCCATACATGCGAGGGTGATATGTCGTGCTCATTCATGGCTGTGTACCCATGCATTCTTGTAGACGCGTTTCCGAAGTTCGACGTAAAGCGCGGATCTCTATCAAAATAATTGACACCGGGACTACGTGCCTCGAAATAATCTCTTTCACATATAACATCGCTTAAGTGATCTAAGTGAAATCGATTTTGATCGGAAGGAAGTGTGCGTATTTATTATCGATCGGTTAACAATAACCCATACTGCGTCATAGCCTTTCTGAGTTGTCGGTAGGCCAACCATGAAATCCATCGTAATATGTTCTCATTTCCATTCTAGAATCTCTAAATGTTGTAGTAACCCACTCGGCCTCTGATGTTCTGCTTTCACTTTCTGACATGTCAGGCACTTGGCAACACATTCTGCAACCTCTCGTTTCAAATTTGGCTACCAGAAATGTTATCGAAGATCTTGGTACATCTTGGTACTACCAGGGTGAATCGAATATCGTGAGTTATGAGCCTCGCTCAAAATTTCTTCCTTAATCTCTGGTACTGGCGGTACCCAAATTCTACTCTCAAATCTTAGTATTCCTTCCTTATCTATCGTGAATCTTGATTCGGTTCCTTTGGATATCTTCTTTTTCACCGTTTTACATTCGTCATCCTGAAGTTGAGCCTCCTTAACCTTGTCTAGTAGAGTTGTACCAGATTGCATCTGAAATAGCTTCTCATCAATCTCCATAGGACACTTTACTTCCAATTCCAGCTTTTCCATTGCTGAAATTAACTCCTCTGTTCGGTCAACATCATCAGTTTCTCCCGACCCTTTCTACTTAAGGCGTCGGCAACCACATTTGCCTTACCCAGATGGTATAGAATCTCATAATCGTAGTCCTTAATTAACTCCAACCACCTTCTTTAGCGCCTGTTCAAGTCTTTCTATGTAAAAATATATTTCAGACTCTTGTGGTTTGTATATATTTCACACTTCTCCCCATAGAGATAGTGCCTCCAGATTTTCAAAGCAAAAACCACTGCAGCTAACTCCAAGTCATGGGTCGGATACCCCTTCTCATAATCTTTCAGTTGTCCTGACGCGTATGCAATGACTTTGCCGTTTTGCATGAGCACACAACCAAGTCCTTTATGTGACGCATCACTATATATCACAAAATTTCTTGTATCATCTGGAAGAGATAACACAGGTGCTGAACTCAACCTCTTCTTTAATTCTTGAAAGCTTTTTTTCACACTTTTCCGTCCAAACAAATTTCATTGATTTTCTAGTCAAATTAGTCAACGGAGTTGCGATCTTGGAAAAATCCTGAATGAATCTTCTGTAATAACTTGCCAATCCAAGAAAACTTCATACTTTCGACGACGTCTTCGGCTGGTCCCAGTAAATCACAGCTTCAACTTTGGAGGGATCCATCAAAATTCCGTCCCTATCGATCACATGTCCAATAAATTGTAGTCTTTCAATCCATAATTCACATTTCGAAAACTTGGCATTTAATTTCTCCCTTCTCAATGTCTCTAATGTCACCCTCAAATGCTCTTAATGTTCTTCCTTGGTTTTTGAATATACCAAAATATCATCTATAAATACCACTACAAATTTGTCCAAAAACGGCTTGAACACTCCATTCATTTAGCCCATAAATGCTACAGGAGCATTCGTTAGACCAAATGACATTACCAAAAATTCGTAGTGATAGTATGATCGTTATTACGAATATTTGTCTTGGTACATCCTCTGGTCTCACCTTCAGTTGATGATAACCACTCCGCAAGTCTATCTTTGAAAAATATCTTGCTCCCTTTAACTGATCGAACAGGTTGTCGATTCGCGGTAATGGATATCTATTCTTAATCGTGACCTTATTCAGTTCTCTATAGTCAATGCAGCGCCGCATTATCTCATCCTTCTTCTTTACGAATAAAACTGGCGCTCCCCACGGTGATACGCTTGGTTGAATATACTTCTTGTCTAGTAATTCTTGTAGTTGAACCATCAGTTCTTTCATCTCTACAGGTGCCATTAGGTACGGTGCCTTCGATATTGGGGCCATTCCTGGGGCCAAATCGATCATGAATTCAACTGCTTTATCTGGAGGATGTCCTGGCAAATCATCCAGAAATACGTCTGTGAAATCTCTCACTACTGGTATCTCATCTATTTTTGGATTCTCTTTATGACTATCGACTATGTAAGCTAGATATCCTACACATCCTTGCCTTAACAACCTCTTGGCCTGCATCATCGTCAGACAACTCGCTTGTTTAGGCGACCTGCTGCAATAAAACACAACCTTTGATGGAGTCATAAGTGCTGCCATAAAACACAACCTTTGACTGAGTCATAAGGTTAATATTCTTCTTCTGGAAGTCAATTACCGCCCCAAAATTGGATAACCAGTCCATACCCAAGATAACGTCGAATTCTCCAAGTTGAATAGGAATAAGATCTATGTTCATGATATTACCCTTAATATTCACTATACAGTTCTTATGCACGTATTTAACAGGGATTATTTCTCTATTCATAATTTCTATGTTAATAGGGTATTCTAACTCGTCCTTAAGCAATTCTAAGTTCTTAGCAAAGTCATCGGATATAAATGAACAAGTAGCACCCGAATCAAATAATACATAAGCAATAACTTTATTGATCGAAATGATACCTGATGCCACATCGCGAGACTGCACTGCATCCTGCACTGTCATGTTGAATGTTCTGGCGGTCGGTCGATTGGTTGTAGTTGGTCCTGTGATAGTCAGAGTGCTTCCACCGCTATTTCCCCTATTCCCTCCTGATCCTGTCCCTCCAGATCCCTTCTTAGGAAAATCCCTTGCAAGATGATCCTTTGAACCACAAGTAAAGCAGGCACCCTTCTTTGGGTTAGGACAATTAGGTGCTATGTGGCCTTCCTGACCACAATTGCAGCACACTCATTTTCCCTTCATGCAAAGTCCCAGATGAGCTTTTTCGCAGGATGGGCACGCTTCGATCTTCTTCTTCTGCCCTCCTTGTTGACTTCTAGCTGACGAGTTATCAGACCACTTTCTCTTCTGATTATGGCTACCCCCCGTGCTACTCCCATCAGTCTTGTTAATTCCTTCATTTTCACTCTTTTTCTTCTTCTGATCCTGATTATATTTAGTTACCGCATCACTTCCATCTTCAGCAAGTATGCCCTTCTCTAACACTCCAACAAAAGTGTTCAATTGGAACATTAACACCTTACTATAAAACCAGGGCTTCAGTCCCTGCTCGAAACGTCTTGCCTTTCTCTCATCAGTATGCACTTGGTATGTGGCGAACCTAGCCAACTCATTGAACCTTGCCGCATAATCTGCTACGGACATACTCCCCTGTTTCAACTCCAAAAACTAAACTTCCATTTGGTTTTGTGAACTGGTCAGAAAATACATCCCGAAAATCATTTCCTTGAATCTGTCCCAGGTTATTACACCTTCTCCTCCTCGTACTTTGTTTGCCTGCCACCAATAACTGGCTACTTCAGCATGAATGTTGCGTATGCGGTTTTCTGGTCTTCCCTTACTCTAGCGACATCAAACACCTTCTCCATCTCCATAACCCAGGTCTGAGTTTCGATTGGGTTTATGGAGCCCTTAAACTCTGGCGGTCCCACCGCCTTGAAATCCTTAAACGATGTATTCGGTGAAGCTTGTGGTTGATTGTTAATTTCTCCGGCTAATAGGTTCACCAATTGCTGAACAGGGTTAACATTGGCGTCGTTGTTGTTATTCATCGGTTCTCCTTGAGCTTGTTGACAGCTTTCTCTTCTTCTAGGCGGCATATTTCTGTTAAGAATATACGCTTATTAGGTCTTTATTCAATTCCTTAAACATTTAAGGCTTAACCAAAACATTTAATCATAATTCACTTAACACATTATTTCAAATAAACTCTGACATTTTATTCAATTCCAAAAGTTTTAACATCATAAGATAGCATCACTGCTATTTACATCAACTATCCCGAGATAAAGAATCTACATGATTTAAAACATTAAAATATTCCTTTGTTTATAAACACATCGGAATTTACATCTTTAACTACCAGATAGTTTTTACATAATTAAACTAATCATATCACTGCCTATTAAGGCGTTGAATAGCCTTGCCACGTTCTTCTTCGATGATGCGGGACATCATCCTGCGATCTAGCATATATGATGGTAGACCTTCAAACTAGATTGGATACTTCATAACTCGATCCTGGGCCGCGTCCATTGCATTGTGAAGTGTAGAGTACGCCTCCCCAAGCTTAGCCTTCTTCACACGACAATCCTCTTCTGCAAGATCAGCACGACGTGACTCTCTTACCCAGCCCTCCTCTGCTATGGCCAGTCTTTCTGAGCTCTCTTTCAGATCTTTCTTCAACTTTTCTATTTCTTCAGACTTCTCCTCAGTTTGACGCTTCTCGTGAACCAAATCCCACTCCACGTTTCCTAAACGTGTGTGAAGAGTCACAATTTCCCCATCCTTCTGCTCGATGGTACTCTGCTGAATAACAGTCCTCTCCTTCAGCTCCTGAACAGTGTCTTGAAACTCTATGTTATGATCATAAAGCGCATCATACATCTCAACATCGATGGAGTTTGGTGGGAACTCCTCTTCCTCCTCTTCTTCATTAGAATCCTCCTCTGGATCAGTCTCAGGCTCATGCTCTCGACCAACAACAGTGATCAACGGAGATGGCTCTCTCTGTACCAACTATTCCCTGATGACATGAATGTCTTGGGGCTCCTCCTCTGTAGGTACTCGGGGTTCCTCCTCCCCGGCTCGACTAGCTCCTCTAACATCCGACATCCTGACAACAAAATTTTAAGTTTTAGTTACTAATCCGTTCTAGCAAACACATAATTTAACAGATAAGCACATAAAGTCTTTTATTATCTTCAATGAATTTAGAAATTCATTTCTTATAACTCGATAAGAGTTTACCACCACTATGTTCTCGATCCCGTACAAGGCTACTACCTAAGGTTGTTCCCCCACCTAAGGTTCATAACCTACAACTTTGATACCAACCTGTGACACCCCCAAATCCGGGTACTTCCATTTCCGCAGGATTTGGTGTTCACTATACAAATATCATCTATCTATCTACCCATAAATAAATGCAAACCATGCAATAGATAGAAATAATAAATAAATCTTCCCCTTATGGGGTTACACCATCTGCATAATAAATACAATCCCAGGTCACTCTAACCTTAAACATCTGTGCGGAATCATAAACAAATAACAAGTCTTAAATAATATCAAGTCTGAAAATAAATACATAATAACAACAAGTCCTCCTCATTTGTTAACCTTGCCCTTGCCTTTACTAGTGGAAGGCTCGTCTGATCTTTCGTTCTTAACTGCAATGTTATTATTACGCAAGAGTGAGCACGATTGCCCACAAGTATAACAATATAACAAATGAATAATAACATGCAAATAATCAAAGACTTCTGAAATAGGAAACTCAGCTTTTGAATCAAGAAATGAATAGCAAGAGACAAAAGAACTTCTGAGGGTCATAAGACCTTGAACTATGTCCTAGGTCGTCAAGTGTTTATACTTGAAACCTTTAACAATCATAAGACTATGGACTCTTCTTCTCGTACTTAGGGGGATCAGCCCTTAGTACCATACTGTGCACAATATCTTAACGCTAACACATAAGTAATCCCCTATACAGGGTTGTTCATCTCAGCTTGACATTAGAGTCCGCACAAAAGAAAGTTTGGTATGAATAATTCATTAAGGGTTCTGAAATTTAGAACGCTCATCAACTATGGGCTAGTCGAATTAACTTTTCGAGGAATCCTTCATCAATGGTTGTGAATGACTTATTTTTCAATCTTTTCGATCTTGGTTCCGTAGGAGCAAATCAGAAAGATTGAGAAATAGAACCATCTGATTTGATTCGTTCTCAATAGCCATGAGATGATCATCTTAGGGTGATCCTTTTGTCGACGGATGCTCCTATTAAGGGTTCGCTAGTCTAACAAGGTTCACTAGTAACTGATATTTAAATCGAATAACAATCTCAAGAGATATGCAATAGAATAGATATTGTATAACAGAATCATACTTTGAAAGATTAATATACTTTGGACTTGATCAATAATTTTCTCGATGTAAAGAGATAGATTTATAATAAACTTATATAATGATAATGAGTAGGATTAGGAAACTTGCCTCGTGCGTAGTGTAGACACTCAAAATTTTCTGCACTCCTATTCCTAACATTGCAAGAGGGTAGATTTGCCTTTTGGAGATAACCTTGAACGACAACTTATATCCATGCCGGATACTACCGGAAGTTTAGCTCCAACCCGGAACACAAATCAGGAACATCATCTCAACCCGTAACACACACCGGGAGTGTCATTTCCAATCTCGGAGATAACCCCGAGATATGAAGATCAAAAGACCGGCAACAACACCGGAGAGGACAGTCCTGTCTCGGCGATAACACCACGACGTTCAGTTCTAGTCCCAGAGACAACACTGGGAGTAGCAACCATATCCTTGGTGATAGCCCCAAGGGATGCCATTGCAGTTCCGACAATAACCCCAGAAATGTTTGTTTCAAACATATGCGATCAGCTTCAGGCTCAGACATCCTGTCGAGGCACATACACCTCAGTCCCGGGACTAAAAAAATGGGCAGACAGGAATACCCACAGATGACAGTGAGGCATACAAACAAGCAGTCCAATCTCAGATATAACCCTGAGCAACGTTCGCTTTCCGCTTAAACCGGCGATAACCCCGGTGAGGAGTCAACACGTCATCTTACTGTCTCAACAAGATGATATCACAGCATACCAACAAGTGGTCCAATCTCAGCTGTAACTCTGAGCAACGTCTACTTTCAACTTAAACCGACGATAACCCCGGCGAGGAGTCAAACGTCATCTTGTTCCTTCGACAAATGGCACGTCGTCTCAACACTTCATACATACATACATACATACATACAACAATGTCCCACAAGAGCCGAGGATTGACAATCCCGAGTGACTATTATGTGTGGCAGTACTTTGGATAGAATTTGAAGCTTGAAGACCATGGGCATAGACCCCTCTTCCTGACTTCGTACAACCTCTAATCCATGTCATTACGTAACTCTCGACACAAGCAATCCGAATAAGTACAGATATACTTCGTTCGGATGCTCGGATTGAAGTTTTGTATGTTCGAGCGGACATTATAGTGCACGACTGCACGTACTATGAGACGACGGGACCCGCGAGGCTCAGATCCACAACGACCGACCCACGGTACAAGCTTAATCATGGCCGCCGCAGTGTACTGCGCGCATCGATCTATAAATATAAGTTGAGGGTCGACCATTTGAAGAGAGAGAGAGAAGGAAAAAGCGAGGAAGCCCATCCATTTTACTACGCATACACATCTTTTGAGTGTTTCCTTTTCTTTAAACACTAGTTAGCTCACATATATCTACTTTTTATCCCATGGGAGCCGAGTGTTTATCCATTTAAAGTCTAAGAAGTCTACTTTGGTAGCCCAACGTAAGCCTTCTCTTACATTCTATAAAGCCTCTTTCTCATATCACACACCTTTGTTGTACGTTAATAGTCGTGTGAGTTGTTTGCCGTGACTTGATCCGTGGTTTTTCATTACATCGTATATATATACTAATATATATATATATATATATATATTGTATATATGGACTAACATTAACGAGTTATGCCTCGATTGAGCCTAGACTTCGATCTGGAGCCTTTATACGCTTTATATATATATATATATATATATATATATATATATATACTTATATTTATAATCGTGGTCGGACTTCGCCCCGATGAGCACGGATTTTACATTGAGCGTTTAATGGCTTCGTATATATATTTATATATATAATTTCATCGACATATCTGATGAGCCTGGATTTTACATCCGGTGAGTTTACTCGCTTTTATATATATATATATATATATATATATACATATATATAATTGTTGTCGGACATATCAGATGAGGGATTTACATCCTATGCATTTATCGCTTTTTATATATATATATATATTTATATATATATATATATATTTACATTCTGTCAGCCCGGAGTTTACTTTGTGGCCTTTTAAACTTTTATTTACATTCATCACGCCTGGAGTTCACGTTGTGGCAGTTGATCGCTTTTATAGCTTTATTTACATTTCTTCCCGCTTGGAGTTTACTTCGTGGCGGTTGATCATGTTCACACACACACACACACACACACATATATATATATATATTTATCGCTTTTATATATTTACATTTCCAATCCCCCATGGAGTTGCTTCGTGGTGGTTGATCCAGTCTGTATATATATATTTACTGCTTTTATATATATATCGCGCCATCGCTTTCCATACAAATTGCGCAGATCATGTGAGCCTAGGAATCGTGTGATCATGAGTTTGATCTCATGAATCTAGATTCGGTTCCCATGATGGACATTTTTTAGTCAGAAGTGACTTGTACATTATTTTACAAAGGTGTTCGAGTTTCCTTGGATGGTCATCATGCCCATAAGGAGTTCTAAGATCTTTCAGATATTATTTTTTCGAGGATGCTTCGCGATCTCGAAAATAAAAGCAAACAAGTCGAACATTTAATAAAATGGAATTATGAAAAGGTCTCAATTCCTATTGAGCACAAGGTTTGAAAAACCTCTTTTACAAAACTTCATTGCTATATCTTGGTTAAAACTGGATTTTTCTATAAAATTCAAACCTTGTGTATATAGGTGCGAATGAGGCCTTGCATTACTTTCAAATAATTGCACATTGATCCACACACACACACACACACACACACATTCATATAACAATTTCTTTGAAGAGTGGCGGTCACCGTGGTAACACGGATGTCGGGGGGTGCCTAACACCTTCCCTCCGCATAATCAAGCCCCCGAACCCTTAATGAATCTCGGTTTCACAGACCCGTTTAGCAGTTTCAAAACATTGGGTCAATGTGCTAACCTTTTCAATTGCGTTGGTGCAACAAGTTAAATACACCAACTGGCAACTCTTAAAGTCAATCGTTGACATTATACATGTCGGACCTTTTTCATTTGTTTTTTAAACAAATCTCACATTAACATGAGAACACCAAAGAACAAGTAACGAAAAGGGACATTCAAAAATCCTGACGTCGACAGGTGGCAACTCTGCTGGGGACTCCAGTAAGAGAGCTTAAGTCGCTATTACACGCTTTTCAAAATTGTTATATGCTTGTGTGTGATTGTTGCATTTATATTTCTGATGAATGTGTACGAATGCATCTTACTTATTGCACTGCTAAATATCGATCTGTGATATTAGTGCTTCGCACATGTCATCATTTTGCATAAACGGTGAGACACGTTGTATGTGAATGTATGTTGTGTGGTCCCTCCACCAGGAGGCTATCCTGTCGGTGCTTGATTACTGGACCCGTGGGGAGAATAATTCCCCAGGCTCAGGAAAGGCACCACTCAGATTCACCCCAGTTGAAAGACCGGATTAACTTCCCGTCGAGTAGATTGCGATGATCTAGGAACCTTCATGCCAAAAAGCCGCGAGAGTAACCCTAAGATAGGTCAGCCTCTGATAAACCAAACGCGGAAGAAAGTCTCTTCATGCTTTCCATTTTCAATTACTTGTAAAAGCATTTACTTGTAATTTTATTCCATGTTCAATCATATGTAATGGAAAATATGAAGAATATCTGTGCATGACATGTTATCAATTAACAAACCGGTTTTGCAGGACAAATTCCTAAAACGGACATGTTATGATAACATTTACATTACCCTAAGACTAAACTACGTAAGTCTTTTGTAGGAAAGCAATTGGGACTGTTACCCGCTCAAAATCCAAAAAGGCCACAAGCCTACAACCAATTATATCTTCTTCCGAACAGTCTAATCCTGTTTCCCGAGAAGAATTTGATAGATTGAGTATACAAATCACAGACTTGGCTATTCTACTGAAGGAATTACACCAGTCTACTCAGGGTACGAAGATACCTACACATACAGAACCCTCTACACAAGGAGTTCAAGGTATGGAAAAAATAATTCTAGAACATCAGTTGGATACAACCAACAAAGACCCTGAATGCACCCATCTCCAAGGAGATCCAGACAACGGTGACATCAGGAAGAAATCCTTCAAATGGAGGAAACCATTCGTGTTCTCAAAGGGATTGGAACTCATGGTAGTGTTTCATATACAAACCTTTGCATATTCCCTGGTGTTCATTATCCAGAGAAATTTAAAACCCCTGATTTTGAGAAATATGGTGGATTAGGGGATCCTTATACACATTTAAAAGTGTTCATTGGAGAACTCGAATCTTATGCTGAGAATGAAAATCTCCGAATGCAGCTGTTTTAGAAAAGTCTGACTAAAGAAGCCCGTTCATGGTATACCAGATTAGACAACTCTAAGATCCATAGTTGGGAAGAGCTGGCTCATGCCTTCCTCACTCAATACAGTTTTCAATCTCAAATGGCTCCTGACCGGTACCAAATTACCAAGGTCAAGAAACAGTCTAGTGAGTCATTCAGAGAGTGTGCTCAAAGGTGGAGGCGCCTTGCTGCTCAAGTTATTCCTTCCATGACAGAATCAGAAATGGTTATGACTTTTATAGATGTACAGGAAGCTCCTTTCTATGAAAGAGTTCTAGCTGGTATTGGCAAACCATTCTCTGAAATGATTGAACATAGAGAAATGGCTGAGATGGGATTGAAGTCAGGTAAGATTCAAGACCTAACCGCTCTCAAAGAAGTTGCTGAGCACATCCAGTCCGGATCTTATGGAAACAACCCCCAGAGGGTCCATAAAAAGAAAGAGGAGGGTGTTTCCTTGATACTACAAGGTCAGAAAGGCAATCAAAGCATGCCTATACAGAGGAGAAACTACTCCTCTTCCCAAGCACATTTAAACCCTCCATTGCCTAAACGTGGAGAAGTAAAGTGACCTCGAACATTCACACCCTTAGGGGACTCACTCGAGAATATTCTTGTTCTTCTGACCACTCAGAAGAAAATCACACGTCTTCTTCCACCAGCCAACCCTAATGGGAAGGGTTTTGATGCTACTCAGAAGTGTGCTTATCATGCCGGGGCACCTGGACATGATACTCAAGATTGTTGGGCCTTGAAACACAAGATCTAAGACTTGATAGAAAATGGTGAGATTGTAGTCACCAAACCAGATCCACCTCATGTGCAAGACAACCCCCTTCCTCAACACAAAGAAGAAGAGGTCAACATGATGGGTTGGACCTTCGGGCAAAATTCCGATTTTAATGGCGAGCCATCTCAGACCATCAAAGAAGCTGACAATCCTTTGAAAGTGGCCGCACCCGAGCCAATTTCTTTACATTGCAGACCACATTATCCTGTTGTCAACTTACACAATGTTCCATGGAATTATGGAAAAGCTGAAGGATCTACATCTCATATTACTGCTACAGTGTCAAAGGATAATCCACTGTATATTCCTCAAAGGGTTATCAAGCCTACCCTTAAAGCAAATGGAAAGATTCCATTAGAGAGAATTGAAAAATTTCTCCGCACTATGGGCCATAATGAAGCCAAGGTGGTTCTAAGCTTAAGAGAAGCTCCACATCAGATATCAATTCTGGACTTGGTTTTCCCTTCTGAAGATTACTGGAAGATTTTACTCAAGGTTTTGGAAGAAGCCTACTTACCGAAATCAGTGGATGTGGAAAAATTTCAACATATGGTTGATCACATTTTCAACAACAATGTGATATCCTTCACTGATGACGATATACCTCCCGAAGGGACCAGTCATTGCAAGCCACTGCACATCGCAGTGTTATCCTCCGGATATATGTTAGTTGGAGTGTTAATAAATGGAGGTTCATCTATGAACATCTGTCCTTATGCCACCTTGGTGAAGATGAATGTCAATCTCAAGCGGATCCGAAGCAACCATACAGTGATCAAAGCTTTTGATGGATCCTGGCGAAATTTCGTCAAAAAGATTGAGCTGCCAATTGAGATTGGTCCAAATACATTCAATGTATCCTTCCACGTCCTCAAGATAGATTCAGGATACAACCTGCTATTAGGAGGAGACCGTGGATACACATGGTCGGGCTGTTCCTCCACATTACATCGAGAACTCAAATACATTGTCAACAACGGTCTAGTCTTCGTCAATGTTGAGTAGGAGTATCTGAACAAGGAGATCGCCAATCATCGGTTCAACTCGAAGTTGAGTGGCCGATTTTTCATACCTTGAAGTGAGAAACATTCAATATCATCCTATTGGAATACCACTTCCCCTACCCAAGATTTCAGCCGAGGTTATATGTACCACTCAAGAAATAATGTCATTGGGTCATCAGCCTGGACAAGGGCTTGGAAAAATCAAAGTAGGTATTAAGCACCCTATTCAAGTGTCCAGTCAAATTGGGACAGCCGGACTAGGCTATTCTGCCAGTTCCAGTCATAGGAATCTGCATAAACACAGGCCGGTTCCACAAACTTCCACCACACGACGATGTTTTCCATCTGCACCTCATGAGCTGATATAGTCTCCAGTCAAGGTGCCAGCACATATTATGGCTATACTATTTCCCAAACCAGTACCATTCAAAGCAAAAGAGGTGTTGATTCTTGATCCCAGAGCAGAAGAAAGGGAATGGAAATGCAAGCATGACATCGCTTTGATGATGTCTGGCATACGCGTCATTGTTCATGATGAACATACAAACTGATATACCCAAGACGATGATTGCCTAGATATCATGGTTATCATTTGAGAGAAGGAGGGCAATGACAACCCCTCTATCATTGTAGTCCATCAGGACTTTGCCCTCGACAATTGGAGCAGCACTCCATGCATTGGTCGAAGAGGGTAAAACGGGCAGAAAATCCCTCTGCCCTGTAGATAACTTTAATTGCTTACTTTTCTATACAGTATTAGCAGTTATTTATAAGTACATGCTAACACTTTGTATGATTAAATAATTTTATATATTAAGTGAAAGCATCTTTTGATTTCAGGACTCTGAATTTAGATGTGCATGTACTTGCTAGTGATATGCCTTCTCTCCACAAGGGCAGTAACTTTGATGCAAAGTTGGACTCAGACTTGATGGAAATACAAGAGGACATTGAGACAGCTCAGGAGATTAAGGAATGGGTCACAAACAAACCTAAACCTAACCTTGACCAAACCACTTCTTTCAATCTTGGAACCTTAGAAAACCCTAAGCTAATCCAGATTGGTTCAGACCTCACTCCAAACCAACGGAATGACATGGTTGTGCTACTAACCCAATTCCAGGATGTGTTTGTATGGTCTCATGAAGACATGGTGGGTTTGTCCACTGACATTGTTCTTCATCGCCTTCCCATTAAAGAAGGATTCAAGCTAGTTAGGCAGAAGCTCAGGCGATTAAAACCTGAGTGGAGTTTAAAAGTCAAAGAAGAAATTGTGAAACAATTTCCAGCTGGCATCATCATGGTGTTTGCATATCCGGAGTGGATATCAAACATTGTTCCTGTGCCTAAACCTGGAGGAAAGGTGCGACTTTGCATAGATTACCGGGATTTGAACAAAGCTTGCCTGAAAGATTGCTTTCCCGTGCCCGTTATCCACATTCTTATTGACAATATTGCTCAGTATGGCATGTACTCCTTTGCTGATTGCTTCGTTGGATACAACCAACAAAGACCCTGAATGCACCCATCTCCAAGGAGATCCAGACAACGGTGACATCAGGAAGAAATCCTTCAAATGGAGGAAACCATTCGTGTTCTCAAAGGGATTGGAACTCATGGTAGTGTTTCATATACAAACCTTTGCATATTCCCTGGTGTTCATTATCCAGAGAAATTTAAAACCCCTGATTTTGAGAAATATGGTGGATTAGGGGATCCTTATACACATTTAAAAGTGTTCATTAGAGAACTCGAATCTTATGCTGAGAATGAAAATCTCCGAATGCAGCTGTTTTAGAAAAGTCTGACTAAAGATGTGAGACCCCAGATTTTATCAATAAAGATTTAAATTTTGTCAAAATAATTTTTTATATTATGGTGTGAATTTGAGATAATATTATAGTTGTGGGTAGTATTTATAAATTTTGCAAAGTATGCAAGTGGTTATATTATATTCGATTGGTTGGGAATATTGGTTTAGCTTAGGGAATATTCGCATACAACTACTCAATCATTGGTGGACCTCAATGTAATTATCATCGGATCGAGAAAACGACAAAAATATTTTATTAAAATAACGGCCCGGAAGTTTTTACCGTTGATCTTTGTTGAACTACGGTAGTAAAAGTACACGATGTCGTGTGGTTGCAGATAGTAGTAGCGGTATTGATTATTGATGCCTATGTGAGAAGTCACTCGGTTTGATTCCATTATTGTCACGATTAATAATATGAATTATTATAGCGATAATGACGTTTTGTTTTATTCGTATTATTATTAGCGTAATAAAGCGAAACATCTTTTATATAAAATAGAATACTTTATTAAAGTTATTCTATAAATAGAATATATTATATTTTATTATGCATAGTGTTGCGTAGTGTTTTGCATAGTGTTTTGCATAGTATTGCATAGTGTTTGCATAGTAAAATGTTTTTATATAAATAGAATATATTATATTTTATTTAAAAGATTTTTCTTTAAATATGGACCGTCGATTAAAGTAAATCAATCTGGACCGTTCATGGATTAGTTACTATGCATTCCATTTTTCCTATAAATAGAAGCTCATTCCTTCATTATTTTCTTATTTAATTCATTGAAACTCTAGAGAGAGAAATTATAAAGAAGCTATAGAGAGAAAGTTATAGAAAGAAGAAGAGTATTTCGCTACTTCACTACTTATATTCAGGTTCTTTTACGGTAAGGGTGTTATTCTTTTCTTCTTGAAGAGAACTTACATTATTCCATTCATTATTATTCTGTTGGAATAACTCGTAAAAAGTGGCATACCTATACATAACTTTTGTATATGTGGCATACCCTATACTTGGTGAAATCTTATGTTATTCCATTGCTTATTATTACATTGGAATAACTTTGTATCATGCGGTTTACCCTATACTTGGTGACATTCTTTTATTATTCTCGTTGGAACATCGCATCAGGTGTGTTACACCGGACTGGTTCCGCTTTTTATTATTCTGTTGGAACATCCACATGCATGTGTGTTTTACACAGGACTGGTTAAAATCTTTATCATTACATTGGAATATCCTATCTCGTGTGTTTTACACGGATCTGGTTCCATCTTTATTATTCTCATTGGAACATCCTGCCGGTGTGAATTTCACGACCGTTCCGTTATTATTATTCTGTTGGAATAACCCATGTCTATGGCTGCGGCACCGCATGCATGGTGATTTCTTTTGTTATTCCATTCTTTATTATACCCAAATTGGTTAAAACTTTGACTTCTATACTCCATGAAATTAGTAGAATATCCTTGATATTTGCGTTTCATCCGATATCTTTTCACGGAAATATTCTTCCCGATCATTCTTGAATTTTACTCTCACTGAAACAAAGATCATGTTGACAATTTGGGCGTTAATAATTCATGGATTAAATAATTCTTGAACTTGTTTTATTGAATTATTATGTCATTGTCATCATCCTCATGTTATATTATGTTATCTTTGACTTACTATGCATAGATGAACTTAGTATGATTATGACGAGGATCATTGGTATAATCATGACTTGATATAAATGATGTGACAAAAGTCCTCGATGGCACTGTAATGCGGTGATGGATAGTTTTTGGTATGATTATGACCGGGGTGATTGGTATATAGTCATGACCATTGATAATTTGATGAAAATCCTTGGCCGTAGTGCGGGGATGATTAGATGTGGTGGTTTATTATTTGTCGAGTCTCAAATGATAAAATTGATGAAACCTTTTAAAACCTAAAAGATAGTAGACTTTATTCTCTACTTGACTCTTTTAATGGATTACTTATTCCGGCTGCAGATTAAACCGGTTGTCTATTGTATTTTATCGTTTAACACTTGTTGAAGGCTAATGATAATTTATTACGCATTATCTTAGTCATAATATTTCTTCTTGGGCTAGTTGAGCTCACCCTTTCTTTCACTTTTTCTCTTGTGAAATGAGAACATATTTGGGACGAAGTCGGGAACGAAGTAATGGTCGGAGGATAGCATTAGTAGTCCTCACTATTACGTGAAATAGTGTGATAATAGTTGTAATGAGGACTCCTTTTGAGTTTGTATAATATCTAGTAGACAATATTTGTATTCAAACTCACGATTTTTGTCGTATTATACCCAGCAGTTATATTAGTAAGTTGTATTTGAATTTATGTACCATGTAAGTGGCGACCCAAGATGGGTGACGTATACCTAATTTTGGGGCGTCACAAAAGAAGCCCGATTCATGGTATACAGTTAGACAACTCTAAGATCCATAGTTGGGAAGAGTGGCTCATGCCTTCCTCACTCAATCGATTTTCAATCTCAAATGGCTCTGGCCGGTACCAAATTACCAAGGTCAAGAAACAGTCTAGTGAGTCATTCAGAGAGTGTGCTCAAAGGTGGAGGCGCCTTGCTGCTCAAGTTATTCCTTCCATGACAGAATCAGAAATGGTCATGACTTTCATAGATATACAGGAAGCTCCTTTCTATGAAAGAGTTCTAGATGGTATTAGCAAACCATTTTCTGAAATGATCAAACACGGCAAGATGGCTGAAATGGGATTGAAGTCCGGTAAAATTCAAGACCTAGCCGCTCTTAAAGCTGTTGTTGAGCACATCCAGTCCGGATCTTATGGAAACAACCCCCGGAGGGTCCATAAAAAGAAAGAGGAGGATGTTTCCTTGATACTACAAGGACAAAAAGGCAATCAAGCATGCCTATCACAGAGGAGAAACTACTCCCCTTTTCCAGCACAATCTTCGAACCCTCCATTGCCTAAAAGTGGAGAAGTAAAACGATCTCGAACGTTCACACCCTTAGGGGACTCGCTCGAGAATATTCTTGCTCTTGTGACTACTCAGAAGAAAATTACGCATCTTCTTCCACCAGCCAACCCTAATGGGAAGGGTTTTAATGCTACTCAGAAGTGTGCTTACTATACCGGGGCACCCGGACATGATACTCAAGTTTGTTGGGCCTTGAAACACAAGATCCAAGATCTGATAGACAACGGTGAGATCGTAGTCACCAAGCCAGATCAACCTCATGTGCAAGACAACCCTCTCCCTCAACACAAAGAAGAAGAGGTTAACATGATCAGTTGGAGCACTGGACATGGTTCCAATTCTACTGGTGAATCATCCCAACCCATCAAAGACGGTGTTGACAAATGGGATTATGCAAAGTTCCAGTTTACCATGGAACGAAAGATGAAAGCTCATGGAAAACAAATTGAGCAATTGGCAGAACTGGTGACCCACCATCATCAAGTCACACGCCAATTAATCAGGCAAGAGCATGCCTATCTCCTTCCATTTGTTATGAATGCTTCATTAACACCTTGTAAAGCGAAGCTATGGAGGATAAGGTTCAAAGCATAGCAAGTGCTAAAGCCGTGATTTCACCAATAAAAGGGAATTCACATATTTGGGCCAATCTATGGAGGAGATACTTCAAATGTTGATCAATGAAGGAAGAATCACATTCCTTCTACCTCCAATCAATCCCCGCTCAGGGCGGTTCAATCCTAATGAAATGTGTCAATATCATTCACATTCTCGCGGTCACAACACAGAAGAATACTGGGCACTCCGCCACCTCATTCAGAATCTTATTGATAGCGGTGTCCTGCAAATAACGGATGATTAAACTGTGCAACTTAAGGGTGGGAATGCATGGCCTACTCAATGGAAGGGATCAGTAGCAGTTATATCTGAAGTGGATGATGAGACTGTCAAAGTATTTCCCATACAACCAATTCATCTCGAAGGAGCTGACAATCCTTTGAAAGTGGCCACACCAGAGCCAATTCCTTTACCTTGTAGACTACAACATCCTGTTGTCAGCTTACACAAAGTTCCATGGAATTATGGAGAAGCTGAAGGATCCACATCTCATACTACTGCTACAGTGCCGAAAGAGAATCCATTATACCTTCCTCAACGGATTATCAAGCCTACTTACAAAGCAAAGGGGAAGTTGCCCATGGAGAAGATTGAAAAATCCCTCCGTACTATGGGCCATAATGAAGACAAAATGGTTTTAAGATTGTGAGAAGATCCACACCAGATTTTGATACTGGACCTGGTTTTCTCTTCCGAGGAGCATCAAAAGGTTTTTCTAAAGGTTTTAGAAGAAGCCTACCTGCCAAAATCAGTGAATGTGGAAAAATTTCAACATTTGGTTGATCACATTTTCAACAACAATGTGATATCCTTCACTGATGATGACACACCTCCCGAAGGGACCGGTCACTGCAAACCACTGTACATCGCAGTGTTGTCTTCCGGGTACATGCTAGCTAGAGTATTGATAAATGGAGGTTCATCTCTGAATATCTGTCCTTATGCCACCTTGGTGAAGATGAATATCAATCTCAAGCGAATCCAAAGTAGCCATACGATCATCCGAGCTTTTGATGGATCTCGGCGAAATTCCATTGGAGAGATTAAATTGCTAATTGAGATTGGTCCTAATATATTCAACGTATCTTTCCACGTCCTCAAGATAGATTCAGGATACAACCTGGTATTGGGGAGACCGTGGATACACATGGCTGGAGTTGTTCCCTCCACCTTACATCAACAACTCAAATACATCATCAACAACAACAATTTCATCAATCTTTGTAGGAATGTCTACACCGGGAACTCTACCAATTATCAGCTTCAATTCAGAAGTTGAGTCGGCCAGTTTCCATACTCTGGAAGTGAGTAACATACAATACCATCCTATTGGAGCGCCACTTCCCATACCCAAGATTTCTGACGAGGTTATGTCAGCCACTCAAGAGATGATGTTATCGGGTTATCAACCTGGACAAGGGCTTGGTAAGGATCAACAGGGTATTAAACACCCTATCCAAATTTCCAATCAAATTGGGACAACCGGGCTAGGCTATTCTACTAATTCCACTCACAAGAATCCTTATAAGCATAAACAGGTTCCTCAAACTTCTGCCGCACGGCGATTTTCTACACCTTTACTGCATGAGTTGATACAGTCTCCAATAAAGGTACCAGCCCATGTTGTGGCTATGCTATTTCTGAAACCAGTGCCAATCAAAGCTAAAGAGGTGCTGATTCCTGATCCCGAGGCGGAAGAAAAGTAATGAAAACATAAACATGACCTTGCCTTGATGATGGCAGGCATTCGGGTCATTATTCATGATGAACACACAAATAGATACATCCCAGACGATGATTGCCCAGATGTCATGGTTATCGTTCGGGAAAAGGAGGACACTGACAATCCTTCTATCACTGCAGTCCATCAGGACTTTTCCTTCAACAATTGGAGCTGCACTCCATGCATTGGTCGACGAGGGTAAAATGGGCAGAAAATCCCTCTGCCCTGTAGATAACTTTAATTGCTTGCTTTCCTTTACAGTACTAGCAGTTATTTTATCACGTACATGCTAACACTTTTGTATGATCGAACAGTTGCATATATTAAGTGAAAGCATATTTTGTTTTAGGACTCTGAATTTAGATGTGTCTGTACTTGCTGATGAGGTGCCTTCTCTCCACAAGGGCTGTAACTTTGATGCAAAGTTGGACTCGAACTTGATCGACATCCAAGAGGACATTGAGACACCTCAAGAGATTAAGGAATGGGTTGCCGACAAACCCAAACCCAATCTTGATCAAACCACTCCTTTCAATCTCGGAACTTTAGACAACCCTAAGCTAATCCAGATTGGTTCAGACCTTACCACAAATCAACGGAATGACATGGTTGCACTGTTAACCCAATTCTAGGATGTGTTTGCATGGTCTCATGAAGACATGGTGGGATTGTCTACTGACATTGTTCTTCATTGCCTTCCCATTAAAGAAGGATTCAAGCCAGTTAGGCAAAAGCTCAGACGATTAAAACCTGAGTGGAGTTTAAAAGTTAAAGAAGAAATTGTGAAACAATTTCAAGCTGGCATCATCATGGTGTCTACATATTTAGAGTGGATATCCAACATTGTTCCCGTGCCTAAACCAGGAGGAAAGGTGTGAGTTTGCGTGGATTATCGGGATTTGAACAAAGCTTGCCTTAAAGATAGCTTTCCCGTGCCTTTTATGCACATTCTCATTGATAATCTTGCTTCAATCTTGCATGTACTCCTTTCTTTGATTGCTTTACGGGGTACCATCAAATTATGGTCGCTGAGGAAGATCGTGAGAAAACTGCTTTCATCATGCCTTAGGGAACCTTTTGCTACAAATGGTTGTCATTCGGCCTCATCAACGCCGGGGCAACCTACCAGTAAGCTATGATGGCTCTTTTCCATGATTTAATGCACAATGAGATAGAGATCTATGTGGATGACATCATTGTCAAATCCCGGAAGGAGGATGACCATTTAGACAATCTCAAAAAGCTGTTCAACAGGTTGCATAAGTACAACTTGAAGTTGAATCCCGCCAAGTGCGCCTTTGGTGTTAAGTCAGACAAGTTTCTAGGCTTCCTAGTCAGCCATAAAGGGATTGAACTAGATCCTACCAAAATCTAGGCCATTAAGGAAATGCCCATTCCTCAGACAGAAAAGGAAATACGGGGATTTTTGGGAAGGATTAACTTCATTAGCCGATTCATTTCTCAACTCACGGCAACCTGTGAGCCAATCTTCAAATTGTTAAGGAAGAACTCCTCCATGAAATGGAATGACGAGTGTCAAAAAGCCTTCCTCACAATTAAGGAGCAACTGATCAACGCTCCTGTTTTGGTACCTCCCAGGGATGATGTTCCCCTGTTCATGTACCTGTCCATAAATGACAATGCTATGGGTTTGTATCTTTGAGGCGAGAAAGACAATAGAGGCTAAGAGCGAGCTATCTATTACCTCAGCAAAAGATTCAGCATCAGTGAACACAAGTACACTCTGATTGAGAAAACTTGTTGTGCTTTAGCATGGGCTTCCATGAGATTACATCATTATCTCCATGGTCACACAACCCATCTCATATCCCGAATGGATCCTCTTAAGTATGTGTTTAGCAAACCCATACTAAATTGTCAACTATCCAGATGGCAGTTGATCCTACAACAATTTAACATCATCTACGTGACTCAAAAGTCAGTTAAAGGTTAAGGAATTGCGGATCAATTGGCTACTGCACCTGCAGGGGATTATAAACCCTTAGAAACATACTTTCCTGACGAAGAAGTAATGACAATTCAGCTACCACATCAGTACGATACATGTCGTTTGTGGAAAATGTATTTTGATGGAGTTGTTAACTCAGAAGGCTCTGGAGCCGGAGCAGTTTTAATATCCTGTACGGGGGAGCAGTATCCCATCGCTGTCAAATTACAGTTTGTCAACACCAACAACACAGCTGAGTATGAAGGCTGTATCATGGGACTCAAACTTGCCTGTTCAATGGGTATCAGGCGGTTAACTGTCTTTGGGGATTCTGAATTGGTAATCAAACAATCCACAGGAATCTATCAAACCAAAGAATTAAATTTACTGCCTTACCATCGGCAAGTTCTACAGATGGCTTTGGAGTTCGAAGAAATCTCCTTTCTACACATTCCTCGTAATAGGAATGACTTTGCAGATGCATTAGCAACGTTGGCCTCCTTGGTTTACATATTGGACAAGGAAAACATGCCAAGCATCACGATTGCTATGCAGAAAGCCCCAGTCAATGGGAATTACATTGGAGAAGTATCGGATGAGTTGTCTCCCATCCACAACCCTTGGTATCAACATATCGAGGAATATCTATGAGATGGATCTACACCCTCTGAGGCGAGCCTAACTAAGAAGAGGTGGATTCATTGAATTACTATGAAATTCTACCTGAGCGGAGATGCACTCTATAAAAGAGATGCAGGATTAGGTCTCCTCAGATGTCTGGACAAAGTCCAAGCTCAGTGACTCATGGATGAGATCCATGGTGGAGTATGCGGCCCTTACATGAGCGGACCCCTACTTGTCAAGAAAATTCTCAGAACGGGACAATATTGGCTTACACTCAAAGCTGACTATGATGATCACGTCAAGAGGTGCTATCAATGTCAAATCCATGGGAATGCTATCTACGCCCCTCCAAGGGAACTCCACAATATGAGTTCGCCATGGCCCTTTTCAATGTGGGAAATGGACGTGATCGGGCCCATCGAGCCCAAAGCTAGTAATGGACATCGATTCATATTCACCATGATCGACTACTTCACCAAATGGGTTGAAGCGGCTTCCTTCCCCAGGGTTACTAAAGAAGTCATCATTGCTTTCATCAAAAACAATGTTGTTTGTCGATATGTTCAACCAGAGGTCATTGTGTCAGACAATACTAAAAACCTCAACAACAACATGATGGAGGAATTATGCAGAAAATTCCACATCAAACATCTCAACTTTGTCATCTACCGTCCAAAGATGAATGGTGTTGTTGAAGCGGCTAATAAAAACATCAAGAAGATCATGCAGAAAATGTCTGCCAATCACAAAGGATGGCCTGACCTCTTGCCCCTAACTTTATTAGCCTACAAAACTTTAATCCGTGCTTCCACTGGGGCAACCCCCTAATCGTTAGTCTATGGGATGGAAGCAATACTCCCCATAGAAATGGAAATGGAATCCCTCAGAGTATTGATGGATGCTTAGTTGGATGAATACCAATGGGTACAAGATAGGTATCACCAATTGTCTCTGATAGATGAAATGCGAACCGCGACTATCATCCATGGTTAGTTATATCATCAAAGGATCGCACAATCCTACAACAGAAAAGTCCGACTACGACAATTCAAATAACATGACTTGGTTTTGAAAAAGATCATTGACAACCAAGATCAATCGAAGGGAAAATTCGCTCCTAACAGGGAGGGCCCATTTATTGTCAAATAAGTATTGACAGGAAGTGCTCTCAGGTTACAGGAAATGGATGGCGATGAATTTCCACAGCTTATCAACTCGGACTCCGTGAAACGATACTATGTCTGAAGTTACCATCGAATAAACATCCTGGTTTTGGTCATCGAATCACCAGTCATTCCGGTTTTGAACCCTCTCTCCTTTTTATAAACTCTTACGCCTCCTGGAAACATACACTTCAATCCAGCAGCCTGGTTTTACTTCATTTCAAACCTTTCATACAATCCTGCTTCTCCTGAAGACGAGATTAAACTTTTCACACCTACTTCTCCTGAAGACGAGATTAAACTTTTCACACCTGCTTCTCCTGAAGATGAGATTAAACTTTTCACCCCTGCAATTTATCCTTAAGATGGGATTAAACTTTTTCCACACTTGCAGTTTATCCCCTCTATGGGATTAAACTTTCTTCTCCCCGCAGTATAGTCTGCACATGGGATTTACGCTTCTCTTCAGCTGCAATTTGTCCTGAGGGGCGAACTACGTCGACCTGATCTCCCTGATACCCGGGGGTACGTTGGCAACCATATTCTATATGGCCCGGTCGCAATAAAGAAAAACAACAAAAATATTTTTGCCCTTTCTTTACAAAAACAACAAAAATACTTCTACACCCATCTACCTTCCGCATTCAGCGTTGAACCTCTTACACCAGATTCGAACTACGCAAACTTGATCTCCTCTTCAACAGGAGTACATAGGCAGCCATTCATGGTGCAGTCTAACCCCTACCAGAATAAACATACTTATCATACGGTATTGGGATCAATCTTCAAATTGCCCCACTTCATCTGTTTCAGATCAAAGGGATGGAATTATCCAACCTCTTCTCACAAATAGAAGATTCGGTGACCATCTAAGCTGCGATCGTGCCTCAAAGAGCAATACCAACCCATAAGAGATGGAATTAACTAGGCTTCTCACAAATAGAAATCTTTGGCTACCATCGTAGTGCGGTACTAATCTCGAGAGAGGAAGAAACCACCATCCTCTCCATTTTCTCCATACAGATACCAGTCCCAAGACACCAAAGATGGTAGGGATTTTTAGTAATCAATGATCCGTTCTGAGAGACCTTGCGACGTCTCAATGTCCATCTATCAAGGATAAGTTTAGAATGCATCAAGATCAAAGGCCCTGAAGAAATAGGCAAATATCAAGCAAGTATCAAGGCATAACTAAAAGGGAAGTGAATCAAAATATATTTCCCTGCCATACATAATACTGTTTGATATATACATCTGTGCTGTACACGACAAAATGGCTAAGCTAGTCTATGCAGGAAAATACAAAGCTATCTACATATCTGTATAGATGCGGACTATTAGATCTAACATAGCATCCCTCTCTGAAGACGGAGGTAACGCTACAAGCTCCTGCCCAAGGGTATCTACACGAGCTAGCAGATCAGAGACTAACTGCATGGTGGCAAAATGGTCATCAATGTAGGCACTCATGTCAGCCAGACTAACCGTCATCTGGGATCTCACTGAAGTGATGTCTGTAATGGCCACATCCCTAGCATATAAGGTGGCATCCCGCTCAACTATCAGTGCATCCCTGGCTGATCTAGCCTCATCACTCTCTAACAGAGCGGTATCTCTCTCATCAAGAGTCATCGATCTACATCGCCATAGGTCATCGTGGATGTAAGCTCGCTCCAAATGTTGTCTTAGAATCTTTGAGTAACAGTGATGCTTTTCGGGGTGGGAGAATCTATCACAAATGCTGGCAGCCCAACAGTCAAGTCATCGGTGGGAATGACAGCCTCCTCTATAGTCTCCTCATCGTCAGAATCAGTCTCCTGCACTATGGATACTGCCGCAGCCAATGCAGTCTCCGTCTCCATCCATGCGGAATACTCATTTGAACAACTGGATGGTAGCGCGAACTTCGGTAGGCTCGGTTGATCCCAAAGAGCATACAACTGGATCATCCTCCGTGACAAATGGTGTGATCTTGCCGATGACTCACTTGCCCTCATACAGATGGAAGTCCTGAAACTGGTCACACTGACACATCACGGCCAATGGGTGATAAGTAATCATGCCCCTCAAACCAGCCAGAGGGAGATAATCCATGCCCGGAGCATGAGTAATGAAGTTGTAGGGTGAGCCAAGCCTTGAACACGGCAATATATCAAACGAATCTCCAATCTCTGCCAAGAAAGCGGACCAAGATACAACATCTGTACACCCCGCAAGCTGAAAGGAGTACGACATGGCTATCTCATGGGTGAAACAAAATCCATGATATCTAAATGTGCCAATAACGTCTGACAGGAGGCAAGTAATGGGTGACTACGAAACAGGACAATAACGTCTGATAGGAGGCAAGATCGACATACGGATCTCTCCTATAGTGCTCCTGATAACACGCTCTCCTAAATAGAGCTCTCATCCTCCATCTGTGAAGAGAGGAATCTTGCGGGTGGAAATGACGTACTCTACTCCAGTCGGGTACCCATCCTCAAAGCCAACTCCCAAATGCTCTCCAAAGTAGGGAATCCATGTGATGACATCGGCTGTCGATAGCTCCAGCTGTAGGCGACAATGAGTGAAACCCTCTGCAACAGGGACCTCCGCCAGTATGGAATGATGCCATCTCTGTCCTCGTGGATAGGTGTCTAAACCTAACACACTCACAGGACGCAAACAAGGAAGCCTCTCATAGGCCCAAAACTGCCAACACAAAGGCAAACATCTGCTGTCAGTTAACACTCTTAACCCATATATGGGAAAAGATAAGAGAAACACTCACCAGCAGAAATGGGTAGAATCTTAACCATGCCTCGATCAAGCCCTACGATCGCATGCGCATTCCCCTGAGGAAGTAGGCAAAGGTGTAGGAACCCCAATCATACTCTCCTATACGGTCCACGTGTCGATTGGCGCTAATCAAAGCGAAGGACACCGTAGAGGAATTATCTGCTATCATCAGGAACAATCGCCGAAGAATGCGATCCCTGACTCTCACATCATCGGGTATGGGCTCACTCAACAGCCCGCTCATAGCATCTATGCTCAAAGGACCTGTATTGTAAGTCCCCAACTTTTATAAATAAAGATGAATTTTTCTATAAATATTATTTTTGAATATTATGGAATAAATTTGATATAATGTTATAGTTGTGGGTAATATTTATAAATTTTGCAAAGTATGCAAGTTGTTATAAAATATTCGTTTGGTGGGGAATATTCTTTTTGTTAGGGAATATTAAATACAACTACTCAATCATTGGTGGACCCTACAACAAAATTATTGTCGGATGAGAGAAAGCGACAAAAATATTTTATAAAAATAACGGTACGGAGGTGTTACTGAGTTAAAAGCTGTTGAACTACCACCGTGGTAAAAATACGATGTCTGGCGTGGTTGCGTAGTAATACACACGGTATTGATTATTGATGCTTACGTGAGAAGTCACTTTCATTATGCTTAATTATTACTACGATAATTCTTTGCATCATATCTCTTATATTATTGATTCAATTATTGTCACATTATCATACGTATAATAGGTTATAGTATTAAATCAATAATTGAGGCGACAAGTTATAAATGATTAATAATTGTTGAAAGATTAAATATGTGTTGATTAAAAATAAAATGATTTGTGGTAAGTTTGATTATTTTATGGGGGCTCGTATATGTCATCATCTAAGAGTCTCTTCATCGATAGTAATTACCCTTGTGAATAGTAATTACCTTCGTCGATAGTAATTACCTTCATCGATAGTAATTACCTTCGTCGATAGTAATTACCCTTGTGAATAGTAATTACCTTCGTCGATAGTAATTACCTTTACCAGACGTCGAACCACTTGTCGTTTTCACATTCTGATGCGTCGAACCACTTGTCGTTTCACATTACACGCGTCGAACCACTTGTCGTTTCACATTACTGAGCGCCGAACCACTTGTCGTTTCACATTACGGTGATCGAACCACTTGTCGTTTTACATTACGAGCGTCAAACCACTTTTCTTTTCACATCATCGATTCGTCGAGCCACTTGCCTTTTCACACGGTAGGTCTTAAGCTAGAAATCTTCTATAAATAGAGGCCTAGTGCTTCATTATTTTTCACGAATTCATTCAAGCTATAGAGAGAAAGTATAGAGAGAATAAAGAGAAAGAAGAAGAGTATTTATTTACTACTACTTCTTTGCGATATTCAATCTCCTACCAAAAGTAAGGGTGTTATTCTTTCTTATTCATGAAGAAGCTGTTGTTATTCCATTGCTTATTATTACATTGGAATAACTCAGATATCTGTGGTTTACCCTATACTTGGTGACATTCTTCTATTATTACATTGGAACATCCCCGTCTTTGTGTTTTACACCCGACTGGTTCCGTCTTTATTATTATTACATTGGAACATCATGCATGTGTTTTACAGGACTGGTTAAAATCTTTATTATTATTTTGTTGGAACATCACATGCATGTGTTTTACACGGACTGGTTAAAATCTTTATTATTATTACATTGGAACATCACATGCATGCGTTTCTGCCGGACTGAATTCCGTTATTTATTATTACTGTTGGAATAACACAACTGTCATTGGTCTATCGCATGCATGGTGATTTCTTTTGTTATTCCATTCTTTTTTATACCCGGTTGGTTAAAACTTTGACTTCTATACTCCATGAAATTAGTGGAATATCCTTGATATTTGCGTTTCATCCGATATCTTTTCATGGAAATATTCTTACGATCATTCTTGAATTTTACTACAAAAGCGATATCATGTTGATAATTTGGGCGTTAATAATTCCGGATAAAATAATTCTTGAACTTGTTTTATTGAATTCTTATATCATTGTCATCATCCTCATGTTTATATTATGTTGAAAGTCATCGTGGCTTTTGTAGTGCATAGATGGACTTGGTATGATTATGACGAGAGAGACTATTTGGTGTAATCATGGTAGTAATGTTACAAATGATGTGATAAAAATCCTCGATGGTAGTAGTGCATTGATAGACGATTGTTGGCATGATCATGACCATTAATGAATACACAAATATTCTTGGCCCGTAGTGCATGAATAATTGTGGTCGTGATACTAAAGAATATCCTTGGCCGTAGTACAGGGGTGATTCGATGATGTGGAATATTTATTAAAGCTGAGTCTCAGCTATAACAGTGATGAAAAACCTTTTAAAACCTAAAAGATAGTAGACTTTATTTTCTACTTGACTCTTTTAATGGATTGCTTATTCAGCTGCAGTTTAAACTGGTTGTCTATTGTATTTTATCGGTTTAACATTGTTGAAGACTATTGATAATTTATTCGCATTATCTTAGTCATAATATTTCTTACTGGGCTAGTTGAGCTCACCCTTTCTTTCACTGTTCTCTTCAGGAAATGAGAATATAAATTTGGGACAAGTCGGGAAGCAGTGATGGTCACGAAGATAGCATTAGTAGTCCTCACTATTACGTGAAATAGTGTGATAATAATTGTAATGAGGACTCCTTTTTGAGTTTGTATAATATCTAGTAGGCGATATTTGTATTTAAACTCACGAGTTTATGTCGTATTATTACATGCAGTTATGTTAATAAGTTGTATTTAAATTCTGTACCATGTAAGTGGTGACCCAAGATGGGTGATGTATACCTAATTTTGGGGGCGTCACATGTATGAATAGTCCTGCCCTTGAGCGCTTCCGCCAGAACTCCCAACAAGGATCGTGGCGGTAAGGGTGATATCCCGTCTGAGGCATGGCTCCCCTCCAAACTCCATACACTGTGATAAATCGCCAATCCGCCGGTGTTATCATCACCTCATGATCCAAACAAATGGAGTGGACCGAGTTTGGTGGAACCACCGCTCGACAATGCCACGAGGTAACCCGGGGGCGGTGGCGGGGTAGAATGGAGAAGAACCTCCGAATCCCTGACCATGGACGATCGCTCTATAGTCATCATGCAAGGCCTGATACATAGAGTGGATGCTAAACCAATTCCCTCGAGGCTGTGTGAAGCCAGGAACCTACATCAAATGCAGATCAACATCAGACTCCTTGACTCCTCATCAATAGGAAATAAGGAAGATTAAATATCTAACTTCATACCTCGTTTGCGTGAAGGTATGCTGAAGGATGCCTACTCAAGTCACCCAGAAGATCTGGGTTCGCCACTTAAATACCTAGCAATTCCCTACAGGGAACACGTATAGCAGGAGCAGGAACCTCGAACGGTACATCCTCATCCTCATCCTCATCCTCGACATTCGGCACTTCAACCCGAATAGGACGTACCACCGCCTCCGCCAAACGATGAGGCTGTCTCACAGAACGGCGCTGACGCTCTTCAAAAGCCCTCCTCCATACACCAGAAGTGGTCCTGCGGGAACTGCTCCGCTGATCTGGATCCATAATATCTGGACAGCAAGTCTGCAAATCACCTCAGAAAGGGTGTGGTAATTTTGTACCCGGAGTCTTTTTCAAAATGCATTCTATGATTACATGCATACATGCGTTGTTTTAACATACATCTAAAGTAGAGTTAAAAATGCATAACTACTCAATGCCTACATTTTGGGAAAATTTTGCCATAGCCCCCTTTGTAAATGGGACAATCCACATGAACATAGGCATGACTAGGTGGCCATTCAGTAGCACACCTGTACACAGTCATATACATCCTGTATGCATTCATCACATCACAGTAAAAATCCATAAGTGTAGTCTAATTACCAGGATTATTTTACTATTCTACCTTTACTCATTTATCCTCAGATAGGATAAGAAATGACAGTAAAAGGTGCCAATTTGACTGCTTCAAAAGTCAATTTTTTTTTCACATCATTATGTTCAGCATGGTTTAATACTAACATTTACTATGTTGAATATTTTTTATCAAGTCATATCAGCATGCATATTCACTACTATGTGTCTAAATGCATTTTATGCGATAAGTCATTTTCAATGATGCGAAATTGGAAAAAAATACATGCATGTGTTACTGGGAGTGATGTTGAAGAACGCTTGCGGTGACAAAATATATAGAAAGTTGCCTAAACTCAACAGATCTGAAGAAGAGCTCTCGGATTTCCTTCGCTGCACAACTTGAAAATGACTTATGAAAGCAACCAGCCACCTATACATTGGGCACGGTGGTAGCGCGCAGCTAACTGCTGACTCTTGTAGGTACACACAGGGCCCCCTACATGGGCCCCACACCTCCGGCTTCGCTCGATTAGAGTTGCAAAGAGGAGGTCTCACAGTGAAAAAGGCCAAATCAGGAATAAAAATGCTACGCGATTGAGTGGAATAACCTGAAATCCTGGTTTCTCGTCGGTCAGAGTTAAACTCCGGTCGTCTCAAAGGTATTCGCTCTGAATGCAGGGTATACTATACCAATGAGTTCAGCTTTCACAGATCATGCTCGGCAATACCCCACAAAGGTTCGATGCCGTTAATGAGTGTCAGGAAACCCTGACATATCCCCGGTGGGGATTACAACGTCGAAGTTATCAAACATCTACGCCTCCCCGGTCGAGGTCACAACGCGCATCCTTCAAGCATCTACGCATCCCCGGTGGGGGTCACAACGAAATGTAACCATTGATACACACATCAATGAAGGTCAAGCAACCTTGACGTCATATCAGCTGATAGCAAGTAAACCAATTGAAGCAACCTTACCCAGTGAGGGCTACAACGCAATGCTACCATTGACACATACATCAATGAAGGTCAAGAAGCCTTGACAATGCACCCAACAGGGATTCATCCGGTGATACACACATCAACGAAGATTAGGCAACCATGATAACAACAAATTGTTGGCAGTAACTCCGACAGTATGAGGGAACATGTTATACACATCCTCAAAACAGACAGCTTTATCCCCACAGATCTCTTCCACACAAGAGGTACCTCTATGGAGTATAAACTAGTGTCTAGGATTCAAGACTTTAGTGATAGCCCCAACGTCAAAATCCTTGGAAGCTTGGATCGCATGTCCAAGCCATCACTGATTGTCATCCCAGCAGGATTACCTGACAATCATTCATGCATTCTACATGCATTTGCATCATGTTGCTGCATATAGCATCATGTTTATCTTGCTTGCATTTCAAGTGTCTAGGATTCTTTATCCTATTAATGCCTTGCATTGCAGGAATATGATAAAGAGGGGCATATGTAGACACTCAAATTTTTTTGCACTCCTATTCCTAACATTGCAAGGAGGGTAGATTTGTCTTTTAGAGATAACCCTAAAAGACAACTTACATCCATGCCAAATACTACTGGAAGTTATGCTCCAACCCGGAACACAAACCGGGAACATCATCTCAACCCGGAACACACACTGGGAGTGTCATTTCCAATCTCGGATATAACCACGAGATATGCAGATCAAAAGACCAGCAACAACATCGGAGAGGACAGTCCTGTCTCGGCGATAACACCGCGACATTTAGTTCCTGTCCCAGAGATAACACTGGGAGTAGCAACCCCATCCTTGGTGATAGCCCCAAGGGATGCCATTGTAGTTCCGGCGATAACCCCAGAAATGCTTGTTTCAAACACATGCGATCAGCTTCAAGCTCAGACATCCTATCGAGGCACATACACCTCAGTCCCAGGACTAAAAAAATGGGCAGACAGGAATACCCACAGATGACAGTGAGGCATACAAACAAGCAGTCCAATCTCAGATATAACCCTGAGCAACATTTGCTTTCCGCTTAAACCGGCGATAACCCCGGTGAGGAGTCAACATGTCATCTTACTGTCTCAACAAGATGATATCACAGCATACCAACAAGTGGTCCAATCTCAGCTGTAACCCTGAGCAACGTCTACTTTCAACTCAAACCGGAGATAACCCCGGCGAGGAGTCAAACGTCATCTTGTTCCTTCGATAAATGGCACATCGTCTCAACACTTCATATATACATATATACAACAATGTCCCACAAGAGCTGAGGATTGACAATCCCGAGTGACTATTACGTGTGGCAGTACTTTGGATAGAATTTGAAGCTTGCAGACCATGGGCATAGACCCCTCTTCCTGACTTCGTACAACCTCTAATCCATGTCATTACGTAACTCTCGACACAAGCGATCTGAAGAAGTACAGATAAACTTCGTTCGAATGCTCGGATTGAAGTTCTGCATGTTCGAGCGGACATTATAGTGCACGACTGCACGTACTACGAGACGACGGGACCTGCGAGGCAAGGATCCACCACGACCCGGTAGCAGTATAAGCAAGAATCGCGCAGTGTACTGCTGACCATCGATCTATAAATATAAGGTGAGGGTGACCGTTTGAAGAGAAGAGAGAAGGAAAAAGCGAGGAAATACATGCCCATTTTACTCTGCATACACATCTTTTGAGTGTTTCCTCTTCTTTAAACACTAGTTAGCTCACATATAGCTACTTTTTATCTGGCGGGAGCTGGGTGTTTATTCATTTAAAGTCTAAGAAGTCTACTTTGGCAGCCCACTGTAAGCCTTCTTACATTCTATAAAGCCTCTTTCTCATATATCGCACACTGTTGTACACGTTGATAGTCGTGTGAGTGTGTTTGCCCGGACTTACGGTCCGTGGTTTTCATTTCTGTCTGTATATATATACTAATATATATATATTTTTTTATATATATGGACTAACATTATCGAGTTATGCCTCGATTGAGCCAAGACTTCGGTCTGGAGCGTTTATCTGCTTTTATATATATATATATATATATAATCTGTGGTCATACTCTGTCTGATGAGCCTGGATTTTACATCTGGAGCATTTAATTGCTTTTGTATATATATATATTTATATATATAATTGTTGTCAGACATATCTGATGAGCCTGGATTTTACATCCGGTGCGTTTACTCGCTTTTATATATATATATATACATATATATAATTTACATCGGACATATCAATGAGCGGATTTACATCCCAAGTGCGTTTCTTTATATATATATATATACATATATATATATATATATATTACATTACATCTGCTGGAGTTCACTGCCGTGGCGGATTGATCACTTTATAGCTTTATTTACATTTCATCACTTTGGAGTTTACTTACGTGGCGGTTGATCATATATATATATATATATATATATATATATATATATATATATTTACCGCTTTTATATATTTACATTTCCGATCCCCCATGGAGTTGCTTCGTGGTGGTTGATATATATGTTCTTCTGAAAGAGCTGCATCAGTCTATTCAGGGTACAAAGATACCTACACATACAGAATCCTCTACACAAGGGGGAGCCCAAGGTTTGGAAAAAACAATTCCAGAACCTCAGTTGGATACGACTAACAAAGGCCCTGAAAACACCCATCTCAAAGGAGATCCAGACACCGGTGATATCAGGAACAAGGTCCTCCAAATGGAGGAAACTATCCATGTTCTCAAAGGGATTGGAACACATGGAAGTGTTTCATATGCTGACCTTTGCATATTTCCTAGTGTTCATTATCTAGAGAAATTCAAAACCCTTGATTTTGAAAAGTATAACGGATTAGGGGATCCTTATACACATTTAAAAGTGTTCATTGGAGAACTTGGATCTTATGCGGAAGATGAGAAGCTCAGAATGCAGCTGTTCCAGAAGAGTCTAACTGGAGAAGCCCGTTCATGGTATACCAGATTAGACAATTCAAAGATCTATAGTTGGGAAGAACTAGCTCACTCCTTCCTCACTTAATACAGTTTTCAATCTCAGATGGCTCCTGACTAGTACCAAATTACCAAGGTCAAGAAACAGTCTAATGAGTCTTTCAAAGAGTATGCTCAAAGGTGGAGGCGCCTAGCTGCTCAAGTTATTCCTTCCATGACAGAATCAGAAATGGTTATGACTTTTATAGATGTACAGGAAGCTCCTTTCTATGAAAGAGTTCTAGCTGGTATTGGCAAACCATTCTCTGAAATGATTGAACATAGAGAAATGGCTGAGATGGGATTGAAGTCAGGTAAGATTCAAGACCTAACCGCTCTCAAAGAAGTTGCTGAGCACATCCAGTCCGGATCTTATGGAAACAACCCCCAGAGGGTCCATAAAAAGAAAGAGGAGGGTGTTTCCTTGATACTACAAGGTCGGAAAGGCAATCAAAGTATGCCTATCTGGAGGAGAAACTACTCCTCTTCCCAAGCACATTTAAACCCTCCATTGCCTAAGCGTGAGAAGTAAAGTGACCTCGAACATTCACACCCTTAGGGGACTCACTCGAGAATATTCTTGTTCTTCTGACCACTCAGAAGAAAATCACACGTCTTCTTCCACCAGCCAACCCTAATGGGAAGGGTTTTGATGCTACTCAGAAGTGTGCTTATCATGCCGGGGCACCTGGACATGATACTCAAGATTGTTGGGCCTTGAAACACAAGATCTAAGACTTGATAGAAAATGGTGAGATTGTAGTCACCAAACCAGATCCACCTCATGTGCAAGACAACCCCCTTCCTCAACACAAAGAAGAAGAGGTCAACATGATCAGTTGGAGCACTGGGCAAAATTCCAGTTTTAATGGCGAGCCATCTTAGACCATCAAAGAAGCTGACAATCCTTTGAAAGTGGCCGCACCCGAGCCAATTTCTTTACATTGCAGACCACATTATCCTGTTGTCAACTTACACAATGTTCCATGGAATTATGGAAAAGCTGAAGGATCTACATCTCATATTACTGCTACAGTGTCAAAGGATAATCCACTGTATATTCCTCAAAGGGTTATCAAGCCTACCCTTAAAGCAAATGGAAAGATTCCATTAGAGATAATTGAAAAATTTCTCCGCACTATGGGCCATAATGAAGCCAAGGTGGTTCTAAGCTTAAGAGAAGCTCCACATCAGATATCAATTCTGGACTTGGTTTTCCTTCGAAGATTCTTTGGAAGATTTTACTCAAGGTTTGGAAGAAGCCTACTTACCGAAATCAGTGGATGTGGAAAAATTTCAACATATGGTTGATCACATTTTCAACAACAATGTGATATCCTTCACTGATGACGATATACCTCCCGAAGGGACCAGTCATTGCAAGCCACTGCACATCGCAGTGTTATCCTCCGGATATATGTTAGTTGGAGTGTTAATAAATGGAGGTTCATCTATGAACATCTGTCCTTATGCCACCTTGGTGAAGATGAATGTCAATCTCAAGCGGATCCGAAGCAACCATACAGTGATCAAAGCTTTTGATGGATCCTGGCAAAATTTCGTCAAAAAGATTGAGCTGCCAATTGAGATTGGTCCAAATACATTCAATGTATCCTTCCACGTCCTCAAGATAGATTCAGGATACAACCTGCTATTAGGGAGACCGTGGATACACATGGCTGGAGCTGTTCCCTCCACATTACATCAGTAACTCAAATACATTGTCAACAACAGTCTAGTCACTGTCAATGTTGAGCCGGAGTATCCTGAACAAGGAGATCTGCCAATCATCAGTTTCAACTCTGAAGTTGAGCCGGCCAGTTTTCATACCTTGGAAGTGAGAAACATTCAATATCATCCTATTGGAATACCACTTCCCCTACCCAAGATTTCAGCCGAGGTTATGTCGGCCACTCAAGAAATAATGTCATTGGGTCATCAGCCTGGACAAGGGCTTGGAAAAATCAGCAGGGTATTAAGCACCCTATTCAAGTGTCCAGTCAAATTGGGACAGCCGGACTAGGCTATTCTGCCAGTTCCAGTCATAGGAATCTGCATAAACACAGGCCGGTTCCACAAACTTCCACCACACGACGATGTTTTCCATCTGCACCTCATGAGCGTCTGATCTCGGTCAAGTGCGGCACATATTATGGCTATACTATTTCCCAAACCAGTACCATTCAAAGCAAAAGAGGTGTTGATTCTTGATCCCGAAAGCGCGAAGAAAGGAATGGAAATGCAAGCATGACATCGCTTTGATGATGTACGGCATCTGCGTCATTGTTCATGATGAACATACTGTTGATATACCCAAGGCGATGATTGCCTAGATATCATGGTTATCATTTGAGAGAAGAGAGCAATGACAACCCTCTATCATTGTAGTCCATCGGGACTTTGCCCTCGACAATTGGAGCAAAGACTCCATGCATTGGTCGAAGAGGGTAAAGCAGGCGGAAAATCCCTACGCCTGTAGATAACTTTAATTGCTTACTTTTTCTATACGAAGATTAGCGAGTTATTTATAAGTACATGCTAACACTTTGTATGATTAAATAATTTTATATATTAAGTGAAAGCATCTTTTGATTTCAGGACTCTGAATTTAGATGTGCATGTACTTGCTAGTGATATGCCTTCTCTCCTGAGGCGTAACTTTGATGCAAAGTTGGACTCAGACTTGATGGAAATACAAGAGGACATTGAGACAGCTCAGGAGATTAAGGAATGGGTCACAAACAAACCAAAACCCAACCTTGACCAAACCACTTCTTTCAATCTTGGAACCTTAGAAAACCCTAAGCTAATCCAGATTGGTTCAGACCTCACTCCAAACCAACGGAATGACATGGTTGTGCTACTAACCCAATTCCAGGATGTGTTTGCATGGTCTCATGAAGACATGGTGGGTTTGTCCACTGACATTGTTCTTCATCGCCTTCCCATTAAAGAAGGATTCAAGCTAGTTAGGCAAGAAGCTCGGCGATTAAAACCTGAGTGGAGTTTAAAAGTCAAAGAAGAAATTGTGAAACAATTTCCAGCTGGCATCATCATGGTGTTTGCATATCCGGAGTGGATATCAAACATTGTTCCTGTGCCTAAACCTGGAGGAAAGGTGCGACTTTGCATAGATTACCGGGATTTGAACAAAGCTTGCCTGAAAGATTGCTTTCCCGTGCCCGTTATCCACATTCTTATTGACAATATTGCTCAGTATGGCATGTACTCCTTTGCTGATTGCTTCGCGAGGTACCATCAAATTATGGTTACCGAGGAAGATCATGAGAAAAATGCTTTCATCACGCCTTAGGGAACCTTTCGCTACAGATGGTTGTCATTCGGCCTCATCAATGCTGGGGCAACCTACCAGCGAGCTATGATGGCTCTTTTCCATGATTTAATGCATAAAGAGATAGAGATCTACGTGGATGACATCATTGTCAAGTCCCGAAAGGTGGAAGATTGCCTAGACCATCTCAGAAAGTTATTCAACAGGTTGCGTAAGTATAACTTGAAGTTAAATCCAGCCAAGTGCGCCTTTGGTGTAAAATCAGGCAAGTTTCTAGGTTTCCTAGTCAGCCACAAAGGGATTGAACTGGATCCTACCAAAATCCAGGCCATCAAGGAAATGCCCATTCCTCAGACAGAGAAGGAAATCTGAGGGATTTTGGGAAGAATCAACTTCATTAGCAGGTTTATCTCTTAACTCACAGCAACCTGTGAGCCCATCTTCAAGTTGTTAAGGAAGAACTCCTCCATGAAATGGAATGATAAGTGCCAGAAAGCCTTCCTTACCATTAAAAATCAATTAGTTAATGTTCCTGTGTTGGTACCACCCAGGGATGATTTTCCCCTATTTATGTACCTATCCATTAATGACAATGCCATGGGCTACATATTAGAGCAAAAAGATGATAGAGGCCAAGAACTAGCTATCTATTACCTCAGTAAACGATTTAGAACCAGTGAACATAAGTACACTCTCATTGAGAAGACTTGTTGTGCTTTGGCATGGGCTTCCATGAGATTACAACATTATCTCCATGGTCACACGACCCATTTTATATCCCGCGTAGATCCTCTCAAGTATGTGTTTAGTAAGCTCGTACTAAATTGTTGGTATCCGGATGGCGATTGATCCTACAAACAATTTAACATAAATCTACGTGACGCAAAAAAGTCATCAAAGGTCAAGGAATTGCGGATCAACTAGCCACCGCACCTGCAGGGGACTACAAACCCTTGGAAATATACTTCCCCGATGAAGGGGTAATGACAGTTCAACAATACCATCAGTACGATGCATGCCACACATGGAAAATGTATTTTGATGGAGCTGTTAATGCAGAAGGCTCTGGAGCTGGAGCAGTTCTAATATTCGATATAGGGGAGCAGTATCCCGTCGCCGTCAAATTGCAGTTTGTTAGCATCAACAACACAGCTGAGTATGAAGGTTGTATCATGGGGCTAAAACTTGTCCGTTCAATGGGCATCAAACAGTTAACTGTCTTTATGGATTCTGAATTGGTGATCAAACAATCCACGAGAATCTATCAAACCAAAGAATTACATTTGCTGCCTTACCATCGGCAAGTTTTACAGATGGCTTTGGAGTTCGAAGAAATCTCCTTTCTACACATTCCTCGCAATAGGAATGATTTTGCGGATGCACTAGCAACGTTGGCCTCCTTGGTTCACATACCTGACAAGGAAAACATGCCAAGCATCACATTTGCTATGCAAAAGGCCCCAACTTATGGG
Organism: Panax quinquefolius; assembly: GCA_020205615.1. NCBI lineage: Eukaryota > Viridiplantae > Streptophyta > Magnoliopsida > Apiales > Araliaceae > Panax > Panax quinquefolius. The sequence continues at coordinate 54,613,069 of CM035161.1, read as the reverse complement.
AACTACGTTGGAGAAGTATTGGATGAGCTACCTCCCATCCACCACCCTTGGTATCAGCATATCAAGGAGTATCTGTGAGATGGATCTACACCCGCTCAGGCGAGCCTAACTGAGAAGAGGCAGATCCATCGACTTGCTATGAAATTCTACCTGAGCGGAGATGCACTCTATAAGAGAGATGCGGGATTAGGTCTCCTCAGATGTCTGGACAAGGACCAAGCTCAGAGGCTCATGGATGAGATCTATGGTGGAGTATGTGGCCCACACATGAACGGCCCCTTACTTGTCAAGAAAATCCTCAAAAAAAGACGTTATTGGCTAACACTCAAAGCTGACTGTGATGATCACGTCAAGAGGTGCTATCAATGCCAAATTCATGGGAATATTATCCACGCCCCTCCATGAGAACTCCACAATATGAGTTCGCCATGGCCCTTCTCAATGTGGGGTATGGATGTGATCAGGCCCATCGAGCCCAAAGCCAGTAATGGACATCGATTCATATTTACCATGATCAACTACTTCACCAAGTGGGTAGAAGCAACCTCCTTCCCCAAGGTTACCAAAGAAGTCATCATTGCTTTCATCAGAAATAATATAAATCGTCGATGATGGACGACATGAAGATGGTCATTGTATCAGACAATGCTAAGAACCTCAACAACAAAATGATGAAGGAGTTATGCAGTAAATTCCACATCAAACACCTTAACTCCGTCATCTACCGTCCAAAGATGAATGGTGTTGTTGAAGCGGCTAATAAAAATATCAAGAAGATAATGCAGAAAATGATTGCCAATCTCAAAGGGTGGCCTGACCTCTTGCCTCTGACTTTATTAGCCTATAGAACTTCCATGCGAACTTCCACTGGGATAACCCCCCACTCGTTAGCCTATGGGATGGAAGCAGTGCTCCCCATAAAAGTGGAAATGGAATCCCTCAGAGTATTGATGGATGCTCAGTTGGATGAAGACCAATGGGTACAAGACAGGTATCACCAGTTGTCTTTGATAGATGAAAGGCAAACCGCGACAATCTTCCATGTTCAATTATATCAGCAAAGGATCGCACGATCCTACAACAGAAAAGTCCGACTATGGCAATTCAAGCAACATGACTTCATTTTGAAGAAGATCATTGACAACCAAGAACAATTTAAGGGAAAATTCACTCTTAACTGGGAAGGCCCGTTTGTTGTCAAGGAAGTATTGACAGGAGGTGCTCTTAGACTACAAGAAGTGGATGGCGATGAATTTCCACAACTTATCAACTCAGACATCATGAAACGGTACTATGTCTGAAGTTACCATCAAGCAAACATCCTGGTATTGATTATCCAAATACCAGTCATTCCGGTTTTTAACCCTCTTTTCACAAACTCTTCTGCCCCTCAAGGAAACATACATTTCAAACCAGCAGCCTGGTTTTAACATACCTTTCAAACCAGCAACCTGGTTTTATATCATTCGGGACCAGCAGCCTGGTTTTACTTTGTTTCAAACATTCATACAATTTCGGTTATCCTACACACAGGATTGAACCTTTCACACCTGCAGTTTATCCCAAATACATGATTAAACTTTTCTACGCTTGCAGTTTATCCTGAAAACAGGATCAAACTTTTTCCACATTTGCAGTTTGTCCCCATTATGGGATCAAACTTTCTTCTCCCCGCAGTATAGCCTGTGCACGGGATTCACACTTCTCTTTGGCTGCGATTCGTCCTGAGAGGCGAACTATGTCGACCTGATCTCCCTGATACATGGGAGTACGTAGTCAACCATATTCTATATGGCCCGGTCGCAATAAACAAAAAACAACATAAACATTTCTGCCCTTTCTCTACAAAAACAAAAACAACAAATACATTTCTACACCCATCTGCCTTTCACGTTCAGCGTTGAACCTCTTACACCAGGTTCAAACTACGTAGACTTGATCTCCTCTTCAATAGGAGTACGTAGGCAACCATTTATGGTTTAGTCTAACCTCTACCAGAACAAAAATACTTATCACACGGTACTGGGATCAACCTTCAATCCACCACATTTCATTGGCTTCAGACCAAGGGGATGGAATTACCCAACCTCTCCTCACAAATAGGAGATTCGGTGACCATCTAAGCTGCGGTTGTGCCTCAAAGAGCAATACCAATCCATAAAAGATGGAATTAACTAGGCTTCTCACAAATAGAAGTACTGGTGACCATCTGTGGTGCGGTCAATCTCAGAGAGGAAAAGCCACACTCCTCTCCATATTTCCATACAGAAACCAGTCCCAAGACACCAAAGATAGTAGGGAGTCATACAGATCAATGATTCATTTTGAGAGATCTTGCGGTGGCTCAATGTCCACATATCAAGGATAAGTTCAGAATGCATCAAGATCACAAGGCCCTAAAGAAACAGGCAAATATCAAGAAAATATCATGGCACAACTGAAAGGGAAGTAAATCAAAATATATTTCTCTGCCATATATACTACTGTTTGATATATACATCTGTATTGTACATGACAAAATGGCTAAGCTAATCTGTGCAGGAAAATACAAAGCTATCTACGAATCTGTGTGTATACGAACTATCAGATCTAACATAGCATCCCTCTCTGAAGACAGAGGTAAAGCTGCAAGCTCCTGCCTAAGGGTATCTACACGAGCTAGCAAATCTGAGGCTAACTACAAGATGGCCTGATGCTCATCAATGTATGCACTCATATCAGCAAAAGTGCCAGTCATCTGGGATCTCACAGAGGTATTATCTTCAATGGCCACATTCCTAGCAGATAGGGCGGCATCCCGCTCCACGATTAATGCATCCATGGGTGATCTAGCCTCATCCCTCTCTAACAGAGTGGAGTCTCTCCCATCAAGAGCTGTAAACATCGCGGCCCTAGCCTGATCTCTCTCATAGGTCATCAGATGTAGGCTCTGCTCTAAATGATGTGTTGAATACTGAGTAACAGTGGCACTCAGAGTGGGAGAATCCATTACAAATGCTGGCAGCCTAGTAGTCAAGTCCTCATCGATGGAAATGTCAGCCTCCTCCATGGGCTCCTCCTTGTCGAACTCAATATCCTGCACTGTGGATACCACCGCAGCCGATGCAGTCTCTGTCTCCATCCATACTGAATACTCTGCAGAACAATTCGGATGGCTGACGGAAAACTCAGCTAGCTCTCGCTAATCCCAACAGGCATACAACCTGGATTTGTCCGCTGATGATAAGTGGCGAGAAGCAAAACGCTGAATCACCGCCCCCTCATATAGGTGAAAATTCTGAAACTGGTCAAATAGACACATCACGGCCAGTGGGTGGTAGGTGATCATCCCTCTCAAACCCGCTAGAGATAGATAATCCATGCCCATCTAAAAACTACAACCGACGGTCCAGATTATCCAGATTGATTTACTTTTAAAACTTATCCAGATTGATTTACTTTTAAAACCACCATCGATGGTCCAGATTGATTTACTATTAAAACCACCATCAATGGTCCAGATTAATTTATTTATTACACTTTGGTACCCTAAAGTTTTCCAAGTTTGCATTATTCCCCTTTAACTTTTGTAATTCATTTTTAATATTTCAACAATTATTCATCATTAATATTATAACTTACAATATTGATAACCAGATCATTCCCAGGTAATAGGGGGCTTTTCGATAAGGATTTCTCCCTATTGGCGCACAATTAGGTGACCAAACCCCTTTCCTCGATAGAATTTCTAGACATCGTCAATAATGCAAATAATAATATGAATAACATTGTCGTCTCAATTATTGATTTAATAATATAAAATATTATGCAGATGATACTATGACAATAATTGAATTAAATAACGTGAGATACTATGCAACAATTAATGTAGTAATAATTGAGTAAACTGAGTGGATTCTTACGTAAGCATCAATAATCAATACCATGTGTTACTATGCAACCACGCGTATTACTTTATTTTTACCCCAGGTATCTCAACAGTTTAACGGTAAGACTTTTGTCATTATTTTTACAAAAATTTATTTATGTCATTTTCTAACTCTGACTGTTATTCTGTTGTGGGGTCCACCAATGATGGTGTCGTCGAACTAATATTCCCCGACGAACAAATATTCCCCGACACACCGAATATTTATATCAACTTGCTTACTCGCAAAATTTTTAAATATCACCCTTAACTTTAACCTTTTATCAATTTAACCATTTACTAAATAAAATAATAATTATAAGAAAATTGAATACTTTCATTTCATAAAAGTCGGGGTCTCACAGTGACCATCCGAGAGTTGCCAGTGTTTCCACCTGCATTTTGAACAGGAGTCTATCTTGCCAGATGTTGCATGAATTGCATAAAGCTTCTGAACATCCCATCATTCATCATTTGGTCGGTGTTGTTGTTTACCTGAGTATTATTGCCTTCCTGATGCACATTATCCTGGGTATTGATCATTGGTGACTCAACGGTCTCATGTGCTCCATTGCTTATCTCAAATTCTCAGATGTTATTTTCAAACACTGCCATAAAATAAGGGTTAATTGACATGTCACATATTATCCCTATACTCCTAAGCTTTGATACCAACTGTGACGCCCCCAAAATAGGTATACATCACCCATCTTGGATCGCCAAATACATGGTATAGAATTAAAATACAAACTTAATTATACAACTGTCGTGTAAAATACGACATAATATAGTTAAGAGTTTTAACATGAATATTATCTTCTAGACAATATCCAAACTCAAATTCAATTCTCATTACATTTATTATCACACTAAATAGTGAGGACTACTGAAACAACCATCTCGAATCGTCACTCTATTCCCCGACTAGCCCCGGCTACGTTCTCATTTCCTGAAGAGAATAATGAAAGCAAAAGGGTGAGCTCAACTAGCCTAGTAAGAAATATTATAACTAAGATAATGCAGAATAAATTATCGTTAGCCTTCAATAGTGTTAAACTGATAAAATATAATAAACATCAAATTTAACTGTAACGGAACAAGCAATCCATTAGAAGAGTCAAGTAGAGCATGATATCTACTATCTTCTATGATTTAAAAAGTTTATCATCAATTTTATCGCTGAGACTCAGCTTGATAAATAATCCACATCACTAAATTATCCATGCAGTACGGGCCAAGGATATTCATTAGTATCACAACCACGAATTATCCATGCACTACGGGCTAAGAAAATTCGTGTTTTCACCAATGGTCATGATCATGCCAACAACTGTCCATCAATGCACTACGGGCAAATGAGGACTTTTACCACATCATTTGTAACATTACGGATCATGATTATACTGAATAATCCATGGTCATAATTATACCAATCAACAGTCCATCTATGCACGTAAGCCAAAGATGACTTTTATCACAATAGAAGCATGAGGATGATGACAATGATATAAGAATTCAATTAAAAGAAAGCAAAGGATAAATTTTTAAAGATTTATGATTTAATTTACCCAGAATTGAAAAACATCCAAATTGTCAACATGATACTGCTTTGTAGAGTAAAATTCAAGAATAATATTGTATCAAAAATGATTTGGACTGAAAATAAATCAATTTTTATCATGAATAGTACTCCGGGTGAATAGTACTCGAGTGAATATTATCCCGTGAATAGTACTTCATTAATAGTACCCGTGAATAGTACTTTATGAATAGTACCTAGGAATAGTACTCTGTTAATAGTACCCTATAAATAATACTTTGTGAATAGTACCCGTGAATAGTACTTTGTAAATAGTACCTCATGAATAGTATTCTGGCTTGAAAACATACATAATTATCAAGAATACTCAGAATAATATTTCCATGAAAATATACTAGATGAAGTGCAAATATCAAAGATATTCTACTAATTTCACGGAGTATAGAAGCAATACAGAATTAGGAATACGAAACAAAATAATATTACTCATATACTACAGAGTATGGAAGAAAATATTATTTCTTACGAATACTGAACAAAAATAATATCTCTTACCTTAGAAGAAGACTGAATACTTGAATAGTGAAGTAGCAGACTATTCTTCTTCTTTCTCTCTATAGCTTCTCTCTCTATAATTGCTCTTGTGAGTCTTAGTGAATTGGTGAGAATGAAAGAAGAATGAGCTTCTATTTATAGGAAAATATAGTTTCGATAATTGCACATTTTGGGGCACCAATTATTATAGTATAGTACCTTCATCTTTTCCTCCATTTTTAATTTAGTCCTATAAGTATTATCAAACTTGCACCACCTCTCCTAATAGTACATCATGTGAATCAATAGTTCTATTCATGTGAATAAATAGTTATATGCATGTGAACTAATAGCAATTAATTTCTCATTTATCCGATTAATTACTCGATTGGTCAATTTAACCTCCAGAAATCAATTATTATTAAAATAAATTTTGATTTCCACTAATACTAATAATCCCAACACAATGGAAATATCAATTTCATCTTTAATCAACACGAACTTATTCATCATTAATATTATAACTCACATTATTTAACAACCAGATCATTTTCAGGAAAGAGGGGGTTTTTCGATAAGGATTTTCCCTATTAGCGCGCAATTAGGTGACCAAACCCCTTTTCTCGACAGAACTTTCTAAACATCGTCAATAATGCAAATAATAATATGAATAACTTTTTCGTCTCAATTATTGATTTAATAATATAAAATATTATGCAGGTGATACTTTGACAATTATTGAATCAATAATATTAGAGATATTATGCAGCAATTACTGTAGCAATAATTGAGGATAATTGAGTGACTTCTCACGTAAGCATCAATAATCAAAGATACTATACAATACCGTCTACTACTATGCAACCACACATATTACTGTACTTTTACCACCAGGTATTTAAACAGTTTAACGGTAAAACTTTCGCCGTTATTTTTATAAAAAGACATTTATGTGGTTTTCTAACTCAGACAATACTTTCGTTGTGGGGTCCACCAATGATTTTGCCATCATGCAAATATTTCTTGTTAAAACGAATATTCCTTGACCAATCAAATATTTTATTACGACTTGCTTACTTTCCAAAATTTATAAATATTACTCACAACTATAACATTATATCAAATCCACACCATAATATTCAAAAATATATTTCGAGAAAAATTAATCATTATTAATAAAAGTTGGGGTTTTACAAGAACGCTGATTGATAGGACCTGAATTGGTGCAGTAAACAGTGGATATAGTTAAACTGATACGAATGCGATTGGTTGCAGCTCAAGACAGACAGAAGAAGTTTGCGGATTTGCATCGAGTGAACAGAGAGTTTGAAGTAGGCTCATATTTATTGCTAAAGGTATCTCCTTGGAAAGGAAAGATACGCTTTAAAAAGAAGGGAAAGTTAAGTCCAAGGTTCATAGGACCTTTTGAGATATTAAAAAGGGTAGGAGAGGTAGCTTACATGGAAGCATTACCTCCAGACTTAGAACGAATACACAATGTGTTTCATGTATCTGTGTTACATCCTTATAAGTCAAATTATAAGCACGTAATAGAATATGAGCCTATTCATATTGAGAAGGACTTGACGTATGAAGAAATGCCTATTCAAATCATTGATAGAAAAGAGTAAGTTCTGAGAAATAAAGTTATACCTTCGGTAAAAGTGTTATGGAGGAACCACGATGCCGAAGAAGTAACGTGGGAACTTGAAGAAAAGATGAAGAAGAATTACCCTTAGTTGTTTGTTTAATATCTAGCAAGATTCCGGGGACATAATCCTTATAAGGGGAGGAGAATGTAATGGCAAAAAAAAATTGGATTAATTGTAAAATAATTTTATTTTAATAAATAATGAATAAAATTATAATATATGTTATTTATAGTGAGTTAACAAGATGAAGGTTGTTCTATAACCTAAAAGTGTCGTAATATCGTAGTATTCTGGCTACGTGAAAGAATTAAAGTGTTTGAATTTCCAAGACAAAAATAAAAGATTTATGAAAAATTCTCCAAAAAACACTATTCATCCATTTTTGCTTGAGAATTATTTTTGAGCTTCCGGTAAATACGTAACGATAGAATGATAAGGAAGGATGGATTATGTAGTAATAAATTTAATAGAATGATAGATTTATGCACGAACTATGTCCATAGTTATAAGTAATTTTTCAACTTAAACTTTAACAGTCATAAGACTATAGGGACTCCTCGTACTCAGGGGGATCATCCCTTCGTACAATGTATTGTGCATAAACATTTCAACGCTAAGCGTAAATTACCCCTAATAATAGGGTTGTTCATCTCAGTATTTAGAGTACAAGTCCGCACCAAAGTGAGTTTGGTTTAGATACATTTCAAGGTAATTTGGAATTCAACGAACATCAACTAAGGATTAGTTGAATAAAATTAATAACATTATACTATGGAATAATCATAACTTAATCGACATGATAAATTAAAATCATGCTTTAGGAATAATCTAATAGTATAAATATTGAATAACTATAACACACCTTGCTTGAACAATATTAAGCCAAGGTTATTTAGAATTGAGTACTAAGCATGCATAACAATTTGAACAATAAAACTATTCAACATTAGTATATCAGATTATATATATTTGCATGTTAAATAACAAGTTAAATACAAGAATAACTTGCTCAATAGCAAAATAAAGTTTAGAAATCTTGCATCATTATATTGTAATCGAATTAGAAACAATAATGGGCTCAACGAAACCATAGATTTAGAGAATTTGCCTTGCTTGTAAGCTAAACTGAACAATTCGAATCACAATGCCCTATATATATCTGTGTGTGTGTGTGTGTCATCATGACATATTTAGTCACTACCACATTACATATATAACTAAGTACATTAATCATGTCAGATTTGATTTTTAATCACATACTCAAGTTACAAAACTAGTTAATTGTTAATAACATGTTCATTCTTGGTATAAAAATACTGAAATCACAATTTAACAGTCCTACTATTAACACATAACAATTCTTTCAGACTTTGTGTACAAAATTACCTTTGTCGACCATTACGCTAACTTCATGACATGGCTACACGATTTATCTTGTGGGTCGGCCATGCTATGATGCGATGATATTACAACATGAGACACAAGCCACTAAGTGGCGCTGCGGTATGGCGTCGCTATTTCTTGCTTGAGAACTATACTCACGAGAAGGCTAGGCCATGGGTACAAATTGCGATCCTCGGCAAATAGCTACGGAAATCACAGGTACATGAATAGGGGAACATCATCCCTGGGAGGTACCAAAACAGGAGCGTTAACCAACTGCTCTTTAATGGTAAGGAAGGCTTTCTGGCACTCATCATTCCATTTCATGGAGGAATTCTTCCTTAATAGCTTGAAGATGGGCTCACAGGTTACTGTGAGTTAAGAAATAAACCTGCTAATGAAGTTGATTTTTCTCAAAAATCCCCATATTTTCTTCTCTGTCTAAGGAACGGGCATTTCCTTAATGGCTTGGATTTTGGTGGGATCCAGCTCAATCCCTTTGTGGTTGACTAAAAAACCTAGCAACTTACCTGATTTGACACCAAAGGCGCACTTGGCTGGATTCAACTTCAAGTTGTACTTACGCAACCTGTTGAAAAGCTTTTTGAGATGGTCTAAGTGGTCTTCTTCCCTTCGGGATTTGATGATGATGTCATCCACGTAGATCTCTATCTCTTTATGCATTAAATCGTGGAAAAGAGCCATCATAGCTCATTGATAGGTTGCCCTGGCATTAATGAGGCCAAATGATAACCGCCTGTAGCACCATTTAAAAAAATAATTATTTAATCCTTATGCCTTGTTTGGTCAAACACAATTAGATTAAAGACTTAATAGTCATTAAGCCTTGTTTGGTAAAAACAAATTAAATTCTTTCAATTTATTTTAGTAATTCCCTTATAGTAAAGTTATTTGTCACCCTTTTATTTAATTAAATTTTTTAATAATCAAATTAATTAATCCTAATAATAATAATTTTTTAATTTATTTTTACCAAACAAGGCTTAATGACTATTAAGTCTTTAATCTAATTGTGTTTGACCAAACAAGGCATAAGGATTAAATAATAGTGGGTGGCATTAATTCTTCATTTTGAACGATGTAAAAATCTCAAGTAACGAAGTTATGGCAAAATTTACGAGATTAGACGATAATCGTCGAAATCGTTAAATTCTCGGAATAAATGTCAAAAGTAACCATTGAACTCAGAAACGTTGGTTTTTGATGGAGAATAGTCTAAGTTTACATTTTAGAGTTGCGGACTCAAAAATGGTCAAATTCTGACTTTGAACGAAGAAACGAGCTATGAACGTTCACGAATGTTTAACGAATTCATAATAAAGAACTTAATCGGTGAATTCTGTGTTAACGGATTTGAAAATTTAAGATTTTCTAATGACATCATAATACACGTGATATGTGAGTTAAAAAATTTTAAATGAGCCAATTTGGACTTATAATGAATAATTTATGAGCCCGAAAATTTCTGTAAGAAGAAAATGGGAAATTTTCTACGAGGTAAGAAATTTGCAGCCATGCCCAAGGAACTAACACTGGCGCCGCAACGCCATAACCGAACCCTAACAAGCTGAATAGTGGTGGCACAACACGGCACATAGAAGGTAGTATGGCGCCGCATCGCCGAGACCTAGTCTGAGGTACTAAAGAGTCGTGCCGCAACGTGGGCTTTATAAAGAAAGTTGGCGCCGCAGCTCTAGCATTAGGGAAGAAATAGTAATCAATAAAATTAAATGCAATGTATGTAAAAGTTGATTGAAGGTGAGTTATTACCTTAATTACCTTAATGTAAACTCATTAAAGATGATAATAACCTTGAGAATTACAACTAAAGGTTGACGAAAGATTACTTGAACGTAAATGCAAAGTAATACGATAAACCATAACGAATGTTAAACAATCTAATGAATGATTAGATTGAGAAGAAGGGGAAGATAGATTAATAACCCTACTTGATTGTTTATGACCTAATGTAGTATGTTATGTACTTATATAATGTAGCATCCTTAAAGACTCAAAAGAAAAGTGTATTAACTATAGAAGACGCTGAAGGAAAGTGTTCTAAACCCTTGTCTATGTTCTTTTTGGACAAGTTTTGTGATTCATGTATCTTACATATGAATTGATGCATAACGAAGTCGAAACCAATTTCTTCAGCTAGACTTAATGTGTTTTGTAGATTTCCTTATAATCTATCAAAATATTATCAATATTGTTATCTTTTGCCAACTGTTTTGGTATGGATTTCAAAGAAAGACTGAGTATGAATAAACAAATATTTTGCCATCAAACGACATGCACGTGAGGTTGCCAAAACTTAAATGTAGATACGTTTAATGACGTAGTGTTGTACAACATAGAGTACTATAGGCTGATCACCTACACGTTCTCGCGAGAAATACTGGACTTACAAAATTGGTGCCGGGTTGACCTTTTCAATGAAAGAATGAAATGCTCAAGGTCTTGGACCAAAATTTATGTTTAACAAATGTTGTTCATTGTTAAATGTTTTAAAGAAAAGAGAAGTGCTATTTCGAATTCTCTATAGTACTTCATAACTATTGATTCAGTTATAAAAGATATACGATTTATATGATTCAAACCTGTTGCTTAAATGAAATTGTCATACTTGCTGAGCTAGTTATGCTCACTCTTGCTTGAACCATATGAATGCAGCTAAGACCGAATAGACTGAAGGATCTAGTAAAGATAAAGGGAAGGCTAAGGCAGACAAATAAGTTATCTTTGTAATAGAATAGTATGAACTTTGTATTTATTTGATATTATGACAAAGAACATATGTAATGGTTACAAAGAACTTGGGAAAGGGAATATTATTTTGGAATATATAGAAGACATATTCACTCTTTTGAGTTATTTCAATTGAATGTATGTGTGAATTATAGCACCGTGTAGCACCATCTGTCGGGTTGGAAGATACTCGAATTTGGGGGTGCCATAGTGGTGATAAACTTTTATCGAGTTTTAAGGAATGGGTTAAGGAATTCATTAAAGATAAACAATAAAAACTTTATGTGCCTATGTGTTAATAACTAATGTGCTTGCGAGTATCGAAGAGTGTCACGTAGTAAATAAAACTTGAAGTATTTTGTTTTTAGGATGTCTAATGTTGAAGGATCCATTCAAGCTAGGGAAGAGATACCTCAGGTGCCTAGAGATGAGGAGCCCCGAGATGTCCATGTTTTTCAGGAGCTGTTGGTTCAGAGGGAGCCATCTTTGTTGTTCACTGTTAAAGGACAAGGGAATGAGCGTGTGTCTGATCTTGAGGAGGGGGACTTTGAGGAGATAGAGGAGGTGGATGAGGAAGAGGATCCTGTGGAGTTTCCACCAAAATCCATTGCAGATGGGATATATAATGAATTATATGACTGTAATATAGAATTACAAGCTAAGGTTGAGGAGCTAAAGGAGCTAGCTGATATGTGTCAGGCTACTATAGAGCAGAAGGATGTGGAGATTCAGGATCTCGACATACATCTTGGGAATGTGGAATTAAACTTAGTTCATATAGAGAATCATCAAGAGCAGCTATTGGATGAGAATGAAAAGATGAATACTGAAGTTGAGAAGCTAAAAGATGATCTGAATGAAAAGACAACTAAGTATGCAAGAGCAGAGGATGCTTGGATAAAGGCTATTCAGCGTGCAGATCGTGCTAAAGATAATGTTTAGATGAAGAAGGCCAAGATGAATGAAATGGATTATGCTTTTCATTCTGCGATTGATAGGGCCCAGGACCGAGTCTTTTATTACCCAGCTAATTTAGAAGACTTGTCATGGTATATGATGGATCATAGAACGATACTCCGTATCGTGGAAGAAGAGCCTAGAGAAGCTGTTCGACATCTTAATATGCCAAAATAGGAAGAGTAATACGTTATGTAATTAATTATGTGTTAAATAAATTGTGAAACCCATGTTTTGAGCTAAATAATGGGGGTAAGATGAGTATGTATCTTGAAACTTTTTAAGTTTAGGAAAGTTGATGTAGATAGCAGAGATGCTATCCTTACTATGTTTTATAAGTTATGAATAAATAAAATATAAAAGTTTATTAAAATTTTATGTGTTAAGCTTTAATCTTAGAAAGTTTAAGTTAAACCTTAAATATTCAAGAAATTGAGTAGTGATTTAATAAGCGTATATCTTAAATAGAAAAATGCCTCCTAGAAGAAGACAATCACACCAACAACCACCTCCTGAGGTGTCTACTAATAACAACAATAACGAGGACAATGCTAACCCGGTTCAACAGTTGGTGACCTTGTTAACAGGAGCAGTTGCGAATCAGCCGCAAGCTAAAGTCATGAATTTTAAGGACTTAAAAGCTGTTGGACTGCCAGAGTTTCAAAGGTATATGAATCCAGTTGAAGCCCAGACCTGGATCATGGAAATGAAGAAGATTTTTGACGTTGATAGGGTCAATAAGGATCAAAAAACCACCTTTGCAATGTTTATGTTGAAATCTGAAGCTAGTTATTGGTGGTAGGCGATTAAGGTTCGTGGGGGACAAGGAATAATAGCATGGGATAGGTTCAATGAAATGTTTTTTGAGATGTACTTTCTGATGAGTTCCCGTAACCAGATGGAGGTTCAATTCTTGGAACTAAAGAAAAGAACCATGTATGTGTCAGAGTATGCTGCAAAGTTTAATGAGTTAGCAAGATTTGCTCCATATTAGGTCAATACAGATGAGCATAAGGCGAGAAGGTTTGAACAGGGGTTGAAGCCCTGGCTATATAGTAAGGTTTCAATGTTTTAGTTAAATACGTTTATAGCAATACTAGAAAAGGTGATTATCACGGAAGGTGGAAGCGATGGCTTAACTAAGTATAATCAAGAACAGAAGAAGAATGAGAATTAAAACAAGGCTAGTGGAAGAAATAACCAGAAGATGATGTGGAATGAAAATTCAAATGCAAGAGGATAGCAAGGAATTCAGCAGAAGAAGAAGTTTAAAGCTAGTACTACTTGTGGGAAGAACCACACTGGTGTGTGCTTGAAAGGTAAGTGGGTGTGTTTTAATTGTGGCTAGGAGGGTCACATTGCACCAAATTATCCTAGCCTGAAGAACGGAACTTGTTTCACTTACAGGTCAAAGGATTATAGGGCTCGTGATTGCCCTAGAAAGACAACGGATGCTGTAAATGGAGGTAAGGGAAACAACAGTGGTGGTACATTGACTATCACTGGGCCAGTGTCATCGAATCAACCCACTCCTAGAACTTTCAATATGATCGTGCAAGATACTATGTAGTCAAAGGATGTGGTGTCAGGTATCATTCTGATCAATGGTATTAATTCATATGTGTTATTTGATTCGGGTGCTACTTGTTCATTTATATCTAATGATTTTGCTAGGAATTTAGATTTTCTTTAGGAAGAATTAGATTTTCCTTTAACCATAAAGATTGCTAATAGGGAGGTGATTCCTGTTAGGTTTATATACAAGAACTATATGGTGGATATAAAGGGCCACGAGATGATGGTTGATTTGATACTGATTAAACTTGGGAAATTGGATGTTATACTGGGAATGGATTGGCTATTTAATTATGGAGCAGTAATTGATTGCCAAAAGAAATGTGTTAACATTGTGACTCCGTCAAAGGTGGTGTTTTATGGCAGCAAGTCACCTAGAGAAGCGAGTTGTCTGACGATGATGCAGGCCAAGAAGTTACTAAGACAAGGATGTGTAGGATATTTTCCTACATAGTCGATACTCAAAAGAAAACTTCAAAATTGGAAGAGATACCGGTTATTAGAGATTTTGTGGATGTATTTTCGGACGATTTGCCTGGACTTCTGCTAGATAAAAAGGTGGAGTTCGTGATTGATTTAGCTCCAGGAACGGCCCCGATATCTAAAACCCCGTTAGAATGGACCCAGTAGAAATGAAAGAGCTGATGGTATAGTTATAATTGATTTTTGACTACGAAGGTAATTAAATTTATTTGGACGGAGAAATGTGAAGAGATTTTTCAAGAATTAAAGAAGAGATTGAGTTCAACACCTGTGTTGTCATTCCTTTATAATACAGGGAATTTTGTGGTATATAGTGACGCATCGCATAAAGAAATAGGCTGTGTGCTTATGCAGAATGACAGGGTCATTTCATATGCATCGCGTCAATTAAAGGATTACGAGAAAGGGTATCCGACTCATGATTTGGAGTTGGCTGTAGTGGTATTTTCTCTTAAGATCTGAAGGCACTATCTTTATGGAGAGAGGTGTGAGATATATACAGACCATAAAAGCCTCAAGTATATCTTTACACAGAAGGATTTGAATATGCGACATAGAAGATGGCTGGAGTTGATTAAAGACTACGACTGCGAGATTCTTTATCATCCCAGAAAGGCGAATGTTGTTGCCGATGCCTTAAGTAGAAAGGGTCAAGAGAAATTATTGATGTTAACTACTCAGAAAAAGCTTATAGCAGAAATGGACAAATTAGAATTGGAAGTTAAATATCCAGCATAATCAAATGAAAAATTATTCTAGATGGATACTTGTTTAATTTGGGTGGATAAGGTTAAAAATGCACAACTTCAAGATGAAAACCGTGAAAAGATAAAAAGAAAAGTGTCTGAAGGAAAATAAGATAAATTTAAAATTGATATAAAAGGGTTACTTAGATTTGAGGGGAGAATTTGGGTTCGGCCAATACCAGAAATTAAAGAGGAAATTTTGAGTGAGGCTTATAACTCACGATATTCGATTCACCCCAGAATTATGAAAATATACCAGAACCTCAAACATCATTTCTGGTGGTTGCATATGAAAAAGGACGTTGTTAAATGTGTGGTAAAATGCTTAACGTGTCAGAAAGTCAAAGATGAACATCAAAGGCTAAGCGAATTATTGCAACCATTAGAGATACCAAAATGGAAATGGGAGCATATCACGATGGATTTTTTGGTAGGTCTTCCAACGACTCAGTAAGGTTGTGATGCAATTTGGGTGATTGTGGATCGATTGACAAAGTCAGCACACTTTTTGCCAATTAAAATTAGATTTAACCTAGATCAGTTGGCAAAACTGTATGTGAAGGAGATTGTATCAAGACACGGTGTCCTGGTGTCCATTGTATCAGATAGAGATCCACATTTCACATCAAATTTTTGGAAACGACTACAAAAGTGCTTGGGGACGCAGTTGAGAATGACCACAACATATCATCCTCAAATCGACGAACAAGTGAGAGGACAATCCAAACATTAGAGGATATGCTTAGAGCTTGTATTATGGATTTCAAAGGAAATTGGGATGATCATCTACCATTAGTTGAATTGCCTATAATAACAGTTATCACGCAAGTATTGGCATGCCTCCTTATGAAGCGTTGTATGACAGGAAGTGCAAAACCCCGTTGTGCTAGGATGAAGTTGGTAAACATCAGCTTTTAGGTCCAAAATTGGTGTAGTAGACTATCGAGATCGTCAAGGTGATTCAGGCAAGATTCATTGTTGCACAGGATATGCAAAAGAAATATACTAATCAACACCGACAGAATCAAGAATTTGATGTCGATAGTTTTGTTTTCTTGAAAGTGTCTCCCCAAAAAGGGAAAATTCGGTTTCGTAAAAAGGGAAAACTAAGCCCTGGGTTTATAGGACCTTTTGAAGTGCTATGACTAGTTGGTGAAGTAACATATGAGGTAACTCTACCCCCAGAACTAAAACATATTCTAACATTTTCCATGTTTCGGTATTACAACCATATATACCCGATTATAAACATGTTATAGAATATGAACCGTTACAGTTTAAAAAAGATTTGCCTTATGAAGAAGTTCATGTTTAGATTATTGACAGAAAAGAGCAAGTATTAAGGAATAAAATGATACTGTCTGTTAAGGTAATTTGAAGAAACCGCAATGCTGAAGAAGCTATGTGAGAACTTGAAGACGTTATGATGATTATCCTTAGTTATTTGCTTAATTTGTGTATAGCGATTCTGGGGACAAAATCTTTTTTTTTGGGGGGGGGGAGAATGTGCTGAATAAATTTATTGAGTCGTGATTCTGGGGACAAAATCTTTTTAAAGAGGGAAGGATGTAACGAACAGGAATTTTATAATTAATTTTAAATATCTATTGAATTAAATAAATATTTGAATTGATTTATTTATTGAGATAAATAAATATTTGATGAAATTGTTGTGTAATAATTTAATTAAAGGGTGTTATAATAATTAAATTAATGTATAATAATTTTATGATTTGAAGATTTAATTTAATGAAATAATTAAATTAAATAAATTATTTAATAATTATAATGTTGTGTAATGGTGTTTTTAAATTTAATTAGTAATGGAATTAAAGGATTTGGTTAATTTAGAAGGTTAATATTTATTAAATAAATATTAAGAATTATGTTGGCTAAATAAATATTATGTGGATAATTAAATATTATGATTTAAATTTAATAAGTGTGACATTTGTATACTATATAATAAGAAAAATATGAAAATAATTTAGGAAAAGTTTGAGAGGGTTGCCAAACATGGTCTTAAGACCTTTGGTATTTTTATCAATTAAAAACCTTTTGTTCTATAACTGATATATATTAAGTCGGCGTATTATGTATATGGGCAGGTTGGTTTTACGTGTTCTTATAACACAGTGTTGGGAAGAGAGGAGGAAGAAGGTTTTGTCAAGCTATTCTATCATCTTGCTAAGTCTTAACAAGGAATTTAAGGTATAATCAGATTTCTATTTTTAGTTGTATGTTCTGTCGACGTCGGGATTTTTATTTGTCCCTTTTATGTTCTTGTTCTTTGGTGTTCTCGTGTTATGTGAGATTTGTTTGAAAAAACAAGTGAAAAAGGTCCGACATGTATCATGTCGACGATTTGACTGTAAGAGTCGCCAGTTGGTGTTTTTAACTGGTTGCACCAACACAACCGAGAAAAAGTTTGCACATTGACCCAGTGATGTGACACTGCTTAAACGGGTCTATGAAACCAAGATTCATTTGGGTTCGGGGGCTTAATTATGCGGAGGGAAAGTGTTAGGCACCCCTCGACATCCGTGTTACCATGGTGACCGCCACTTTTCAACAAACTGTTATATGAATGTGTGTGTGTGTGTGTGGATCAATGTGAAATTTATTTGGAAGTAGTGCGAGGCCTCGTTCGCACCTATATACAAATGGTTTGAATTTTTATAAAAATTCAGTTTTAAACATGATATAGCAGTGAAATCTTGTAAAAGAGGTTTTTCAAACCCTGTGCTCAATAGTAATTGAGACCTTTTCATACTTCCATTTTATTATTAAATGTTTGACTTGTTTGCTTTTATTTTCAAGATGTGAAGCATCTTTGGAAAAATAATATATAGCAGTGCCGAACTACTCATGGGCATGATAGCCATCTAAGAAAATTCAAACACCGTGAATAATTTACAAGCTGCTTATAGCTGAAAATGTCCATCACGAGAACCGAATCTAGATTCAGTGGACTGAATCTGTGATCACATGATTCCTAGGCTCACATGATGTCACACTTTATATGAAAAGCGATGGAAGATTATATATATAAAAGTGTAGTATATATATATATATATATATATATATATATATATATATATTCTTTGCTCTTATATATTTACATTTGATCCCCATGGAGGTGCTTACGTGGTGGTTGATCATGTTTGTATATATATATATATATATATATATATATATATATATATATAAACATGATCAACCACCACGAAGCACCTCCATGGGGGATCAGAAATGTAAATAAAGTAATAAATGCGATTAACCGCCACGAAGTAAATTTCAGGCGGGACTAAATGTAAATAAAGTAGTAAAGATGATCAACCGCCAAGAAGTAAACTCAAGGCAGGACGAAATGTAAATAAAGCAGTAAAAGGCCACGAAGTAAACTCTAAGCCTAATATATATATATATATATATATATATATATATATATATAAACAGGTAAACGCTCCAGACATAAATCTACGCTCAATCGAGGCATAACTCGATAATGTTAGTCCATATATATACATATATACATATATAAGTATTTATATACAGACAGAAATGAAAACCACGGACCGAAGTCCGGGCATACACACACAACACGACTCTCAATGTGAAGAATAGTGTGTGCAAAGATGAAGAGAAAGGCTTTATAATGTGTAAGAAGGCTTATAGTGGGCTGCCAAAGAAGACTTCTATGACTATAACTGGATGAACACTCAGCTCCCGCCAGTAAAAATATAGAAATAAGTGAGCTAACAGGTGTTTAAAATGAGAAAGCACTCAATATGGGGTATGTACAGAGCAAATTTGACAGGGCTTCCTCGCCTTTTTCTGTTAAATTATGGCCACCCCAAGCTCTATATTTATAGAGCTGGTGGCCGCAGGTGTACCTGCAGCTGCCCGGGGTGACCCGAGCTCTGCGGGTCTCGCCGTCTCAAAGTATGTGCACTCGTGCACTGTGATGTCCGCTCGAACTTGTAAAACTTCATTTCGAGCATCCGAATAAGGTGTACAAGACCTTCTCCTGATCGCTTTTGTCGAGAGTTACGCAATGACATGGGATTAGAGGTTGTACGAAGTCAGGAAGAGGGGACCATGCCCATGGTCTTCAAGCTTCAAATTCTATCCGGTGTGCTGCCATGCGTAATAGTCACTCGGGATTATAATTCTTTGGCTCTTGTGGGACACTGCTGTGTAGAAATGTATGTATAAAATGCTAAGACGGCGCGATGTGGGGTTGAGGTGGCAAGATGATGATTTTGCCCCTCACTGGGGTTATCTCTGGTTTGGGCTGATAAAGCAGATTTTGCTTAGGGTTATCTCTGAGATTGGACTGCTACAAGTGTTTCAATTCCTCAGTGTCATCTTTAAGTGTGTCTGTCTTCCCGGTGTTATCTCCGGGTCTTTGGAATGAGTGCCTCGGTAGGAGTTCCGAGGTTAAAACTGATTGCATGCATTTGAAACAAGCATTTTTGAGGTTATCGCTGGAACTGTAACGACATTCCTTAGGGTTATCTCCAAGGATGAAACTCGGGGTTATCTCTGAGCTTGGAACTGATACTCCCTGTGTGTGTTCCGGGGTTGAGACTGAACTTCCGGTGGTATCCGGAATGGATGTGAGCTATCTTCCAGGGTTATCTCCGAAAGATGAATCTGCCCTCCTGCAATGTTAGTAACAGGTATACAGAAAATTTTGAGTGTCTACAGATGCCCCTCTTTATCATATTTATGCAATGCAAGGCATGGATAGGATAAAGAATCCTAGACACTTGAAATGGAACAAGATAAATATGATTCCATATGCAGCAACATAATACAAATGCATGATGCATGTGTTTGGTTGGATAGTTTTCTAACATGATGGTATGATTGTCGGTTCCCTGTTAATCTTGTCGGGGATGACAATCAGTGATGTCTAGGACATGCGATCCAAGTCTTCTAGGATGTTAACGTTGGGGTTATCACTAAAGTCCTGAATCCTTGATGCAGACTTTACTCTGAAGATGTGCCTCTCGTGTGCAAGAGATCTATAGGGATAAAGATTTGTCTATTTGAGGATGTGTATAACATATTCCATCATCGGTCCTCTCCGATGAGGATGGTCTTCTCTGGTTTGTGTCACCAACATATACCACGGTCATGTTAGAGTTACTGCCAATAGTATGTATTGTCAGGGCTGCCTGACCTTCGCTGATGTGTGTATCACCGGATAGATCCCTGTTAGGAAAACTGTCAAGGCTGCTTGACGTTCATTGATGTGTGTATCAACGGTTGAATTGCATTGTAATCCCCGCTAGGGAACATGTCAAGGCTACTTGACCTTCATTGACACGTATATCAATGGTTGCATTACGTTGTGACCCCCGCTGGGGAACATGTAAAGGTTGCTTGACCTTTATTAATGCGTATATCAATGGTGGCATTGTATTGTGACCCCCGCCGGGGAACATGTCAAGGATGTTTGACCTTCATTGATGCATATATCAATGGTGGCATTGCGTTATGACCCCCGCCGGGGAACATGGATGGATGAAATCTGCGTTGTGACCTCCGCTGGGGTACAGGTTTTAGGGCTACTACCCTGAACTGATGGCATCAGACCTTGGTGAGGTATTGCCGAATGTAGTTTGCAACAACTGAGATCATCGGTATAGTGTACACTGTATTTGGGCGAAGACTAATGAGTGATATGTAAAGCCACAGTTTGGCCCGTGAAAACCAGGATTTTAGGCTATTCCACTCAATCGTGTAGAATTTTTATTCCTGATTTGGCCTTTATTAGTTGTAGGGCAGTTTTGACCCATTCTCGCTATATCTTTTGATAGGCCTCTATTAGTTGTAGGGTAGTTTTGCCCCATTTCCTTGTATTTTAGTTGTACAGAGATGTATTAGATGATGATATACTTAGGAATGTATATATAGTTTTCCATTCCCTATATCATATTGCCATATATTGTATCATGCATGTTATTATGTTATATATATGTATGTATGTCCAGAGATATTCAGCATTTACCTTTGGATAATCTTATGACACGACCCGTACAGATGTCTTCTTCGACAGTTAGCCGTATTGATCATACCCCGCCATTATTGGTGGCATCTGGTATGCGATCGTGGTATGATAGTATGTCACCATTGGACAAGGTTACTGTAGATCAGCTGTTGTAGCATACTATGACCCTATTGATGTTTCAGGTTCCTGCAGGATTCATAGAGGGCATGCTGGAGCACTGGGTATCGGAGAGGCAGGTTTTCTGATTTGGGACCTAGGAGTTGACTCCTACTCTGGAGGATTATGCACGTTTGACGATGCTGCCACTGGACATACCTTACGTGCATAATATCCTTTGCATTTACTACTTATATATATATATTTATTTATTTATATTTATATTTTTGTCAGGCCCAGAGTTTACTTCGAGACCTTTTACTGCTTTCTTTACATTTAGTCCGGCCTGGAGTTTACTTCTTGGCGGTTGATCTCATTCTCTTCTTTATTTACATTTCTGATCCCCCATGGAGTTGCTTCGTGGTGGTTGATCATGCACACACACACACACATATATATATATACAGCTTTTATATATATATATAATCGCCATCGCTTTTCATACAAATCATATTATGTGAGCCTAGGAATCATGTAAACATGATTAGATCTACTAAATCTAGATTCGGTTCCGTGATGGACATTTTTCATTGTATGGCGACTTGTACATTATTTACAGTGTGTCTTAATTTCCTTAGATAGCTATCATGCCAATGAGGAGTTTAAGATCAGTATATTATTTTCTCAAGATGCCTCACATCTAGAAAATAAAAGCAAACAATAGTAACATTTAACAATAAAATGGAAGTATGAAAAGGTCTCAATTCCTATTGAGCATGGGGTTTGAAAAACCTCTTTTACAAAACTTCATTGCTATATCTGTTTAAAACTGAATTTTTCTATAAATTCAAACCCTTTGTATATAGGTGCGAACGAGGCCTCACACTACTTTCAAATAATTGCACATTGATCCATTCACACACACACACATACATTCATATAACAGTTTCTTGAAAAGTGGCGGTCATCGTGGGAACACGGATGTCGGGGGGTGCCTAACACCTTCCCTCCGCATAATCAAGCCCCGAACCAAAAATGAATCTCGGTTTCACAGACCCGTTTAGCAGTGTCAAATCACTGGGTTAATGTGCAAACCTTTTCGATTGCGTTGGTGCAACCAGTTAAAAACACCAACTGGAGACTCTTAACAGTCTATCGTCGACATTATACATGTCAGACCTTTTTAACTTATTTTTTCAAACAAATCTCACATAACAATGAGAACACCAAAGAACAAGTAACGAAAAGGGACAAATAAAAATCCCGACGTCGACAGGTGGCGACTCTGCTGGGGACTCTAGTAAGAGGGCTTAAGCCGCTATTACAAGCTTTTTAAAACTGTTATATGCTTGTGTGTGAATATTGCATTTACATTTATGATGAATGTGTACGACTGCATTTTACTTACTGCCCTGCTAAATATCTATCTGTGATATTAGTGCTTCGCACATGTCATCATTTTCATAAACGGTGAGACACGTTGTACGTGAATGTATATTGTGTGGTTCCTCCACCAGGAGGCTATCCTGTCGGTGTTTGATTGCTGGACTCGTAGGGAGACTAATTCCAACAAGGCTCAGGAAAGGCACCACCCAGATTCGCTCCAGTTAAAAGACCGGATTAACTTCCCGTCAAGTAGATTGCGATAATCTGGGGACCTTTATGCCAAAAAGCCGCGAGAGTAACCTCTGATAAACCAAACGCGGAGGAAAGTCTCTTCATGCTTTCCATTTTCAATTACTTGTAAATGCATTTACTTGTAATTTTATTCCATGTTCATCCATATGTAATGGAAAATATGAAGAATATCTGTGCATACATAACATGTTATCAATTAACACCCGTTTTTACAGGACAATATTCCTAAAATGGGCACATTATGATAGCATTTACATTATCCCTAAGACTAAACTACATAAGTCTTTTATAGGGAAATCATTGGGCCTGTTACCCGCTCAAAATCCAAAAAAGGCCACTAGCCTACAGCCAATCATGTCTTCTTCTAACCAGTCTAATCCTGTTTGTCGAGAAGAATTTGATGGATTAAGTAAACAAATTACAGACTTGGCTGTTCTCCTGAAAGAATTGCATCTGTCCACTCAAGGTACAAAGAGGCCTACATATACATAATCCTCTACACAAGAAGGATCTCAAGGTTTGGAAAAAACAATTCCAGAACCTCAATTGGATACGACCAACAAAGACCCTGAAAACACCCATCTCAAAGGAGATCCAGACACCAGTGATATCAGGAAGAAGGTCCTCTAAATGGAGGAAACTATTCGTGTGACGCCTCCAAAATAGGTATAAATCACCCATTCTTAGTCACCAAATACATGGTACAGAAACAACTACAACTTTATTAATACAATTGTCGTGCAAAATACGACAACATATAAACTGTGAGTTTAAATACAAATATTATCATCTACACAATATTCACACCCAAATAAGTCCTCATTACAATTATTAATACACTATTTTACAAAATAGTGAGGACTTCAAAAACAACTTCCTAGAACCGTCATTCCATACCCTGTGACGCCCCCAAAATTAGGTATACGTCACCCATCTTGGGTCGCCACTTACATGGTACATAAATTCAAATACAACTTACTAACATAACTGTCGTGTACTATACGACATAAACTGTGAGTTTGAATACAAATATTGTCTACTAGATATTATACAAACTCAAAAGGAGTCCTCATTACAACTATTATCACATTATTTCACATAATAGTGAGGACTACTAATGCTATCCTCTGGACCATTACTCCGTTCCCCGACTCGTCCCAGCTATATTCTCATTTCCTGAAGAGAACAGTGAAAGAAAGGGTGAGCTCAACTAGCCTAGTAAAAAATATTATGACTAAGATAATGCAGAATAAATTATCATTAGCCTTCAAATGATGTTAAACCGATAAAATACAATAGACAACCGGTTTAAGCTGCAGTGAATATGCAATCCATTAAAAGAGTCAAGTAGAAAATAAAGTCTACTATCTTTTATGATTTAAAAGGTTTTTCATCACTGTTATAGTTGAGACTCAGCTTTAATAAATATTCCACCACATCTAATCATCCCTGTACCACGGTCAAGAATTTTCATTAAATCATCAATGGTCATGAATATACCGAATCACCCCTGGTCATAATCATACCAAAAACTATCCATCACTGCATTACAGGCCACTGAGGACTTTTATCACATCATTTATATCAAGCCATGATTATACCGAATGATCCCTGGTCATAATCATACTAAGTTCATCTATGCACGTAAGCCAAAGATAACATAATATAACATGAGGATGATGATAATGACATAATAATTCAATAAAACAAGTTCATTTAATTAATTTATTCAGAACTAATAACGCCCAAATTGTCAACATGATACTGTTTTGTAGAGTAAAATTCAAGAATGATCAGAAGAATATTTCCATGAAAAGATACTGGATGAAACGCAAATATCAAGGATATTCTACTAATTTCATGGAGTATAGAAGTCAAAGTTTTAACCAACTGGGTATAATAAAGAATGGAATAACAAAAGAAATCACCATGCATGCGGTGCAGATAGACAAAGTTATTCAACGAGAATAATAATAACGGAACCAGTCGGGTGAAATTCACACCAACAGGATGATCAAATGTAATAATAAATCTTTGAATAATAAACAATGGAACCGAAGTCGGTGTAAAACACACGCATGTGATATTCCAATAGAATAATAAATGCGAAATAATAAACAATGGAACCGAAGTCCGGTGTGTAAAACACATGCATGAGGATATTCCAAATGAATAATAAAGAATGGAATAACGAGAAAAAGATCACCAAGTATAGGGGATTCACAGCGTATCTGAGTTATTCCAATGTAATAAATAAGAATGGAATAACATAAGGATTTCACCAAGTATAGGGTATGCCGCATATACAAAGTTATGTATAGGGTATACCACTTTTAAAAGTTATTCCAATAGAATAATAATGAATGGAATAATGTAAGTTCTCTTCATGAATAAGAAAGAATAACACCCTTACAGTACAACAAATAATATCCTTCTACCGTAAAAAGACCTTTGGATATCAAAGTAGTGAAGTACCGAATACTCTTCTTCTTTCTCTCTATAGATTTTCTCTCTATAGCTTTCTCTATAATTTCCCTCTCTAGAGTTCAAATTGAATTCGTAAGAAAATAATGAAGGAATGAACTTCTATTTATAGGAAAATAGAATGCATAGTAATTAATCCATGAATGGTCCAGATTGATTTACTTTAATCTAACGGTCCATATTTAAAGAAAAATCTTTTAAATAAAATATAATATATTCTATTTATATAAAAACATTTTACTATGCAAACACTATGCAATACTATGCAAAACACTATGCAAAATACTATGCAACACTATGCATAATAAAATATAATATATTCTATTTATAGAATAACTTTAATAAAGTATTACATTTTATATAAAAGATGTTTCGCATTTTATTACGTTAATAATATGAATAAAACAAAACGTCATTATCGCTATAATAATTCATATTATTAATCGACAATAATGGAATCAAACTGAGTGACTTCTCACATAAGCATCAATAATCAATACCGCGTGCTACTATGCAACCACACGTATTACTGTACTTTTACTACCGAGTAGTTCAACAGTATCAACGGTAAAACTTCCGCCGTTATTTCAATAAAATATTTTTGTCGTTTTCTCAATCCGACAATAATTCTGTTGTGGGGTCCACCAATGATTGAGTAGTTTATCGAATATTCCTCGCTAAACCGAATATTCCCCGACCAATCGAATATAATATAACCACTTGCATACTTTGCAAAATTTATAAATACTACCCACAACTATAATATTATCTCAAATTCACACCATAATATTAAAAATTATTTCGACAAAATTTAAATCTTTATTGATAAAATCAGGGTCTCACAATCTCCCCTCCTTATGGAATTTAGCCCTCGAAATTAGGGTACGATACACAGTATGATAAAGAGGTGAGGATACCTTGAATACCTTTATCGTTGAAAACATTAAATTCATCTTTGCAATCCTACCAAAGATATTCATTAACAATTCATCTTTGCACTACAAAGCCAAAGATATACAAGCTGTAAAATCAATAATACTGAGACTCAGCTTAATAGTATCACAACCATGAATTATTCATGCACTACTGGCTAAGGATATTCATGTTTTCAATTACGATCATGATTATACCGAATAATCCGTGGTCATAATCATACCAAGTCTATCAATGCACTACGGCCAAAGATAATCGTGTATTCATTAGTATCACGACCACAAATTATCCATGCACTACGGCCAAAGATAATCGTGTATTCATTAGTATCACGACCACAATTATCCATGCACTACGGCTAAAGATAATCATGTATTCATTAGTATCACGACCACAAATTATCCATGCACTACGGCCAAAGATAATCGTGTATTCATTAGTATCACAACCACAAATTATCCATGCACTACGGCCAAAGATAATCGTGTATTCATTAGTATCACGACCACGAATTATCCATGCACTACGGCCAAAGATAATCGTGTATTCATTAGTATCACGACCACAAATTATCCATGCACTACTACCAAAGATAATCGTGTATTCATTAGTATCACGACCACAAATTATCCATGCACTACTACTAAAGAAGATAATCGTGTATTCATTAGTATCACGACCACAAATTATCCATGCACTACGGCCAAAGATAATCGTGTTTTCAATTACGGTTATGATTATACCGAACAATCCCTAGTCATAATCATACCAAGTCCATCTATGCACGTGAGCCACAGATGACTTTCAACATAATATAAGCATGAGGATAATGATATAAAGAATCAATCAAATAAGATAAAGGATAAATATTAAACATTTATAATATAATTTATCCAGGATTCAAGAATATCCCCATGTTATCAATCACTTAATAATCTCATAATCTAATATCATTAATATTATAACAATATTTTAATCACTTCTTAAATTTATAAACAATTTATCTCAATTGTTTACGCTTTACCATATAATGCATTTAATCATTCAAAATGCCATACTCATAAGATATCATCACCAATTATCAAATCCTCATCAAAAAATATGCATATACTCTATATAGGATTCTCTAGCCATAAAATCCTATTTTCAACTTTGTTACTTCACATAACATATTTAACTCATATGTTTAGTAATTAAACTATTTTCATGAAAAATACCAAATCAGTCCCAAAAATATTTCTTTTCTGGGATTTAGCATAATATAGTCCCATAATGAAAATATATTTTTCTCGGAATTTTTAAAATTCATTTACTATTTTTCAAAATTAATTTTAATTAATTTCTTAAGAAATTAGCTACCTCAAGCTTAACTCCAAAAATTCCCAAATCTTGGTAGGACCTTACACATGTTAACTTGAGCTTCTAGTTTAAATTTCATGGTCATCTGAGTTATAGAACTCAGGTTATAGCGTTTTTAAATCTAAAACCTAAATATTAAAATAGTCATAACTTGCTCATTTTAAGTCAGAATGAGCTCATTTTTGGACAGGAGGTACTTTATACCATATACCTTCATGTCCCAAAAGGCCAGAATTTTTCTCATAATTTAAGTGGCCGAAACAGCCCCTCTAAAATCATGGCAGCAGTTTTTTCAGTTTTTGTAACTTTGCACTCCTTTGCTAAAATCAGTCCACACAAAAATCTACAACACCTTTTCCAGTAATTCCACTTGTATTAGTTAGGTAACTCATAGATCTAACTCTAGGACTTGACCACATTCAAAAATTCAAAATATAATAGGAGATATGGTCAATTGAATTTCATGTTACGTTTTTCACCAAAATCTGATTTTCAACTCTTTGTGATTTCTAAGAAACTTTCATGTTTTTACATACTAACCAACATAACTCATCATAAAACTTACTAATACCATGAATACCCATGATTTTCATTAGTCCAATGCTTTTATTATGACTTTCATCATAATCCTCGTAAACAGATCCTTTTAGTTGAAGAAATATTTGAGGGTTTAAGAAATGGGTTTTGTACTGGGGTCAATACAAAATTCGATTTCATGCTCTAAGTAGGCTAAGAAGTCTTCATGAATACGCCAGGAAATTTATTAATAATAGAAATATCATTCAAAACTGTGACTCTCATCCAAGACTTGGATAGTACGTCACATTGATATCAACTGTGACTTCTATCCCTTAACCTAGATAGCACCTCACAATGATACCTATAAACTTGCTATCTTCATTCACGATGTCGCCTACAGAAAGTCTGGCTTCGGTGCATTCCACACAAGAAAGTCAACAACGAAAGGATCGGGGCTCTTTACTTATGGCTTGATATAACAGTGATTAACTTTAGGATTTGGTTACTTTGAATTCGTATAACAGGTTGGTTAGGAATATGAAAGCTAACAACCTTACAAAAAGAATAATGAGTAGTTAACCAATTGATTCCTAAAATCAAAGGCAAGTATTTTCAAAGAGATAAGATTGACAGGTAACGTGAAAGTGTCGATTTGAATCAACAAGAT
Organism: Panax quinquefolius; assembly: GCA_020205615.1. Lineage (NCBI taxonomy): Eukaryota > Viridiplantae > Streptophyta > Magnoliopsida > Apiales > Araliaceae > Panax > Panax quinquefolius. Next base: position 54,583,805 of record CM035161.1, on the reverse strand, counting down.
TTATAAACAGTGGAGGTAACGAAGGTTTCTCCCAACTAAGTTTAAACAGATAAATCAAAGTCCAATTTCTCCGAGTCAAATTTAAACGTTGAACATAAGCAAGAGAGATAAAATAATAGGTAGAACCCAGTATCGAATACGATATAGACTTCGCAAGAGCTTATGATTAACTTACCCGTGATAATTTTATTCAGGTTCCTCGTCACGAGAAAAAAAAACGCTCTCTCTTAAACTACCGGCTTTGGCTTGTCTGGGACATCCTTTGGCATCACTATCTCAACTGGACTTGACTTCACCATACGACAAAATCGAGCTAAGTGACCTTCTCTTCCGCAATTAAAACACGCTTTGGATTGCTGCGTACAGTTTGGACGGATGTGTCCCTCCTGTCCGTATTTGAAACATACGACCGGTGGTCGTTCTTCTTCCTTTGAAACGGGTGCTGATGCCGACGTCTTCACGTCATTGTTGAACCCGCTCTTCTTGAAATGTCCATTCTTATTATCTTGGCCATGATTACCACCGAAATGGTTACCATTCTTGGCATGAAAATTTCCCCCACGATGGTTATCATTACTCCGATGACCGTTGCCACCGGTATGATTATTATCGTGTTGTTGCTCATTACCTTTTGGTTGAGCTGACTCAACGGTCTCATGTGCTTCATTGCTTATCTCAATATTTTCAGATGTCATTTTCAAATACTGTCACAAAACAAGGGTTAATTAACATATCACATATTATCCCTATACTCTGACCGACCAATTAAATACCAAATAAATTGACCGAAATCCACATACGGACGATTTTACAAGCTATAATCAAATTTCAGTCAAGAAATGGGGTCCACAAACATGAAAAGTATGTTTTAAATATTTTTAGTAACAAAAATACTCTTCTTCTTCATTTATTCATATATCCCACATTCATTGTAAAAATATCATCATTATTATATTATTATAATATAATAATATATTTAAATGAATTATTTTATCAGAAAAAGATAAAATAACAATTTTCAACAATTGTAACATTAAAAATTTTCTCCATCTATATCCACATAAAATGAGTATTTTCCTTATCATATAAATCAATAATTAATTATTCATAAATAATATTACAGAATCACAATACTGACAACCAGGCCGTTCCCAAGAAAGAGGGGGCTTTCCAATAAGGATTTCTCCTTACTGGCGCAAAATTAGGTGACCAAACCTCTCCTTAGATAGAACTTTCTAGAAATTGCCAATAATGCTATCTAATAATATTATTCAAATAATATGAATTATTGATCTGATAATGGAAAATACTGTGTAATGACAATTATTGAAACAACAATAATATAAAATATCAACGCAACAATTATTGAATCAATAAAATAAAATATTGAAGAGTAATTACTATAACAATTATTGAGTAGTGCCATTTTACGTAAGAATAAATAATTGGTGCAATACTGTGTGCTACTATGCAACAACGCGTATTACTATGTTTTAACCATCGGGTATTCCAACAGTATTAACAGTAACAACTACGCCGTTATTTATAAACAACTTATACTTGTCCTTTTCTTCATCCAATCGCTTTCCGTTATGGGGCCCCACAAGGTCTGCTATCGTCAGCATTTAATATTCCTTGACAAAGAAGAATATTCGGACGACCAAATGAATATTTCCCGGCAACAATGAATATTTTATAACCACTTGCTTATTTAAAAATATTTTCGCATTTTACCCATAACTAACCACATTAATCAAATCAACCCTTACTATTTCAAAATAATAAATAGAGGAAATTCAATTTCATTTATAATAAGTTGGGGTCTTACAACCTCCCCTCCTTATGAAATTTTGTCCTCGAAATTGACGTACATACCTGGTGTTTCGAAAAGGTGAGGATACCTTGCTTTCATTTCCGTTTCCAACTCTTAGGTCATTTCTTCAATTGCTTGGTTTCTCCACAAAACTTTGACTTGGGGTATGACCTTTGTGCATAGAACATGCTCATTCCTATCCAAGATCTTGACAGGTACCTCCTCGTATGTTAAGTCTTCTGCTATCTCGTCCATTTCTAACTCAATAACGTGGTTTGGGTCTTTCACATATTTACGAAGCACAAATATATGAAAAATATTATGAACACGAGACATACTTGGAGGTAACGCGAGTTTATAGGCCACATTTCCTACTCGGTCAAGAATCTGAAATGGACCAATAAATCGTGGATTGAGCTTTCTTCTCTTCCCGAATCTTGTAACTCCCTTCTATGGAGCCACATGCAATAATACATGATCCCCAATACTAAATTCCACGTCCTTTCGATGAAGATTCGCATAACTCTTTTGTCGATCCTGTGCCGTTTGTATACGTTATCGAATTATTTTGATCTTTTCTGTAGTCATACATACCAAATTTGGTCCCAACAATGTTGCTTCACCCACCTCGTCCCAACATACTAGAGAGCGACACTTTCGTCCATACAATGCTTCAAATGGAGCCACGCCTATACTTTCCTGATAACTGTTGTTGTAGGAGAATTCCACCAATGGTAAATAATTATCCTAACTCCCTTTGAAGTCTAGGACATAGAGTCTTAATAGATCTTCAAGAGTTTGAATAGTCCTCTCTGATTGTCAGTCCGTTTGAGGATGATATATCGAACTGAATCGTAAATCCGTGCCCATAGCTTTTTGCAAGCTAACCCAAAATCGTGAAGTGAATCTTGGGTCACGATCCAAAACTATGGATACTGGCATGCCATGCAATCTCACAATCTCATTCACGTACATACGAGCAAGACGTTCAAGGGAATAAGTGTCTCGTATAGGCAAGAAATGAGCAGACTTAGTTAATCAATCAACAATGACCCAAATCGCATCTATGCCTTGAGAAACCGTGGGAAGACCCGTAACGAAATCCATGGTAATGTGTTCCCACTTCCATTTCGGAATCTCAAGTGGTTGCAATGGACCCTTTGGCACTTGATGCTCTGCCTTTACACGTCGACAAGTTAAACACCTCTAGATAAACTTCGCGATCTCTCTCTTCATATTGTTTCACCAAAATGTATGTCGAAGATCATGATACATTTTGGTACTTCCAGGATGGATTGTAAACGGTGTATTGTGTGCCTCCATCATGATCTTGTACTTCAAATCAGAGTCATTAGGAACACAAAGTCTGGAGTGGACTCGAAGTATTCCTTCTTCATCGATTCTTGCTTCCGGGTTAATACCTTCTTGTACTTTCTTCTTCATACGCATTAGCTCCGGGTCTGTGGCTTGAACAACTTTAACTTCATCGATTAAAGTTGGTTCTATGCGTATACTTAACATCATCACATGGGTTCCCAGAGTTTTGAATTCTATCTTCATCTTTTGTAAATCACATAAAATAGGCCTTTGTGTTAACAACATTGCACTCGTTCCTACATATGATCTTCTACTCAACGCGTTAGCTACCATGTTCGCTTTTCCAGGATGGTATTCAATAGTGTGGTCATAATCTTTCAATAGCTCAAGCCAACGTCGTTGCCGCATGTTGAGTTCCTTTTGGGTGAAGAAATATTTGAGGCTTTTATGGTCTGAATATATCTCCACTTTCTCCCCATATAGATAGTGCCTCCATATCTTTAGCGTGAAAACGTCTGCTGCCAACTCTAGATCATGAGTAGGATAATTCTTCTCATATTCTTTAAGTTGTCGCGAGGCATAGGCTATGACTTTCTCATGTTGCATGAGAACACACCCTAACCCTTTGCCCGAAGCATCGCTATAGATAACAAATCCATCCAAACCAGATGGTATTGTCAGAACAGGTGCTGAAATAAGTCTCCTCTTAAGCTCTTGAAAACTCTTCTCGCATTCCTCGCTCCATACGAATTTTGTATCTTTTCGAGTCAGCTGAGTTAACGGAGTAGCGATTCGAGAAAATCCTTCCACGAATCTCCGATAATAACTAGCTAAGCATAGAAAGCTACGCACTTCAGTCACCAACTTCGGTTGCTCCCAACTTTGTATTGCTTCAATTTTCGCCGGGTCAACAGATACTCCATGTTTGACACCACGTGCCCAAGGAATGCTACTTCCTCAAGCCAGAACTCGCATTTCTTAAACTTAGCATAAAGCTTATTTTCACGAAGCCTTTGGAGTACCAGCTTTAAATAGTGTTCATGATCTTCACGACTTTTGGAATATATGAGGATGTCATCAATAAAGACAACAACGAACTGATCCAAATATTCCTTGAATACTCGGTTCATCATATCCATGAAAGCCGCAGGAGCATTAGTCAATCCAAAAGACATGACTAAGAATTCATAATGCCCATATCGAGTTCTGAAGGTAGTCTTTGGAATATCCTCAGTTCTAATCTCAGTTGATGATATCTAGAACGAAGATCGATCTTTGAAAAGAATTATGCTCCTTGCAACTAGTCAAACAGGTCATCAATGCGAAGTAGCGGGTACCTATTGTTGATGGTGACATGGTTCAATTCCTGGTAGTCAATACAAAGTCACATACTCCCGTGTTTCTTCTTTACAAATAAATTAGGAGCACCCCAAGGAGATGTACTAGGACAAATGAAACCGATGTCAAACAACTCCTGTAGTTGGACCTTTAACTCCTGAAGTTCAATAAGAACCATTCGATATGGGGATTTAGAAATGGGATTTGTACCAGGTTCAAGGTCAATAAAGAATTCAACTTCACGTTCTGGGGGTAGACTGGGAAGTTCTTCAGGAAATACGTCAAGAAATTTACTAACAACAGGAATATTATTCAAATCTGACGTGTCTTTATTCAAATCCATAACATGGGCTAAGAAAGCTTGACATCCATTTTTTAATAAACGAATAGCTTTATGACTTGATATGATAGTGATTGATTTTAGTGGTTTAGTTGCTTGAATTCGTACAACAGGTTAGTTAGGAATATGAAAACTAACAACCTTACGAAAATAATCAATTTTTGCATGATGAGTAGTTAACCAATCAATCCCGAAAATCACAACAAAAGCAAGTATCTTTAAAGAGATAAGGTAAACAGGTAATGTGATGGTGCCAACTTGGATCAAACAAGATTTATAAATAGTGGATGTAATGAAAAATTCTCCAAACGAAGTCTCCATAGATTAGTCAAAGTCTAATTTCTCCGGAGTTAAGTTTAAACATTGAGCACAAGCAGGAGAGATAAATGAATGGGTAGCACCGGTATGTAGTAAGGTATAAACTTCGCAAGAATTTATGATTAGCTTACCTGTGATCACCTCATTTGGGTTCCTCGCATTTTGACCAGTCACGATAAATGCTCTTCCAGGAACCGTTGACTTTGACTTCTCTGGGACAGCCTTTTGAGTCACCATCCCCCCTGAACTTGGTTTCGCTACCGTACAATCTCGAGCGATATGTCCTTCTTTTCCACAATTATAGCATACCTTGAACTGTTGTGGACAGTTTGGGCTAATATGTCCCTCTTTTCCGCATTTATAGCATACGACCGGTGGTCGTTCTTCTCCCTTAAAACCAGTTACTGCTGGTGCTGACGTCTTCGCATGGTCATTGTTGAATCTCCTCTTTTTAAAATCTCCTCCCGACTCGCTTCTTCTATTCTCATGGCCATGATTACCACCAGAGTGGTTACTGCTTTTGTCCATATTTTTCTTTCCTCGCTGGTTATCGTTGTTCCGATGACTGCTGTCACCGGTATGGCCATGGTTGTGGTCCCTCGGTTGAACGTACTCGTTATCTCGCTCTAATAATTGAGCCCTGTTGACAATATCTGAATATAGAGAAAACTTATGAGAAATGAGATATTGACGTATGTTGGGTTTCAAACCTCTCAGAAACATCCACGTCATACGTTCCTCATTCTCCACCAAATGAGGTACAAACGTGGATAACTCTGCGAACTTCGCCTCGTACTGGGACACCGTCATGTTGTTTTGCTCCAGTTTAATAAACTCTACTTCCTTCATATGATGAATACTTTCAGGAAAGTACTTGTCATTGAACAGTTTCTGAAACATTTCCCAAGACATGCCGAAAGGTGGATGGTACGCTTCACGATTCCCACCAAGAATCGCGCTTTATTACGGAACATAAAAGTGGCGAATGGAACCTTCTGGTCCTTCGTGTATCCCAAGACATCGAATATCTTAGTAATTTGCTTGACCCATGTCTCCGCCTTAATCGGATCTGGCTTTCCCCAGAATTCTGGTGGTCCTAACTCTTTGAACTGCTTGGCTGTGATAAACCGTGTATTGCTATCATTTCCTCCTGTATATTGAACACGAGTCTCCCTCGTCTGATTTTGCATGAACTGCAAAAAGCTTCTAAACATTTTGTCATTCATCGTCTGATCAGTGGTGTTGTTTACAGGAGGAGCATTACCGGCCTGTTGCACATTCTCCTCATTGGTGAGTAAAGGTGTCTCCACGGTCTCATTTGCTCCGCTATTAACATTCTCAGTTGCCATTCTCAAATACTGCCATAAAACAAAGGTTAATTAAAGAAATTAACATATCACATAATATCCCTATATTTTGACCAACCAACAAATAAGCTTAGGTAGGACACACTAGCGAAGGACTTACTCGTCTCTCCCCTCCTAGTTCTATTCCTCTATCTCCGTCAGAGATCATATCCCTAAGCTCTGATACCAACTGTGACGCCCCCAAAATAGGTATACAACACCCATTCTGAGTCGCCAAATACATGGTACAGAAACAACTACAACTTTATTAATACAATTGTCGTGCAAAATACGACAACACATAAACTGTGAGTTTAAATATAAATATTGTCATCTAGACAATATTCACACCCAAATAAGTACTCATTACAATTATTAATACACTATTTTATAAAATAGTGAGGACTTCAAAAACAACTTCCTAGAACCTTCATTCCATACCCCGACTAGTACTCGTTACAATCTCACCTCCTGAGAAGAAAAATGGAACAAAAAGAAAAAGGGTGAGCTCAACTAGCCCAGTAAAGAATATTATGACTAAGATAATATAGAGCAAATTATCGTTAGTCTTCAACAGGGAAAAATCTGATAGAATATAATAGACAACAAGTTTTAGATCAATATTCGCAGCAGAAATAATAATTCATAGAAGAGTTATGTAGAGAATGAAATCTACAATTATCTATGAATTTAAAAGTCCATCATCAATATTTTATCCCTGTAACATCAATCAATATACATCTTGAATCAAATATTCATCTTTGCACTACATGCCAAAGATATTCATCAGTTGGTCATGCTCATCTCAACACATGTTCATCTTTGCACTACGGGCCAAAGATATTCATCAAAAAATCATTCATCTTTACACTACAGACCAAAGATATTCAGTAATATCATCATTTAGGACTGAGGATGATGAAAAATATTTTTAAAGAAACGAATCCAGTGAAACAAAAGAACAAATTTTAAGGATTTGTACTTCAAGCAATCCAAGTTCAAAAATACTTCATATATAATCATAGTGGAGTAAAATTCAAGAATGAAGACCAAAACATGGATACAATCAAAACTAGTATCCATAATAGATATTTTGGACAAAAAACAAAAATTTAATTTTTTTTGTGAATAGTGTCGTATTCGTGAATAGTACCGTATACGTGAATAATGCCGTATACGTGAATATTAACCCCGACACTAAAAGACAAGAATTTCACAAGAAAAATATTACCAATATTCCAGCATAATGATATTGAAAGAAATAATATCATTTTTAAAAAAAATAATATCCCTTACCTTGAAACGACAAAGATTTCCGATTTGGAATATGGATATAAGGTCAAGAGAACTTGCACCGTATAGCAACACTCAAAGTATCAAAATACTCACAAGAATACGCTCGATAATATAGAGAGAGAAAACTTTAGTATCTGGTGTGATTTTTAATTCTAACCTAAACACCCTATTTATAGGAAAATGCTTAGAACACCAAAGCAGAAAATTTAATATAATATTAATATTATCTTCTTAAACTTCCTACGCACACCAATTGAGTCCAAACATCATCCATCCACTCAATAAAAGTAAGAAAAACATTTTTCATAAATAAAACAATTAAAACTTCCAAAAATTAATTATTCTGGAACTTCGGAGCTTCAATAATTCATAATAAATAGCCTTTTTATCAGAAAAATTCGAATCTTATGTCCATTCCATAGGAAATTCAATTTTCTACAACTTTGAAAGTTTAAGTTTTTCCAAATTCCAAGCAGAAGTTGACCAAAATCCACATACAGACGATTTTACAGGCTATAATCAAATTTCAGTCAAGAAATGGGGTCCACAAACACGAAAAACATGTTTTAAATATTTTTAGTAACAAAAATACTCTTCCTCATTTATTCATATATCCCACATTCATTGTAAAAATATTACCATTATTATATTATTATAATATAATAATATATTTAAATGAATTATTTTATCAGAAAAAGATAAAATAACAATTTTTAACTATTGTCACATTAAAAATTTTCTCCATCTATATCCACATAAAATGAGTATTTTTCTTATCATATAAATCAATAATTAATTATTCATAAATAATATTATGTAATCACAATCATCGACAATCGGTAGTTTCTAGGAAAGAGGGGGCTTTCCAATAAGGATTTGTCCTTACTGGCGCGAAATTAGGTGACCAAACCTCTCCTTAGATAAAACTTTCTAGACATTGCCAATAATGCTATCCAATAATATTATTCAAATAATATGAATTATTGATCTGATAATGGAAAATACTGTGTAATGACAATTATTGAAATAACAATAATATAAAATATCAACGCAACAATTATTGAATCAATAAAATAAAATATTGAACAGTAATTACTGCAACAATTATTGAGTAGTGCCTTTTACGTAAGAATAAATAATTGGTGCAATACCGGTATCTCTTGTGCAACAATGCGTACATCGTGTTTTAACCATACCGGTATTCCAACAAGATTAATTGGTAACAACTACGCCGTTATTTATAAACAACTTATACTTGTCGTTTTCTTCATCCAATTGCTTTTCGTTATGGGGCCCACACAAGGCTGCGCCGTCGTACGAATATTCCCCAACAGTAAGAATATTCCACGACCAAACGAATATTTCTCGACAACAATGAATATTTTATAACCACTTGCTTATTTAAAAATATTTGCGTATTTTACCCATAACTAACCACATTAATCAAATCAACCCTTACTATTTCAAAATAATAAATAAAGGAAATTTAATTTCATTTATAATAAGTTGGGGCCTTTCAATTCATGTTGTCAAAGGGATTGGAACACATGGAAGTGTTTCATATGCTGACCTTTGCATATTTCCTGGTGTTCATTATCCAGAGAAATTCAAAACCCCTGATTTTGAAAAGTACGACGGATTAGGGGATCCTTATACACATTTGTTGGTGTTTATTGGAGAACTTGGATCTTATGCAGAAAATGAGAAGCTCATAATGCAGCTTTTCTAGAAGTGTCTGACTGGAGCAGCCCGTTTGTGGTATACCAGATTAGATAACTCAAAGATCCATAGTTGGGAAGAGCTAGCTCACGCCTTCCTCACTCAATACATTTTTCAATCTCAGATGGCTCCTGACTGGTACCAGATTACCAAGGTCAAGAAACACTCTAAGGAGTCTTTCAGAGAGTATACTCAGAGGTGGAGTCGCCTGGCTGCTCAAGTTATTCCTTCCATGACAGAATCAGAAATGGTCATGACTTTCATAGACATACAGGAAGCTCCTTTCTACGAGAGAGTTTTAGCTGGTATTGGAAAACCATTCTCTGAAATGATCAAGCACGGAGAGATGGCTGAGATGGGATTGAAATCCAGTAAGATTCAAGACCTAGCCGCTCTTAAAGCAGTTGCTGAGCACATCAACTCCAGATCTTATGGAAACAACCTCCGAAGGGTCCATAAAAAGAAAGAGGATGATGTTTCCTTGATACTACAAGGTCAGAAAGGCAGTCAGAGCATGGCTATACAGAGGAGAAACTATTCCCATTTCCAATCACAGTCTTCAAACCCTCAATTGCCTAAAAGTGGAGAAGTAAAGCGCCCTCATACGTTCACACCCTTAGGGGACTCGCTCGAGAATATTCTTGATCTTCTGACTACTAGAAAGAAAATCACACGTCTTCTTCCACCAGCCAACCCTAATTGGAAGGGTTTTGATGCTACTCGAAAGTGTGCTTATCATGCTAGGGCACCTAGACATGATACTCAAAATTGTTGGGCCTTGAAACACAAGATCCAAGATTTAATAGACAACGGGGAGATCGTGGTCACCAAACCAGATCAACCTCATGTGCAAGACAACCCTCTTCCTCAACACAAAGAAGAAGAGGTCAACATGATCAGTTGGAGTGTTGCACAAAGTTCCAGTTTTAATGGAGAATCATCCCAGACCCTCAAAGACGGTGTTGACAGATGGAATTATGCAAAGTTCCAATTTTCTATGGAGAGAAAAATGAAAGCTCTTTACAAGAAAATTGAGCAATTGGCAGAACTGGTGACCCATCAGCATCAAGTCACACGCCTATTAGTCAGCCATGAGCATGCTTATCTCCTGCCTTTTGTTATGAATGCCCCACCCTCACTTTCAGAAAGTGAAGCTATAGAGGATAAGGTTGAAAAGAGAGCAAATGCTAAAGCTTGTTAGGATTTTACCAATAAAAGGGAATTCACATACCTTGGCCAACCTATGGAGGAGATATTTCAAATGTTAATCAATGAAGGAAGAATTACATCCCTTCTGCCTCCAATCAATCCTCGTTCAAGATGGTTCAACTCTGATGGAGTTTGTCAATATCATTCACATTCTCGCGGTCACAGCACAGAAGAATACTGGGCACTCCGCCATCTCATTCAGAATCTTATTGATAGCGGTGTCCTGCAACTGGCAGATGATGACAATGTGCAACTTGAGAGTGGGAATAAATGTCCTACCAAATGGAAGGGATTAGTAGCAGTTATATCCGCTGAGGATGATGAGATTGTCAAAGCATTTCCCATACAAGCAATTCAACTCAAAGGAGCTGACAATCCTTTGAAAGTGGCCGCACCAGAGCCAATTTCTTTACCTTTTAGACCACAATATCCTATTGTCAGCTTTCACAAAGTTACATGGAATTATGGAGGAGCTGAAGGATCCACGTCTCATACTACTGCTACAGTGTCGAAGGAAAATCCACTGTATCTTCCTCAGAGGGTGATGAAGCCCACCATCAAAGCAAAGGGGAAGATTCCCATGGAGAAGATTAAAAAATTCCTCCACACTATGGGACATAATGAAGCCAAGGTGGGTTTAATCTTAAAAGAATCTCCACATCAGATATCAATACTGGACTTGGTTTTCTCTTCCGAGGATCACAGGAAGATCTTATTAAAGGTTTTGGAAGAAGCCTACTTACCAAAATCAGTGGATGTTGAAAAATTTTAACATATGGTTGATCACATTTTCAACAACAATGTGATATCCTTCACTGATGATGACATACCGCCCGAAGGGACCGGTCATTGCAAGCCATTGCGCATCGCAGTTTTGTCCTCTGGGTATATGTTAGCTGGAGTGTTGATAGATGGAGGTTCATCTCTGAATATTTGTCCTTATGCCACCTTGGTGAAGATGAATGTCAATCTCAAACGGATCCGAAGAAGCCATACGGTTATCAAAGCTTTCGATGGATCCCGGCGAAATTTCGTCGAAAAGATTGAGCTGCCAATTGAGATTGGTCCAAATACATTCAATTTATCCTTTCATGTCCTCAAGATAGATTCAGGATACAACCTGCTATTGGTGAGACCATGAATCAACATGGTTGGAGTCATTCCTTCTACGTTACATCAACAAATCAAATACATTGTAAATAATAGTCTAGTCACTATCAACACTAAGCCGGAATGTCCTGAACAAGGAGATCTACCAATCATCAGATTCAACTCAGAAGTTGAGCCGACTGGTTTTTATACTTTGGAAGTGTGTAACACGCAATACCATCCTATTAGAGCACCACTTCCCATACCCAAGATTTCTGCCGAGGTTATGTCGTCCACTCAAGAAATGATGTCATTGGGTCATCAGCTTGGAGAAGGGCTTGGTAAAAATCAGCAGGGTATTAAGCACCCTATTTAAGTGTCTAGTCAAATCGGGACAGCTGAACTAGGCTATTCTACCAGTTCCAGTCATGGAAATCCTCATAAGCACAAGTTGGTTCCTCAAGCTTCCGCCACACGGTGATTTTTTCCATCTATACCGCATGAGCTGATACAGTCTCCAGTAAAGGTGCCAGCCCATGTTATGGCTATGTTGTTTCCCAAACTAGTACCATTCAAAGCAAAAGAGGTGCTAATTCCCAATCTCGAAGTGGAAGAAAGGGAGCAGAAACGTAAACACGACATCGCCTTGATGATGTCAGGCATACGCATCATTGTCCATGACGAACATACAAACAAATATACCCCAGACGATGATTGCCTAGATATCATGGTTATCATTTGGAAGAAGGAGGACAATGACAACCCCTTTATCACTGCAGTCCATCAGGACTTTGCCCTCGACAATTGGAGCAACACTCCATGCATTGGTCGACGAGGGTAAAATGGGCAGAAAATCCCTCTGCCCTGTAGATAACTTTAATTGCTTACTTTTCTATACAGTATTAGCAGTTATTTTTTAGTACATGCTAACACTTATGTATGATTAAACATTTTTATATATTAAGTGAAACCATATTTTGTTTCAGGACTCTAAATTTAGATGTGCCTGTACTTTCTGATGAGGTACCTTCTCTCCGCAAGGATTGTAACTTTGATGCAAAGTTGGACTCAGACTTGATGGAAATACAAGAGGACATTGAGACACCTCAGGAGATTAAGGAATGGGTCACAGACAAACCTAAACCCAACCTTGACCAAACCACTTCTTTCAATATTGGAACCTTAGAAAACCCTAAGCTAATCCAGACTGGTTCAGACCTTACCCCAAACCAACAGAATGACATGGTTGCACTATTAACCCAATTCTAGGATGTGTTTGCATGGTCTCATGAAGACATGGTGGGTTTGTCCACTAACATTATTCTTCATTGCCTTCCCATTAAAGAGGGATTTAAGCCAGTTAGGCAAAAACTCAGGCGATTGAAACCTGAGTGGAGTTTAAAGGTAAAAGAAAAAATTGTGAAACAATTTCAAGCCGGCATTATCATGGTGTCTACATATCCGAAGTGGATATCCAACATTGGTCCCGTGCCTAAACTTGGAGGAAAGGTGCGAGTTTGCTTGGATTACCGGGATTTGAACAAAACTTGCCTTAAAGATAGCTTTCCCGTACCCTTTATCCACATTCTCATGGACAATATTACTCAATACGACATGTACTCCTTTGTGGATTGCTTCGTGGGGTACCATCAAATTATGGTTGCTGAGGAAGATTGGGAGAAAACTGCTTTCATCACGCCTTGGGGAACCTTTTGCTATAGACAATTGTCATTTGGCCTTATTAATGATGGGGCAACCTATTAGCAAGCTATGATGGCTCTTGTCCACGATTTAATGCATAAAGAGATAGAGATCTACGTGGATGACATCATCATCAAATCCCAAAGGGAGGAAGACCACTTAGACCATCTCAAAAAGCTTTTCAATAGGTTGCATAAGTACAACTTGAAGTTGAATCCAGCCAAGTGCGCCTTTAGTGTCAAATCAGGCAAGTTTCTAGGTTTCCTAGTCAGCCACAAAGTGATTGAGCTGGATCCCACCAAAATCCAGGCCATTAAGGAAATACACATTCCTCAGACATAGAAGGAAATACGGGGATTTTTGGGAAGAATCAACTTCATTGGCAGGTTTATCTCTCAACTCACAGTAACCTGTGAGCCCATCTTCAAGCTATTAAGGAAGAACTCCTCCATGAAATGAAATGATGAGTTCCAGAAAGCCTTCCTTATAATTAAAGAGGAGTTGGTTAACGCTCATGTTTTGGTACCTCCCAGGGATGATGTTCCCCTATTCATGTACCTGTCCATTAATGACAATGCCATAAGAATTGCGTCTTTGGGGAAAAAAAGATGATAGAGGCCAAGAACGAGCTATCTATTACCTTAGTAAAAGATTCAGCATCAGTGAACACAAGTACACTCTAATTAAGAAGACTTGTTGTGCTTTAGCATGGGCTTCCATGAGGTTACAGCATTACCTCCATGGTCACACAACCCATCTCATATCCCGTGTGGATCCTCTCAAGTATGTGTTCAGTAAGCCCATACTGAATTGTCGACTGTTTAGATGGCAGTTGATCCTACATCAATTTGACATTATCTACGTGACGCAAAAGTCTGTTAAAGGTCAAGGAATTGTGGATCAACTGGCCGCCGCACCTGCAGGGGATTACAAAACCTTGGAAACATACTTCCCCGAAGAAGGGGTAATGACAGTTCAACAATACCATCAGTACGATGCATGCCACACATGGAAAATATATTTTGATGGAGCTGTTAACACAGAAGGCTCTGGAGCTGGAGCAGTTCTAGTGTCCAGTATAGGGGAGCAGTATCCCGTCATCGTCAAATTGCAGTTTGTCAGCACCAACAACACAACTGAGTATGAAGGCTGTATCATGGGGCTAAAACTTGCGATTCAATGGGCATCAAAGTGTTAATCTGTCTTTGGGGATTTCGAATTGGTAATCAAGCAATCCACAGGAATTTATCAAACCAAAGAATTACATTTGCTACCTTACCATCGGCAAGTTTTACAGATGGCTTTGGAGTTTGAAGAAATCTCGTTTCTACACATTCCTTATAATAGGAATGATTTTGCGGATGCATTAGCAACGTTGGCCTCCTTGGTTCACATACCTGACAAGGAAGACATGTTAAGTATCACATTTTCCCTGCAAAAGGCCCCAACTTATGGGAACTATGTTGGAGAAGTATCGGATAAGCTACCTCCCATCCACCACCCTTTGTATCAGCATATCAAGGAGTATTTGCGAGATGGATCTACACCCGCTGAGGCGAGCCTGACTGAAAAGAGGCAGATCATCGAATTGTTATGAAATTCTCCCTGAGCGGAGATGCACTCTACAAAAGAGATGCAGGATTAGGTCTCCTCAGATGTCTGGACAAAGACCAAGCTTAGAGGCTCATGGATGAAATCCATGGTAGAGTATATGGCCCACACATGAGTGGCCCCCTACTTGTCAAGAAAATCCTCAAAACAGGGCATTATTAGCTTACACTCAAAGCTGACTGTGATGATCACGTCAAGAGGTGCTATCAATGTCAAATTCATGGGAATCCTATCCACGCCCCTCCATGGGAACTCCAAAATATGGGTTCGCCATGGCCCTTCTCAATGTGGGGAATGGACGTGATCGGGTTCATTGATCCAAAGGCCAGTAATGGACATCGATTCATATTCACTATGATTGACTACTTCACCAAATGGGTAGAAGCAGCCTCCTTCCCCAGGGTTACCAAATAAGTCATCATTGCTTTCATCAGAAATAATATCGCCTGTCGATATGGATAACCAGAGGTAATTGTGTCAGACAATGCTAAGAACCTCAACAACAAAATGATGGAGGAGTTATGCAGTAAATTCCACATGAAACACCTTAACTCCGTCATCTACCGTCCAAAGATGAATGGTGCTGTTGAAGCGGCTAATAAAAATATCAAGAAGATCATGCAAAAAATGTCCGCCAATCACAAAGGATGGCCTAACCTCTTGCCTCTGACTTTATTAGCCTACAGAACTTCTATGCGTACTTCCACTGGGGCAACCCCCTACTCATTAGCCTATGGGATGGAAGCAGTGCTCCCCATAGAGGTGGAAATGGAATCCCTCGGAGTGTTGATGGACACTCAGCTAGATGAAGACCAATGGGTACAAGACAGGTATCACCAATTGTCTCTAATAGACAAAAGGCGAACTGCGGCTATCTTCGATGGTCAGTTATATCAGCAAAGGATCACATGATCCTACAACAGAAATGTCTAGCTACGGCAGTTCAAACAATATGACTTGGTTTTGAAGATGATCATTGACAACCAAGATCAATCTAAGGGAAAATTCGCTCCTAACTGGGAAGGCTCGTTTGTTGTCAAGGAGGTATTGACAGGAGGCGCTCTCAGACTACAGGAAATGGATGGCGATAAATTTCATAACTTATCAACTCGGACAACGTGAAACGGTACTATATCTGAGGATATCATCAAGCAAACATCCTGGTATAGATCATCCAATCACTAGTCATTTCGGTATTTTAACCCTCTTTTTATAAACTCATCTGCCCCTCAGGGAAACATACACTTCAAACCAGCAGCCTGGTTTCACCTCATTTTAAACCTAT
This sequence comes from Panax quinquefolius, assembly GCA_020205615.1. NCBI lineage: Eukaryota > Viridiplantae > Streptophyta > Magnoliopsida > Apiales > Araliaceae > Panax > Panax quinquefolius. The sequence continues at coordinate 54,567,423 of CM035161.1, read as the reverse complement.
CACACAATTTTCGGTTATCCTAAAGACAGGATTGAACCTTTCACACCTGCAGTTTATCCTGAAGATGGGATTAAACTTTTCTACGCTTGTAGTTTGTCCTGAAGACAAGATCAAACTTTTTCCACACCTACAGTTTGTCCCCATTATGGGATCAAACTTTCTTCTCCCTACAATATAGCCTGCGCATGGGATTCACACTTCTCTTTGGTCGACATGATATCCCTGATACCTGGGAGTATGTAGGAAACCATATTCTATATGGCCCGGTCGCAATAAACAAAAAATAACAAAAACATTTCTGCCCTTTCTCTACAAAAAACAAAAAACACAAAAATACTTCTACACCTTCTTCAATAATAAAGCTTCTACACCCGTCTGCCTTTCACATTCAGCGTTGAACCTCTTACACTAGGTTTGAACTATGCAAACTTGATCTCCTCTTCAATAGGAGTACGTAGGCAGCCATTTATGGTTCAGTCTAACCCCTAGCAGAACAAAAATACTTGTCACACGGTACTGGAATCAAACTTCAATCCACCAAATTTCATCGGCTTCAGACCAAAGGGATGGAATTATCCAACCTCTCCTCACCAATAGGGGATTCGATGATCATCTAAGCTGCGGTTGTGCCTCAAAGAGCAATACCAATCCATAAAAGATGGAATTAACTAGGCTTCTCACAAATAGAAGTACTGGCGACCATCTGTGGAGTGGTTAATCTCAGAGAGGAAAAGCACACTCCTCTCCACATTTCTATACAGAAACCAGTCCCAAGACACCAAAGATGGTAGGGATATATACAGATCAATAATCCGTTCTGAGAGATCCTGTGATGGCTCAATGTTCACATATCAAGGATAAGTTTAGAATGCATCAAGATCATAAGCCCTGAAGAAATAGGCAAATATCAAGCTAGTATCAATGCATAACTAAAAGGGAAGTAAATAAAAATATATTTCTCTGCCATATATAATACTGTTTGATATACACATCTGTGTTGTACATGACAAAATGGCTAAGCTAGTCTGTGCAGGAAAAATACAAAGCTATCTACGGATCTTTGTGTATATAGACTATCAGATCTAACATAGCATCCCTCTCTGAAGAAGGAGGTAAAGCTGCAAGCTTTTCCCCAAGGGTATCTACATGAGCTAGCAGATCTGAGGCTAACTGCATGATGGCATGATGCTCATCGATGTATGCACTCATATCGGCAAGGATGTCAGTCGTCTGGGATCTCACAAAAGTACTGTCTGCAATGACCACATCCCTAGCAGATAGGGCAGCATCCCTCTCCATAATCAATGCATCTCTGGCTGATCTAGCCTCGTCCCTCTCTAATAGAGAGGCGTCTATCCCATCAAGAGCTTTCAACATCGAGGCCCTAGCCTGATCTCTCTCATAGGTCATCAGATGTAGGCTCTGCTCCAAATCTTGTCTTTGAATCTTCGAGTAATGATGCTTTTCGGGGTGGGAGAATCCATCACATATTTGGCGACCCAATGAGCCAAGTCCCCATCGATGGGAATGTCAGCCTCCTCCATAGGCTCCTCATCGTCGGAATCAATATCCTGCACTGTGGATACTACCATAGTCGATGCAGTCTCTATCTCCATCCATGTGGAATACTCTGCAGAATAACCCAAATGATTGACAAAAAACTCAGCTAGCTCTCACTGATCCCAACAGGCATACAACATGGATCTGTCATTTGCTGATAAACGGCGTGAAACAAAGCACTGACTCACTGCCCCCTCAAATGGATGGAAATCCTGAAACTAGTTAAACTGACACATCACGACCAATGGGTGGTAAGTGATCATCCCTCTCAAACCAGCTAGAGGAAGATAATCCATGTCTGGAGCATGAGTAATGAAGCTATAGGGTGAGTTAAGCCCTGTACACGGCAATATAGTGAATGGATCTCTAATCCCTACAAGGAAAGCTGACCAAGATGCAGCATCTGTACACTCCGCAGGCTGGAAGGAGTATGACATGGCTATATCATGGGTGAAACAATACCCATGCCGTGTGAATGTACCAATCGGTCTCAAGTGTTTCATAAACCACACGTATAGCATGACCGAGCTGCCTATGAACACTCTTGCCGGACAAGTGCAGCAGTATGTAGTTGACCTCAGAGTTTCTGCAATAATCATCGGTATGATGGTGTGACCCTCCCTGAGAGCTCGACAGTACACACAGTAATAGTACATCCACTCTGGCCAGACGCCAATGATCCTCCAACGTGGTGAAATCCTAGGAAAGTCGTGCATAACTATCCTCAGAGCCAAATCTGTCAATCAGAAAATGCTAGGATATCACGTGGCTAGATGTGATCTCATCCTGTACCACTCTACGCCTCAAACCGGTGATGGTCATGAACTGCCTACTCATGTCCCTGATCGCCATGTACACGTAAGGTCTGTCCAAAGGCATCATCATCAACCATGCATACTCCACCAGAGTAGGAGTCAACTCCTGGGTCCCGAATCAAAAAACCTGCCTCTCCGGTACCCAATGCTCTAGCATACCCTCTATGAATCATGTAGGAACCTGAAACATCAACAGGGTTATAGTATGCTGCAACAAATTATGTACAGTCACCATGTCTGGTGGTGACATACTATCATACCACGAACGCATACCAGATGCCACCAAAAATAATGGGGTATGATCAATACGGCTAACTGTTGAGGAAGACATCTGTATGGGCCGTGTCATAAGACCATCCAGGGGTCAATGCTGAATATCTCTGGACATACATACATATGCATAACTTAATAACATGCATGATACAATAGATGACAATATGATATAGGGAATGGAAAACTGTACATACATTCCTAAGTATATCATCATCTAATACATCTATGTACAACTAAAATACAGGGAAATGGGGCGAAGCTACCCAACATCTAACAGAGGCCTATCAAAAGATATAGTGAGAATGGGGCAAAGCTACCCAACATCTAACAGAGGCCTATCAAAAGAGATAACAAGAATATACATCAGAAGAAGTCAATGGTATTGATGTCCACATTGTCAATCCTGTCCATCTGATGTAACTCCTCCTGAGTCACTGGATCTCTATCTACAGAGATGTCAGGCCTATAAAAGGGAGGATCTGCACCGACAAAGCCATATGGGTCACTTGAGGTGCCAGCGCCAGAGCTGGAAGGATCAAAAGTATCTGCCTCTGAAGGATCTCTACCCAAAAGCAGGATAAAGAAATGTTCCTGGTCCAACTGCCGGGTCAAATTTTCAATCTGTGTCACATGAGTCGGATCTCTGACATAGGCTAGCCAATCCGTCATCATCATGGATCCTAGAACCATATCCCCCATAAACTGTGTGGCGCGGGTCTGAGCTCCAATGGTACGAGGGAACCACCAATGCTGGAACATCTCCTGAGAGAAGGGACCCTCTGACAATGTGAAACCGTCAATCCCCAACAATGGGATATCAATGACGAGTGACTGTGAAACAGGCCAATAACGCCTGGCAGGAGGCAAGATCGGCATGCGAATCTCTCCTGTAGTGCTCTTGATAGCACGCTCTCCTAAGTAGAGCTCCCATCCTCTATCTATAAAGAGAGGAATCATACGGGTGAAAATAACATACTCAACTCCAGTCGGGGACCCATCCTCAAATCCAATGATCAAGTGCTCCCCAGAATAGGGAACCCATGTGATGACATCCGCTGTCAACAACTCCAGCTGTAGGCGGCAATGAGTGAAACCCTCAGCAACAGGAACCTCCACCAGTATGGAATGATGCCATCTCCGTCCTCGTAGATAGGTATCTAAACCTATCACACTCATAGGACGCAAACATGGAAGCCTCTCATAGGCCCAGAACTTCCAACACAAAGGGAAACATCTACTGTCAGTCAACGCTCTTAACCTGTATATGGAAAAGATAAGAAAAATACTCACCAGCAGAAATGGGTATAATCCTAACCAAGCCTCGGTCAAGCCCTGTGATTGCATGCGCATTCCGCTAAGGAAGTAGGTAAAGGTGTAGGAACCCCAATCATAGTCTCCTATACGATCCACATGTCAAGTGGCGCTGATCAAAGCGAAGGACACCGTAGAAGAATTATCCGCTATGAAGCAGCCCCTAATGATCATCAGCCACAATCGCCAAAGAATGCGATCCCTGACTCTCACATCATCGGGTATAGGCTCACTCAAAAGCCTGATCTTAGCATCTACGCTCAGAGGACCTGTACGTACAGTCCTACCCTAAAGCACCTCTGCCAGAACTCCCAACAAGGATCTGACGCCAGTAGGGGTAATATCCGTTGTGCAAGGCACCAGATCCGCATCAAACTCCATACCTGTGATAAATTGCTAATCCATCGGCGTCATCATCACCACACAGTCCAGCAAGTGAAGTGACTGAGTCTGGTGGAACCACCACTCAGACAATGCCCTGAGGTAACCCCAGGGATATCGACGGGGAAGAATGGAAAAGAACGTCCCAAACCAGATATATATAATCGCTCTATAGTCATCATGCAAAGCCTGATACATAGAGTGGATGCTGAACCAGTTCCCTTGAGGCTGTGTAAAGCCGGGAACCTACATCAAATACAGATCAACATCAGAACCCTTTGCTTCTCATCAATAGGAAATAAGGAAGATTAAGATCTAACTTCATACCTCATTTGTGTGCAGGTAGACTGAAGGATGTCGACTCAAGTCACCCAGAAGATCTGGGTTCACCACTTGAATACCTGGAAAATCCCTATGAGGAACACGTACAGCAAGAGCAGGAACCTTAACCGGTACATCTTCCTCCTCATCCTCGACATTCGACACTTCAACCCGGACAGGACGTATCGCCGCCTCCACCAAACGATGAGGATATCTAATCGAATGGGGTCGAGGTACTTCAGAAGCCCTCCTCCGTACCCCAGAAGTGGTCCTGCGGGAACTACTCGGCTGATCTGGATCCATAATATCTGGACAACAAGTCTCCAAATCACCTCAAAAAGGGTGTGATAAATTCGTACCTAGAGCTTTTCAAAATGCATCTTATGACTACATGCATGTATGCATTATTTTAACATACATCTACAGTAGAGTTAAAAATGCATGACTACCCAATGCCTACATTTTGGAAAATTTTTTCCATAGCCCCCTTTGTAAACGGGACTATCCACATGCACATAGGCATGACTAGGTGGCCATTCAGTAGCACACCTACCCACAGTCATATACATCCTACATGTATTTAATACATCACAGTAAAAAATTCGTAACTGTAGTCTAATTACCAGGATTATTTTACTTTTCTACCTTTACTCATTTTTCCTCAAATAGGATAAGAAATGACAGTAAAAGGTGCCAATTTGACTATTTCAAAAGTCAAATTTTTTCACATCATTATGTTCAGCATAGTTTAATACTAACATTTACCGTGTTGAATATTTTTTATCAAGTCATATTAGCATACATATTCACTACTATGTGTCTAAATGCATTTCATGTGATAAGTCATTTTCCAATGGATAGAAACTAGAAAAGAATACATGCATATGTTATCAGGACAGTGAAGAACGCTCGTACGGTGGCAGAATATGCAGAAAGTCGCCTGAACTCAACAAGTCTAAAGAAGAGCTCTCAAATTTCTTTCGCGGCGCAAATTGAAAATGACTTATGAAAGCAACATGTAGGCTTTATATATAGTTACGTTGGTCATGAGTCCACCATGGCCGCTGTAGTGTACTACGGCACCCCTATATGGGTCCCACACCTCCGGCTCATTCCAGTTAGAGTTACAAAGGAGGTCTCGCAAGAAGAAAAGGCCAAATCAGGAATAAAAATGCTACGCAATTGAGCCGGATAGCCTAAAATCCTGATTTTCATGGGTCAAACTCTAGCTCCACATGTCACACATTGGTATTCACCTGCATAAAAGGTATACTATACTAGTGGCCTCAGCTTTTATAAATTATGCTCGACAATACCTCACAAAGGTCCATTACCGTCAGTGCAGGGTCATAGCCTTAAGACGTATCCCTGGCGGGGGTTACAACGCCGAAGTTATGAATTAAAGACGTATCCTCGGAGGGGGTTACAACGCCAAAGTCATGAACTAATGACGTATCCCCGGCAGGGGTTATAGCGCAGAAATTCAAGCATTCACGTATCCCCGATGGGGGTTACAACACATTCTCAACCATTAATACACACATCAATGAAGGTCAACCAACCTTGACGTTATCTCAGCCGGTGGCAAGTAAACCCATCGAAGAAACATATTCATGTCTACGTATCCCTGGAGGGGGTCACAATGCGATGCAACCATTGATACACACATCAGTGAAAGTCAAGCAGCCATGACAATGCGCCCAACAGGGATCTATCCGGTGATACATACATCAGCGAAGGTCAGACAACCCTGACGATGCATACTATTGGCAGTAACTCCAACAAAACCGTGGTACATGCTGGTGATACAAACCAGAGAAGACCATCCTCATCGGAGAGGACCGATGATGGAATATGTTATACACATCCTCAAACAGACAAAACTTTCTCCCCACAAATCTCTTGCACATAAGAGGCACCTCTATGGAATAGAAGTCTGTGTCTAGGATTCATGACTTTGGTGATATCCCCAATGTCAACATCCTTGAAGACTTGGATCGCATGTCCAAGACATCACTGATTGTCATCCCAACAGGATTAACAGGGAACCGGCAATGAATCATTCATGCATCATACATTTCCATCATGTTGCTGCACATAGCATCATGTTTATCTGTTGTATTTCAAGTGTCTAGGATTCTTTATCCTATTCATGCCTTACATCGCATGAATATGATAAAGAGGGGCATCTGTAGACAATCAAAATTTTCTGCATACATATTACTAACATTGCAGGAGGGAAGATTCATCTTTCGGAGATAACCTTAGAAGACAGTACACATCCATTCCGGATACTACCAGAAGTTCAGTCTCAACCCCGGAACACACACCGGGAGTGTCATTTCCAACCTCAGAGATAACCCCGAGTTTCGTCCTTGGAGATAACCCCAAGGAATGTTGTTTCAGTTTCGACAATAACCCCGGAAATGATTGTTTCAAATGCGACCAGCTTCAATCTCAGACCTCCTGTAGAGGCACTCATACCAAAGACCCGGAGCTAACACGGGGCAGACATGCACATTTATAGATGACCTTGGGGCATTTAAACACTTGCAGTAGTCTAATCTCAGATATAACCCTGAGCAACGTCTGCTTTCAACTCAAATCGGAGATAACCCCGATAAGGAGTCAAACATCATCTTGCCACCTCAACACCTGCACATCGTCTCAACACTTCATACATATATATATACAATAATGTCCTTTAAGAATCAATGAGTTCCAATCCCGAGTGACTATTACGCGTGGCAGCACACCGGATAGAATCTGAAGCTTGAAGACCATGGGCATGATCCCCTCTTCCTGACTTCTTACAACCTTTAGTCCCATGTCATTGCATAACTTTTGACACAAGCGGTCTGAAGAAGGTCTTATATACCTCATTCGGATGCTAGGATTGAAGTTCTACAAGTTTGATCAGACATCACAGTGCACGAGTGCACATACTTTGAGATGACGGGACCTGCGGAGCCGGCGGCCAAACCGACCAACCGCAGTGCATCTGCTGGTACGCATATAGTACACTATGCGCCACCAGCTCTATAAATATAGAGCTTGGGGTGGCCATTTTAAAAAAAGAAAAAAAGGCAAGGAAGCCCTGTCAAATTTGTTCTGTACACACCTCATATTGAGTGTTTCCTCATTTTAAACACTTGTTAGCTCACATATAGCTATCTTTTTACCAGTGGGAGCTGAGTGTTTATCCATCTAGAGTTATAGAAGCTTGCATTGGCAGCCTACTGTAAGCCTTCTCACACTCTATAAAGCCTTTCTCTTCATCTTTGCACACACTATTCTACACATTGAGAGTCGTGTTGTGTGTGTGTATGCGAACCTCAATTTCTAAGTGGTTTTCATTTCTGTCTATATATATATATACTTATATATGTATATATTTTATATATGGACTAACATTATCGAGTTATGCCTCGATTGAGCCTAGACTTATGTCTGGTGCGTTTACTTGCTTATATATGTATATTTATATTTTTGTCAGGCCTGGAGTTTACTTCGAGGCCTTTTACTGCTTTCTTTACATTTAGTCCCACCTGGAGTTTACTTCATGGCGGTTGATCACAGTTAGTTCTTTATTTACATTTTTGATCCCCCATGGAGTTGCTTCGTGGTGGTTGATCATGTCCATATATATATAATTACCGCTTTTATATATTTACATTTCCGATCCCCCATGGAGTTGCTTCATGGTGGTTGATCATGCACACACATATATATATATTTATAGCTTTTAAATATATATATATATATAACTGCTTACTACTTTTCATACAAACTACGGTATCATGTGAGTTTAGGAATCATGTGATCACAGATTCAGTCTACTGAATCTAGATTCAGTTCCTGTGATGGACATTTTCAACTGTAAGCAACTTGTACATTATTTATAGTGTACGAATTTCCTTAGATGGCTATCATGCCAATGAGGAGTTCGGCACTGCTGTATATTATTTTCTCGAAGATGCCTCGCATCTCAAAAATAAAAGCAAACAAGCCGAACATTTAACAATAAAATGGAAGTATGAAAAGGTCTTAATTCCTATTGAGCACGTGGTTTGAAAAAACGTCTTTTACCAAACTTCATTGTTATATCTGTTTAAAATTGATTTTTTCTATAAATTCAAACCCTTTGTATACAGGTATGAACGAGGCATCGCACTACTTTCAAATAATCACACATTGATCCATACATACACACACACACACACACACCTTTATATAACAGTTTCTCAAAAAGTGGCGGTCATCGTGGCAACACGGATGTCGGGGGGTACCTAACACCTTCCCTCCGCATAATCAAGCCCCTGAACCCAAAATGAATCTCGGTTTCACAGACCCGTTTAACAGTGTCAAATCACTGGGTCAATGTTCAAACATTTTCGGTTGCGTTGGTGCAACTAGTTAAAAACACCAACTGGCGACTGTTAACAGTCCATCGTCGACATTATACATGTCAGACCTTTTTCACTTATTTTTTCAAACAAATCTCACATAGCAATGAGAACACCAAAGAACAAGTAACGAAAAGGGACAACTAAAAATCCCGATGTCGACAATTCCGTTGTATAAGATGTTGATTTATTATTAGAGTTAGTACGTGGCAACCAAATTTGAGACAAGTATGGTCTGAATTTGGAGGTGTCATAGGTTGGTATCAAAGCTGTAGTTATAAACCTTAGGAGCGAGAATCCTTAGATTATAACTTAGGAGAACTTAGAAGATAGAGGAGACTCATGTAGAGTTTCCTAGGGAGAGACTTCGGGTGTTATGAAATATAATTTCATTATATACAATGAACTTTTGTTTATTTAACATTCTGATGGAGTTGTAGTTTTTGTTGTCTTATGTTGGTGATTGTAGGATGACTGATATGGGAGGACCTAGCCGAGTGGTAGAGGAGGAGTCGCGTGACATCCACATGGTATTTGAGGCACCATTGATAGCAGAGCCTATATCAGCAGTGGCCCCTATTGATGACGATGACGAGGAGTAGGAGATGGAGCCATTATCCAAGGAATCTGATGTAATGACCGTGAATTTTAAACTCCTTATTAAATAAATATGCGATTTAATGAGTTAGTTTTGTGAGTCTATTTAAACCTTATGTGGTTATGTGAATTTATGAAATGATTAAAGGGATTCACTAATAGTTTATTTAAATTAGTGGACTAACCCTACGATTTTGATATCAAAGAATTGATAGGATTTTTAATAATTAAATATTCAATTTATTTGAATATAGTGACAAGATTTGAACATATTGATTCATTTTAATTATGGGTATATCACCACTATAGAAGTTCAATTATATCATGTAAAACTTGTGTGGTGATAGAAATTGGAATTGGCTTGAAGCTAAACCATTTTGGCCTTTGCCAGGACCCAAAGTGATTACGCCCCAAAGAATACAAAATGGTAAGCATTCTTCTTGCTAGTAGTAATCTGGGAAAATTTAGTTCTACTATAGAAATGAAATAGAACATTAATGTAAGGTGTGACATTAATAAAATTATATGATAAGAACACATTCTAATGATATAAAGTATCAAGTAGTACAATACAATTATAAGTGATTTTAATAATTAAATATCTGTGTATTCCAGAAATTGCGAAAGAAATTATGTGTGTACACTAAATAGTTAATATTAAATAATGTTATAATGTGGTTATGTGAGTAGTAAAATATAATTATGGAGATACCCGGACAATAATACCTAATTGTGTTATTTTATTGCATGAATTTTATGTACATGGATTATATGATGCGAGTACATAAATAATCCCTAAATTTTCCTAATATGGTAACAATTGTACATTAAAATTACATTTGAGAGTTTAAGTAACTAACTGAGCCAAATTTGATCATATTTAATTCATCAGTTGCTCCACAGTGAAATGAACAATAACCTACACTCCATTTACGTAACTTCCAAGCATAATCAGTGGCTAAGCTATGTGATGATTACTAAGACAATGGCTATGGAGATGGCTGGGGAATGGTAGTTGAACCACTCTTAATTAACCATTGTGTTTTCCTTCCACACCATAGATTCTAAATTAATACCAAGTCCAAGTTTTTTCTATAAATTGATGTCCAATTCTTAGAGTTTATGTTGTTTGTTTTGGTCTATTACAACACTGATAATTTGAGAGTGAGTGTCTGTTGCTCACAGAGGAGTCTAATAATCTTAGAAGGGAGTAAATAAGCAAACTAAGCTTCAAAGAGGTATAAGTTCTAACTTATGTCCTTGAAATGGGTTTTGTCAAATCGTTGAAATTACTTGAAATTCTTCGTCAATCAAAGTGAATTAGCTTGCTATAATGTGTATAGGAAGAAGGCTTACATATATGAACTCTTAAATGATGACATTATGTATGTTTAAATCAAGGGGAATTGTTGATGTTTGATGCTTTGCAAAATAGAGCAAGTTACTTCTTCTGGTTCGAGGGCATGCAATAAGTGCGCCCTATTTTGTCTTAGGGTCTTGACATGCAATAATAGGACCCCAGAACCAGATTCTGGTTTTTATTATGTTAAGTTATTGCTAACTTGATTCTATGACTTATATATATATATATATATATATATATATATATATATGGAAAATAGGTATAACATGTTTTACAAAGCTTTCTTATGTAGTATGAAGTAATCAACATGATTTAGTGAGAGATTGGTAATTAAAACTTAAAGTTTAAAAACAAACTTTGAAGTAATACTTGATCTACAAGTTCTGGACTTATTTTGTTATACATATGACTGATTTCACACATAAATGAGCATGATATATGATTTATAGTTCATTTTTTTATGACCACCTTATTAGGCTTTGTGTTAAAGAAATTTTTTCAAGGAAGAGTTTGTCCTATCAAAGCTAATGTACACGAGTACTACATGATATACATTCTGATCTTGAAAAGAGGATTTTCATGACTTAGTTACTTATGATAAGAGTTTTAAAGTTGGTCTTGTATGTGTTAAAAGCTTAAAATGGTTTCAAAAGCAAACTTGAATATGTTTTCAAAATAAGTTGCATTAAATATGAGTATTGAGATTCTAAGGATTTAAAGATGCCTTGTCATATCTATAATATCCTTAGACATGATACATATGTATTGAACATGATAATAACTAAACCAAGCATGAGTTTAGAGCATGATTCGAGGTGTTAAACAATGATAGTATGGATAAACAATATGAATACTATAAGCATGTGTATAAACAGATTTTGTAAACACTCTATGTGGACATATATCCAAGTTATAGAACATGGTAATTACATGATCTTGTTATGTTCTAAATGACATGTAAATTGTAAGTTAAAACTTATGGCAATGAACTCAAGAATGGTCATATGCTATGTGAAGAACCACTAGCATGTATGTATGTTAAAATATAACTGCATAGGTATGTTAGAGTTGGACAGAAATAGGAAGTGAAAATATTAACCCAGTCGGTTGTGGGGACGGTAGCAATTGCAAGCGCTATCCCTAAGCCTAGACCGGTAAAAGCAATTTGCGCCATCCTATAGTCATAAAAAGTTTCTATTTTTGATCTGAAGTTCAGGGCATGCTTATATGATTACTTTACCTTGTAATATATAACCAATATGCTATGTAATCTGTTAAGCAACATGCTATGTGATGACTTGATTCTTGTAAGTGTAGACTCATATTAGTTTACACATACTAATTGAAAAGACCGACTTGTTAACGTTAGGTCGTTTCAAAGAAAGTTAATTAAAGCTAGAATTAAATTATAGCTAAGCAAACAGGCAAGTTCCCTAACCTTACTCAAATTTATATTGAGCAAGTCTCCGAACTTGACTTTTTAGTTGTGCAAGTTCCTTAAGTCTTACTCTTTTACTTGAGCAAGTATCCGAACACTATTTTTATTATGTTGCAAGTTTCCTAACTTACACAACTTTAGATTGTGTGAAAGTTTCCTATCCTCCTCATATTATATTGAAGCAGGTTATTGTTGAATTGAAAGTTATTCATTTAAGCTTGAACTTTATTTCTAAGCATGCTATTAAGTGGTTTAATTACTTTACAATTATTCCACATCAATATTATTGATATTCGCACTTAGTGCACTTGAGTTTGTACAGTCTTGGACTTGTACATCATTTAAAGTTCTATAATTCTTGAATTGTGTCTGATAGAGTCTGAACCTTTGTTCGGTCAGACAAGTGTATGAAGTTTTATAAAAGCTATCCAAACAAATTGATGGTAAGGATTCTTAGACTGAAAGAACACCCTTTTTATGATAGGGGATTGCCCTAGGTATCTAAAATAAGATACAAAGAGCATATTAAAATATATGCATATATATGGTGTACGTGAGGTTGATCCCCTCAAGTACTTATTCTGTAGCCAGTAACCAAAGGGTCAATCAACTATTGATTCCATTAGAGTTTTATAGTTCAAAGTCTACTTGACTATTAGTTATTCTAAAAAGAAATCATTGTATTTGCTTCTAATATTCATATTATTGAATCCTTCAGATATTCATATTATTGAATTCATTGTCAGATATTTTCCATTCATCATGATATATCCTTATTGTTGTATTTAAACTTGCTGAGCAAACTTGTTGCTCATCCTTGCTATATTATGAATTATATTGCAGCTAAGCCCGAGACCTCAGGAAAGTACAAGGGTAAAGGAAAGATATAGGATAGTTGCGAGGAGAAGACTTTACTTTATGCCTAGTTTAAATTACTGTTATGTAATATGAACCCTAATAACTATTTTAGGGTATGTTTGTAAGATTGTATTAAGGTTATCGAATCTTGGGACTAGTAACACCTTTTGAATGAACGACGTACGTTTATTATATTCCGCATTTTAGTTATCATATGTTGTTTAGAAGTGGATGTTTGTATTTTATCGTGATGACCGGACTGGGGTCAGAGGACCTGGATTCGGGGGTGTCACATCTGATCCGGAGGAGGAGGCCATGGAGGAGGAGCCTGAGCCTATGATGGACTCCGACGAGACTACTTTTGAGGATCGGATGTTGGGGGAGTATGAGGAGCATATTTTGGAGTTAGGATGTATAATGGAGGAGTTAGAGGCTGAGGCTAGGGAGAGGGAGTCTGAGTTCCAAAAATTGAGGGACGAGGACCAACGGAGGAAATTAGTGATGCAGGAGATGGAGGCGGAGAATGCTCACCGTAAGGAGGCAGGGATCCAGATGAGGACTTTGTTTCACTAATCGGTGGCTAGGAACGTAGAATTGGCAGGGAAGCTGGTGGAAATTGAACAGAGAGTTTCGAATGAGAGGACAGACTAGGAGGCTCTCTGTACTCAGTTAGAGATGGAGGTGATGGATAGGATTCACTTTGAGGAGAAGTGGGAGGAAGCCAATGATAGGGCAAATGATCTAAAGGACGAGGTGCGATGCAAGCGAATGAAGATGAACAAGATGGGTTATGTTCTACGTGCGACCATGGAGAGGTTGATTGATGGGGTAAATCACTACCTAGTTGAGCAAGGATAGACCCGGTATACCATAAGCTGAGATATGGTGGTGCACATCACTCAGAAGGAATATCAGAGCTCTATGGAGCGTGGGATGTTAGATTGAGTTTAGTGTAGGGTTTTCGGCACAAAAATGCAGCGGTTGTAAAAACCCAAAACCCTAATAAGACTCACAAGTGTAAAATCCCATTATATAAATAAAATTTCTCTGTTCTGAATGTGTTATGTGTTAATATATACTTGATTTTACAAATTTGACCAAATAAATTTTTATCCAAAAAACGTCGTGCTTGACACCTCGTGCTTAATTTTTTTTTCTATATTCGGACTTTTCGGTAAAATTATTTTGACAAGTTGCTTTTTCGTGCTTACACTGACAAAACGCTTTGTCGTGCTTGTTAGGATTAGCGAGAAATTTAGGTTAAAAATCCTAGATTAACAAATCCTAACCTTAATTAGCAAAACCATAACCCTAATTTGTAAACCTAACCCTAATTAGTTAAATAAACCCTAATTAGATTATCTTAACACCTAATCATGGTTAGTAAACTTCAATTAGGTACTAATTAACATTACTTAACATTCCTAATCATTAGAAACAAAACCCTAATCAAGATTAGTGAAGATTTAAAAGTAATTAAGCTACTAATTTGATCAACTAGCTCACAAGTAGGTTGGGAGTCACCATTTCAAGTTCCAAAACATCATATGACATGCTTCCAAACTCCCAAGCAGCAGAAGAGTCACAAATCAGATCTTTATAGAGGCAAGTAGGTGGAAAAATGACCAAAAAGCCAAGTTGAAAAATTCTATAAATATGAACCATAGGGCTGAGCAAACTCACGAATTCTCAAAGCCTAGATACACTTATAAACCTACCAAATCAAGCACTGGTGATATCAAAGAACAACATCAAAAGCTAGAGGGTAATTACTTCCAAGAAAAGGTGCAAACCCTAGTTCATAAATTGCTCTTTGATCTTATGTTAGATTTATTGTTTATATGTTTAGAATTATGTATTAGGATGTTAGAAAGTATGTTAGATTGGTAGAACACGTTTTCATAACATCTAGATGACTTAACTAAGTGTTTTATGAAATCTGGAAATTTTATAAAACTTGGTCTGACAGCCGAATGTCAGGGCTTGTAGATTCGTGTGTTTATGTTTTGGTCTGTTAATCGATTGGTATTTGTAGCCTGTTAGTAGGTCTTTAATCTGGAAAAGAAAACAGGTTCAGTTGAACCGTAGATTTCAAGTTATAAGCAAATCAAAGTGGGTTCAATTGTTCACGGATGTTGGTTTTATGGGTTGCCCGGAAAAACTCAAGAAACAAATGAAGCAAGCTTACTTTTGAATGAAACTTGTTTAATCGTCTTACGATTGTTAATTGTTTAAGTTTTTGTTATAGATTAGTACCCTGTAATACATACTACATATCTATGATCTTTAATTGATCAAACAACGTATAGGTTTACTGGAATTATTGGTCAAAATCTGTTGACCGAGCATGACCGAGTTTTCTAGGTTTTCCAGAAAACTAAAGAACATGAAGAACAACATCTAGCTGTACTTTGACCAGCCAATTTAGAGACCTTAGAGTTATAATTTGTTCCTGTTAATGTTATATATATGTACCCTGACATATATACTACATGTTACAACAAACACAACACACATCAAATACACAGAATCAAAGATATTTAAGCCACAAAACCGTTGACCGGCCATGACTTCTGTTCTGGGTTACCCAGAAACTCAAGAACAGCTCTGACAATGACTTTGAGCTTCTATAACTTCTTGTTATATATAAGTTAGGGTCTATGATTTGTTTCATGTTGTACTATTGTATGAGTGCTACAACATCAATGCTTGACCAAACTGAAAATAATTACCAGTAGCTAGTTATTTAATGGTCAATGTGATCACTCGACCACGACCAAATCACTGCCCAGATACTCAAGAACACCTATAGTGACACTTTACATCCTTTGTAGGCTTTTTAATGACAGACAAAAATTATTTTCTTTAAAAATAAATTATAAAAATTAGAAATAATTAATAAATAAATATAAATAATTATAAAAACAGTTTTAAAAATTATATTAAATTATTATAAATAAATTATGATATTTTTACATAAATCTAATAATTATTTTATATTATTTTGATTTTATTAATAATTAACTTATTAATAAAGAAATTAGAATAATTATTTATAAATACTAAATAATTATTGAAAAATATTGTTAATGATATAAAAATTATAATAAATGAATATAAATTATTTAATAATAATAATCAATGTTTTTGTAAAATTTTAGGTAAATATTAATTACTTATAAATAGAAATAAATGATTTAAAAATCATTTAAAGGATAAATAAATTTTATAATTAAAGTTTAGTCCATATAACAAAGGTATTAAATACTAAACCCTATTCAATCTAACCCGATATTATATAAATGTTATAATTGAATATTGTTATCAATATTAACGTGTTAGATTTATGTATATATGAATATAGTAGGTGTTTGTTAATGTTTGAATAGCATAACTTGACTGATCTACGCTCAGGCAAGTTCTCTATCTTTAAATCTCGTATAAAACAAATTTCTTAAACCCTGTTTTTTCATTGGACAAGATTTTTATCTTGATATGCTATTGATATAATATCCTACACCTACAATTGAATTACCTTATTATTGGAAAATTATTGCTATAGTTCCAGCATAACTAAGAAATGAATTATTTATCCATATGATATTGTTTATTGAGCATAAACTGTTGTGTCAAACCAAATTGTTTTGGTAAGACAATCCTATACCGAGGTTGAGTATCCCGTAAGGGAACGAAGGTTAGTCAATTCATATATTGACAATAATTTTAGTGTATCTCGAGCACTGTAGGTGATATGCATACTCCTAGGATGTTGAATAGGTTGATCCTCTATCTCACATCTGAACAAAATTTCTAAGTCTTTTGATCGATGTAAATAAGAAAAATTCCAGAAATGGTTGAAATTAGAGAAATCCAGAAATGGTAACAACTATCAGTTGAAATTTGAATTGTTGTATTTCTTCAAATCATATATTGTTATAAATACACAACTTGCTGAGCATGTCATAGCTCACCCTTGCAAATTATTCCATTTGTAGTTTTAGATGGTAATCCTGGAACTTCTGGAGTAGATAAAGGGAAGCGTCCCTACATAGATTAGATTATATTCTTGTTTATTTGAATACCTTGTAATAATAACTCGTTATGAGAATCATGTAATCTAATCTTAATATTATGATATATATAACATCTTTTATTTCCACAACCGTGTTTTCTTACATATATAGATGTAAAATTAGACTTCTTCAAATCTAGTTGAGATCCTTGGGAACTATTTAGCTGAGTGAGGGTATTAATAGCATGGACTGTTCATGTTGTTATTAATACTCTGGATTTCAGATAAGTAGGTACTATCGATACGATATTATAAGTTTGTTGGCTTAAATTATACATCTGGGTGAGGGTATTAGTAATATGGACTGTTCATGTTATTACTGGTACTCTGAATTTTGGATAGATAGACTCTAGTCACAGATACAGTTCATATATCCAAATGAGGGTATCCAAACACAGTAAAAAGTTCTCTTGAGAATTGACATCTGTTATGGGATACTGTGAATTTTGGATCTATGGGAATTATATTTGCTAGTCCCTCTATTTAATGTAATCTTATATTCAGATACCATGGGTGTATAGATTTAAAAGCATTATGTTGATTTTCTATAAACACCATATCAGATACCGTGGGAGTATAGATATGGGGCCGTTACAGCGGCAATAGAAAATAATCAAAGCAATTTACGAAACCCAAAAACAGGATCCATGCGAAACAGAAATTAATTCAGTGGTTTAGATATTATACCGATTATGAAAGAGTTCTGAAACGACTTTGAATCCCTTATGCAATCCAATCAGAACCGCACCTCTACGGTATACACACGAACGCCCCACAAATCGTCGCACGATCTGCAGTGAAGAGAATTGCAGTAATAGCCACAACGAATTAGGATTTTTGAAATTTTTCTCTAGTCTCTCTCTAAGAGAGGCTAGGGTTTTAGTTATGATTAACTTCCCTAAAACGCTAATATATCATATATATAGCAATAAATTAGAATTAATCAAAACCCTAATCTAATTAAAAAAAAATCCAAATTGATATATATATATATATATATAAATCATCCTTTTAAATTAAATTCGTGATTTAAATACTATCAATCATATTGATATATTTAAATCCTTACAATTTAAATTAATTCTCTTTTAATAACGTTCTATGTGAGAACTATTTTGTCCTCCAGGGTTATCTCTAAAAGACGATTCTGCCCTCTTACAACGTTACTATCTAGAATGCAAAAATTTTGAGTGTCTACAACTGCTTTCCAATCCAATAGACTGGATTCAACTGATTTTCAATCCAGCAAGCTAGATTCATTATTTCTTTTCATGAAAATACCAAATCAACTTATTATTTTTCTATCCTTTGTCCAAACATATATACATATATTCTATACACAAAAAGAATTTTTCTATAATTTTTAAACTCTTTTTAGTATTTTTCAAAAATCATTTTTAGTTCGTAACTTAAGAAATTAGCCCTATTATGCTCAACTCCGGAAATTCTCATCTCTTGGCAAATCTTACATGTATTAGCGTCAACCTCCAGTTTAAATTTCATGGCCATAGAAGTTATAGAACTCCAGTTATAGTTGTTTTCATCAAAAAATCCCAAATATTGAAATGACCATAACTTGGTCAATTTAAGTCAGAATGAGCTCATTTTTAGACAAGAGCTACTTTATGTCATATATTTTCATGTCCCAGAAGAATGGAATTTATTTCAACAATTAAATGGCCTAAACTGCCCTTGCAAAATCTGGGGCAGTTTGTTTTTCTTATTTTCCTCTTTTACCTACTTTGCCAAAAATAGTCCACACGGAAATCTACAACTCCTTTTTCAGTGATTCCACTTGCGTTTGAAAGATAACTCATCGTATTATCTTTCCAAATTTTTCTAAAATTTTTGAATTTCGAAAAAATGATGAAACTTCCCCTGGAAGTGATGGGCCAAAATAGTGTATTTCTCTTTCTAAAAACAAAACTGTTTTGGATAAAACAGCCACTAAGGCTTGTGTACTCAATAGTTTTGAGTGCTACCACTTTTTTTTAGTATTTAACTTACATATCTAGTACCCCTCTCTGACGGATCATAAAAAGAAGGTGTAGATCAAAAGTGGTAGTTTTTCAAAGGAAGAGAAAAGAAAACTATAGTTTTCTAACAAAACAAAACCAGTTTCTTTTCTATCCTTTTGATCCACTTTCTAACACGAAACCATATAAAACTTGTAGATCATGGGTTTTAGACCTCAAGATCATAAAATTTAAATCACCAAAATCACACAAAATGAATAGGAATAAACTATTTAAGTTTTTCACCTTGATTTTTGGGCTACTCTTTTCTCTCTTCAAAAGTATAAGATGAACTTATGGTGCATCAAGAGTGGAACTCCTTCTCTTTCTTCTATCTCTTCCTACCAAATTCTATCTCTCTCTTGCCTCTCTCTAGCTTTGCTTGGTTAGTTAAAAGAAAATGAAATGAAAGAGATATTAACGAGATTTTTCTTGGAATAAATGAATATGTAAATATATTTCCCCCAACATCTTATCTCATTCCCTCTTTTTAATCATTAAAAATTGCTTACTAGATTAGATGAATGTGGTGGCTTCATAAAACTTTTGACACATGGCTAAGTTGGTGAAATATCTTTGAAAATGTGGAGCTTTAAAATGATGAGATGCATTCCCTTTTTTTCTCCTTTGATTACGGGTTGTCGATGTCGGGATTTTTATTTTCCCTCTTCTGTACTTGTCTTTTTGTGTTCTCATGTTAGGTGAGATTTGTTTGAAAAAACAAGTTATGAAAAGGTCTGACATTTATATGTTGACGATTGGACTGTAAGAGTCGCTAGTTGGTATTTTTAAATGGTTGCACCAACTCAACCGAGAAAAGGTTTACACATTGACCACGTGATGTAATACTGTTAAACTGGTCTGTGAAACCGAGATTGATTAGGGTCCGAGGACTTGTTTATGCGGAGGAAAGATGTTAGGCACCCCCTGACATCCGTGTTACCACTGTGACCGCCACTTTTCAATTAAACTATTATATAAATGTGTGTGTGTGTGTGGGTTAATGTACAATTATTTAGAAATAGTGTTGTGGCTCGTTCGCACCTATATATAAAGGGTTTGAATTTGTGTAAAAATTCAGTTTTAACAAGATACAACAATGATGTTTTGTAAAAGAGAGTTTTTCAAACCCTGTGCTCAATAGTAATTGAGGCCTTTGATACTTCTATTTTATTAAATGTTCGGCTTGATTGCTTTTGTTTTCGAGATGTGAAGCATCTTCGAGAAAATAAGATATATAGTAGTGCCGAACTCCTCGTGGGCATGAGAGCCATCTAAGAAAATTTAGGCACCGTGAATAATGTACAAGCTGTTTACAGCCAAAAATGTCCATTACTGGAATCGAATCTAGATTCAGTAGACTGAATCTGTGATTACATGATTCATAGGCTCACATGATGTAGCAGTTTGTATGAAAGTTGTAAGTAGTTATATATATAAAAGTTGTGTATATATATATATATATATATATATATATAGACTGTCAACCACCACGAAGCGAACTTCATGGGGGACTGTAAATGTAAATATATAAAAGTGATAAATAATATATATATATAGAGACACGATCAACCACCACAAAGCACCTCCACGGGGGATCAAAAATGTAAATAAAGTAGTAAATACAATCAACCGCCACGAAGTAAACTCCAGGCGGGATAAAATGTAAATAAAGCAGTAAAAACGATCAACCGCCACGAAGTAAACTCCAAGCGAGACGAAATGTAAATAAAGTAGTAAAAGGCCACGAAGTAAACTCCAGGCCTGATAGAAATGTAAATATATATATATATATATATATATATATATATATATATAGCGATAGAACGCTTTGAATATAAAATCCGACAACAGTTTATATATATATAAGCAATAAATGCTCCGAGTATAAATCCAGGCTCATCGAATAGAGTTTGACCATAATTTATATATAAATATATATATATATATATATAAAAGCAATAAATACTTCGGACGTGAGTATAGGCTCGATCAAGGCATAACTCGATAATGTTAGTCCATATATATAAATATATATATATATATATATATATAAAATAAATAAAAGCCACGGACCGAAGTTCGGGCATACACACGCAACACAACTCTCAATGTGAAGATCAGTGTGTGCACAATGTAGAGAAAATGCTTTGAAAGGTGTAAGAAAGCTTACAGTGGACTTCCAAAGAAGACTTCTATGGCTTTAAATGGATGAACACTTGGTTCCCACCGGTAAAAATATAGCAATATATGAGCTCACAATTGTTTTAAATGAGAAACCACTCAATTTATAGTGTGTAAAGAGCAAATTAGATAGGGCTTCCTCGCCGTTTTCTCTTCCAAAATGGCCACCCCAAGTCCTCTATTTATAGAGGGGGGAGTCGCAAGTGTACATGCGGCAGCCGAAAATGCACTTGAGGTTGCTCGGGGTGCCCCGAGCTCCACAGGTCCTATTGTCTCGAAGTACATGCATACGTGCAACGTGATGTTCGCTTGAACTTTCATAACCTCAATCCGGGCCTCCGATTTAGGTGTATAAGACCTTTTATTGTTGAGAGCTACACAAATGACAAGGGATTAGAGGTTGAAAGAAGTCAGGAAGATGGGACCATGCCCTTGGTCTTCAAGCTTCAAATTCTATCCGGTGTGCTGTCATGTGTAGTAGTTTCTCAGGATTGTAGTTATTTGGTTCTTGTAGGACACTACTTTGTGGAATGTATGTTGAAATGTGTTGAGATGGTGCGCATATAGAATCGAGGTAACAAAATGACGATTTTGTCCCACACCGGGGTTATCTCCAGTTTCAGCTGATAAAGTAGTCGTTGCTCAGGGTTATCTCTGAGATTGGGCTGCTGCAAGTACTGAATGTCCTCAAGGTTATTTTTGAGGTGTGCCTGACCTCCCGGGGTTATCTCCGAGTTTGGGACTGAGTGCCTTGGGGTTATCTCTATGTTTGAAGCTGATTGCTAGGGGTTGAAACAAGCTTTTTCGGGGTTATCTCCGGAACTACAACTGCACTCCTCGGTGTTATTTTTGAGGTTAAAACTGAAACATCCGGTGTTATTTTCGGGATTGAATATCTCAGGGTTATCTCCGAGATTTAAAAGGCTTCACCGGTGGGATTTCTAGAACTGGAACTATCTTGTCCTCCAGGGTTATCTCTGAAAGACGATTTTTCCCTCCTACAATGTTAATAATAGGAATATAAAATTTTGAGTGTCTATAGATGCCCCTCTTTATCATATTCATGCAATGAAATGGCATGGATAGGATAAAGAATACTAGACACTTGAAATGTGACAGGATAATCATGATGTAATGTATAGTAGCATGATGCAAATGTATGTGGTTTGTTGGACTGTTCTCCAACAAGATGGGATGACTACCGGCTCCCATGAATTCTGCCGAGGTGCAGTAATTACTAATAACCTTTGATGAACTATCTTGGATGTGCGATCCAAAGTTCTCAAGAACTCTCAGGATGTTGATGTTGGGGTTATCACCAAAGTCCTTAGTCCTTGGTACAGACTTTCCACTGAATATATATCTCTCATGTACAAGACACTCTATGGGGATGGATTTTTTCTATTGAGGATGTGTATAACATATTCCATCATCGGTCCTCCCCAATGAGGATGTTCTTCCCTGGTTTGTATCGCCAGGTATTTCCGCTATTCTGTCGGAGTTACTGCTAACAGTCTGTGTTGCCAAGACCACCTGACCTTTGTTGAAATGTACATCAACGGATGAGATCATCAGATGGTTCCCAATTTTTCTTTGGATTTAAATGCCAACGGCTAATGATGTCAAGGTGGCTTAACCTTCATTGATGTGTTCATCAATGACTGATTTGGATAGAATTTTCGCTGGGGAAGAGAGGTTTTGGGGTTTCGACCTCGTACAGATGGCATTCGGACCTTCGTGAGGCATTGCCGAGTGTGGTTTGCAACTGTTGTGATCATCAGTATAGTGAACCCTGTATCTGGGCGAATACCAAAGAGGGATATGTAGACCCACATTTTGGTCTCTAAAAACCAGGATTTCAGGCTATTCCGCTCAAACATGTAGCGTTTTTATTCCTAATTTGACCTTTTCAGCTTGTGAGATCTCCTTTGCAAATCGAATTGGACCTAGCTGAAGGGGTGGGCCCCAACCAGGGGAGCCACAGGTACACCTGCGGCAGTCGTGGGTGACCTTTAAGGCACCTGTGGCTTTCACAAGTTATTTCTAAGTTACGCCGCATAGGAAATTCGAGAGCTCTTCTTTAGATCTGCTGAGTTCAGGTGTCTTTCTGCAAATTTTGTCACCATACAAGTGTTCTACACTGCCCTGGTAATGCATGCATGTCTTCTTTTCTAGTTTTTATCCATTGAAAAATGAGTTATCACATAAAATGCTTCTAAACACATAGTGGTGAATATGCATGCTCATATGACTTGAAAAAAAATATTCATCATAGTAAATGTTAGTATTTAACCATGCTGAATATAATGATGTAAAAAATTTTGACTTTTGAAACAATCAAATTGTCACCTTTTTTCATGATATTGTGTATCCTATTTGAGGACAAATGAGCAAAGGTGGTAAAGCAAAGTAATCCTGGTAATTAGCCTACCCTTACGGATTATGTCTCTGATAGTGTAATGCATATAGGATGTTTATGACTATGGGTAGGTGTGTTACTGAATGGTTACCTAGTCATACCTATGCGCATATGGATAGTCCTATTTACAAAGGGGACTATGGCAATATTTTTCCAAAATTTAGGCATTAGGTAGTCATGCATTTTAACTCTACTATAGACGTATGTTAAAATAATGCATGTATGCATGTAGTCATAAAATGCATTTAAAAAAGCTCCATGTTAGAATTTACCACACCATTTCTGAGGTAATTTGGAGACTTATGTCCAGATATATGGATCTGAATCAGCCGAGTAGTTCCCACAGAACTACTTCAGGTGTGCGGAGGAGGGCTTATAATGTGCCTAGATCCCGTTCAGTTAGACAACATCATCGTCTGGCGGAGGCGGTGATACGTCATATCCGGGTTGAGGTACCAGATGTTGAGGACGAGGAGGAGGATGTACCCGTTGCGGGCCCCGCTCCTACTACTCTTATTCCCCATAGGGTTTTTCCAGGCATTCAGGTGATGATCCCAGAGCTTCTGGGTGATTTGAGTCGACACCCCTCAATTTACTTGCATGCAAATGAGGTACAAGCTGAATTTTGATCTTCCTTTTTTTTCTATTGATGAGTAATAAAGGTTCTGATGTTAATCTACTTTGAATGCAGGTTCCCGGCTTCACACAACCTAGAGGGAACTAGTTCAACATTCACTCTACATATCAGGCTCTGCATCCTGACTATCGAGCGATTGTGCATGGCTGGGGCTTTAGGGCGTTCTTTATCATCATTCCCCGTCGTTGTCCCTTGGGGTTACCTCAAGGAATTGTCTGAGCGCTAGTTTCACCAGACTCAGTTTCTCTATTTGTTTGATTGCGAGGTGATGATGAAGCCAATGGATTGGTGATTTATCACCAGTATGGAGTTTGGAGGGGTGTCAGTGCCATGTATGGCGGAAATTACCCCAACTACCGTTAGATCCTTGTTAGGAGTCTCGACTGAGGCGCTCAAGGGCAGGACCGTCCGTACAGGTCCCTGTTGAGTGAGCCCATACCCGATGATGTGAGAGTCAGGGATCACATTTTTTGACGATTGTTCCTGATAATCATTAGGGGCTTCTTCATAGCATATAACTCTTCCATGGTATCATTCGCTTTGGTGAGTGCCACATGAGATGTGGACCGTATTGGAGAGTATGATTGGGGCTCCTACACCTTCGCCTATATCCTCAGGGGCATGCACATGTATTCGCAGGGCTTGACGGAGGCTTGGCTAGGATTTTACCCATTTCTGCTGGTGAGTATTTCTCTTGTGATTTTCCATGTACAGGTTAAGAGTGTTGACTGACATCAGATGTTTGCCTTTGTGTTGGCAGTTCTGGGCCTATGAGAGGCTTCCATGCTTGCGTCCTGTGAGTGTGCTAGGCTTGGAGACGTATCCAGGAGGACGGCGATTGCATCACCCCATTTTGACGGAGGTTCCTATAGCTGAGGGTTCCAACCATTATCGACTACAGTTGGAGTTATTTACAGCAGATGGTATCACATGGATTCCCTATCCTGGGGAACATTTGCCCATTGGGTTTGAGGATGGATACCCGACTGGTGTCGAGTATGTGATATCCACCCGTAGGATTCCTCTCTTCATTGATGGAGGATGGGAGATCTATTTGGGAGAGCGTGCTATTAGGAGCACCACAGAGGAGATCCATATACCAATCTTGCCTCTTGCCAGGCGTTATTGGCCTGTTTCACAGTCACCCACCATTGATATCCCATTGATGGGTGTTAATAGTTTTACACTGTCAGAGGGTCCTCATTCTCAAGAGGTGTTCCAACATTGGTGGTCTCCTCATACCATTGGAGCCCAGACCCACGCCACGCAGTTTATGGGGGATATGGTTCCTGGATCCGTGATGATGATGGATTGGATGGCCTGTGTCAGATATCCGACTCATTTGACACAGATTGACAGTTTGACCCGGCAGTTGGACCTGGCACATTTCTTTATCCCAAGCATTTGGGCGTAGATCCTTGAGAGGCGATACTTTTGATCCTTCCTAAGAAGACCGAAAATTTTTAAATAAAAGGAATTTCCTTTATTTATTATTTTGAAATAGTAAGGGTTGATTTGATTAATGTGGATAGTTAAGGGTTAAATACGCAAATATTTCAAAATAAGCAAGTGGTTATAAAATATTCATTGTTGTAGGGGGAATATTCGTTTGGTCGTGGAATATTTGTCTTTGTCGGGGAATATTAAATGCGGCCAGTATGACCAATAATGTGGACCCCATAACTGGAAAGCGATTGGATGAAGAAAGCGACAAATATAAGTTGTTTTTAAATAACTTGGCGTAGTTGTTGCAGATTATCTTGTTGGAATATCCGGTGGTTAAAACACACTAATCGCGTTGTTGAGCGAAGCTTTGCGGTATTGCACCAATTATTGATTCTTACGTGAAGGCACTACTCAATAATGGTTACGATAATTCACGCTCAAAGATATTTTTTTGAGTTAATAATTCTTTGCGTTGATATTTTATATTCTTTGTTGTTTCAATAATTGTCATTACACAAGTATCTTTCATTATCGAAGCAATAATTCATATTATCTGAATAATATTATTAGATAACATTATTGGCAATGTCTAGAAAGTTACATCTAAGGAGAGGTTTGGTCATCTAATTGCGGCCAAGAAGAAGAAATTCTTATTGAAAGCCCCTCTTTCTGAGGAGCGCTGGTTGTCAATATTGTGATTACGTAATATTATTTGTGAATAATTAATTATTGATTTATATGATGAGGAAAATATTGATTTTATGTGGATATAGATGGAGAAAGTTTTTAAAATGACAATTGTTGAAAATTATTATTTTATCTTTTTACGATAAAATAATTCATTTAAATATATTATTTTAATAATATATTAACGGTGATATTTTTACAATGAATGTGGGATATATGAGTATATGAGGAGGAAGAGTATTTTGTGGCATTAAATGTTTAACACATGTTTTGTGTGTTGGTGGACACAATTATTAATAGAAATTTGATTATAGCTTGTAAAATCACCGTTTGTGGATTTTGGTCAATTTCTATTTGGAATTTGGAAAAACTTTCTTCTGCAAAGTTGTAGAGAATTGAATTTCCTATAAAAATTCGCGAGATTTGAATTTTCTGATGAAAGGGCTATTTATTATGAATTATTGAAGTTAGAAGTTAGAAATAATTGATTTTTGGGAGTTTTAATTAATTATTTTGAGAAAAACGTTTTTGGTGAGTTGTGAACCTCATTTAACATGTGTGGCTGGTGTTTTTGACCAAAAGGTGGGCTAAGGAAAATTTGTATAATTATATTAATATTATATTAAATTTTACGCTTTGGTGTTCTAAGCATTTTCCTATAAATAGGGTCTTAGGTTAGAATTGAAAATCACACGGCTGAAGTTTTCTCTCTATTTCTCTCTCGATATTTTGGCGTATTCTTGTGAGTATTTTGAGTATACTTTGAGTATTGCTAGGCGGTGTAAGTTCCTTTGACTATACCCGTTTCTATTCTAGCTGTAAATCTTGATCTTTCGAGGTAAGGGATATTTTTTTTTTTCGTAATGATATTATTTCTTCAATATCATTATACTGAAATGTTGATATGAAATTTTTATCAAATTTGGAACTTTTTCATGTCGGGGTTACTATTCATGAGTTACTATTCACGAGTTACTATTCATGAGTTACTATTCACGAGTTCTTATTAATGAGTTCTTATTCACGAGTTCTTATTCACAGTACTATTCATGAAGCGTGAAAATGTTTTTTTGTGGAATTTCTATCTTTTGGTGTCTGAGTTACTATTCACGATATCTGGCACTATTCACGATATCTGACACTATTCATAGAAAAATAAAATTTCTTCTTTTTGTCCAAAATATTTATTACGGATACCGACTTTGATTGTATCCATGTTTTGATCATTCTTGAATTTTACACCACTATGATTATTTTTGAGGTATTTTTGGGCGTGGATAAAACCAAGTACGATTCCTTAATCCTTGTCATTTTGTTTCTTTGGATTCGTTCTTTAAAATATTTTCATCATCCTCGGTCTTAAATGATGATATTATTGAATATCTTTGGCTGTTGAAGGCAAAGATGAATGATTTGAAGAATATCTTTGGCTGTAGTGCAAAGATGAGCAGTGTTTAAATGAACATGACCGATCGATGAATATCTTTGGCCTTTAGTGCAAAGATGAACATGTGTTTAAATGAACATGACCGGGTGATGAATATCTTTGGCCTTTAGTGTAAAGATGAGCAGTGTTGAGATGAACATGATGGATTGATGAATATCTTTGCTCTGTAGTGCAAAGATGAATATTTGATTTGAGATGAATATTGATTGATGTTCTGAGGATAAAATATTGATGATGGAATCGTTGAATTCATAGATTATAGTAGAATTCATTCTCTACGTAACTCTTCTATGAATTATTATTTCATTGCGAATATTGATGCGAAACTTGTTGTCTATTGTATTCTATCAGATTTTTCCTGTTGAAGACTAACGATAATTTGTTGTATATTATCTTAGTCATAATATTCTTCTTGGGCTAGTTGAGCTCACCTTTTCCTTGTTGTTCCATTTTTTTCTTCTCGGGAGGCGAGAATGTAGCAGTCTTAGTCGGGGTATGGAATGAAGGTTCTAGAGAGAGTTGTTTAGTAGTCCTCACCATTTTGTAAATTAATGAATCAATAATTATGATGGGGATTTATTTGCGTGTGGATATTGTCTAGAAGACAATATTATATTTAAACTCATGATTATATATTGTCGTATTTCACCACGACATTTGTATTATTGAAGTTGTAGTTTGCTTCTTGTACCATGTATTTGGCGACTTCGGAATGGGTGTTGTGTATACCTATTTTGGGAGCGCATATCGAGCCGTAAGTATCGAGCTTAGGATATGATCTCTGGCGGAGATGGGGAATAGAACTAGGAGGGAGAGCGAGTAAATCCTTCGCTAGTGTGTCCTACCTAAGCTTATTTGTTAGTTGGTTAGAGTATATAGGGATATTATGTGATATATTGATTTCCTTAATTAACCCTTATTTTATATGATGATTTGAGAATGTCGAATTGAGAATATTAATGATGGAGTAAATGAGACCGTGGAGATGCCTGTACTCACCAGCGAGGAGAGCGTCTGTAACAACAGTGGCAATGTTCCTCCTGTGAACAACACCACCGAAAGCGAGATGATGAGCGAGGGATGTTTAGAAGCTTTTTGCAGTTCATGCAAAATCGAGACGAGGAGACTCGTGTTCAAAATCTGAGGGAGGAAATGATAGCAATTCACGGGTGGTCTGACCCAAGCAGTTCAAAGAGTTGGGACCACGAGTGCAGGGAAAGCGGATCCGATTAAGGCGGAGGCGTGGGTCAAACAAATTACCAAGATATTCGATGTCTTGGGATGCGGAGAACGAAAGTTCCATTCGCTACTTTTATGTTCCGTGGCGAAATGATTCTTGGTGGGAATCGTGAAGCGTACCCATCAAATTTGCACTTCAAAGATGTCGTGGGAGAGCGTTTGAGAAGCAGTTCAATGACAAGTACTTCCACGAAAGTATTCGTCGTCGTATGAAGGAAGTGGAGTTTATTAGACTAGAAGCGAGAATAACATGGCGGTGTCCCGATCGAGGCGAAGTTCGCGGAGTTATCGAGTTTGCACCTCATTTGGTGGAGAATGAGGAATGTATGACGCGGATGTTTTACGAGAGGTTTGAAGCCGACATACGTCGATATCTCATTTCTCATAAATTTTCTCTCTATTCGAGATGTTGTCAGCGGGGCTCGGTTGTTAGAAGCGAGATAACGAAAATACGTTCAACCGAGGGACCATAACCGAGGATCATCAAGAAGATAGCGATCATCGAATAACGATAACCGGCGGAGAAAGAAGAATACAGACAAAGGCGGTAACCACTCACGTGGTGGTAATCGTGGCCATGAAAATAGAAGAAGCGAGTCGGGAGGGATTTTAAAAAGAGAAGATTCAACAGCGACCATGTGAAGGCGTCGGCGCTTATAGCAACTAGTTTTAAGGGAGGAGAAGCGACCACCCGGTCGTATGTTACAAATCTTGGGAAAGAGGGACATATCATTTAAGCTGCCCCACAACAATTTAAGGTATGCTATAGTTGTGGAAAGGAAGGACATATCGCTCGAGATTATGCGATGAGCGAAACCTAGTTCGATTGGGGACGGTGACTCAAAAGACATCCCGGAAAAGTCAAAGTCAACGATTAGGGAAGAAGCGTTTGTTGTGACCGGGGTCAAAATGCAAGGAAACGACGAAGTTAGCACGGGTTAGTCAATTATAAATTCTTGCGAAGTATATACCTTACTAGATATCGGTTTACCCATTCTTTTATCTCTCTTACTTGCGCTCAGCGTTTAAACTTGACTCAGGAGAAATTAGACTTTGACTATCTGTGGAAACTCCGTTAGGAGAAACTTTCATCACATCCAATTGTTTATAAATCTTCTTTGGATTCAGGTTGGCACTATCACATTACACGTTAACCTTATTTCTATAGAGATATTTGCTTTTGATGTGATTTTAAGGTTAACTACTCATCATGCCAAATTGATTGCTTTTGTAAGGTTGTTAGTTTTCATATTCCTAAGCAACTTTGTTATTCAATTCAAGCAATCAAACCATTGTAGTCAAACATTTTCATATCAAGCCATGAAGTCATTCGTTTATTACGGATGTCAAATTTTCTTAGTCCATGTTATGGATTTGAATAAAGACACGTCGATTTGAATAATATTCTGTTGTTATTGATTTTTTCTGGCGTATTTTACGAAGAATTTCTTGGCTTACTCCCAAAGCGATATTAAATTTTGTATCGACTTTGAACTCAAGTACAAAACTCATTTCTAAAATCTCATATCGAATGGCTCTATTGAACTTGAGGAGTTAAAAATTCAACTATAGAATTTGGTACTGAGCCTTTATCTTGTGACTTCCTTTGTGGAATTCACCTAAGCGAACTCTCTGTAGGGGCGTCATATTCGATGCGATAGTAAAGCGATAGGTGTCATTGTGACGTGCTATCCAAGATTGGGATATGAGTCGCGATTTGAGAGCAACCTAAGTCGAATCGAAATACGTAGCTTTCAGGCTTAGTTGGTTATTATCGGAGATTCGTTGAAGGATATTCTCGAATCGCTATTTCGTTAACTTAGATGACTCGAAAAGATACAAAATTCGTATGGAGCGAGGAATGCGAGAAGATTTTCCAAGAGCTCAAGAGGCGACTCATTTTGACACATATTCTAACCATACCATCTTGGAAAAGCGAACGTGGTAGCTGACGCGTTGAGTAGAAGATCATATGCTTGAGGAACGAGTGCGATGATGTCAAGTATACGCATAGAGCCAACTTTAATAGAAAAAGTTAAGGTTGCTCAAGCCAGCCATGGGCCGAGAAATGATGCGAAGAAAGTACAAGAAGGAGCTATTAGGGCGAGAATTGATGAAGAAGGAATACTTGAGTCCACTCTAGACTTTGTGTTCCTAACGACTACGATTTGAAGAACAAGATTATGATGGAGGCACACAATACACCATTTGCAATCCATCTGGAAGTACTAAAATGTATCGTGATCTTCAACATACATTTTGGTGGAGCAATATGAGGAGAGAGATCGCGTAGTTTATCTCGATGTGTTTAACTTGCTTAGCGATGTAAAGGCGGAGCATCTAGTACCTAAGGGTCCATTGCAACCACTTGAGATTAGGAATGGAAGTGGGAACACATTACTATGGATTTCGATTACGGGTCTTCCTACGGTTTCTCAAGGCATCAATGCTATTTGGGTTATTATTGATAGATTAACCAAAGTCTGCTCATTTCTTGCCGATCTGGCGGACTTATTCCTTGAAGCGTCTTGCTAGTATGTATGTAAATGAGATTGTGAGATTGCATGGCATGCAAGTATCCATAGTTTTGGGTTAGTGACCAGAGAAAGCTATGGGGAAAGCTAAGGCACGCAATTACGATTGATTTGGCATACCATCCTCAAAGCGGATGGGCAATCGAAAGGACTACTCAAACTCTTGAAGATATATTAAAACTACGTGTCCTAGATTTCAAAGGAAGTTGGGATAAGTACTTGCCATTGGTGGAATTCTCATACAACAATAGTTATTAAACAAATATAGGCATGGTTCCATTCAAGCATTATATGGACGAAAATGTCGTTCTCGATATGTTGGGATGAGGTGGGTGAAGCAACATTGTTGGGACCCGAGGAGTTAGTACGTATATGACTACCGAAAAGATCCAAATGATTCGACAAGCGTATACAAAGCGGCACAAGATCGACAAAAGAGTTATGCGGATCTTCATCGAAAGGACGTGGAATTTAATGTAGGGGATCATGTATTGTTGCGAGTTGCTCCATGGAAGGGAGTTACAAGATTTGGGAAGAGAGGAAAGCTCAATCCACGATTTATCGGTCCATTTCAAATTCTTGACCGAGTAGGAAATGTAGCCTATAGACTTGCGTTACCTCAAAGTATGTCTCGTGTTCATAATGTGTTTCATATCTCACTTCAGTAAATATGTGAAAGACCCGAACCACGTTATTGAGTTAGAACCAGGACGAGATAGTAGAAGACTTAACGTATGAGGAGGTACCTGTCAAGATTTTGGATAGGAAGGAGCATGTCCTACGCGCAAAGGTTATACCACAAGTTAAAGTTTTGTGGAGGAATCATGCTATAGAGGAAATGACCTGGGAGTTGGAAAAGAAAATGAAAGCGAGGTATCCTCACCTTTTCAAAACACCAGGTACGTACGTCAATTTCGAGGACGAAATTTCATAAGGAGGGAGATTGTAAGACCCCAAAATTTTTAAATAAAAGGAATTTCCTTTATTTATTATTTTGAAATAGTAAGGGTTGATTTGGTTAATGTGGATAGTTAAGGGTTAAATACGCAAATATTTCAAAATAAGCAAGTGGTTATAAAATATTCATTGTTGTCGGGGAATATTCGTTTGGTCGTGGAATATTAAATCTTTGTCGGGGAATATTAAATGACGACCGGTAGCGACCATGTGTGGGCCCCATGTGAAAGCGATTGGATGAAAGAAAGCGACAAATATAAGTTGTTTTTAAATAACGGCGTAGCGTAGTTGTTTGATTATCTTGTTGGAATACTACCGGTGGTTAAAACACACTAATACTGGCGTTGTTGAAGCAAGAGTAGCACGGTATTGCACCAATTATTGATTCTTACGTGAAGAAGGCACTACTCAATAATGGTTACGATAATTCTTTATTCGATATTTTATTGAGTTAATAATTCTTTGCGTTGATATTTTATATTCTTTGTTGTTTTGATAATTGTCATTACAAGATATCTTTCATTATCGAAGCAATAATTCATATTATCTGAATAATATTATTAGATAACATTATTGGCAATGTCTAGAAAGTTACATCTAAGGAGAGGTTTGGTCATCTAATCAATTGGCGCCAAGATGAAGAAATTCTTATTGGAAAGCCCCTCTTTCTGAGGCGCCTGGTTGTCAATATTGTGATTACGTAATATTATTTGTGAATAATTAATTATTGATTTATATGATGAGGAAAATATTGATTTTATGTGGATATAGATGGAGAAAGTTTTAAAATGACAATTGTTGAAAATTATTATTTTATCTTTTACGATAAAATAATTCATTTAAATATATTATTTTAATAATATATTAACGGTGATATTTTTACAATGAATGTGGGATATATGAGTATATGAGGAGGAAGAGTATTTTGTGGCATTAAATGTTTAACACATGTTTTGTGTGTTGGTGGACACAATTATTGATAGAAATTTGATTATAGCTTGTAAAATCACCCGTTTGTGGATTTTGGTCAATTTCTGTTTGGAATTTGGAAAAACTTTCTTCGGCAAAGTTGTAGAGAATTGAATTTCCTATAAAAATTCGCGAGATTCGAATTTTCTGATGAAAGGGCTATTTATTATGAATTATTGAAGTTCGAAGTTCCGAAATAATTGATTTTTGGGAGTTTTAATTAATTATTTTGAGAAAAACGTTTTTGGTGAGTTGTGAACCTCATTTAACATGTGTGGCTGGTGTTTTTGACCAAAAGGTGGGCTAAGGAAAATTTGTATAATTATATTAATATTATATTAAATTTTACGCTTTGGTGTTCTAAGCATTTTCCTATAAATAGGTGCTTGGGTTAGAATTGAAAATCACACCGTAAACCGAAGTTTCTCTCTATTCTCTCTCGATATTTTGAGCGTATTCTTGTGAGTATTTTGAGTATACTTTGAGTATTGCTAGGCGATTTGCAAGTTCCCTTCAAAGACTACTATACCCGGTATTCTAGCTAGAAGTACTGATCTTTCGAGGTAAGGGATATTATTTTTTTTTCGTAATGATATTATTTCTTCAATATCATTATACTGAAATGTTGATCTGAAATTTTTATCAAATTTGGAACTTTTTCATGTCGGGGTTACTATTCATGAGTTACTATTCACGAGTTACTATTCATGAGTTACTATTCACGAGTTACTATTCATGAGTTACTATTCACGAGTTACTATTCACGAGTACTATTCATGAAGCGTGAAAATGTTTTTTTTGTGGAATTTCTATCTTTTGGTGTCGGAGTTACTATTCACGTATACGGCACTATTCACGTATACGGCACTATTCACCGAAAAATAAAATTTCTTCTTTTTGTCCAAAATATTTATTCTGGATACCAGCTTTGATTGTATCCATGTTTTGATCATTCTTGAATTTTACACCACTATGATTATTTTTGAGGTATTTTTGGACGTGGATAAAACCAAGTACGATTCCTTAATCCTTGTCATTTTGTTTCACTGGATTCGTTCTTTAAAAATATTTTTCATCATCCTCAGTCTTAAATGATGATATTATTGAATATCTTTGGCCTGTAGTGCAAAGATGAATGATTTCTGAAGAATATCTTTGGCTGTAGAAAAAGATGAGCAGTGTTTAAATGAACATGACCGATCGATGAATATCTTTGGCCTTTAGTGCAAAGATGAACAGTGTTTAAATGAACATGACCGATCGATGAATATCTTTGGCCTTTTAGTGCAAAGATGAGCAGTGTTGAGATGAAATACGACCGATTGATGAATATCTTTGGCACTGTAGTGCAAAGATGAATATTTGATTTGAGATGAATATTGATTGATGTTACTGAGGATAAAATATTGATGATGGATTGTTGAATTCATAGATTATAGTAGAATTCATTCTCTACGTAACTCTTCATGAATTATTATTTCATTGCGAATATTGATCTCGAAACTTGTTGTCTATTGTATTCTATCGATTTTTTCCTGTTGAAGACTAACGATAATTTGTTGTATATTATCTTAGTCATAATATTCTTTCTTGGGCTAGTTGAGCTCACCCTTTTCCTTGTTGTTCCATTTTTCTTCTCGGAGGGGAGAATGTAGCGAAGTACTAGTCGGGTATGGAATGAAGGTTCTAGAGAGTTGTTTAGTAGTCCTCACCATTTTGTAAATTAATGAATCAATAATTATGATGGGGATTTATTTGCGTGTGGATATTGTCTAGAAGACAATATTATATTTAAACTCACGAGTATATATTATGCGTATTTCACACGACATTTGTATTATTGAAGTTGTAGTTTGCTTCTTGTACCATGTATTTGGCGACTCGAGAATGGGTGTTGTGTATACCTATTTTGGGCGTCACACTTCAAATTTCAAAGGTATTTGGTCCCTTAGGTGACCCATATGGTTCTGTCGGTACAAATCCTCCATTGTATATGCCTGACATCCCCATTGATGGAGATCCAGTAACTTAGGAGGAGTTGCATCCCATGAAGGAGATTGAATTCAACGAATTGTTCAACGACAAGTACTTTCCCAAAAGTATTCGTCACATGAATGAGGTTGAATTCATCAAGCTGGAGAAAAACAATATGATCGTATCGCAGTATGAGGCTAAATTTGCGGAGTTATCTCGGTTTACATCTCATTTGGTTGATAATGAGGAGAGAATGACGCGAATGTTTCTCTGAGGTTTGAAACCCAAAATACGTCAAAATCTCATTTCTCACAAACTTTGCTTGTATTCAGATGTTGTGAATAGGGCTCAGTTATTGGAACGCGATAATGAGACAAACCTGTTAGGTTTGTAATATTCATGAACGCAATCAAATTGAACAAAATAAGCGAAAACATAAAAAAATTAGAGTTTTAAAATTTTACAAATCATATACCCGGATCGCCCTTTATGCACAATTATTAATTAAACGAAAATATGAAGAACAAGAATCATACCCTTGAAGATTCGAGCTTCCTCAGGTAAAAGTTCACCTCTAATCTTTTTTGCGTTCAACTTGAATCCACCGGGTTTAGTTCTTTCCTTTGATCAACGTTAGCCACCCATGTGTTTGGCCTATAGAGGTGATCCACCAAGGAAGAAGAAATATTCAAGAAGAAGGGTGGTTGGCTAAACCCTAGTTTTCTATCTCTATAGAAAAAGAGTGTTTTCTCCAACAATTAGAATCACTTATGTTGTGAAAGCGTCAACTACACTTACCCATAATAAGACTCCTATTATTTATAGATGTGGGCAACCCTCCTTAACAATTAAGGATTTGAGTTTTATTTTAATTAATTAAACTCCTTTAATTCATTATGCTCCCAGTCCTATTAGGAATAATTAATTAAAATCTTTTAGTTAATTAGCCTCCTAATCTTATAAGGAATAAATGAGAGTACTTTTATAAATTAATTCCCAAACTCCTTCAAAAATTAAATAATAATAGTAATAATAATAATAATAAGACTCTCTTATTAATTTATATTTAATATTTCTAAAATATTAAATAATAAATATTAAACTATTTAATTTATTCTATCACTATAGATTAAATTAAATATACTTAACTTATTATTACGATTATGTCATTTGCTTCTTAAATAATTATTCTTCTTTTTATGGTGTGACCCTTTAGGTTCTCCATATTAAACAAGTTGTGAATAAATCAATAAGAATAATTTTAATCTTATTTAAATAAATAAATTAAACTATTAATTTATTTAAATAAATAATATTTATTCTACAATAGGGATAAGCCTCCCTAGCGATTAACGACTTTCCAGATAATATAGATTTCAACATTAATCATAAAAGAACCATTGAGTAAATAGTTACCGTACAATTCAATCCTTCCACCATACAATGTCCCAATGAAATATAAGACATGGAATTATTGTCAAGTCTTATTTTATTTAATTATATGTATTTCGACTCTTAAATGCACAACTCCAAATAATGCAAATTAGAAACTCCTTTCTAATTTCATTTTGCCTTGGCCAAGGACTATTGGGTTGTCATTTATGGAATCACATAGGACATTTCTCTTCTTTTACTAGAAGCGACAGATTCTTTATTAATCATACATTATCTCTATGTACAACTTATTATACCCAAGCATGCCCTTTGATATACCCTAAGGGTCTTAAGGAATAAGTCAAAATATAACTCATCATATACAAGATACTATGATGATCTCAAGTCCAAGGATTACTTGTACTACTATCACTACAGGAATTCGTATTGACAGACAAGTAAAACTCCATTAGGTATTCCTTAGCGAGCCACGTTCAGTGAACTTATTCTCTGATAAGCACCTACATACTTGCTTTAGTGTCTCCACACAAATGATCATGAGATCAATCATTCTCATCTAATGAGCAAGCAACGTATGTACCAATATATCTGGATTCACTAATCCCCAATTTAGTAATCCAACGATTGAGAACTATTTTAGTTTTAAGCTTTCTAAGAGTTTAGATCTCATTAGAATGATCATCATCATTATTCTAAAAGCATTGCTTAAAACTATGGGTTTGTCACATATTATAAAACAACATCATGTAGATAATTAAAAGCCTTTAATAAATTAATATTTTTTATTAATAAAAGAATAAGATTGTTACAAAGTATATTCTTTATCATCAAACATGATTGGATTATATTCATACTACTTTCAATCTCCCACTTGCACTAAAGCCAATCGCCATGGTATCTCATACCCTTCTTCTCTAAGTGATGATTATCCTGCTGTTGGATAAGCTTTAGTTAATGGATATGTAATATTGTTCTTAAGATTCCACTATCTCTATATTGATTTCCCATCTTTTAATGATTCATATAATCAAATGAAAGTGCCACAACACATGTTTAGATCCAAGATGAGACTTAGGAACTATTCCTAGTTTTGTAATAAACTTTTCATCCAAACAATCAACTTCCAGCGTCATTTATAGCTATATACTTTGTCTTTATTACTAAACCAACAACTCTTTTCTGTTTGAAACCTTTCCAATTCACTGCACCACTGTTCAAGGTAACCCTTTACCTTAAAGTAGATTTTTTGTCGTCTTGGTCTGTCTGAAAATTTTGAGTTTGTTAAGCCCTCTAGTTTAAATTTTGACCCACCATGAATATGATCACATCATTAGTGCGGTTATGTACTTTAAGATGTTTTTCACTGACTCATAGTGAACTTCTCCAGAATATGACTGATCAACATCAGGTGTCATACATTTCATTGCATACATGATAGTTACTCATTCAATCTCTCTTTTATGAGTCTATGGGGACTATTAAGAGAGATACACTCAAGGGCTCATCAACATGAGAATTCCCATGGAGTTTTCCATGCTAAACAAATTTAACATCAAATTAATATACGTTTCTTGGGTTAATTCGAGCATTCTTTTAAATATATCTATATATATTTGTATCCCCAATTAAGATACTATTCCCAAATCATTCATTGATGAATGTTTAGATAACTTTCTCTTTACTGATTGTAGCATTAATATGTCATTCCTTATCCATAGTATATGAACATATAATATTAAGAATGTCACCGCGCTCCCACTAACCCTTTTGTACACACTAGGTTTACTCTTATTTGTGATAAAATCAAACTCTTTTGATTTGTTTCATCAAAACAAATGTTCCATTTTTGAGAAGCTTGCTTCAATCCATTTCTCTAAGTGTCTACAACTCTTACCTCATCGTATGTAACTGGATCATCACCTTCTA
This sequence comes from Panax quinquefolius, assembly GCA_020205615.1. Lineage (NCBI taxonomy): Eukaryota > Viridiplantae > Streptophyta > Magnoliopsida > Apiales > Araliaceae > Panax > Panax quinquefolius. The sequence continues at coordinate 54,528,199 of CM035161.1, read as the reverse complement.
TAATACATACCACATCATCATCATCCATGATGAATCCATACCTCCTAGGTTTCTTCGGTACTATTCCATATTTACGATTCATTTGTGGTACAATAGGTTTATCTATCAGGTTCCTCTTATTTGACTTATAGTGTTTTGTGGTTTTTAAACTCTTCAAGATTCTATTATCCTCCCACTAGCTCCTTCAATGATAAACACATTTATCCTAGAAAGTAGCGGGTTTCGTAACAAACACCTTTTGCTAAGTAGGATTATAGAACATATACACTAAACTTACTTTAGGATGTCCCACAAATATGTACTTGTCAAATCTTGTCCCAAGCTAATTCCTTTGAAACCTTTTCACATAAATTGGATAACGCCTTATCTTAACATACTTAAGATTAGGAATCCTTCATGTCCATAACTTTTATGGAGTTTTGTGGCCGGTTTTTGAGGTTACCTTTTTCGTAGATATGCAGCCATTTCTAGGACATTATCCAAGAAGGATACTAGAATGTCGGTAAAATCATTATGGACCGCACCATGTCCAACAAGGTATAATTTTTCCTTTCAGATACATCTATCAATTATTACGTATCGGGAGGTGTCCATTGTGAGAAAACAATTTGAGATGATCTAGAAACTCATTGCACAAGTATTCCTTCTTTGATCCAATCAAAGAATCCTAATACCTCGCCAATTTATTTCACTTCTGAATTCTTTGAACCTTTCAAATAATTCACACTTGTATTTCAGCAAATACATACATTTAACTTTTGAATGATCATCTCCTTTTTCTTATACTAGTTTGTTCAATTTGCAAAATAATTTTTACGTAAGTCAAGTACACAAAATCCATTAAGTAATATTTCAGTTTTATACAATACATTTTTATTATAAATAGAAGAACAATTGTTCTTTAATATAATACCAAAAATTTCATTGTCCAACAATAAAATGGAAATAATATTTCCAACGAGAACTAGAATACAATAACAACTTATTGACTTAATAGACTTGCTCGTAGGCTGTGCTAAACTATAAGTTCCTATGACTGATGCATCAACCTTTGCTTCATTTCTACACATAGGATTGAAAGTAGTATGCACACAAGCCAATCATGTTTGATGATAAAGCATATACTTTGTAACAATCTTATTCAATTATTAATAAAAAGTATTAATTTATTAAAGGCTTTGAATTATCTACATGATGCTGTTTTATAATATGTGATAAACCCATAGTTTTAAGCAATGATTTTAGAATAATGATGATGATCATTCTAATGAGATCTAAAATCTTAGAAAGCTTAAAAACTAAAATAGTTCCCAATCATTGGATTACTAAATTGGGGATTAGTGAATCAGGATAGATTGGTACATACGTTGCTTGCTCATTGGATGAGGATGATTGATCTCATGATCATTTGTGTGGAGACACTAAAGCAGTATATGTAGGTGCTTATTAGAGAATAAGTTTCATCGAGCATTGGCTCGCTAAGGAATACCTAATGGAGTTTTATTTGCTGTCAATAGGAATTCTGTAGTGATAGTAGTACAAGTAATCCTTGGACTTGAGATCATCATAGTATCTTGTGTATGATGAGTTATACTTTGACTTATTCCTTAAGACCCTTAGGGTATATCAAAGGGTATGCTTGGGTATAATAAGTTGTACATGGAGATAATGTATGATCAATAAAGAATCTACCACTTAATAAAAAGAAGAGAAATGTCCTATGTGATTCGATAAATGACAACCCAAGTAGTCCTTGGTTAAGGCGAATGAAATTAGAAAGGAGTTTCTAATTTGCATTATTTGGTGTTGTGCATTTAAGAGTCAAAATACATATAATTAAATAAAATAAGAGTTGATGATAATTCCATGTCTTATATTTAATTGGGACATTGTATGGTGGAAGGATTGAATTATACGCAGTAACTATTTACTCAAAGGTTCTTTAATGATTAATGTTGAAATCTATATTATCCGGAAAGTCGTTGATCGCTAGGGAGGCTTATCCCTATTGTAGAATAAATATTATTTATTTAAATAAATTAATTGTTTAATTTATTTATTTAAATAAGATTAGAATTGTTCTAATTGATTTATTCACAATAGGTTTAATATGGAGAACCTAAAGGGTCACACCATAAAAGGAAGAATAATTATTTAAGAAGTTAATGGCATAATCGTAATAATATATGTTAAGTATATTTAATTTAATCTATGGTGATAGAATAAATTAAATAGCTTAATATTTATTATTTAATATTTTAGAAATATTAAATATAAATTAATAAGAGGAGTCTTATTAATATTATTATAATTATTATTATTTTAATTTCTAAAAGAGTTTAGGAATTAATTTAATATAAGTACTCTCATTTATTCCTAATTAGATTAGGAAGGAAAATTAGTTAAAGGAGTTTAATTAATTATCCCTAATAAGATTAGGGAGCTTAATTAATTAAAAGAATTTAATTAATTAAATAAATCCCAATTCCTTAATTGTTAAGGTGGGTTGCCCACATCTATAAATAAGAGGAGTCTTATTATGGGTGAATGGGTTGTTGACTTTTTCAACATACGACATAATTCCAATTGTTGGGAGAGTACACCTTTTTCTATAGAGATAGAAAAACTAGGGTTTAGCCAACCACCCTTCTTCTTGAATTTTCTTCTTCCTTGGTGGATCACCTCTAGAGGCCAAACGTATGGGTGGCTAACGTTGATCAAAGGAAGGAATCAAACCCGGTGGATTCAAGTTGAACGCGAAAGGATTTGGAGGTGAACTTGTACCTGAGGAAGCTCGATCTTCAAGGGTATGATTTTATTCTTTATCTTTTCGTTTAATTAATAATTGTGCATAAAGGGTGATCCGGGTATATGGTTTGTAAATTTTTTAAAACTCTGATTTTACACGCTTCCGCACTTTTTATGCAATTTGATTGCCATATGAATATTACAAACCTAACAGTGGCATCAGAGCCAAACCTTTATGCGAATTATTAATTATTTTAATTTAATATGTATATTGATATGTGTTTAGACCAATTTAATTGGGCATAATTTGTTTGTATAAAATTTAAAAAAAAAAAAAAAAAAAAAGGGACAAATTTTATTTTTTTTTGTAAAGTCTCCCACGTGATTCGCCTGCAAAAGGGGCTGCTGAAACTTAAAGCTAACAGGACACCAACGTAATAAATAAAGGAGTTAAGTTGATTAAAAGTAGAACATTTTTAAAAGACCCGCGCTTTTTTTTTTTTTTTTAAGATCAAGGGAATTCACGGTTGCTTAAAAAAAAAAAAAAAAGTATGCTATGACCGGATTTCCATGCACGGAATCCAAGGGATTTCAAGTGTAGATTTAAAAGGAACAAGGAACGGTTATATATATATACATATAATATATATTACGAATATATATATATACATATATATATTCTTAATTATTATATAATTAAAATAAAAAGTTTATTTTAATTTTAAAATAAAAGGTTTATTTTAATATTAAAATATAAAGTTTTATTTTTAATTTTAATAATTTTATAATTAAAATAAAAAGATTTATTTTAATCTTAAAATAAAAGGTTTATTTTAATATTAAAATAAAAGATTTATTTTAATTTTAAAAATAAATTTCATGCTAACTAATTAGAGTTGGAATTGGATTCCATGATAACTAATTGGAGTTGAAATTGGATTTTATTTTTCCTAAAATAAAGGAGTTTATTTATGAATAGGGAAGTAAATCCATCTTTCCTTAAATAAAGGAGTTTGTTTAGATATGAAATAAGATTTCATATTATTCAAAATAAAAGAGTTTATTTGTGAATAGGAAGAGAATCCTAATTTCCTTAAATAAAAGAGTTTATTTAAATATGGAATAAGATTTCATATTATTCAAAATAAAGGAGTTTATTTGTGAATAGGAAAGATAATCCGTGTTTCCTTTAATATTTTTTTTTTTACATGGAATTGGATTCCATAATTAATTAAAATAAAAGAGTTTACTTTAATTAGAGATTTTTTTTATTACATGGAATTGGATTCCATAATTAATTAAAAATAAAGGAGTTTATTTTGATTAAAGATTTTGATTAAAATAAAATAGTTTATTTTATTCAAAATAGGATAAATTAAAATAAAATAGTTTTATTTTGATTTAAATTTGGATTTAAATAAAGGAGTTTATTTTTATTCAAAAATAGATTTTATACTAACTAAATTTGCCCATTAAATGATATCAATATATATATATTAAATGTTTAATATTCATGAGATGAATGTTATTTATTGATGCATATGGTGATGTGTTTGATAATAAATGGGATTGATTATGGACTATTGACTAATGCGATTGGATTTTATTTTAGTTGGATGCATGAATGTATGAGTTTTATTAAATGGGATCTCTGCGTTTCGCGTCTTCTCTAATTTTTTTCTTAATGTAAATTCTATCTCCTCCTATGTACTTCCCTTCGATTTACGCGATCAAGGTTTCTATTTATTTTAAATAGTTTTGTAATAGGAATAGTTAGAATTAATTTTGAAAAATTAGAGATCAAGGAGTAAGGAGCGCTTGAAGACCCGTTTGTAATGAAGCCAGGGTTTAAATGTAATAGTTATATTTAAATATTATTTCTTGCACCTTGGGGGTTTGACCTTTTGGTTCACTTGGTGGCTCTAGTGAACCAAACTAGAATAAAAGTCCATAATCAATCGGGTAGAATATAGTATTCTATATGTGCATGCTTATACTATATATATATATATATATATATATATTATGCAAACATGCTTCGCATGTTAATTAATATGACGCGTATTTTATATATATATGTGTATGCGCGCTAAGTAAGATGAGACAAATTAATAACAAACCCCTCAATTTTTATATTAAGTCCTAAGCGTTCAAAGATATTTGAAATATCGAACGTCGCTTTTCTAGCATGATAAAATTAATAGAGTATTAAATATTTAATATGAGTTTGTTTGTATCACCATAAAGGCAAGTATTAAGTATTTAAGATGTTAATTTATCACATTTGATGCTTATAAAGAAAATTGAACAATATTGTTTTGTTGTGTCACCACAAGGATGATATTTTTCTTTTTGAATATATGGAGTGCTAGGTTGGACTTAACTTGGATAATTTTGATTCGGATGTGCCACCACTTGATCAAAATAATCTAAGAGGCAAAATACAAGGAGTTGCATAGTTGATGTAATTGACAAAAGTTATCTACCTATTTATTTATATATAGTTTGTTGTGTCACCACAAGGCTATATACATTTGAAATGGGATCCTTATTCTCACTAGCAAATCTTTAATTAGATTTTGCCGAACTATATAAGTGAGGGTAATATAGTTTGAAGAAAATAGTGGGAGATACCAATTTAAAACAAGACCTAATTTATTTTGGTAATTAATAATAGAATGTATGTTAAAAATGTTGTTAATTACAAATTCATTTACAGAATTTTACAATGTCTAAAATTACTATCACTGCGAAGCATATTAGAAGCTAAATTAACCAGACCGATTTAAACGGATTGGTTAAGGAATTTGAGAATAGTTCTCATGGCTGAAAAGCTATCTTATGTCCTTAATACGCCTATCCTCGCAATGGTTGCGATAATGCCTCGAGGAAGACATTGCTACTTTTAGAAAGTGGCAAGATGATGCATGATTGGCTCAATGCATCATGCTCGCATCTATGAGTAATGAGCTTGAGGCGTCAAGATGAAACTATGGATGCTCTCTTATATTATTCGCACATCAAGTAGTTGATGGTGAGGAAAGTAGGACTGATAGATATTAGATATCCAAGGAGCTCTTCCGATCTAGAATGGCCAATGGCACTATAGTACAGACAAAAAGTTCTTCACATAATCAATTTGATTGATCAATTAGGACAACAGGTTTTGTCATGGATGGAGAGTTGAGCCAAGATTTGATCTTGCACTCACTCCCGGACTCCTTTTACAATTGTTGTGAATTTTTTCATATGAACAAGCTAGATATCGCCTCATTTGATTTGCTTAACATGTTGAAAAATGTTGAGAGTCACTTTCAACCAAGAAAGATCAAGTCTTCTTGGTAGGAGCCAAAGGATCTTCTAAAAAGAAGAACGTTTCAAAGAAGGTAAATAGAAAGGCATAAACAAAGGATAATAAGAACAAAAGCGTCACGGATAGCAAAGGAGTTTGCTTCCACCGCAATAAGCACGGACATTGGAAAGAAAGCATGAGAAGCATCTTGCAGAGGCTTACCAAAGAAGCTTAGTGAAGTTTTGGTTATAAATACAAATTTGTTAATGATTTAAAATAAATTTTTCTTTAAGTCAAGGTTCTACTTGGGTATTGGATACCGACTTTGGTTATCATAAATATAGATTTATGAAGGGACCAAACAGAAGTAGAAAGCTAAACAAATATAAGTAATCCTATGTGTGGGAAATGAAGCAAAGGTTGCAACATTAGCCATAAAAACTTATAGTTTAGCACTGCCTACGGGCAAATATATTAAGTCAATAAGTTGTTATTGTATTCCAATTCTTGTTAGAAACATTATTTCCATTTTATTGTTGGACAATAAAAATTTTTGGTATTATAATTAAGAACAATTGTTGTTCTATTTATAATAATAATGTTTTATATAGGCGGAATATTACTTAATGGATTTTGTATACTTGACTTACATGAAAATAATTTTGCATATTGAACAAATTAGTATAAGAAAATGAGATGATCATTCAAAGAGTTGAATGTGTGTATTTGCTGAAATACAAGTGTGAATTATTTGAAAGGATCAAAGAATTCAGAAATGAAACAAATTGACAAAGTATTAAGATTCTTTGATTAGATCAAGGAATAAATACTTGTGCAATAAGTTTCTAGATCATCTCAAATGGTTTTTCTCATAATGGACACCTCCTGATACACAATAATTGATTGATGTATTTGAATGGAAAATTCGTACCTTGTTGGACATGGTGCGGTCCATAATGATTTTACCGACATTCCAGTATCCTTCTAGGGTCATGTCCTAGAAATGGCTGCATATCTACGAAAATGGTAACCTCAAAATCCGGCCCCAAGACTCCATAAAAGTTATGGACAGGGAGGATTCCTAATCTTAAGTATGTTAAGATAAGGGGTTGTCCAACTTACGTGAAAAGGTTTTCAAAGGATAAGCTTGGGACAAGATTTGACAAGTGTCGATTTGTGGGACATCCTAAAGTAAGTTTAGGGTATATGTTCTATAATTCTACTTAGCAAAAGGTGTTTGTTACGAAACACGCTGCCTTCTAAGATAAAGGCGTTTATCATTGAAGGGGCTAGTGGGAGGATAATAGATCTTGAAAAGTTCAAGAACCACAAAACACTATAAGTCAAATAAGAGGAACATGTAGATAGACCTATTGTACCCACAAAGAATCGTAAATCTAGAATAGTACTGAAGATACCTAGGAGGTATGGATTCATCATAGATGATGATGATGAGGTACGCATCATAGAAGATGATGATCCAGTTACATTCGATGAGGTAAGACTTCTAGTGTGTACAAAAGGGTCGATTGAGAGCATCATGAAATTTCTAGTATTATATGTTGATATACTACGGATGAGAAATTACATACCAATGCTACAATCAGTAAAGATAAAGTTGTCTAAACATTCCTCCATGAATGATTTGGAAGAGTATCTTAATTGGGGATATAAATCTATATAGATAGATTTAAGAGGATGCTCGACTTAACCCAAGGAACGTATATTCATTTGATGCTAAAGTCGTTTAGCATGGAAAACTCCAAGAGATGTCTCATGTTGATGAGCTATGGAGTGTATCTCTCTTAATAGTCCCCATAGACTCCAAAGAAGAGAGATTGCATGAGTGACAATCATGTATGCAATGAAATGTACGAGACCTGATGTTGATCAGTCATATTCTGGAGAAGATCATTGTAAGACAGTGAAAAACATCTTAAAGTTCTTAACCGGCACTAAAGATGTGAGCATACATGGTGGGTCTAAATTAAAACTAGAGGGCTTAACAAACTCAAGTTTTTCGAAGTATGACTAAGATGATGAAAATCCACTTTAAGGTAAAAGCGTTATCTTGAGCAGTGGTGCGTTGAATTGGAAAGGTTCCAAACAAAGAAAGAGTTCTTTGGTTTAGTGATAAAGACAAAGTATATAGCTATAAATGAAGCTGCAAGATGATTGTTTGGATGAAAAGTTCATTACACAACTAGGAATAGTTCCTAAGTCTTATCTTGGATCTAAACATGTGTTGTGGCACTTTCATTTGATTATTAGAATCATTGAAAGATGGGAAATCACTATAGAGATAGTGGACTCTCATGAACAACATTACATATCCATTAACTAAAGCTTATCCAACAGCAGGATAATCATCACTTAGAGAAGAAGAGTATGAGTTACCATGACGATTGGCTTTAGTGCAAGTGGGAGATTGAAAGTAGTATGCACACAAGCCAATCATGTTTGATGATAAAGCATATACTTTGTAACAATCTTATTCAATTATTAATAAAAAGTATTAATTTATTAAAGGCTTTGAATTATCTACATGATGCTGTTTTATAATATGTGATAAACCCATAGTTTTAAGCAATGCTTTTAGAATAATGATGATGATCATTCTAATGAGATCTAAATTCTTAGAAAGCTTAAAAACTAAAATAGTTCCCAATCATTGGATTACTAAATTGGGGATTAGTGAATCCGGATAGATTGGTACATACGTTGCTTGCTCATTGGATGAGGATGATTGATCTCATGATCATTTGTGTGAAGACACTAAAGCAAGTATGTAGGTTCTTATTAGAGAATAAGTTCACTGAACGTGGCTCGCTAAGGAATACCTAATGGAGTTTTATTTGCCTGTTAATAGGAATTCCTGTAGTGATAGTAGTACAAGTAATCCTTGGACTTGAGATCATCATAGTATCTTGTGTATGATGAGTTATACTTTGACTTATTCCTTAAGACCCTTAGGGTATATCAAAGGGTATGCTTGGGTATAATAAGTTGTATATGGAGATAATGTATGATCAATAAAGAATCTACCACTTCTAATAAAAGAAGAGAAATGTCCTATGTGATTCGATAAATGACAACCCAGTAGTCCTTGGTCAAGGCAGAATGAAATTAGAAAGGAGTTTCTAATTTGCATTATTTGGTGTTGTGCATTTAAGAGTCGAAATACATATAATTAAATAAAATAAGACTTGTGAGAATTCCATGTCTTATATTTAATTGGGACATTGTATGGTGGAAGGATTGAATTGTACGGTAACTATTTACTCAAAGGTTCTTTAACGATTAATGTTGAAATCTATATTATCTGGAAAGTCGTTGATCGCTAGGGAGGCTTATCCCTATTGTAGAATAAATATTATTTATTTAAATAAATTAATTGTTTAATTTATTTATTTAAATAAGATTAGAATTGTTCTAATTGATTTATTCACAACCGGTTTAATATGGAGAACCTAAAGGGTCACACCATAAAAGGAAGAATAATTATTTAAGAAGTTAATGGCATAATCGTAATAATAATATGTTAAGTATATTTAATTTAATCTATGGTGATAGAATAAATTAAATAGCTTAATATTTATTATTTAATATTTTAGAAATATTAAATATAAATTAATAAGAGGAGTCTTATTAATATTATTACAATTATTATTATTATTTTAATTTCTAAAAGAGTTTAGAAATTAATTTAATATAAGTACTCTTATTTATTCCTAATAGGATTAGGAGGAAAATTAGTTAAAGGAGTTTAATTAATTATCCCTAATAAGATTAGGGAGCTTAATTAATTAAAAAAATTTAATTAATTAAATAAATCCCAATTCCTTAATTGTTAAGGTGGGTTGCCCACATCTATAAATAAGAGGAGTCTTATTATGGGTGAATGAGTTGTTGACTTTTTCAACATACGACTGAATTCTAATTGTTGGGAGAGTACACCTTTTTCTATAGAGATAGAAAAACTAGGGTTTAGCCAACCACCCTTCTTCTTGAATTTTTTTCTTCCTTGGTGGATCACCTCTAGAGGCCAAACATATGGGTGGCTAACGTTGATCAAAGGAAGGAACCAAACCCGGTGGATTCAAGTTGAACGCGAAAGGATTTGGAGGTGAACTTGTACCTGAGGAAGCTCGATCTTCAAGGGTATGATTTTATTCTTTATCTTTTCGTTTAATTAATAATTGTGCATAAAGGGTGATCCGGGTATATGGTTTGTAAATTTTTTAAAACTCTGATTTTACACGCTTCCGCACTTTTTATGCAATTTGATTGCCATATGAATATTACAAACCTAACAAGGATTACTTGTCTCTTGTTTAGCTTTCTACTTCTGCTTGGTCCCTTAATAAATCTATATTTATAATAACCAAAGTCGGTATCCAATACCCAAGTAGAACCTTGACTTAAAGAAAATTTATTTCAATCATGAACAAAAACTACATTTGTAACCGAAGCTTCACTAAGCTTCTTCTGGTTAGCCTCTACAAGATATTTCTCACAATTTCTTTTCCAGTGTCCAGGCTTATTGCAGTGGAAGCAAACTCATTTGCTATCCTTATCAGTTTTGTTCTTATTATCCTTTGTTTTTGCTTTTCTATTTACCTTCTTTGAATCATTCTTCTTTTCAGAAGATCCTTTAGCCCCTACCAGTAAGACATGGTCTTTCTTGGTTAGAAAGTGACTCTCAACATTTTTCAACATGTTAAGCAAATCAGCGAGGCTGATATCTAGCTTGTTCATATGAAAAATTCACAACAATTGTGAAAGGAGTCTGGGAGTGAGTGTAAGATCAAATCTTGCCTCAACTATCCATCCATGACAAAACCTGTTGTCCTAATTGATCAATCAAATTGATAATGTTAAGGACTTTTATTTGTATTATAGTGTAATCAGTCATTTTAGATCGGAAGAGCTCCTTAGATATCTGATATCTATCAGTCCTACTTTCCTCAGTATCAACTATTTGATGTGCAGGAATATAGTAGGAGCATCCATAGTTTCATGCTAACTCTGAAGCTCGTTACTCATGGATGCGAGCATGATGCATTGAGCCAACTGTGCATCATCTTTTCACTTTCTAAAAGTAGCAATCTCTTCCTCAGATGCATTGTCTGCAACCATTGTAGGGATAGGCGTATTAAGGACATAAGATAGCTTTTCAGTCATGAGAACTATTCTAAATTTCCTTAACCAATCCGTTTAATCTGGTCTGGTTAAATGGCATCTAATATGCTTCGTAGTGATAGTAATTTAGACATTGTAAAATTCTGTAAATAAATTTGTAATTAACAACATTTTAGCATACATTCTTTTATTAATTATCAAAATAAATTAGGTCTTGTTTTAAATTGGTATCTCCCACTATTTTCTTCAAACTATATTACCCTCAATTTATATAGTTCGACAATATCAAATTAAAGATATGCTAGTGAGAATAAGGATCCCATTTCAAATGTATATAGTCTTGTGTGTGCACAACAAACTATATATAAATAAATAGGTAGACAACTCTTGTCAATTACATCAACTATGCAACTCTTTGTATTTTACCTCTTAAATCATAATGGTCAAGTGTGTGCACATTCGAACTAAAATAATTTAAGTTAAGTCAGACCCAACATTTTCATATAAGCGAAGAGAAAACTACATCCCTTGTGTGTGCACAACAAAGCAGTAATGTTCAATTCCTTATAAATATCATATGTAATAAAAACAACATCTTAAATATTTAATACTTGCCTTATGTGTACACAACAAACTCATATTAAATATTCAATACTCTATTGTTTCTATCATACTAGAAGACGACGTTTGATATTCCAAATATCTTTGAACGTTACAACTTAATATAAAAAATTTGAGGGGTTTGTTATTAATTTGTCTCATCTTATTTAGCACGCATGCACACACATATATATAAAATACGTGTCATATTAATGAACATGCGAAACATGTTTGCATAATATATAATATATATAGTATAAACATGCACGTATAGAATACTATATTCTACCTAGATTGATTATGGACTTTTATTCTAGTTTGGTTCACTAGAGCCACCAAGTGAACCAAAGGGTCAAACCCTTGGGGTGAAAGAATTAATATTTAAATACAACTATTATATTTAAACCTGGGCTCCATTACAAACGGGTCTTCAAACGCTCCTTGGTCCTTGATCTCCAAATCTTCAAAATTAATTCTAACTATTTATGAGATCCTGAATTTTATGAAATAAAAGTATTCAATTTTTCTATTTTGGTAAATAGTTAAATTGATAAAAGTTTAAAGTTAAGGGTGATATGTGAAATTTTTTCAAACTAAGCAAGTTGTCATAAAATAACCGATAGTAAAAGTACAGTAATACGCATGGTTACATAGTAGCACACGATATTGATTATTGATGCTTATGTGAGAAGTCATTCAGTTATACTTAATTATTGCTACAATAATTGCTGCATCATATCTCTCATATTATTGATTCAATTATTGTCACGATATCATCTGCATAATATTTTATATATTATTAAATCAATAATTGAGACGACAAAGTTATTATTTGCAATATTGACAATGTCTAGAAGTTCTATCAAGGAGAGGTTTGGTCACCTAATTGCGCGTCAATAAGAAGAAATCCTTATCGGAAAGCCACCTCTTTCCTGGGAACGATCTGGTTGTTAAATATTGTGAGTTATAATATTAATGATGAATGTTATTAAAAATCGAATTTGAGTTCGGAGTTGAATTTGGAGACGCGGACGTGATATTTGAGTTTGAAACGATGAAATTAGTAGAAATAGACTATAAACATAAAATTTGTCGGGGTTGACTTTTTGGTCAAAAAAAGTCAATAGTTGACTTTTTTAGAAAAAGTCAAACTTCAAAATTTCAAAAATGAAATTTTTGAGAAAAATATTTCTATTGTGTTGGGATTGTTAGTGTTAGTAGAAATTGACATTTATTTCGATAATAATTGATATCTGGAGGTTATATTAACCAATCGGGTAATTAATAGAATAAATGAGCAATTAATTGCTATTAATTCACATGATTATAACTATTTGTTCACATGTGTGTGCTATTGATTCACATTCATGTACTATTAGGGGAGGTGGTGCAAGATTGATAATACTTGCATGACTAAGTTAAAAATGGAGATATAGATGGAGGTACTATACTGTAATTCATATTTTCACATGATTATAACTATTGAGTCACGTGATATACTATTAGGGGAGGTGGTGCAAGTTTGATAATACTTGCAGGACTAAATTAAAAATGAAGGAAAAGAGGAAGGTATTGTACTGTAATATTTCGAGCCCCAAAACGTGCAATTATCGAAACTATATTTTCCTATAAATAGAAGCTCATTCTTCCTTCATTTCTTACCAATTCACTAAAGCTTGAAAGCAATTATTATAGAGAGAAATTATAGAGAGAATGAAGAAGAGAAGTCTGCTACCTCACTATTCCAGTATCCAGTCTTCTTTTGAGGTAAGGGGTATTATTTCTTTCGTATTCATGAAGAGAGCTATTGTTATTCCATTCCTTATTTTTCGTTGGAATAACTCAGATACGCGCGGACTCACCAGATATATGGTAAAATTCTTCGTTATTCCATTCTTTATTATTATGTTGAATAACTTCGCTTTCTGGCATCAAGTCGCATCGTATGGTGAAATTCTTCTATTATTCCATTCTTTATTATTCGCGGAATATTCATACGTGCAATGCTACGCATGACACGGGTTCCATTATTTATTATTACGTCGAAATATATCGTATACGTGCATTTACGCATGACCTGGTTCCATTATTTATTATTTTGTTGGAATATCATGTCTGTGCGTTTACGCATGACCTAGTTTCATTATTTATTATTTTGTTGGAATAACCTGTCTGTGCGGTCTATCGCATGCCTGGTGAATTCTTCTATTATTCCATTCCTTATTGTTTTATTGGAATAACCTGTCTATGTGGATTACCACATGCATGGTGAATGATCCTTCATATTCATTCCTTATTAAATTGTGGAAATGATCTGTCTACGTGGATTACCGCATGGTGGGTGAAAATCCATTTGCAGTTTCGTAATTTTTCTGACCCTCAAAAATTCTGGAAAAATTTGAAATGATAATTTGATGAGTTTTCTATATTGTATCCAAAGATAGCGATTTTTGGATGTATAGATTAAGAGTTATGGATTTTATGGGAAAAGACTATTTTAAAAGTAAACCCTTATAACTCCTTGTGGTTAACTCCAAAATTGGTGAAATTTTTATTAGGAGTACATGTATATAACAGGAGTATACCCTGTAAATTTTGGAATGTTTGGACAAAAGTACAATTTATGATAAATGTCTAAATATTTGGTAGTTTTGGCCATATGAAAAATAGTAAATGAATTTTAAAAATTCTGAGAAAAATATATGTTCAATATGGGACTATATTCTGTTAAATCCCAGAAAAGAAATATTTTTGGAACTGATTTGGTATTTTTCATGAAAATGAACTAGTTATGAGTAAATGAATTAAATATGTTATGTGAAGTAACAAAATTGGAAAATAGGATTTTATGGCTTGGGAATCCTATATAGGGTATATGCAGATTTTGATGAGGATTTGATCATTGGTGATGAAATCTTATGAGTATGGCATTTTGAATGATTAAATGCATTATTTGGTAAAGTATAAACAATTGAAATAAATTGTTTATAAGTTTAAGAAGTGATTAAAATATTGTTATAATATTAATAATATTAGATTATGAGTTTATTAAGTGATTGATAATATTTGGATAAATTTAAAGTCTTTATATTTATCCTTGTTTTCGTTTGATTAATGCTTATATCATTGTCATCATCCTCATGCTTATATTATGATGAAAGTCATCTTTGGCTTACGTGCAAAGATGGACTGTTAATTATTGGTTTTATAATTGAATATCTTTGGCTTACGTGCAAAGATGGACTATTGATTATTAGTTTTACAGTTGTATATCTTTGACTTACGTGCAAAGATGGACTGTTGATTATTGGTTTTAAAGTTGTATATCTTTGGCTTACGTGCAAAGATGAACTATTGATTGATGAGTATCTTTGGCTTATGTGCATAGATGAACTGTTTATTGGTATGATTATGACCAGGGATTATTCGGTATAATCATGACCCGTAATGTTATAGATGATGTAGTAAAAGTCCTCATTAGCCCGTAGAGCATTGATGGACAGTTATTGGTATGATTATAACCAAGGATTATTCGGTATAATCATGACCATTGATGATTACATGAATATCCTTGGCCGTAGTGCAGGGATGATTCGATGATGTGAATTATTTATTGAGTTGAGTCTCAGCGATAAAATATTGATTATACACTTTTAATTCATAAAAGATAGTAGATATCATGCTCTACTTGACTCTTCTAAAAAAATAGTTGTATGTCTTTGGCCTGTAGTGCAAAGAATAAATTGTTAATGAATATCTTTGGCCATAGTGCAAAGATAAATTTATTAGTATGATTATGAGCAGGAATTGTGATTTGGTATAACCATGACTTTTGATGTTTCAGGTGAAGATAGGTGATGAACATTATCTTCGTCCTAGGTGCGAAGAGGAATTTTGAATCACAATTACGATTATGAGTTATTCATATGATTGTGGACAGGAATTGTTGATTGATGTTACAGAGATAAACCATTATTGGTGGACTTTTAACATGGAGAAGATAATAGACCTGATGGTCTATTTGACTCTTCTAATGGATTGCTCATTATGCTGCAACTATGGTTGAAAAGTTTTATCATCTTCCATATGTTCTAAATCTCTGATTTATTACTGATGAAGGCTATTGATGATGTAAATTATCTTTAGTTATGATATTCTTTACTAGGCTAGTTGTGCTCACCCTTTTTTCTTCATAATTCCTTTCAGGTAATAAGAGTGTAGCTGGGTCGAGCGGGGATAACAAGAAAATAGTGTGATGCTTCGAGACTGTCGAAGTTTCTCAATACATTATAAAACGGCATGATATGCAACAGATAATTGTATTGAGGACCTAAGATGTGTGTGTCGTATTTTATACGTCACTTAATAATTGATTTTGGCGAGCAACAATAGGGTGATGAGAACCCGACTTTGAAAGCGTCAAAAGTGTACCTCATTAGAATGAATATGATGGGGTCTTAAAATATTTGTTGCTGCATTGTATATAGCATTGTAACAATTTGAGTTTGGATACTGTCTACGAGACAATATTGTATTAAAACTCACATCTTATCTGTTGTCATACTCTGCATGATAGTTCAATAGTTGTATAAATGAAGTTTGTATTTGATTTTTATAGAGTGATATCTGGCGACTCAGAATGGGTCGTGTGGACCTATTTTGGGGGCGTCACACTATTCCTATTACAAAACTATTTAATATAAATAGAAATGTTGATCAGCAGTCATTAAGGGAAGTACATAAGAGAGAGTTAAAATTTACATTAAGAAAAAAAATTAGAGAAGACGAGGTACGCAGCCCCCATTTAATAAAACTCATACATTCATGCATCCAATTAAAATAAAATCCAATCACATTGGTCAATAGTCCATAATCAATCCCATTTATTATCATACACATCATCATATGCATCAATAAATAACATTCATCTCATGAATAATAAACATTCAATATATATTGATATCATTTAATGGGCAAATTTAGTTAAGATAAAATCTAATTTTGAATCAAAATAAACTCCTTTATTTTAATCCAAATTTAAATCAAAATAAACCTCATTTATTTTAATTTATTCAATTTTGAATAAAATAAACTATTTTATTTTAATCAAAATAAACTCATTTATTTTAATTAATTATGAAATCCAATTGCAAGTAAAAAAAAACTCATTTCTAAAGGAAACACAGATTCTCTTTCTTATTCACAAATAAACTCCTTTATTTTGAATAATATGAAATCTTATTCCATATCTAAATAAACTTCTTTATTTAAGGAAACATGGATTCACTTTACTATTCACAAATAAACTCCTTTATTTTAAATAATATGAAATCTTATTTCATATCCTTTATTTAAGGAAACATGGAATTCAATTTCAACTCCAATTAGTTATCATGGAATCCAATTCCAACTCTAATTAGTTAGCATGAAATCCAATTTTAAAATTAAAGTAAACCTTTTATTTTAATTATAAAATTAGAATATTATATATAACTTTATATTTAGTAGGAATATTTTTAAAAGACAACTTGTATCTAGGAATATTTTTAAATATTTTAATATTTTAATATTTTGTGCAATCTCTTTATATTTGATTAAAAACTGATAAAGCATCAATGCGTAAGAAAAAGTAGTAAGCATAACTTGACTTGTACCGTGAAAAATATTTTAATATTAAATATTCATTTTGTTTAACTATACTGACAATATGTTAAAATGTGGGCCCATTTTATTTAAATAGAAATCGGTAGAGCTTGTCACGGCTTGGTATTAATATATTCCAATCTCAGCCTTCTAATAAGTTGATCAACGGTCCAAAAAGGGGGTGTTGCACAGTTCTCATCATAGCAAAATTTGCCGTGGAAGGATCCCGTATATATATATATATATATATATATATATATAATGTTATTAATAAACCTTCATGAAGCATAAGGTCATCACGCGAATCACTGATAAGGCATACTTGAAATTGATTCATGAATAATGAACTTTTACTTAATTGACGATTTTTTTAAAATAAATTTTATACAACATTTTATGCCGAATTAAATTATTCTAAACACATATCAATATATATATATATATATATATAAATATATCTAATTAAAAAAATTAATAATTTGCATAAAGGTTTGGCTTTGATACCACTGTTAGGTTTGTAATATTCATGAACGCAATCAAATTGAACAAAATAAGCGAAAACATGAAAAAATCAGAGTTTTAAAATTTTACAAATCATATACCCGGATCGCCCTTTATGAACAATTATTAATTAAACGAAAATATGAAGAAGAAGAATCATACCCTTGAAGATTCGAGCTTCCTCAGGTATAAGTTCACCTCCAATCTTTTTCGCGTTCAACTTGAATCCACCAGGTTTGGTTCCTTTCTTTGATCAATATTAGCCACCCAAGTGTTTGCCCTTTAGAGGTGATCCACCAAGGAAGAAAAAATATTCAAAAGAAGGGTGGTTGGCTAAACCCTAGTTTTCTATCTCTATAGAAAAAGTGCGTACTCTCCAACAATTAGAATCATGTATGTTGTGAAAGCGTCAACTACACTCACCCATAATAATACTCCTCTTATTTATAGATGTGGGTAACCGTCCTTAACAATTAAGGATTTGAGTTTTGTTTTAATTAATTAAATCTTTTTATTAATTATGCTCCCAATCTTATTAGGAATAATTAATTAAAATCTTTTAATTAATTAGTCTCCTAATCTTATTAGGAATAAATGAGAGTACTTTTATTAATTAATTCCCAAACTCCATTAAAAATTAAATAATAATAATAGTAATAATAATAATAAGACTCCTCTTATTAATTTATATTTAATATTTCCAAAATATTAAATATTAAATATTAAATATTAAGCTATTTAATTTATTCTATCACTATAGATTAAATTAAATATATTTAACTTGTTATTACGATTATGCCATTTGCTTCTTAAATAATTATTCTTTCTTTTATGATGTGACCCTTTAGGTTCTCAATATTAAATCGGTTGTGAATAAATCAATTAGAACAATTCTAATCTTATTTAAATAAATAAATTAAACTATTAATTTATTTAAATAAATAATATTTATTCTACAATAAGGATAAGTCTCCCTAGCGATTAACGACTTTCCAGATAATATAGATTTCAACATTAATCATAAAATAACCTTTGAGTAAATACTTACCGTACAATTCAATCCTTCCACCATACAATATCCCAATTAAATATAAGACATGGACTTATTGTCAAGTCTTATTTTATTTAATTATATGTATTTAGACTCTTAAATACACAACTCTAAATAATGCAAATTAGAAACTCCTTTCTAATTTCATTTTGTCTTGCCTAAGGACTATTGGGTTGTCATTTATCGAATCACATAGGACATTTCTCTTCTTTTACTAGGAGTGGTAGATTCTTTATTGATCATACATTATCTCCATGTACAACTTATTATACCCAATCATACCCTTTGACATATCCTAAGGGTCTTAAGGGATAAGTCAAAGTATAACTCATCATACACAAGATACTATGTGATCTCAAGTCCAAGGATCACTTGTACTACTATTACTACAGGAATATCTATTGACAGGCAAGTAAAACTGCATTATGTATTCCTTAGCAAGCCATTTTCAGTGAACTTATTCTCTAATAAGAACCTACATACTTGCTTTAGTGTCTCCACACATATGATCATGAGATCAATCATCCTCATCCAATGAGCAAGAAATGTATGTATCAATCTATCCGGATTCACTAATTCCCAACTTAGTAATCCTACTATTGGGAACTATTTTAGTTTTAAGCTTTCTAAGAATTTAGATCTTATTCGAATGATCATCATCATTATTCTAAAATCATTGCTTAAAACTATGAGTTTATCACATATTATAAAACAACATCATGTAGATAATTAAAAGCCTTTAATAAATTAATATTTTTTACTAATAAATGAAAAAGATTGTTACAAAGTATATGCTTTATCATTAAACATGATTGGATTGTGTGCATACTACTTTCAAAACCAACCGATAGAACAGCCAACATATCGATAATACCAATGGTAGCAGTCATCGAAGCGATGATAACAAACGTGAGGGGAATCAATATGCCAAAAATGGTAACCATTTTGGTGGTAATCATGGCCAGGATAATAGGAAAGGTGAACTAAGTGAGAACAACTTCAAGAAGAGGAGGTTCAATAATGATGGAAAGACATCGGCATTCGTTTCCAAGGAAGAAAAACGACCACCGGTCGTATGTTTTAAATGCGGACAGGAGGGACACATCTGTCCAAACTGTACGCAGCAACCCAAAGCATGTTTCAATTGTGGAAGAGAAGGTCACCTAGCTCAATTTTGTCATGTAGTGAAGTCAAGTCTAGCTGGGATGGTGACACCAAAGGATGTCCCAGACAAGTAAAAGCCGGTAGTTTAAGTGAGAGAGTTTATTGAGGAACCCGAAAGAAGTTATCATGGGTAAGTTAATCATAGAATCTTACGAAGTCTATACCTTATTCGATACCGGCTCTACCCACTCTTTTATTTCACCTAGTTGTGTTCAACATTTGAACTTGACTCTTGAGAAGTTAGACTTTAACTTATCGGTTGAAACTCCATTATGAGAAACCTTCGTTACCTTCACTATTTATAAATCTTGTTTGATTCAAATCGATACTTTCACATTACTTGTCGATCTTATCTCTTTGAAAATACTTTCCTTTGATGTGATTTTAGGAATCGACTAGTTAACAATTTATCCTGCTAAAATTAATTATTTTCGTAAAGTTGTTAGCCTTCTTAACCAACCTGTTATGTGAATTCAAGTAAAAAAACCACTAAAATCAATCATGTCATATTAAGCCATAAGTAAAGAGCCTCGAACCTTTCGCTGGTGACTTCCAAGTCTTGGAATGCACCGAAGCCAGACTTTTCAGTATGAGACGCCGTTAGTAACGGTGATAAGTTGATAGGTATCAATGTGACGTGCTATCCAAGACTTGAATGAGAGTCACAGTTTTGAATGATATTTCTATCGTTAATAAATTTCCTGACGTATACCCCGAAGAACTTCCTGGCCTACCCCAAAGCGTGAAATCGAATTTTGTATTGACCCTAGTACAAAACCCATTTCTAGAACCCTCAAATATTTCTTCACCCAAAACTAGTGTAACTTGCGTCGAAGACGTTGGCTCGAGCCGTTGAAGATTATGATTATACCATTCAATACCATCGTAGAAAAAGCGAACGTGGTAGTTGTCGCGCTGAGTAGAAGATTGTATGCGGTTACGAGTGCGACGTCATTAACATAAGGACCCATTTTGTATAATTTACAAAGGATGGAGATAGAGTTAAAGAATCCAACAACCTACGTGAAGATAAAAAATATACGAGTAGAATCGACTTTAGTCGATAAAGTTAAAGCCACCCAAGCTATAGACTCAAAGCTGATGAATGTGAAGAAGAAGGTGCAAGAAGGCGTTATTCTAGAAGCAAGAATCGACGAAGAGAGGAAATCTCAACTCTCAATTTCATTGGTCCATTTGAAATACTTGATCAAGTAGAAACTGTGGCCTATGGAGTCACCTTACCGCTAAGTATGTCGCGTGTTCATAATGTTTGTTTTACTTATCAACGTTATGTAAATATGTGGATGACCCAAACCACATTATTGAATTAGAACCGGACGAGATAGCGGAAGATTCAACGTATGAAGAGGTACATGTTAAAATCTTGAATAAGAAGGAATATATTCTACGCTCAAAGGTTATACATCAAGAGATAGAATCTAAAAAAGGTATCCTCGCCTTTTCGACATACCAGGTACGTACGTCAATTTCGAGGACGAATTTTCATAAGGGGAGGTTGTAAGACCCCAAATTTTATGAATAAAGATTAATTTTCTAAAAATATTTTTTTGAGTATTAAGGTGTGGATTTGATATAATGTTATAGTTGTGGATAATTTTTATAAATTTTACAAAGTAAGCAAGTTGTTATAAAATATTCGATTGGTCGGGGAATATTCATTTTAATAGGGAATATTCATACGAAGGCAAAATCATTGGTGGACCCCACAAAGAAAGTATTGTCGGAGTTAAAAAACGACAGAAATATCTTTTTATAAAAATAACGAGGAATGTTTTAGCGTTAAACTATTTAAATACCCGGTGGTAAAAGTACAGTAATACGCGTGGTTGCATAGTAACACACGATATTGATTATTGATGCTTACGTGAGAAGTCACTCAGTTTTATTCAATTATTGCCATAGTAATTGTTGCATAATATCTCTCATATTGTTGATTTAATTATTGTCATGGTATCATCTGCATAATATTTTATATTGTTAAATCAAAAATTGAGACGACAAAGTTATTCATATTATTATTTGCAATATAACGATGTCTAGAAAGTTCTGTCAAGGAAAGGATTTTGGTCACCTAATTGCATGCCAACAGGGAGAAAGCTCCCTCTTTACTGGGAATGATCTAGTTGTTAAATACTGTGAGTTATAATATTAATGATGAATAAGTTGGTGTTGATTAAAGATGAAATTGATATTTCTATTATGTTGGGATTATTAGTATTAGTAGAAATCTACATTTATTTCGATAATAATTGATTTTTGGAGATTAAATTGACCAATCGGGTAATTAATCAGATAAATGAGCAATTAATTGCTATTAGTTCACATGCATATAACTATTGATTCACATGATGTACTATTAGGGGAGGTGGTGCAAGTTTGATAATACTTGTAGGACAAAATTAAAAATGGAGAAAAGATGAAGGTATTATACTATAATAATTCAAGCCCCAAAATGTGCAATTATCGAAACTATGTTTTCTTATAAATAGAAGCTCATTCTTCTTTCATTCTCACCAATTCACTAAGACTTACAAGAGCAATTATAGAGAGAAGCTATAGAGGAAAAGAAGAAGAGTATTCTGCTACTTCACTATTGCAGTATTCAGCTTTCTACTATAGTAAGGGGTATTATTTTTTTTGTATTCGTAAGGGATATTATTTTTGTTCAATATTCGTATGAAATAATATTTTCTTCTATACTTTATAGTGTGACAGCCCCAAATCTGGGTACATCATTTCTATAACTATTACAGAAGATAAAAACATAAATTATTTATACATTAAACTTTTACACATCATTCCTAAGGTCTACAACCTTAACTAAATACATACCTTCAATATCTAAAAAGGTTTAGAATGCTATTTTCGTCAGAAAATTTAATAGATCTAACTGCACTATAATTAAATCTTGCACTTTGCCTTTGCCTTTGTCTTTATTCAATCTTTCATCTTAATTTGAGAATTTTATCATGATATAGCAAGGGTGAGCAAAAAATTTGCTCATCAAGTTTAAAATACAATGAAGATATATCATGCTTGAAAAGAATGAATAACCTTTCAAGTTTTCAACAATATAATAATTGTGAAATAACATGAATCAAGTTTCAATAATTGCATGACTGAATCAATAATGTTTGAAGGTCAATAATGACCATGAACAATTTAACTGAACCTTATGATAATGAAGGTGATCAGCCTTTCATACCTGATGAACATATGTAACATGCACTAAGTGCGAATCAATAATTAGTATAGACATGAATAATCAACAATAATTATTCACTAACATGCTTTGAACATACAACTCAAGTTTGAGTTAGGGAAACTTGCCTGATTCGTTGACTACTACTACACAATTTAAGTTAACTTCTTTTGTAAGACCTATCATTAATAAGATTGGTCTTTTAATTAGCATATCATACTTTGTATCATAATATAATTAATTTATCAATGAATTACCTAACACTTACATAATTAAATATTTGATAAAAACTTACAACATTAGCATTATTATCATCCTTTGATAATTCTTTAATCACCGTATCATATACATTATGATTTATCACTCGCTTTTTCATTTTATAAGTTATTCTTTAACATCTAATAAGTCAAATATTAATCCAGCATCCTGGATTCTAAATCTAGCAACCAAATTTCCAATCCAGCAGACTGGATTTCAAATCCAGCAAACTGGATTCCCAATCCAGCGAACTTGATTCAATTGATTTCCAATCCAGCAAGCCTGGATTCATAAATTTTTCAATCCAACAAGCTAAATTCTAAATCCTTCAATCCAGCAAACTGGATTCATAAATTATTCAATCCAGCAAGCTGGATTCCACATCCTTTTTCACGAAAACACCAAATCAACTTATTATTTTTCTATCCTTTGTCAAAACATATATACATATATTTCATACACAAAAAGTATTTTTCATATATACATATATTTCTTTAGTATTTTTCAAAAATCATTTTTAGTTAATTCCTTAAGAAATTAGCTACCTCACGTTTAACTCCAAAAATTCCCAACTCTTGGCGGGTCTTACACATGTTAACGTGAGCCTCCAGATTAAATTTCATAGCCATCAGAGTTATAGAACTCCGGTTATAGCCATTTTTGTCAGAAAATCCATAAAATTGAAATAGTCATAACTTGGTCATTTTAAGTCGGAATGAGCTCATTTTTGGATAGGAGTTACTTAATACCATATATTTTCATGTCCCAAAATGCTAAAAATTTCTGGGCCGAAAAGGCCATTTTAAATTTCTGGGCAGTAGCTTTTTGTTATTTTGTAGTTTTGGAGTCCTTTGCTAAAACTTAAATAAAATGAGATATATAACTCCAATTAACGATACATAAATTTTGTTGGATTCGTATCTTTCTGATCTACAATTTACTTCTATCACAATCCATATTTGGATATGTTAAGCTCCCGTAAGTGGCTGGTCAAAACTGTGGTTTTAACAGTTTTCTTAGCTTTGAGTAGTTTGGGATAAATTCTATAACTTGCTCATTTTTCAACCTAATTGAGTGATTCCAAAGGGGTTTTATCCTTAACACATAGATCTAGCATCCCAAGAAAATAAATCACAAATATCCATCATAGATTTCAAAAATCAAAAGCTAGATCACACTTTCAAGTTTAAGCTTTCTGGAAAATTGTATGTTTCTATTCCTTTTGATTCCAACCAAATCAACACCCAATATAGGTAGATCTAAACATAAAACACTCATCAACATGGATACCCATAGTTTTTGAGTTTATAAACATAAATCCAAGATTTGATTTATAAAAATCCAACTATATATATATATATATATATATATATATATTAGTTTAGGAATTTACCTTTTTCCCCAAAATATTTCTTCTTCTTCTTCTTCTTCTTCTTCTTCTTCCTTTATGGATGAACTTTCTCTCTCCTCTTCCCTCTTCTTCCTTCCATTAATGGTAGCCCTCTCATTCCTTTTCTCTCTCTAAGTGTCGTTCCTCCCTTCTCCCCCTCTCTCTCTTTAGTTTTCTTTTTGGTAAGAAATAAGAGATGAAAGAGAAAATGGGTTTATTTGCTTGTAAAAGAAATCTATAGATATATTTTGTATATCTAATCTATATCTTCCAATATCTCTACTATCCTTATCTCTTTCCTTAATCATCATTACATAGATATGTGGAATCTTAGTGTGAAAAGTGGCTCCTTAAAATGAATGCCACCTAGTTTGATTTGGTAATTATCTTTTGCAAATGTGGCTTAATTGATGATAAGCATGTCTCATTTTCTCTCCTTTTATCTGGCCATGTGGCCCAAATTCTTCCAAGTTTGGTTTTGTTTTATGTAATATTGATAAGTGGATTTTATATACACTTATCCGGTATCTTTTACTTGAATTAGTTGCTTATATTCATGTGTCTTAGTTACTTTTCATGCATTTTGTGTTCATTTTATAGGTTATACGTTTGGGAGCGGTTTGAGCGATTATTGGTAAGGAAAAGCAAAGAAAATGCAAAGAAAAGCAATCCGGACATCATTTGGGCTTTTACGTTTACTTCATGTTGTTGGTTTGGAACTTAGCTTACATTGTAGAGCGTCTTTGTAGCTTTCTGGAATATCTTGAATCATTCCAATCAGAGTTTGGATGCAAGAGTTATGATCGATGTATCAACAGACGTCGAACTTCGTTGTTTTGGTTAGCCATTTTTATAGCAGTCACTTCCAGCCCAATTTCAACTTTCATCCGACCCGATATTTTGAATCCTCAAAGAATAAAAGTTGTAGAGATCGTTGATATCTTCGATTTGATAGGTGGCAGGACCAGTAACTCCTCCAGTATCAAAAGTTATGGCTGTTTTACTAGAGGATGCTGTGACAGAAATTGTACCCCCGTCGGGGCGGGCTTTCCCTTAACAAAATGCCCGCTGGGGCGGGCATAGCAGCTGCTAAACAGTAAGGACCCCTGCTGGGGCGGGCCCTGTATAATCCTAAACCCCCACCGGGGCGGGGGTATGCCTAAAAAAGATGTTTTTTGGCCAACTTTGAGTTCGGGAAGGATTATTTCGATCCAATTGACTCAAGGACTTCCAAGAGGACTTAAAGACATGTAAAAAGGCTTATAAAAGGTGGAGAATAACAAGGATTAGAGGGGAGATTAGGGAGATTAGAGGAGAAATAAGATTCCATTAGATTAGATTAGAGTAAATTAGATCAAAACACTAGTTCTAAATTGTTTTGGAGATTGAAGCAACTTGAAGACCATTTAAGATCAAGAGCAGGAGCTTGAGGAGGATGGAGATTTGCTGACAACAGATTCAATTCTTTACTCTACTCTTATTTTTATCTTTTAATGTTATTTCAAGTGTGGATTCTTAGTTTTAATTCAATGAACTAATTCTTTGTTTGAGATTACAATGGATCTTACTGTGTAGTTTATTTTAATATGCTTCGCTATCAATTATTATGTTCTATCATGAGAATTGTCTATTGTGGTTTGGACTTAATTATTTAATTGACTGGCCATTAATTATTGTGATAATCTTTATGAACTCGAGAGATGAAGTATAGATTTAGATCTGATCATGATAGCATGTGTTCAGGATTTTGTTAGTAGCTTAAACTTGATGAGTGTTAAGGTAGAGATATGCTTGACACTGCATGTAATCAGATAGAGAACTTGTTCTTAAACCTTCTTTAATTGTAATTCACATAGAGATATAGTGGGTTAGTTGATTAAGGTGTTTAATGGATTTCTATCTTAATTGTGGATTGCCGTTAATACGGTATTAGTGCATCAAGAGGTGGTTAATACTAATTTAGTGTTCTTGATTAACAATTCGGGATAGAGAATAATTGATGAGAAGTGTGTTAACTTAAATGAAGCAATAAGTGAAGTTGTGATCTTAAATCTCCATAGTCTTAATTTAATTAGTGGAATTTAATAGTAGTTTAATTTGTATAATTTGAAATTCATTCATTTAAATAAGATTAAGTTGGTTACGGGTTAGTACTTGGTGATTTTTATTAACTAATTCTCTGTGGGAACGATACTCAACTTATCACTTTATTACTTGTTGACCACGTATACTTGCGTGTTATGTGTAACTAGATTTTACCCAAAAAGTTTTTGGCGTCGTTGTTGGGGAATTAGTTTAATATTTTTTACCAATATTAATTTCAATCAAATTAGTCTTAATTTAAACATTTTTATTTTTATTTATAATTCTCTTCCTATATTTCTCTCTTTTCAGGTACCATGGATGACTTTGCGTATCAATGGCCATACACAAACATGACTTAGCCAAGGGGAGCGGAGATTGACAGACTTGCGACACTTTCTGCAATGTCAGCACAGATTGAAGAACTTTCGAGGAGGTTGGATGTTATTGCAGCCCAACAGAGTCGAATGATGGCAATTATGTGTGACTATTGTGCTGGCAACCATCCAAGTCATCAATGCACCGTTAGTTTTGGTTCGGGAAAATATGGTGGTTTATACCTCAACCAGTATGCATATGATAATTATCATCGAGTTTGGGGGTATCACCCGAATTCGTCATGGAGCTAGAATTATGAAGACCAATACTACGCTCCAAATCCAACATACACACCAGAATTTTCATGTAAACCTCCATTGCCACAAGAAGAAAAGTTAAATTTGGAGGAAATACTTTCAAAGTTCATAGCAAACCAAGAGGAGATGAGGATTAATCAAGAGATGTCAATTCAGAATCAAGAGATATCATTTCAAAATATGCAGAACCTGATGGATCAAATACTGAAAGCCTTAAACAACTGTCCTCAAAAGAATTGGTGTTATGATGGGGATTCCGAGATTGATGAAGTGCCCGAGCCAAATCTACAATTGGATGAGACACGAGATGTTGAAAAAGAGGAGACAAGTGGGGATAATGAAAATAAGGTCGGTGAAGAACTAACTATGAGTACCAACGAAGAGGAGCCGATGTTATTAGTGCCCCAAGTTCCTTCTCCGCCAAAGTTCAAGGATCTGGTTAGATTTGCAAAACCATGCCTGCTAGGTAGTCATGTCTTCGGCGAAGCTCTTTATGACATAAGAGCTAGTACAACAATGAAGCCGTGGCGGGACGAGAAAGAGAAGATAGACGAAGAGCTCATTGTGTTTGACACACTTCCATGCCCAAATATGATCACAAATACAATGGAGATAGCACCTAGTTATTTGCCCTTCTTCATGGAGATTATATGTAAATAAAGCATGCTAGGTAACTTTAATGCAATGACTATCACAAATGGGAACCTACCAAAAGCTACATTATTTACGATGGATGGAGGGTTCCTCAATTATCGACGAGGAATTGGATAGCGTTGATCAGACAAAGTCAGTTGAAAGATCAGAATCAAGCAATCGATTGGGAGGCAACCCATGAATTTTTATATTTATATGCTTTACTAGTTTATTTAGTAGATAGGAATTAATTTGCTTATTAAGTTCTCTTATAATCTAATCCATGTTGTCTCTCTTCATTGCAGGTATTGGAGATTCAATGGATAGGAAAATGATCGTCGCCGCCATCGCCACCATCACTTCACGCTTTAGGCGATTACTGTGGAAGTTCTCTATTTATCGCTATATTCTCTACAATGAGGACATTGTAATTGCTAAGTTTGGGGGAATTTAGTTTAGTTCATTATTGCATGTGTAGTTTAATGTTTATGTTATGTTATTTTGCATATGTTGTTAATTTAGTTTAGGTTTATTATTAAAAAATAAATCAAATCAAAAATTCAAAAATAATAGTTAGTTACTATGTTCATCTTGCATGAGTCCAGCTGTTAGATAGTTCAGTTAATTTTGGCCAATGATGAGATTGGAATTGAGTAGACAAGTATCGTACTAAATATTAGAACTTTGACATGATTTCTTGTTATGAATTGAATCTTTTTTTGTTTGAAACTTGTATAATAAGGATAGCACAATAAAAACAACTTGTGATTGATTGAGTTTAAATTGATACATAATGGGATTCTAAAGGATAATGCTAGTTTGAATGAAATAATGACAAGAATAAGTAGTGAGGGCTAAAGTTAGACAAGAACCTAAGTTTGGGGGAATATTTGGGGTATATAAGTGATATTGTAAAAAAAAAAAAAAAGAAAAAAAGAAAAAAAAGTATGAATAAACACCGTGGCGTGCTTGTCTAGTTTTGTGGCCTTTGTTACTTGAGTAAGTAAGCCTGAGGGGATTGTCTTTACACCTAGCGCCCTAAGGTCTTAATGGTCTGGGAGTCGTTGGTCGAAAGCTCATTAAGGTAACATTAAAAAGCCTAAGGGAATAAGACATCGCATAGCTATGTGTATATAAACAAAAAAAAATTGAATAAAACGGGAAAAGAGCAAAAACCCCTGTAGATGAAAATAAAGCATAAGTATTCCATGTTGACCCTCGATATTGGTAATTATTTGATTTTAGTTGAATCCAGCTTATTTTTGGATTTCTTGAGTTTGCATTGTATGATGCCTTCGAAGAGACTTGTTATATGTTAAATTTGATTTTATATCAGTTAACATTGTTGTGGAGCACACACGCACTATACCAGTAATAATAATTTAAGACTTGATGATTGACTAGGAAATTGTTGATTGGTTTTGATATGATGTATTATCATGTTTACTTGATTCTCTAAGTAGGTTGAATAGACTTGTTTACATCATCTTTCTTCTTTGGATTCGTAGGCATATAGATTAGTTGCATTTCAGTGCATTGCATTGCATTATGTTGTGTTGCTTGGGGAAAAGCAACGGTTTAAGTTTGGGGGTATTTGGTAATTGGATTTTATATACACTTATTCGGTATCTTTTACTTGAATTAGTTGCTTATATTCATGTGTCTTAGTTACTTTTCATGCATTTTGTGTTCATTTTGTAGGTTATACATTTGGGAGTGGTGTGAGCGACTATTGGTAAGGAAAAACAAAGAAAATGCAAAGAAAAGTAATCCGGATATCATTTGAACTTTCATGTTTACTTCATGTTGTTGGTTTGGAACTTAGCTTACATTGTATAGCGTCTTCGTAGCTTTCCGGAATATCTTGAATCATTCCAATCAGAGTTCGGATGCCAGAGTTATGATCGTTGTACTAATGGACGTCGAACTTCGCTGTTTTGGTTAGCTATTTTCTTAGCAGTCACTTCCAGCCCAATTTCAACCTTCATCCGACCCGAATTTTTGAATCCTCAAAGAATGAAAGTTGTAGAGCTCGTTGATATCTTCGATTTGATAGGTGTCAGGACCCGTAACACCTCCCGGATCAAAAGTTATGGCCGTTTTACTAGAGGATGCTGTGATAGATATTGTACCCCTCCGGGGCGGACTTTCCCTTAACAAAATGCCCCTGGGTGGGTATAGCAGCTGCTAAACAGTAAGGACCCCCGCCGGGGCGGGGGTATGCGTTGAAAAAAGAGCGTTTTTGGGCAAAATTTGAGTTCGGGAAGGATTGTTTCGATCCAATTGACTCAAGGATTTCCAAGAGGACTTAAAGACATGTAAAAAGGCTTATAGAAGGTGGAGAATAACAAGGATTAGAGGGGAGAATAGGGAGATTAGAGGAGAAATAAGATTCCATTAGATTAGATTAGAATAAATTAGATCAAAACACTAGTTCTAAATAGTTTTGGAGATTGAAGCAACTTGAAGACCATTGAAGATCAAGAGCAGGAGCTTGAGAAGGATGGAGATTTGCTGACAACAGATTCAATTCTTTACTCTACTCTTATTTTTATCTTTTAATGTTATTTTAAGTGAGGATTCTTAGTTTTAATTTAATGAATTAATTCTTTGTTTGAGATTACAATGGATCTTATTGTGTAGTTTATTTTAATATGCTTCGCTATCAATTATTATGTTCTATCGTGAGAATTGTCTATTGTGGTTTGGACTTAATTGTTTAATTGACTGGCCATTAATTATCGTGATAATTTATATGAACTCGAGAGATGAAGTATAGATTTAGATCTGATCATGATAGCATGTGTTCAGGATTTTGTTAGTAGCTTAAACTTGATGAGTGTTAAGGTAGAGATATGCTTGACACCGCATGTAATCGGATAGAGAACTTATTCTTAAACCTTCTTTAATTTTAATTTACATAGAGATATAGTGGGTTAGTTGAGTAAGGTGTTTAATGAATTTCTATCTTAATTGTGGATTGACGTTAATACGGTATTAGTGCATCGAGAGGTGGTTAATACTACTTTAGTGTTCTTGATTAACAATTCGGAATAAAGAATAATTGATGAGAAGTGTGTTAACTTAAATGAAGCAATAAGTGAAGTTGTGATCTTAAATCTCCATAGTCTTAATTTAATTAGTGGAATTTAATAGTAGTTTAATTTATATAATTTGAAATTCATTCATTTAAATAAGATTGAGTTGGTTACGGGTTAGTACTTGGTGATTTTTATTAACTAATTCTCTGTGGGAACGATACTCAACTTATCACTTTATTACTTGTTGACCACATATACTTGTGTGTTGTGTGTAACTAGATTTCACCCAACAAATATCTAGTATAGCAATTGTCTAAAATACCCCTTTCTCTAATTGGGCTACAAGTGTGGGCCATTATATTTAATGTTTTGGGCTTTCCATATATAATTTCTTGGGCTTTAAATTAAATTCTTTGGGCTATTGAAAAATTATCATATACCAATGTCTTTCCATTTTATCCTACCCTAATTATTTAATTATGGTTTCATTCAACACAATTATAATTTTAATCCTTATTCATGTATACTTAATTTCTTAACCCAATTAGACTTGCTATAATTAGGTTATAAAATTAATTGATTGAGATATATAAAATAAATCTCTTTAGAATTAGTATATATTCTAAATACCATAATTCTCTCATCTCATAACCCTTAAGTTATTCAATTCTTCATTCCTAATATATAATTAGGATCACACTAGTTTCTTTTATTTGTTTGTATAATAAACAAATATAAACCATCACATAATATTCATATTCACTTACTCATATAATCATATAAAATAATTAAATAGATTAAGATATGATTCACCAATCTATTAGATTAGGTCACTAGTATATATTTAAATACTAGAACCACTAAATAAAAATAACCTTTTAGGTCATTTAATTCTCATACTTAATTTAAATAACTTATTTAAGTTATACAATTTATATTGTATAATTAAATTTAATTTCTTCCTCCTCTCCATAAATTATTTTCAAATAATTTATTTATATATTAAATATAAATATAATATATTTAATCATTTATTCAAATATGAATTTAATTTACTAACCGCTTTGATACCAATATTCATATTTACATAGTGGATCTCATCTCATATTTTTGCTTTACCTCCTTTTGGTATAATATTAAATATTATATCATTATTCAAATAACATATTTCACTTCTCACACTAATTTTGACTTTTCTCTATAAAAAGTCAACTGTTAACTTTGACCAAAAGTCAACCTTTACACATTTTGTGTTTTATCGTCCATTTCGACTAATCTTGGACGTTAGGACGCTAAACCTAATGTCCATGCTTCAAAATTCTAT
Organism: Panax quinquefolius; assembly: GCA_020205615.1. NCBI lineage: Eukaryota > Viridiplantae > Streptophyta > Magnoliopsida > Apiales > Araliaceae > Panax > Panax quinquefolius. The sequence goes on along the minus strand of CM035161.1, from coordinate 54,495,472 downwards.
CTCTATCTCTAACTCAAATTTTTAGTTTTAAATTACTCCCTTCTTATTGCTAATCGTATTAACTAACGACTTTATACTTATTCAAATTCTTATTTGCCAGTCAAGGCCAACGTTCAAGCTATGTTAATTACTAACATAGTTTTATCTTGATCCTTATGTCATTAACTTAATTCATCACTCCTCCTCTATATAAAATATATATAAGTACCTTATATATATATATATATATATATATATATATATATATATATATATATATATACTCATCTTCGTTTAACCTCATAACATCTCTTCATGTGAAATCTTATCTCCTTAAGAAAATTTTCATATGTACTTATATAACATTTCTTAGACTATTCTGTTCACATCGAATTTACAGGTATCGTAATACCTTATTCTTAATATTCCTTCAAGTACATATTAATTCATTTCTAGGGTTTAGGAATTTTATAACCCATATTTTTCTATTCTCATTCGAATAGCAAACCATATAAATTTTACTTGAAAATTTTAAATAAATCCTCAAATTCTCATCTAGGTTTTATTCTTTAACCTTTATTCTAATCATTCAAGATTTTATGAATTTTTGGGTTATCACATGTAGTATGTAAGTAATATTATTTCATTTTCTATTCCTAATTCTACACTCATTTTGTTAAAGTATTACTTCTATATTCTGTGAAATTAGTAGAATATCCTTTAAATTTGCGCTTCATCTAGTATCATTTCACAAGAATATTTATCTGAATATTCTTATTAAATTTTAAGCTTTTCATGCCGGAGTACTATTCATGGGTACTATTCATTTATACGGCACTATTCATATGTACGATACTATTCACAAAGTACTATTAATTGGTACTATTCATAAATACGGTAATATTCATAAAGTACTATTCAAAAAGTACTATTCACGGGGTACTATGCATAAAGTACTATTCACGGGGTACTATGCAAAGAGTACTATTCTCAAAATACTATTTATGAGGTACTATTCACTCAGGTATTATTCACCCGAGGTACTATTCATGATAAAAATTAATTTCTTTTAGGGCCAAATCATTTTTGATACAATATTATTCTTGAATTTTACTCCATAAAGCAGTATCATGTTGACAATTTGGATATTATTAAATTCTGGATAAATTAAATTATATATCTTTAAAATTTATCCTTGCTTTCATTTAATTGAATTCTTATATCATTGTCATCATCCTCATGCTTATACTGTGATGAAAGTTATCTTTGGCCGTAGTGCATAGATGGAATGTTGATTGGTATGATTATGACCAAGGATTATTCGGTATAATCATGACCCGTAATGTGATAAATGATGTGGTAAAAGTCCTCATTGGCCCGTAGTGCATTGATGGACAGTTATTGGTATGATTATAACCATGTGTTCTCTTTGGCCAAGGGTGCAAAGATGAATTATTGCTTGGCATGCTCATGACCATTGGTGAAAATACGAATATCCTTGGCCTGTAGTGCATGGATAATTCGTGGTTATGATACTAATGAATTTCCTTGGCTGTAGTGCAAGAATGATTCGATGATGTGGATTATTTATTAAGCTAAGTCTCAACGATAAAATTGATGATAAACTTTTTAAATCATAGAAGATAGTGTCGACGTCGGGATTTTTATTTGTCCCTTTTTGTTACTTGTTCTTTGGTGTTCTCATGTTATGTGAGATTTGTTTGAAAAAATAAGTCAAAAAGGTCCGACATGTATAATGTCGACGATTTGACTTTAAGAGTCGCCAGTTGGTGTTTTTAACTGGTTGCACCAACGCAACCAAGAAAAGGTTTGCACATTGACCTAGTGATGTGACATTGCTAAACGTGTATGTGAAACTGAGATTCATTTGGGTTTGGGGGCTTGATTATGCGAAGGGAAGGTGTTAGGCACCCCTCGACATCCGTGTTGCCTTGGTGACCGCCACTTTTCAAGAAACTATTATATGAATGTGTGTGTGTGGATCAATGTGCAATTATTTAGAAGTAGTTCAAGGCCTTGTTCGCACCTATATACAAAGGGTTTGAATTTATATAAAAATTAAGTTTTAAACATGATATAGCAATGAAGTTTTGTAAAAGAGGTTTTTCAAACCCTGTACTCAATAGTAATTGAGACCTTTTCATACTTCCATTTTCTTATTAAATGTTCGGCTTGTTTGCTTTTATTTTTGAGATGCGAGACATCTTCGAGAAAATAATGTACAGTAGTGCCGAACTCCTCATGGGCATGATAGCCATCTAAGGAAATTCAAACATCGTGAATAATTTACAAGCTGCTTACAGCTGAAAATGTCCATCACGGGAACTGAATCTAGATTCAGTAGACAGAATCTGTAATCACATGATTCTTAGGCTCACATGATGCCGCAATTTGTATGAAAAGCAGTAAGCAATTATATATATAATAGCTCTAAATATATATATACAAACATGATCAACCACCATGAAACACCTCCACGGGGGACCGGATATGTAAATATATAAAAGCGGTAAAATATATATATATATATATATATATATATATATATATATATATATATATATATATATATATATATATAGGCATGATCAACCACCATGAAGCAACTCCATGGGGGGTCGAAATGTAAATAAAGCAATAAATGCGATCAAACGCCACGAAGTAAACTCCAGGCGGGATTAAATGTAAATAAAGCATTAAATACGATCAACCGCCACGAAGTAAACTCTAGGCGAGATGAAATGCAAATAAAGTTGTAAAAGGCCACGAAGTAAACTCCAGGCCTGATAGAAATGTAAGTATATAAATATATATATAAAAGCGGTAAACACAATTGGGATATAAAACTCTGTGCTCATCGAATGAGTTCGACAATGAGATTCATATATAAGTATATATATATATATATAAGCAATAAACGCTTAGATGTAAAATTCAGTGTCCGATCGGACAAAAGTCTCGACAATGCAGTTTATATATATAAGTATATATATATATAGGGTCCGGATCCTGTAAGGGCTCCCTCACGCACAGACTGTACATACCAATTTTGTTATACGTATCCAAATCACATCCAAAATACTGTATTATATAAAAATTTCAGTTCCATAAAATATTAATCTTTTTTTTAGTTGTTTTTAAAAAAAAAGCAAAATAAAAATAAAAATAAATCCCGCATTTTAAGAAAGTAAGGGAGCCCTTACCTGATCCTTTTTGTATATATATAAATCAAGGCTCAATCGAGGCATAACTCGATAATGTTAGTTCATATATAAATATATACATATATAAGTATATATATATCTGAGCATGAAATGAAAACCATGGCATAGAAGTTAATGAGAGTCGCCAATGTAGGCTTCTATGACTCTAAATGGATAAACACTCAGCTCCCGTCGGTAAAATATAGCTATATGTGAGCTAACAGGTGTTTAAAATGAGAAAACACTCAATATGGGGTGTGTACAGAGCAAATTGGACAGGGCTTCCTCGTCTTTTTCTTTTTTAAAAATGGCCACCCCAAGCTCTATATTTATAGAGCTGGTGGCCGTAGGTGTACCTCCGACAGCCGCAGATGCACCTGTGGATGCCCCAGACTCTGCGGGTCCCATCATCTTGAAGTACGTGCACTCGTGCATTGTGATGTCCGCTTGAACTTGCAGAACTTCAATCTGAGCATTCGAACAAAGTGTATAAGACCTTCTTCAGACTGCTTTTGTCGAGAGTTACGCAATAACATGGGATTAGAGGTTGTACGAAGTTAGGAAGAGGGGACCATGCCCATGGTCTTCAAGCTTCAAATTCTATCTGGTGTGTTGTCACGCATAATAGTCACTCGGAATTGGACCTCCTTGTCTCTTGTGGGACATTGCTGTGTATAAATGTATGTATGAAGTGTTGAGACGGCGCACTGGGGGTTGAGGTTGCAAGGTGACGATTTTGCCCTTCATCGGGGTTATCTCTAGTTTAGGCTGATAGTAGACGTTGCTCAGGGTTACATCTGAGATTGGACTGCTACAAGCGTTTGAATTCCACAAGGTCATCTGTAAATGTGCCTGTCTTCCCGGTGTTAGCTCCAGGTCTTTGGAATGAGTGCCTCGGCAGGAGGTCTGAGATTGAAGCTGATTGCATGCATTTGAAACAATCATTTTCGGTGTTATCGCCGGAACTGCAACAGCATTCCTTGGGGTTATCTCCAAGGACAAAACTCGGGGTTATCTCCGAGGTTGAAATTGATACTCCCGGTGTGTGTTTCAGGTTTTAGACTAAACTTTCGGTAGTATCCGAAATGTATGTGAGCTGTCTTCCAGGGTTATCTCTGAAAGACAAATCTGCCCTCCTGCAATATTAGTAACAGGTGTGTAGAAAATTTCGAGTGTCTACAGATGCCCCACTTTATTATATTCATGCAAATGCAAGGCAAGGATAGGATAAAGAATCCTAGACACTTGAAATGCAACAAGATAAACATGATGCTATATGCAACAACATGATGCAAATGTTTGATGCATGTAGATTGTTGGATTGCTTTTCAATATGATGGGATGATTTTCGGTTAGCTGTTAATCACGTTGGGATGATAATCAGTGATGCCTTGGACATGCGATCCAAGTCTTTAAAGATTTTGACGTTGGGGCTATCACCAAAGTCCTGGATCCTTGATACAGACCTTTACTCTATAGTGGTGCC